>OV651826.1:20609008-21809008 GCA_927349885.1 Psylliodes chrysocephalus | reverse complement strand
TGAACGTCACAGAACCGTTCGTTGAATCACTGCCAGTGTGTTTTATTTTTGATAAATTTTTGATGTTTGTGTCCGTTTACTTCTTCCTAATCTCTAGTGCAAAATACTACATCCTAAAGCGTTGATAACAAATGAATATCTTTTGCAAATGGAATTCTTTGAACCTTGAACTTGATAAAATTCAGTTAAACGGCATCGAGCATGGAGGTGGATGCTTTAAATATATACCCGTATTTATTCTCTTCGAAATTTTTCCTTATTAGTGTTCTAAGAAGTGTGATACACAATAACATAATCCAGTATTACACTGTATTCTTAGTAGAAAATTTATAAAAACAGATTTATTTGCGAGTATTTTCAACTAGAATTATTACGTAAAAATATTTCTCGCAAAACAAAATTCATGTGAATCGAAATAAATATACAGGGTCATCGTGCGAGAAATCCGGTTATTTTTGCTTCATCAATAAATTTAGGTACTACTTCCTGCTCTAACTTCTAATAAATAAACGAAAACAAGTAAAATATTTTATTAAAATCTAAAAACAGAACCTTTCAAAATCCATTAAAAAATTTGGTATGTACCTACTTATAGATACCTATTTAATGTTATCAAATATCTGGAATGACCCCTATCAATATTTTGTCACAAATTATCATTATTTCCTGGGCCTACATTATACGTTACAGTGTTTCCCAAAATTTTCTATCTCTATGCTATGAAATGTTATTCAGGAAATTACTACAAACACATTCCAAATAATGGTGAAATTTTAGTGAAAAATGGAGCTTACATATTCTACTTTTTTAACTGAAGGCAGTAGTAGTCGTAGTAGTATCTAGTAGTAATAAGTAATCGTTCAGTTGTAGTACTAGTGATAGGTTAGTCATTGTAGTAGTAGACTTTTTAGTGATAGTCGTAATGTAGCAGTTGTAGTGTACCTAGCAGTCGTAGTAGCAGGGCCGCCCAAAGGAATTTAGGGGCCTGCAGCAACAAAGATGTTGGGATGGGATGATATATAAATGAGTCGCTCAGAAGCATAATGGCCTAAGTGCAAAATTAAATTTGTGAGATTGAAGCTAATAAAAAATTAACAAGAAATTAAAACTCATTTTTCAGTTTTATAACACCATTTTATTTATAAGTAAGCATATGGTTAGAAACGTATACATCTTATAAGTCTAATGATAAGACAAAATTGTCAAAACAATAATTGTTATTTTTAGAAAAAAGTTAGTTGGGCCACTTTGGGAAAGTCAAAACTTTAACTAAAAAAACATAAACTGTCCACTTGGGTCTCTTATTCATCTGTTTCTGGTCCAATATAATCATCTTTTGCTTCTTCGTTTGTCTTCAAACTGGTGTAGAAATCGTAACACACTGGCGGAATATATGGAAGTAACTTTGAAGATCTTTGTATTTTAATTTTTCTATGGATCTTCCAGTAGGGCAGAAAATGTTCAAGTAAAAGGCTTTATTTTTCTTTAGAGGAACCTCTGTTCTTTTTTTAGAAACATTAACACTATAAAACAGTACATCCTCTTCGTTATAATATTTAAAATAAATGTTGGAAGGTTCTTTAGGTTTGTATAAAAAATGTAATTTAATGAAAAAAATTGTTAATATGTATTACTGTTCTGTTATACTTTGAAAGAGTGCGCTTTTAAAATAAATAAAGTGACAGTCAAAGGCAGCTCCAGTTCTGTAATATACTCGTACACCGTACCGTGTATTCACATTTGAGGTCTTCACTCGGATCCATATTCTGTGTTTGTACAAATCAATCGGATGTCATTTCTGACGATGTGTTGAAGTCAATTTGGGGCCCCTAGTAGTAAATAACTAAACAAAACATAAACAACAAGCTAAAAGAAAAATGAGGAAAGATGAACATGAAGTGCAGAGGTGAAATAAGAAAATGAGAATAGTGGCATCAAAACGTATGAAAAGATAATATTGTTGAGTCCAAAAAAGAATGCGGAAGGTATAAATAAAGAGAAAAACACTACTAAAAAATCACAAAACAGAAAAATCCAAATCCTGCCCGACGCCGTAATGGCATAAGACACGAGCAAAAGAAGAAGTTTAACTATTCCAAATGTATATTACATAATACTACTACCCATGTAATATACAAAATTGTTTCTAAAGTAGAGGCCACGGCCGACAAAGAGAGAGATAGAGATGTTCGTGATAACTACGCACGGCTCCAAATTAAATCCAAACTGGCACTTAAAAGTAAGAATTGTACGCTTCTAAATTTTTCTATGGCCTATTTCAGAAACATGTCTGTGGATCACTCCATATTATTATAACTGTTTCTATATCAAAATTGAGAAGATATGGGTAAATTAGACCATTTCCTGTCGATTAAATTGTAAAAAATGTATAAATTCCACATAAATAATCTTTTAGTACGGTAATTATTGCCGATATATACTTAACGCGTCATTATTAAACATCAAAAAAGCTGGCGAGGGAACTATGTAATTGAAATTATTGTTAAATGCAAATCTTGATAATGCATTTAATAACTCTCTTAATTTGAATAAATAAGTAATCTTTTAACAATGTGTCGAATCAAACGGTATTTTGCAAATGGAAAATAATGTATCTATGTATATAAAAAAATATATAGACGGACAAATTCAAGTAAGTGATTTAATTTGGTAATTTATTATTAATGTATATTTATTTGGTACCGCTGATTAAAAAAAATCTTCCCTGTGAAAACATCCACGTCCTCTAGGGATGAAACGTTATATATGAAAAGACAAACTTGTGCTAGGCAATAGTTGTCACTAACGTATTTAGCCTCTCTTGGGTGCAATAAGCATATGTTACGAGCTGATAGTCGTAAACAGACAGAAATTCATCTAAAATGACGAGCTTTATCATTTGATTTCATACTTTAATTACAGATACACGTTGGTGATACTGGTTGTTTATTGTTGAAAAGTTTTTACATGTTTTTATTTGGATACTACATAACTAAATTTGGTAAGTTATTTTTAATAATCTTAGCTATTTGAAAAATATGCAGATAGTACAAATTTGGCGGTAAAATATTTAAAATTACGTTTATAAAAGTTATTATTAACCTGTTAATATTGCAATTACAAAAGTATTTATATAAAAATATGATAACAAAAATTAATAATAAATAAAATTGTTTTTAATCTTCTCTTAAAGAAATAAACATTTTAGAAATATTTTTTTTATTTAGAAAGTGAATTTATAACTACTCGAATCAATAATTAAGTGTGCCTTAAAATATAAAATTTAGTGAGTAACTAATTTATTTTCCACGCTAATAACAGGAGATTAATAACATGAAACCAAAAAATATTAGATATAAATTAATTGATTACACATACCTTTTTTGGTCATTTGGAGCTAAACAGTGCAGGGCAGCATTTTCACATTTGTATTCCCATGTTTAAAAAAAAACTTATACTACTATAAAAAAGTTTATCTATAATTTAAGAGTATTATAAATTTATAATTAATTTATTTTTTTACTTTTTGTAGGTGTCCTAAAATGCCTCAAGAGCAAGTAGAAACTAACATTCTGGAGAAAAGCCTGGAATTCTCACTCCTGGACCTTTTAGTGCCCTTAGACAACATGGCGAGCTCATCCTCATCCAGTTGTGACAGCTACGAGGATCTGGAGAGAAAAGAGTATCCAGTTTTAAACGGAGATGACAAATTTCTAGACAGCATAATAAAAGGCATTTTCAACAATGACGAACAACTTCTAGAAGATTCTATAGCGAATGAAAACTTTTTAGAACTAGATGATCTTACTCTATTCGATACAAATTTTTCAAACAGTATTTCCGTTCTCGGAGTCAATTTAGACTTCGGTTCTAACGACATAACAAATAAGAGCAGTGTAAATGATCTAGACATATTCAATGATTCCTTAATTGACTTAAATATGGAGTTATCCTCTTCTCGTTTGAACGATATTTTATGCCCTTCTTTCGAATTAAGCCCACTGGATAACAATGCCACAGAAAATGTAGGAATTCTAGAAATGTTTCCACATATGAGCGACGAAAAGAATAGAAGAAGAAGGAATCTTCTATACGAAACGTCTTACAATATTGCTAAAAATAGTTCCAACGAGTTCAAAAATAGAAATATGAATGCTTTAATGAACCATGATTACAGCCAGAAGAAAGAAGAAGAAAAATTCTTCGCCTGTCCGATAACAAACTGCGAAAAAGTCTATGCGAAATCCTCTCACCTAAAGGCCCACCTTCGTAGGCATTCTGGAGAAAAACCTTTTGTCTGTAACTGGCTGAATTGCACTTGGAAGTTTTCTAGATCCGATGAGCTAGCTAGACATAAAAGATCTCATTCCGGGGTAAAACCATACAAATGTGAGCTGTGCGAAAAGGCCTTTGCTCGGTCGGATCACCTTTCAAAGCACAAGAAAGTCCATAAGAAAAAAATGAGCCAATACGGAACATATCACATAAAAAAAAGAACGAAATATGGGATCTAATTATAAAAAATAGTGATTTGGAAATAATATGTCGATATTTTTGTGAAAATAAAATGTGTAGGTATAAGTACGTTCCTACAAAATTAACGTTAATTTAAAGTGTGCCTTGTAAAAGTTGTAAATGTCAAATTGTTTTTAGAACGTAATATATTTTTAATAAATTGTAATATAGAATAATGCTGGGTTAACTTCTTTAACAAATTCCCTGTGGAGCGGGCGGACAGAATGGCATCACCCGGGTATTTACCATCGGGGTGATAGAAGCCCACCAAATGGCCTCTTCCCAAAAAAGAGGCACCTGGAGACACCTCTCGGGGATGTTATTAACCTGCAGGTCTTTGACCTGGAAGGGTGGTTCCCTAGACACTTCCCAGCGACAACCAACAGGTGTTTGATGAGTTGAAAACCTGCAGGACTTGGATGATCTGAGAAGATAGCAGTCTCTAGACTCCCCTGAGCGTCAACCAGTAGGTTTTTGACGAATCTATAACCTGCAAGACTTTGACGAGTTGATAAGACGGCTGTCCCTAGACAACCCTCAGCGTTACCTACCAGGTTGAGAGGAGATCATATATGTCCCTGGAGGACAAACAATGGACCTTATGTAGCCTAAGTGCTGTGGAGCAGCCCGCCCTCCCCACCTTATACATACAGAACTTCTATAACGACCAATTAGGTATACGTAAATACTTTAGGCTAAACCATAGAAAAATAAAAATAAATAGGTATCTAGTATCTACGTTTATTAAAAATAGGTAACAATCTTTTCATTTTAGTGACAACTATTTTTAATTTTCAAAAATAACTATTTTTAATTTATTTGGATACCTACGTGGTAGTATTATGTAGTAAGCATATTTTTAGATTACATAAGTACTTAGGGTTCCAAACTGTCCAGCATTTTGAGTGCTTTGTCCCGCTTCCCTCTGGTAGTAAAGCTGGAAGCCGTTTGTCCCTCAGTTTTAAATAAATTAACATAAAACCAGGGCCGTACTAAGACACACTTTGGGGGAGGGGGGGAATAAGATATAAAAATACCAACTGAATTGTTTTTTATGTATATTAGTTAATAAGTCTAAAAAATTGCTAGGATAAATAGATTAAACCAACCGCGTTTGAATTTTGAACCAACTACTTGGGCTTTGGGGGGGGAGGGGGTGGCTGCCCTCCCTACCGCCCATTGTGCCCAGCCCTGCATAAAACTAGACATAACATCATAAAATCGGATAAAAACACTGACATCTCACACTTTATTTTGTGCAGCACTGCAATATGCAATTTTTTATTTTTATGTTTGTAGATTTATTTGTATTTGTTACGTTAATCGTTATTTATGCAACAAGTGCAAAAAGTTGTTGCAACTCGGCCTCGTTGGACAATTTCACGTCGCGTGCAATAAACACTTTTTGCACGAGTTGCATACAATATGTTTTCTACGTTCATGCAAAAACCAAAAAATATTTTATTTAGGCGACACTAAGTGCAGAAGAATACAAAGCGTAATTTAATAGCAAAATATTTAATAACTAATAATAAGCATCGATTAACATTGAAAAAGTACTATAACTATGTTAAGAAAAATAATTTAACCAAAACTTTAGGAACAACTGTGTTATGAACAATAATTAAGCTTTAAACGTTGTTTTTGCCACTAATATTAAAAGTAAATGTACAATTTGTACAATTTTCAATATTAATATTTTTTATGTTTGTCATGATCATAATCCAATAAACACAGTTAATCGGCATCGTAACTGGGCCGAAGGGAGGCTTGCCGAATGCCGTACTCGGCCTGATATACAGGTGCAACTTCGGCATATAGGTAGAGCATGTCCGCCCAGCTGAATGTCGGCAGCCCATTACATTGTAGCCGCGTTTATATATCTATATATAGTTCGGCCCGTAAGGATGCCTCCCATGCCCGGCTAGCCAAATATTCACCGCGTTTGGCTCGTAAGAATGCCTCCCATGTCTGCAAAGCCAAATATGGACCACATACAGTTTCTACTTCTAAATTACGTCAAATGGTACGGTACTCCCGGCTCAGAAGAAACCGTGACAACGGCAATCCGAGTACTCGGCTTCCCGTACATGCCGGTGTCAGGCCGAGCAAATGCCAACTCTTTGTGGTTTACTGGGAAAACGCTGTAATAAAATGACAGATGAGTGTAATAAAATTTTTAATGCACTAGTGCAATAAAGAACCAGTTTTTTCACTAAATATAGTTCAATAAAGTTGTTTTTTGCATGAACGTAGATTTTTTTATGTTTCGAATTTAGGTAATAGGGAATCGATGTTTTTTAAAATGGAATCTGTTCTTTTTTTATTTAATTTTTTTATTTTAACCGTTTAATATTTTAATATTTTGTCCCGCATGCGCAACAAATGAGTTTCAATTTAAATACCCGGGGGGCTATTTTCAAAGTATGGGAGCACTCATTTCTCTCAAGATTCTCATCAGAAATGTCTCGAGTTTGAAAATAGCACCCCTGAGCCCTGCAACGGCCGCATCAGCCGTAACAACAAAATTTTGAGTTTGCAACCCTATAAATATAAAATACATTCCTTTGAGCTGTCCTGGGACGAAATAATGCATTGGTACAAGGCAATGGTTTAAAAAGAAGATTTAATTTTTTTGACATTGACATTTTTTTTCCTACCCCCTTCCCTTCACTTCTCGCAGTCGTAAATGTGATGAAAGCCGATGTGTCTACGTGACTTTTTTAATGTAGGAGAATTCTAGCATTAAGTAAACATTTAGCAAATAATGGATGAAAACGAATTCGCACATAGAGCTCGAAAAAGAATAAAAGAAGTAAAAAAGAAAGCTAGACCAGGTAAACATCTTTACACCCGTCACATCGCATCTAACCTAAATTGAAAAATTTAAATGTTTAAAAACGATTTTTCCGGTGAAATGTCGTTAAGCGCATTTATGTTTTAGAACTGAACACAAAAGAGTCATGGAAGCAGATCGGCTACGCTGCAGACTTTGAAAGATTTAAAGACTTCACTGATAATTGCGATAGAATAGACCAATCAACATGTTCACAAAGAGAATTTATATCCCAATACGAACTTCCCTATAAGCCCGTCGTGATTACAGGGTGCCAAAACGGCTGGAAGGCCAAGGAGAAATGGACTTTAGAAAAATTAGCTAGGAAATATAGAAACCAAAAATTCAAGTGTGGCGAAGACAATGAAGGTTATAGTGTTAAAATGAAAATGAAGTATTATATACATTATATGCAAAACACTAAAGATGATAGCCCTTTATATATATTTGATAGTAATTATGGAGAGGTAAGTTTTGTTTACAATGTACAATTACATTGTTATCCCTATGATATTTCAGCATAGACGTAGAAGAAAGTTATTACAAGATTATGAAGTACCACTCTACTTCAAAGATGATTTATTGAAGTATTCAGGAGAGAGTAAACGACCTCCTTATAGATGGTTCGTAATGGGACCTGCTAGATCTGGAACTGGGATACACATTGATCCACTTGGTACTAGTGCTTGGAATGCTCTTGTAATTGGACACAAAAGGTTACTATACAATTCCGCTTTCAAAATAATAGCCACCTCTTAACTCTCTTGTCACCCAGCTCTGGGTTTTTATTTTACTTTTGGGCACAAATGTATTGGAATTTTTTTTATACTACAATTCAAATGTATCATTCAAGTTTACTTTTATATTATCTGAATTGATTTCTACTTCTAAGGGATTAAAAACTGAAATAATTTGTGCTTCCAGTTTGTTATATACAGATGCAATTATATAAACAAGAAACCAGTTAATTTGGTTTTTGTTTATTTAATCATGAAAGTTATGGGACAAATCCAATTTTACAATAGGTAAATACTGCAAATCACAGCATGATGTTACATTTATGGCATTTAAAAATTGCTAAGAAATAATTAAAACATCTAGATTTTTAAACCAATTATCATTAAATATATAAAGACAGACTCATGGGCCTACTTTTTTGATAATCTGTGAATTTAGATTGGTCATTACTCAGAGAATTCTAATTGATTCGTTGTCAAGGAAATTTTTCAAATAAAATTTTTATACCATAATTCTTTGGTATTAAAAATGTTTTTTTTTAATCTAATTGAGATTATTTGACAAAATCTTCAACTATATCAATAGCTAAGAGGACAAATGGTGTATGTCCAAAAATGATTTTTTGAGTAAAATTTGAAAGTTGAAGGTTACCAAGATGAGCTGTAAAGTTTGTAATAGTATCAGGTCGGTAGTGTAGCACTCTAACGTGATTATATTCATTTATAGGCAAGTTTATGATCAGAGACTGCCGGGCTTCGAATCCCAGACCATCCATGTGGATTTTTAATTAAATTGCATGGTTCGGTATAGGATTTGATGTGTGCCGTATTAATAGAAATTCAATTTCTGTTGATATGACATGCAGATTAAAAAAATCGCCATGCATTACCATCGCGATGATGGTGGGTGAGGTTTTCCGGGATTTCCTCACCTGTAAGTCAAATAGAACCATCAATCATCTTTAAGTCGCCCTGGAGCGCCACGGCAAATAATAATAATAGCCATCCCTTTCCCCACACAAGCTCAGCTTTTGGGGTTAAAATTCACTCATAAGGGAGTGAATTAGGGAGGGTATTATTATTACCCTACATCGTTTCAAGTGAATGTATAGTATTTAGGAACTTTAATAGAGGCCGAAAGATTCTGGTCAATAGCCCTTTGGGAGTACACTGAACTTTGATTTTTCATTCAAGGGCGTGCTCAGCCAAGCATGGTTTAGGAAGTTCAACATCCTGTCAAAAAATCCAATATGTCCGACGATTGGCAAAGAAAACAAACAATATATCATCAGTTTTTGATTATTTTTATTGCAAATCATTTCAAATATAACTGTTTTAAAAATTATCTAACAGATGCTAGATTAATTTGTAAAGCGTTTGCCAATCGTTCACCATTTTAAGTCACGTGATTTGGATTGTCTAATTGGTATTAGCTCAATTTTGGGTTTGTTATAAATGACACGTCGCGAATCAATATGACCTGACTGTCATGACTATTATGACACGATCATATGACCCTCTAACATATCTGCCTAGAAGAGTTGAAAACTTATTTACTATTCTCTCAAGACAAACATTTTTTAGGTAATTTTTCATTTGCCCCACTGCTAATAAAAATATTTCTTCCCAATCTAGATGGTGCTTATTTCCAACTCACACCCCAAAAGATATTCTAAAAGTTACCCTACCGATTGGGGGAAAGCAACGCGACGAAGCAATCACATGGTTCAATGTAATTTACCCAAAAACGAAAAAACCGACTTGGCCCATGAACTGTAAACCCATAGAAATTCTCCAAAAACCAGGCGAGACGGTTTTTGTACCAGGAGGTTGGTGGCACGTAGTCCTAAATCTTGATACCACTATTGCAGTTACTCAAAATTTCTGCAGCAGAACCAACTTTCCAGTAGTCTGGCACAAAACAGCTAGAGGACGCCCAAAGCTCTCTCATAAATGGCTCAAGACGCTGAAAGAGAAGGAGCCTAATTTAGCTGCTTTGGCTGATAGGATTAATCTAGAAAAACCATCTGGAGTTGCTTCAGATAGCTCAAGTAACTCGTCATCTAGCTCTAGTTCTGAGTCTGACAGTTCGAATTCTGAAGATGATGACAGTGGACAGGAGTCAATATCTGCCAAGAAAAAGAGGAGAAAGTCTGATGTTGAGAATGAAAGCAACAGGAAAAGAGTGGTGAGTGATTGATTGATACAAACATTTAAAACTCTTAATAATTATTTATGTTTTGATTTATAACTAAAATTGTTTACCATATATTTGTATAGAATAACGCTTCTCCAACATCCTGGTCGACGAGCGGGACTTCCATATCACCCCTGAATCCATCAGGGGAGGACAAAGTTTGATATCAAATGTATAAGGGTAAAACAAGACTTCGCCTTTGTACCATTTTGTAATTGAGAGATCCAAACGGACATATTTTCTTACTAATTCTTGAACTAGCGATCAGCTGAGATCGATACCAGGTATTATTTTGTACATGTTGAATATTTAAATAAATGACAACGTTAAAATAAGTAAGGTTTTTCATTTTACCCAGTCGAATATCCTGTGAAAAAATTAGCAGCATATGTTGACTGTTATGTACATATACAATATGACAGTTATTAAGTAAACATGAAACAAACAACATGTCTATGAAACCTTGTCATTTTAAAAATTTGTATATCATAGTATGATTTATCTTGTAAAAAAGGTAAATGTGGCAAGAATTCAATGACGAATTATTTGCAACTTATCCACAACCCAGGACCGTCTTGAATGGTAGTTATGAATGTAAGGAAAAATCGAGATTTTAACCGATTTTTCCACACACGCCCATCGAATGTATGAAAACGTAATTGTCGCTAGTCTGAAAAAAATATTTTCTTGAATGACCCGAATGGATAAGTGCATTTTGGGGTCGGAAAATATTTCTAAGGAAAACAAATTTTCGATATGTTATCCCCAAGAGCCACTCTGGTTACATAAGTATGTTGTGGTAAGCTTATAAAGAAATGCCTATATTTAGCTCAAATTTGGAATCTAGGTTACGCTGTAGGACTTACATCATTGGGCATGCCAAATGGTTGTGAAAATATACAGCGGGATATTTTTTCAGTATAAGTAACCTTTTAAAGCGCTTCGGACCTTCCAGAAATAGTCCAGGTGCCATTAAGTTTTTTAAAATTATATTGTACTGGTTGTATTTTTGGATAATTACCTCCCTAGAGGAAGAAAGATGAACGGGCAATCGTATGCTGACGTCACCATCCAATTGCGACAAGGCATTATTGAGAAACGACGCAGGAGAATACTTACCAATGGAATTCTATTACAAGACATGTGCTGTATAATACATGGGCTTCGAAGAAATTAACCATACAGTCCAGATCCGACTCCCAGCAGTTTTTATTTGTTCAAAGATTTTAAAAAGACGTTACGTGGTAGATTTTCTGATGAAAACAAAATGAGATCGGCTGAAGATGATCATTTTGCAGTTTTGAAATAATTTTGAGATAAAAATATTAGTTTTTAAAAATCAGTCTACTCTGGGCTCATTTTCAGTTGGACATCCTTCATTTGTTTCGCAATTACTAAAATTCCAAAGAAGACGAATAACCTTATTTTTTTATGGGACCAAGTTTGATTTTTCTGTACGCCACCAGATGGCAGTTTCTCAGCATCAACTTAAAACCTTACCTGGCCGTTTGTGAGTATGGTAAAACAAGACATGTTTAGCCTGGCTTATTACAGAATTAGGAACCACAGGGTCAAAAAACAGACATTTTAATATCTGTTCTTTCCTTTCACTTTGTCCTCTTCTGCCACTAGTTGAGCAGTTCCTACAGTAATTTTAAAGTAGGTCAGAAATGCCGGTCATTTGAACAAAAATTAAGTGTAGCAGAGCCAAAAATTACGATGATTATAAGGAAACAAATAATGAAATAATTCCAGGGGTGCTTGAGAAAAACATTTATTTTATAATCACAAATCTCAGTTACATTTTGACTATTATATTTGCCAGAAATAAGATTAAAAATAAAAAATATGTAAGGAGTAACAGACTCAAATGTACAAAAGAGGATGGTCGTAGTAACACATAACAAGACTTAAATAAAACATTAAATAGTAAATCTATTTTGAATCTGACTATCAAATTCATTTTATCACACTCGAATTGCCTTGAGGCCCTTTACAAAAATACATGTGCCTTCCTATCAATAATTTACAAAAAAAAAACGTAATAAACTCAAGCATGTAACCCATAATTAAACGAATTGTAGCATATAGAAAAATTAAAAATAATTTTTTTACACCAATATAGTAGTCTGTACACTTAACATTTAGAATACGTTTATTTACATCAAAATCTAGTCTACTATGTGATATAAACAGCAATTAACACATCAGTCTTAAACATCAAAGGATTATTTAAGCAAAGCCAAAACCCTCGGAACACTCATGGATCGCCTTCAGCAAATAAGCACGCAGCTTGTCGTATGTCTCATACACAGGTAGGTCCAATTGGTTAAAACTAAAAAAAAAAAATTTGGTATAAATTAATTCATTAAAATCCCTTCACAAGTCCCACTAATAATGTTAGCATCTTCAGGAAAAGTATAAAACTATCAAAATTATCTTTTAAAAACACTTAATAAGTTCAAGAGTTACATGTTTTGGTAACGAGACGTCATAGAAGTAACCAAAGTGTAAAAAGAAATGCTCTGGTAACATAAAGTATATTCTAGTAAGTTATAAAGATTATAAAGAAATACTTTTAAAATATCTCAAGTGCTTCTACGGCCAATTAAATGTTTAGAGCATTCTTTGTATTTTTCAAAATACTCTGATTTCATAAACTTTTAATTGAAATTTTGAAAATTAAAACTTTAAGTAACGACATTTTTTGTCTCGTATAAAAATTCAATAGATTAGGTTTAAATGGAAACATACCAGGTATGAGCTGATGGTAACCTGTCCGTGGACCGATCGTCTCTATGAATTTGGAATTTTTGAACACCGTTCATGCCTTCGAGTGCTCCGAAACCCTGTAAAGGTACTTTAGAAGTTCCCGTTACAAACTGCAAGAATTTAGCGCGGTCTGCCTGATCAAAAGATCTTAAAGCTCGCCAGAACCACTGAATCTGTAAAGAAACAAATACGAATTTGTAATTTAACATTCAGACAAAAAAATATAAACTCTAGAAAGGCTAATTGCAATGTAGTAGCACTGATATTTCAATTAAAATGGCGATGGCTTACCTGTAACGAATTCGTCTGGTATTTATGATATTCGGTATTGGCTTTCAAATCGTCTATATCTACGTTGGGTAATCCTGATATTAGTAATTCTAATTCTTGTTCATTAAATATAGAAATCAAACGCATAGGTATAATATCGTAGAAACCCTCCAAAAAGGAATTTAATCTAAAAAAAATAAATACGATATAATTAATCTGTATATGTAAAAGAAATGAATAAACCCACTGTTGTTTAATAGCGCCTGTCATTTTCATCTGGCACACAAGTCTGACATACTCCATTTTATTTTCCTCAGTTACTGGGAAGTGTCTACCATTTGGTATTAAATCTCTTGTTTCGGTGACACCAAATTCGCTAATTTCAGTACTAAACGTCAAATCCAATCCTAAATTATTTATGTTGTTCTCCATGAGATAAACTAGTCCTCTGTAGAAGCTGTAATCCTCGCTCTCCATATCAGTATATTTCACGGAAATCCCCAGTATATGTTTGTAAAATGAACGTGTGAAATAGCATTCTAGAAGCTTGTTATCATAAATAGCTTTAGCTGAAAATATATACAGTAGTAACGAAGGCATTATAAATGTAAAATAACTACTTACCAATTACTCGCCCAACAAATTTGTAATAGCAAAGATGATTTGAGTTATAATGACTGGCCGAGTTGATCATATACGTTACCCTGTCACCAGGCGATACAGTAAATAACGCGTACATAGGATTGAATATATCCCTCGATATTATAACGTACCATTCTCTCAAAAGACCACCCGCATCTTGTCCTTCCTCATCTAAAACCAAATTTATTTTACATATCCAGGACCCAGTCATTTTTGTTTATGATAATTATCTTTATTTCCTACAGGTATACACCCAATTACAGCAAAAAAAGCAATTATATAGTTTATTATTATAATAGTAATATGTAAAGTAAATGTTAACAGTTTTGCATTTATTGATTTTTAGTTGAAGTCAGTTTAAATGGGACACCAGACCCTAACAGATTCTAAACTATTTTGAAGAATAAAGCAATCTCAATTATTCTTTATTTGTGAACATATTTTTAAATTATCAAAAAATAACAAATGTGAGCACTCTAAATTTAATGTCAACTAAGAAGAATGATAACTGTAACAATTGATTTGTGTTTTGTCAAAATCAACATACCATAGTCTATTATAAATTTTAATTAAAGATCTACAAAAACGACTGGATCTTCTTTATTTGAAGCGTAACTTCAATGAGTCATACAAAGACCATGCTCCCACACAACTTACCTTCGAAAACAATATAGAATCGGTTTTTCCACTCTTCTGGAGGCCTTCTAAACAACTCCCTGAACGAATCTTCAAATATGTTGCTCCTTCTAACATGGACAGCAGTCTCCTCGCGTCTAGTTCCATGATCCAATCTTTCGAGTTCAGTTCTGAAATATCTCCGTTTAATATCAAAGTCCAAAATTCTAGTATGGTCTACAAGCACGGCGAAAGGACCGTCCGCCAAATGGGCAGTGCTTTGCCTCAGAATTTGATTGAGAACTGTACGATGTTTCTCAGCGAAAGCCAAGAACTGCGTCTGCTCAGGTGTAACGCTGGCTTTCCCAGAAGACTCTGAAAACTTATCAGAATCGGAGGTGGTTGCTTCGCTAGCCGGTCGCGGAGATTGCTCAGCGATCGCAGCAGTCGCGGCGGTTGCAGCAGTCGCAGCAGTAGCGGCGGGTGTAGCAGTGGCAGCAGTAGCGGCGGGTGTAGCAGTGGCAGCAATAACGCCGGTCGCAGC
The DNA here is from genome assembly GCA_927349885.1 of Psylliodes chrysocephalus. NCBI lineage: Eukaryota > Metazoa > Arthropoda > Insecta > Coleoptera > Chrysomelidae > Psylliodes > Psylliodes chrysocephalus. Next base: position 21,793,880 of record OV651826.1, on the reverse strand, counting down.
AGTCGCGGCGGTCGTAGCAGTCGCGGCGATAGCAGCAGTCGCAGCGGTCGCGGCAGTCGCAGCAGCTGCAGCAGCCCTAACTGGAAGAGGAGCTGGAGCAGGATTTGGAGTTTCCGTAGGCGGGGCATTAGGTTGAGCCTCGGTACTCTCCTGGGTCGTCGGTTCCCCTTCCGCCGCTGGCGGCGCATTGGCTTCTACTTCGAACGGTGTAGTAGTCGCAGCTTGTTGCGGAGAATGCACCAGGAAGAATGCTTCTACAGCGGGCTGTTAACAAAATATCATTAATTTGCACTGGATGCTCCAAATATGTAATTTCTATTATTACCTGTAGAACAAGGACGGCATGATGATCGGGCGCGTGTTCTAATTCGGATAAACATTGACTTAGGGTTTCCCAGAAACTGCTTAAGCTGCCCATTTGGTCGCTTAATGAAGGAAGTTCACTGCTTGTATATCCTGCTATAAATATAACAAATGTCAGGTTTTTTTAAGGGAGTTAGATACGTTCTACTTAAATGACAAGAAATGTACCATTAACGAGATATAACTTTTCAAGTGCACTTGTTTCTATATCAAAATTGCCAAATCTACACATGCCGATATAAATGTTTTAGAAGAACAATATAAAATTGCTGTGATCAGTTTTAAATTTTGATGAATGAAAAATATATTTTAATGTTACTTTCGGATCATAATTTTTATGTATTGTCAACATAACTCGTACTAGGAATATTCAGTTAATCTTTACTCTCGATACTATCACTCGTCTCGTTAATGTCACCGTTCGTATTTCTTTCGTCTCAACCATTGTGTCACTCCTTTCAAAAACGCGACATCTATTAATGCCATCTTCGGACCATAAGATGCACCCAAAATTTGTCCATTTTTCTATAGTAAAAGGTCGTTTTATAGTCCGAAAAATACGGTAAGTGTTAAATGTGACAAAACAAAAAAAAAAACACCAAATTTTACTTGAAAAGAATATTTCAATTCTACTATATTTGGCGGTCAAAATCCGGTGTACCTCTAGGAACACATATTGGTTCCACATTGTTTTCCTTATTTTTCAATGATTTCAGCCATCATGTTGTGTGAATTGATTGAAACTAATTTTCTTATTAATCCTTGCAATTACAATTTTAAAATTTTTAATAGCAATGTGAAATTATGGTTAGTTATTATGGAATGTTTATGTTCAATCCATTCTTATAGCATTAATTATTATATCTGTTTGCTTGTAATTTTTTTTATTATAAATACATGTCAACAGACGAGAACTATGCAATTTTTAGTCCAATTCACAGCCTTAAACGGAAAATATTATAGGTTCTAGCAAAATAAATATTAATTACTAATTGATTTACTAGAACAATATCCGGAAATAATAGAAAGTAATGAAATGTGAGAATACTAAAAACTAAATCATAATTGTTGCTATAATTACTAAAAAGAAAAGGGTTTTTATACCTCGCTTAACAGTCTGCTTGATCGAATTTCTAATTTGCACGATGACTCTTAAAACGCGAAGGAAAAATACTTGGCTCGATGACTTTGACGTTAAGGGAACCATAGAGGGTAACTGGAGTTCGCAAGAAGCTTTTACTTTGGCTGAAGCGGTTACGACAACCTGTTCATTGGTAAATCTATTGTAGATGATCCCCTTCGACGTGGACGGGCCTTCTTCTAGTTTTCTCTTCTGCGTAGTGTTGATCAGATCTCTCAAGTCTTTCAACATACTTTTGATTTGATTTTCCACAATGTTGCCAATTTCGATGGCACCGTCGATCAGAAGATTGAATATCTAAACAACAAAATGATATATTAATATAGGATGATCAAAAATACATTTAAAATTAACTTACCAAGAAGTTCATTTGAAGGGATGCATTGGCTAGATTAAGAAGTAAATTCGTTATGAATTCTAGGCCTTCTTCAGAACAATTTTTGTAAGTGATGACATTGATTGCCAGATTTAAGGCATCCTGAGGTGGATCATCAAAGTTAGGCCAATGTAAGTTGCTTTTGGTAGGTTTTGTAGGTTTTACTAATTCGGGCATTCCAGATGTGGTAACTGATAACAATTTTAATAAATTATCTGTTAACTGTGTATTTCTGTGTACTATTGGAGAAGCCAACATGTTAAGCAGTTTTCCAAACACGGTCTGTTCGAATTTTACAGGACCCTCTGTGTCAGAGCTAGCAGTAGGTACGGTATTTTTCTGTATGCTCTTGCCTTTTTTGGTTGCAGAATCCAAGCGGAGAAGGACGTCCCAGAAATCTGAGGATGCATCGCTTCTGACTTTCACTGGAGTTATTGTTGCCTTATCAGTCTCATCTCTGATAGATTTAATAGGTAATAGGCAAGCAGGGAAAGCTTTTGCTAACGATGTAAATAAATCGAGAGTATTTCGGCATACTGTTGGAGCAGCTTGAGGATGGATGCTTATAGCAGCAGACCCATTTGTCTTATCGCATTTTTTACCCATAGTTTTATTAACAATAAATACATTAGCAGCACAGCCTAGCGCTGCTTCCATCCGTATCGTTAGCCAGTGGCCACCGTTTTGTAAATATTTAGCGTCCGTTAAGAGCTTACTGGTCAAAGGTCCAGGCCTTGGACCTTTTCTAGAAGGCTTATTCAAACTTTCGTCTGGGTGCGTACTAACGCTTTTTTCTATAATAGAAAGTAACGCGTTGATAATCCATTCTCTGGTAGGAGCATGGTAACATAAATTTCTTATTACTCGATGCAATCTGAGTTTGTTTAGGTGTGCGTCGTCGGTAAATAACAAAACTAGCAAACATGCTAGGCCTTCGTGGTCTAACAACTGACGTCCCTTTATCACTTTAACTGGTATCGAACTGGATAGGACGTTGCTCATGAATTCTCTGCCGAATTGAGCCCAACTAGCTCTTGGGAAATTATTAGATCTGTACGGCTGTCGTCGGCCTCGAGAATTTCGATAAATGGCTGTCAAATTGCTTTGCATAAATCTTTCTTGTGCCATCTGTCTGTTCCTTGCATACCAATCTCTGCGCAAATTCTGAGCTTCCGCTGCTAAATCTGGAGGTAGTGCTGACATCTGTGAGTCTTCCATATCGGACAATATCTACAAATATACGTATTTAATTACTGAAACATTAGATTAATATCGTGCTTACCATCGTTCTGAGTGAAGGTTGTAGAGTTTCGAAAAACGCTCCTGCGTCGACAGGTTCATTTGGATTGGCCCTCGAAGCGGCCTGGCGTTGTTGCTCTAACCTTTGTTGTGTCAAAACTTCTTCCTGCAGTGCTGGAGGAAGTGCTGCTAAGAATTCGGGACTAACTTCATTGGAGGTAGCTGGTTGTTCTGGCTGCTGTTGCTGCTGTTGTTGCTGTTGTTGCTGCTGTGGTTGTTGTGGTTGTCGAGGTTGCTGCTCTCCATTATTAGCTGTAGCAGCATTACTCGTAGCCACATTAGCACTTGCATTTGCAGCACTGGCAGCAATCCGTTGTTGAAGACACAGAATTCGATGTTGTTCTAAAACCTCTCTTCGCATCTCAGGTGGTAAGGCTTCCAAGAACGAAGGATCAACACCTTCAGGGATTTCTTCGTCATTATTGGCGTTACTTGGACCAGCTTCAATCGAGGCTGCTTCTGCTGGAGGCAAAGTGACAGATGATGATTCTGGCGGCGGTTCGTTATTAGAACTGCTTTGAGCTGATTCTGCACTAGGCTCTGAAGCAGGCGCAGGTGTTGTAGGCACAGGAGTTGTAATTACAGATTGAGGGGGTGCTCCATCTCCAGATGTTGCATCAGTGGCGTCAGAAGAATTGGAGGATGAACCGCGTGGTTCACGTCTATTTCTGGTTTCGAGCGCATCAAGTTCCCGTCTAATATTTACAGTTTGTTCAATCGTTTGCGCAGATATGACATCAATGTCAAAAATAGATCGTAGAGGATTTGCTGTTGTAATACTACTCAAAAGTTCATTCCGTGCCGTTTCGCTCAATTCAGAGTCGTCATCAGCATCGGCTCTATCAGGAGAACTAGAAGGCCGGGCGAATAATATATTGCATCTAGAACCGATGTAAGCTGGAAGTGATAGTTCAAAAGGATTTGAAGAATCACTTTCTGTTCTTATTTCAGACTCAGCACGACTATTTGAGTCATCTGTATTTCTTGTTAAATTTTCTGAGGTACCTGTTGTTTGTACCGCTGCATTCTGAGTGGTTTCTGATAGGCTGCTCTGAGAATTCTCATTTGATCCTCTAACAAAACTAAGTTGAAGTGGAGAGAGGATAATGTCTTCATTCTGTGTGTTACTCTCTGATCTGTCATTGGAAGTGTCAGAGTTTTCTAGAGGAATACCATCTATATCTTCTTCCCCTTCTTCTCTGCTATTAGGTTCTTCAGTGGTCTCAGCTGTTTCCGTTGTGGCCAAAGGAACACCGTCAATGTCTTCCTCAGCAGTTTCTTTATTTTGCTCAGTAACAGTCTCATTTTCGATAATAGTGTTACTCAGATCGTCATAATTGAAAAGAACTGTTTCTTGACTGTAGTCATCTTGAACTTCTGGATCACTTTTTTGCTGTTTACGTTTCTTTGTAGTGTCTTCTTCATCTTCCTTGGCCTTCTTGTTTCGAAGTTCTTCATTTCTGAATTTGATTAGGTTTGGTACCAACTTATTGCACACAAAAGTGGTGCAATCATACACAGATTCTAAATCCAGCAATTTCGATTCAATATTCCACCAATGTAAAACCGGCGGGACGTGGCTAAGGGTTGCTGCTAAGCTGGGTCCAAAAAGATATCCTGATTGATCAACGAAATCGATTGGTTCTTCATTTGAAGGAATTATGCCAAAGTTGTCCATAACTACAACTCGTGCAGATTCGCGGATTTCCGTTGGACCGCTTAAGAGATTGTTAGCAGACATCATATTAGCCATGTGAGGATCATGTGGTCCCAAGAGCCTTTGTAAAATAACGGGAGGATTGGGATTTCTCGGGCTAAATAGATATTGATATCTTCTGGGACGATTAGCTCTTTGGTTCCTACTTACTGCATGTTGATTGGTATCCAAATTATTGCGTGACATGAGCAACGGGTGAGTAATAGCTGAAGAACATTCACATTAATAAACAATTAATCATTACATTAATTAAACATTACCTGTATGATCATTGGGATTGTTTTCATCTAAAATTGGCACTGCATACCCATTTTCATTCCAACGAATCATCCTTGGTAAAGCATTGTCGATATCGGCATCGTATTGAATCATTAAAATATCTTCATCCCTATTTGTAGTTGCAATTCTAAACATACCAGAACTTCCTTCTAACACAGAACCTAAAATTAATTTCAATGTCAATACCAATCATTACATATATGTTAAAAACAATACCTCTTCGCCTGTCTCGTTCATTGGTATCATCTTCATCATAATTGTTATCTTCATTTTCTTCTGTATCGTCGTCTCCTTCGTTATCATCGTTACCTTCATCATCCACTTGATCAGAAGGATTTGAATCTGATTCGCCAGAATCGGTGCTCATCAATTCTTCCTGAAATTGAAAAATTTAATAAAATTTTCTGAAGCGAATTGAAAATAATAAAGTTACCGTTGCATCTCTTTCATGTTCATAACCAATGGGGCATTCCTCATCGATATCCATAGTAGCACCTCTAGCATTAGTTACATCGTTGTATCCTTGGTTATTATCGTTATTTCTGTGATCCAAAATATGTTCCATCATCTCTTCTAGGGCATTATCAAGTTCACCACTTCCTACAGTATTATTTTCTATAGGACTGGAAGTCACAACACGGGCAATATCATTATCTGCATTTTCTGAATCTTCGATTTCTTCGCCATGCGCGTTTGCCTCGGTAGAAGTACCACTTTGTGTAGCTGTAGAAGCATCATCGGTGGTTTGCTGATTTTTCCTAGATTTGCTGTTGTAGTTTGTAGTCGCGGGTTGATTAATTGTCCTAGACAATGATTCTAAAGGCTTCAAAGCTGCATTAGCAGTAAAAGATGTGTTTGGTGAAGATAAATCTAGATAGTGAGTGATTTTAGCTAAATCGTTAAAAACTCCACGTCTCATCATCAGTTTCACTATGTTATTAATGCTGCAGCTGGTCCATCTGTTAGCATGGGGCAAGGGACAATTGTCTATCATGTTTGAAATGATTCCACATATATTCTGAACTTGACTATGTTTCTTTAAAGACTCTGGTAAGTTAAGTGCTCTAGTTAACGCTACTTTCACCTCAGAAACCAAAGTGATTTGAGCTTCTGGGGAATGATTTGACGAAGCCAATGCTGCAATTAACATCCTGCACATCGTAGCACAATCCAAATCGGAAATATTGTCCGTTCCAGTTAAAATTTTATCAAAAATAAAAGCCAGAGCTGATGTATCTTCAACTATAATACCAGAATCATCGGGCTTATATTTATATTCAGTAATCAACTTAGCTATAGGTCCAAAAGATACAACTGCATCTGCTAAGATCTTTAGAATAACAGATTTTGGCAACATCGGTTTTTTGGTAGTCATTTCATTCTTTTTATTATTAACATTATCTTCAGCGGTAGTATCATTCTTTTCAAAAGTTTGAGTGCTTGTTGAAGGGAGTTCTTCGACGTTCACATTTGGTTCAGGTTCTGCATCTATTTCGGCACCATCAGCGGGAGTTCTATCGTCTTCTAGTGGTTTCAAAAGAGCATCTAATAAATCAGAAATTACTTCGATAGAAATAGGTTCCTCCAAGGGAGGTGCTTTGGTACGAGCTGGTGGATCTACTTTTAGTGGTAAGCACGTTACAGGTGCCTCCCCTTTAGCAGCTGAAGTATCAACTTTGACTATTGAGTTAGCGACTTCAAAGAACGCTTCTGGTTCACGGGTAACGGCCCCGCCTATTTGTCTGGTCAAGTAAACTAGGTCTTTGTAAGGAGGAGGAATTGTAGCTAGGGTTCTTCCTCTAATAACTTTTTCCATTGCATATTTCAATGTGTTAGGCTCTTCTAAAGCGTGGCGAATTAAAATAGTGGCTAGAATCCCGAAGCCTCCAAAATCGTTTATTTGTCTCATCCTCAAAAGACATTTAACTCCCCCTTGTTCAACAAATACTTTAGCAATTTGAAAATCTCTGGTGAATCGTACACATATTTGCAGTACAGAATGTAATAAATTCTTTTCAATTGGAAGATGCATAAGCTGCACACAGGCTTTTACAATATTCCTTTTTTGTAGAAAAGTCAATCCAAGGACAGGTAAACATCTAAGTTCCTCTTTTTCTGTAAGTACTGACACAAGCGGTTCTTCAATATCTGGACCGTTAATATCCGTGCAACTGGGATGCGTTAGTGTCATTAGAGTCATAGAAAGGGGTCGGTTATTTCCAGTTTCATCATTCATTTGCAACATATTGGCGAAAGTCATGGTGTATCTCTTTCGGCCGCAAGTCACTCTTTTGCTCTGTTCCCCGTTCCAGTAAGCTTCATTTATCAATCTATTGTTGGAATTGGAGTAATGAGACCACCTACCGGCGGCTAAATCGTACCATCTCCAAACGCGGTTGGTTGCTATATGCATATCAACTTTTCTTTCAGTGCAAGTCGATACTTTAGATACAGCATCTAACAATAAAAAGCATGGCGCCAACCATTTTGGTTCATAGCTTGGTTGTAAATCTACTATCACGCTGATAGTGTTGCATACCAGATCAATTAATGGTACAACCATGCCTGCTCGATTAAGTGCATAAGCGCATGGAATTTTCATTTCAAAATATGACGATACTTCAAAAAATAGTATGTATAGATGAATATAGTTAGTCAATCGTTTGGACTGCTCAGATTCAGCCAAAGAAAAGTAGGTCATCACATTCGGTTCTCCTTGGAACGCGCAGTAAGAAATAGACGCGGAACATTCCACAATTTTGGATATTAATGTGTCTAAGAGAGTATCCCTATATGTACGACCATTTCTTTTCATTATGGTTACTAGAAGTTCGCATACTTTATGAACTGTTTCAGGTATAACTTCTAGAAGTTTTAAACACACGTCTAAAGCATGATGAGTAAATTCATTAATCATAGTTTCGAAAGACTGATCTTGCTCTTCGGGACTTTCTTTTTTGGCATCTGCTCCAGGTGTTGTGTTACATCCCAATGAAATAGCAATAGCTTGTAGTACTTGATCGTCTTCGGCGTCTACCTCCATTGAAGAACCTCCTGGTCTGGATAGTTGTGGAGGATTGGACAGTAAATAATCAGTTGCTTGTTCCAAAGTATGTGAATGTAATAACGCTTCAATTGCATGTTCTCTAGAGAAGCCCATATCTACCAACTGTCTCAAATTATCGTCCAAATCTCTGAATTGAGACCCGCCACTAGATGAGCCAGCCCCGCCATTTGTTGAACTAGTAGAAGAAGTATCTGTTTTATTTTCATCAGCTTTCATTTTTTCTTTGATTATCTTTTCTCCTCTGAATATATGTCTGAGAATTGTCAAGAGTGTTTCAGTTGTTCTAGCACCGTACGCTACTAAAGGTGTCTTGCCCCACAGCAGCATGACACTTTCAAAAGCTAATCTGTGAATCTGTATTAAATATTTCAAAGGATCGAAGCTGTATGTATGAGAGGGACGACTAGAAATGATGTGAGGAGATTCTAAAATGGCTTTTGGATTGACCATCTTCTCCAAGAGAGTTAACCAGGCGTCCAAAAATCCAACAGTGCCTAAAATGTGTAAAAAAAAGAGATAAAAACTGCTATTAGGTTCCATCTGGAAGATGTCCCAAACAAGTTCCATACATGTTCTGTTGCATTGCAGTCTACACATTCCTCATTAAGATTGAAATGGCGAATGGGTATCATATTACTTAACCACTACAATGCCATCACGTGACTAAGACACTTATCAATTAAAAGCACCTTACCAATACGCATTGTTATGGGCTTAATTTGAATAATGAGCAATGTTTTCAAACTGTGCATATTTGAAGTGTATAAAACTTGTTCTGGAACAAATTAGATAATTGACTTACCTTCTGGGAGGTTGGAATATTCGATTTCGTTAATAGAATGTACATTTCCAGCAGTCAGGGCCCATTTAAAAGTTTTGAAAAATATAGCTTGGCCACCAAGACTAACAAACTTTTTTAACATAAGATGGTAAGGGTACCGCCTTTCGTCAAAAAGCATAGGACTGGTAAAACCGACGCTGCATATCAAAAAGGTTAATCTGCATTTAGCTGTAGGACACGGAGGAAGTTTGTCGCAGTCCAATCCTTCAGCAAGCAGTACATTTAACGCTGTTGCCACATTTCTAGCATAAGGTGACGGCATTGGAGGTGCAGCCACGATGTTTTGGCCTCGTCTTTGACGTATAGGAGAGCCAACGCAGAGTTTGACAAGCAATCCAAAAAGTTCGGCTAGAGCTCTGCCAAGCCTAGATGAAGCGCCTAATAGGGGTTTGATATATTTCAGATTACGATCTGGTTTGTTTGTATTAGAACTGGATTCACCATCGATATCCATCATGGAAATATGGTTGTTGGGACCTAATACGTCGATTGTTGCAGTTCCTCCTGTATCTGATGTGGAATTTCCCTCACACTAAAATAACAATCAGAATTTAAGTACATATTACAGGTTGCAACACAAAATGTTAAACTCACCCTGTCAAAGAACGCATTAAGTTTTTCGATATCTTCTCTGGTAAAATCACAATCGGACGGCAGCAAATCATCGCTGCAGTAGGCCAATAGAAGAGTGCTTTCCCAAACTAAGGATGTGTACAAATCTGCTAGTCCTTTTAGCACTTTTAGTCCCTCATCAGAGCCCCAATGTTGTAAAGAAAGATTCCTTATATCAGTTTGACCAGTGCGGCAAATGTGGACAAACATGATAACGTATCCGTGAGCGGCACCCATGGCGTGCAAGAGTGGAGTTGCCGAAGCTGTACTGAAAGCCGTTTCTATATCAGTAGCATTGGCTAATTCAAGAAGCAATTTGGACCCTCCTGGTACTTCTTGTTTAGCATAGAGAGGTTTTAGTGACTCTATGACTCCAGCTAATTGAGAAAGTCCTTGTGAGAACAAGAATGGTTCCTGTGCTAGGTTCAGGATGCTTTTGCAAACAGAAGCAACTGCTTGAGCTGGGTTCGTTACTGGACAATCCACAGGTAAATTCGGAAGTCCCAAAATTTTCAATAGCGGTACTAAACCACCTTTCTCGACAAATTCTTTGCAATGATCATCAGTAGAGTTATTACTTAATATAGCATCTATAAACTTCATAGCATTCAGAATATAATCTATGAGAGCTATAGGTGTACGTTCACTATTAGCTTGAGCTTGGCTCTCTGATTGGGCGTTTTGAGATGAGGTAGACGTTTCCTCTTCGTCATCTTCTTCTTCATCAGAAGAACCTTCAGTGTTCCTATTAGATCTAGATGTCGTTGATCGGGACATTTCTGATTTACTGTGGGGCCTCCAACAAACGTATTTCGGATCAGTTCCTAGATGAACCAATTCTTCCAACAATTTTATAATGGCTAAAGTAGCATCTTGTCGCAAACTTGGTTGGTGTCTCATGAGTTCATCCATTGCGTTACCCAAATTGCAAGCAGTATCTGCAGTTGGTTCTGAACTTCTTCTTCTTCGCATAGCTGGCAAGTAATTGGGTGATAGTAATATATTGAAAAGCTTCTCAAATGGTTTAAATTTAGCAAAAGATTCTAATCCTCTGTTATTTAGACATAAAGCGCTGAAAACGTTTGGAAGAGAACCCAATACTTCCCGGGTAGCAGGCACTTCCTTGACTAGAAGAGAATGGAGCACCACATCTGTTAATCCATTGTCTTGTAACGCAGACAGCAAAGCTGGTTCTTGATAAACATATACTGTAACTACATCTGTAGCTAGTAGAAACAGGGACGGACCGTAATATTCAGCATTGGCGATAATATTTTTAAGAGAATTTGGCAGAGTTCCTTCCATTAAATGTCTTATGCTTTCAGCGAAAGTCGAATCTTGGAAAGCCTTTTTAAGAAAGTTCAGCATGGATTTTAACAAAGCTGCACGTTGAGGTAGACAAGTCTTTCCTGCATTTTCAGCTTTATAATCAAGATCTATAGTTGTATTTTCTTCATCTTTTTCTGCTGTACTTGCAGATGTACCAGGAGTGTTTTCTTCAAACGCTTGTTCGGTGCTGTTAGTCTTAATTTGGTATAACTGGTCTTTTTTACAAAAATTCACTTCAGTCTGCAACAAAAATTATTCTAAACTAAAAAGAAGTTATTTAAAAATTTCAACTTACATCCAATCTGTTGATAAAACTATGTAAACCTCCATGGTTTTGAAATGCTGCCATATCAATGTTAGTTATTAAATCAATTACACGGACAGCACGAGTCACAAACTAAAAAAAAAAAGTACACAAATACATTTACACCGATATAAATAAAATTAAGACAAATATAATAAACCCACGTCTTTCAATTTCCAGTATTTTTAAACTAAATGAAGATTTTACTAACTATACTAGAACAAAATATTGGAGAAGGTGAGTCATATGCGTGATCAACACTGTTGTCTATGAATGAAAATTCCGACGGAAAGTAACATAGGCGGATCAAATACCAAATAATTATTTATTATTTATTATTTATTAGGTATTTGTTAGTAAACTTTATTAAATTTGTTTGGCAACATCTTTATTTAAACAAAGATGATGCGTTAAATATAAAATAAAATTTTGTAAGATGATACCCTAATATTTGGAGGCGATGACAAATGAGAATGTGTTTCAAGTAAATAAACGACAGACGGGTTACAGATTTGTATCGCTTTAATTATTTACGATAATTATTTTATATTTTATAAACACTTTTTTGTATAAGTGCTCTTTTCTGATATACGAGTAGGTGTTCATGTTTGTGCCTTCAATTTGGTAGTGGTAGTGCATATTCGAGGAGTTATATTTATTGTGTAGTATATTAGGTAGGTACTTTAAAAGTTTATTAAATAGTAAAATATTGGTGTCTTTATAAATTTAATAGTAGAATTATATTGTTACAATAGTAACGGATTCATTTAATTTGCAAATAGTTTTTATACGGCGTAATACATTTCGGCAATAATCATGCATTTGGCACGTGATTCCGATAACTTCTGCAGTTTTAAGCGCGTGATTCCATTCATTATGCTCTGGTATAGTACGATGATTGTACGTGAACAGGGATGAGTCACCTTCTCCAATATTTTGTTCGAGTATACGTCTAACACTTCAATTTTACTGGTTTTGCTATTCCCGCCGATCTAAAAAAACTTACTGTAATGTGATCAAGTTCAAATCCTTGCCAATTAATAACTTGTAAGAGAGATTCCATCATTCCACAAGAAACCAACGATTCACCTCCAGCTTCATAGCTAGCCAAATGATATAAAAACGAGAATAGAGCAGTTGTTAAACTGACGGGAAATTTGGTATCTATAAACGACAACTGCCGTTGGGCGGGTACTTCTACGTCGAAGTCCATCAAACAAGGTTCAAAAAATTTATTGATGCTGTCTTGGGTGTTAACAGACACAGAAGTTTTTGCTGAATCACAGCTAGAGTCATCTATTAAAATCGTTGAAACTTCGTCTTGAAGTTTCATTTTCTTAAAAGCACTTTGTCCAAAATCGATTTGGTTCGTTAGAGAAGATATGCAGTTCCTAACTAAGACTGGTAAAAATCCGTGATACTGACTTGCTCCTGTCACATCTATAATGCTATTTAGTCTTGACCCAGTTCTTCTGCTGTAAATTAACAAAGAATTGTTTAGAGATTAGATACAAAATTCGAATAGACAATAGCATTGGATATGGAAAAATGAGATTAGAGAACGATATTTACTTTGGAATATGTGGATTTCTATCCAAATGTATAATGGCTGTGAGTGTCCTTAACGCGGCGCATCGTATATCTGTTAATTGTGAATCTTGTAATTCGACAACTTCAACTAGCTCTTCTAATAAACCGTTGTATAGTAAATTCGAGGGAGAATCTTCGATGCTGTTTGAATAGACCATAACAGACAGAGCCTGTAATCTAGCCTGTACACTTTTTAGCCTATTTCGGTAGTCTGCAAAATGTGTAGCCAATCTCACATGAGTAAAAAGCCACATCTAAAAAAATAAGAAATATTTAAGTGTTCTTGGAATTCGCCTTTCCCGTTATTCGACAATTTTGCGCGAAAAAAGCGAGTGTTTTTTGAATTTAGTAATTTTCCAAACAATTTATTTGCTATCTCTCTTAATCTCGTCTTAAAATTGTTGGGGTCGCTACGACGATTACCTCCTGTCATCGTTACTTTAAACAACTGTCATCGAGTTTATATAGTTGGGGAGCCAGTATCACTTTTTTGGTACATTTGCAGACTATATTATAAATGTATCATTAATTCTTGCCCTGTAGAAGATGGAAATACTTTGCTGCAGTCACCAGCGGTGGAACGCTCGATGACGATGTCTTCAAAAAGCCGATGTATAAAATGTTAATAGAAAAAAGTTTTCTGCCATCTTGGTAGCTTGTTAGCTGTGAAACGCCCTGTCAGCAAGAAAGAAGGTACTATGAATCGAATTTAAAAAATGTGACAGCAAACTTTTTTATTAACTTTTGATATAAATAATATCTGAAAAATGCGCTTCTATCACAGCATTTTCTACACAGGCTTTTTTAAGATGTCGTCATCGAGGCCATTGCTGCGATCCCTGCAGCAATCTATTTCCATATTCTACAAGATAAGAATGAACAAAATATTTTTAATTTTGCCTTTCGCAAATAACACACCTAAAAGTGTCACTGGCTTCCCTACCAATACCATCAAACAAAAACAAAATTACATTACGGATGTGTAATTGGAACTTAGGGTAGGAAACATAACAATTTTTTTTATGAGTTTAAGAGGATTTGCGCATCAGTAATAGAGACCATCAATAACAGGATAGGTCTATTAATCAAAATATATTAACTTACTTCTTTTTCAGGTGGTATGTAGTACATTGAAACAAGCTGTCTCATAATTTCAGCTGGAGTCTTATGTAGCTTGTCAATGTGTTCAATATGAATAATGTGCAAATTAGGCTTCCCAGTTTTTGGATCGGTACCTTTTGCTTCTTTTTTGGGAGAATTTTGGTCATCTTCTTTATGAAATTCTACATGCAAAGTTGTAGCTGACGGAGGAATTTCTTTTTCAGCATCACAGCAATCCGCTAGACCAAATCCGTTCTCTTTGCCACCCCAATTCTTAAAAAACACAAATCATACAGATACCGAAATAGTTTCTTCAACTGGATTATTTAACTTACCTCTGACAGATACTGAAGTCTTGATAATAAACATTCCTTTTCATCCGGCTTCAAGCGGGTGATAAAGTTGCTTCGTTTCGAAAACATATATAACAGATTTAATACTTCCAAGACAACGGACATATCATTCGACTCGAGTAGGACTAATAAGTGCTCCATAGAATTGTACAAATGTCGGGAAAAAGAGTGCTCTATTAAGAGACTCGTGAATCGAAGAATATGGATTAAAAGTTGAAAATCCTGAAAATATTAAGCATTTAGAAGAAAAATTTCGTCTTAATTACTTGTCGTTTATGAATTCAAAATGGTTTAAAATTTAATTATACACAGATAATTATTTCTCAGTCACAAACATACAGATCCATCCACGATACTACGAACACGGTCAAACTGATGACCAATTTACCCTTGTCCGCTACTGTCATTCCAAAGCTTTCGCATGTGACATATTTGGCATAACTTTATACATTTCACGACAGAGTTGAGTATTAATGAATATTTTATAAATAAATGACATGAAAATAGAGAAATTTAATAATGCAACCATCAACCAGAATTTGTAATAGACAAAATTTTGAAAAACTTTAATAGTTGTTGACGTAGCGCAGTGGGTAAGGTGTTGTACTTACAGTCTACCTACGCGGATAGAGGTAGGATCGAATCTCGGCGCAGACGTTTTTTTTTTCTTTTTTTTTTTTATTTTATTTTCATTTTCTTTTTTCATTTCTTTTTGTTTTCTCTTTTTTTGAGACCCTCCACAATAGTAAGAACAGCAACAGTTTAAAATTTATAAAAAACAAAACAACTTTGATTTTGTTTTCAAATGGAAAAAAATTCAATAAAAACATTAAAAAATAGAGAACAAACATTGAACGTTAAAAAAAAACAAAACGAACTTTAAAAAATTACATAACTAGGATTAAAAAAAAAATACAAAACTAAGATTAAAAAATTACAAAAAAATAAAAATTATAAAATGGAATCCAATAGACAATAATAAATTACAATCAATAATAAAAGAACACGAATTTAGTTTTAATGTAATAGGTGCTCAAATAGAGTACCCCAAGCAATAGTAAAATGATCGCCTTACTTCAGCCAACATATTGGGACTAATAAGTTGAACGGCTTCTGAAATTTTCACTTTCAGATCATCTAAGTCGCTAGCTATTTCTTCCCTGAATTTGTATATCTGAGACTTTAAATAACCCCACAAAAAAAATCACAAAGTGCAAGATCCGGCGATCTAGCTGGCCACAGAATTGTACCTTTCCCTGATAATAATCTGTTGGGAAATGTTTCATTAAAAAGTGCTGCACCGTCACACGATTATGCACAGAACATCCGTTTTGTTGAAACCAAATATTGTTAAATCGAGCTCCTGCCAATCGCCGTTATCTCAGGGACAATATGGTGTCTGAGTAAATCCAAATATTTAACACTATTTAAATTACCCTCAATATAAAAAGGACCGATTACATTTTCACCTAGTATTCCCATCCAAACATTCAACTTTTGCGGGAACTGCGAACTGTTACAAATTTATGTAAATTTTCTCGAGACCAATGTCGGACTTGGGATGGATTATGCCTGGCAAGTAATGGAAAAGTCGACTCATCGGTGAACACAACATTGTAAAGAAAATTGTTGTCATTGTTAACTTTATCCATTACTGCCTCGCTAAATTCCATTCGTCTGATATTGTCAATTTCATAAATTTCTTGGCATTTTCTTACTTTATAAGATCGATATCCATGTTTTTTTAAAATATATATATATATATAAAATGCTAGCGTAGAATATGTGTGTGACCGGTTTTCTTTATCACCACCAACTCCAACAACATCACCATTGGGGTGGTAAACACCCCTTGGGTCCTAGAAGGAAGTAAGGGAGTTTGGGCGCGGTGGGTGGAAATGGGTGGTTGTGGGAGGCAAAAATGTGATAAGATATATATCTGTCCTTTTCTAACTCATTAGAACTTCGGGAAAGTTCTGAAAATTTCTAGAATGATCTAGAAAGTTCCGAAATTAATATTATCCGTTATCATTCTGAAACTATCCAGAAAATTCTAAAAATTTCTGGAATGATCTAGAAAGTTCCGAAATTAATAATATTGTTTATTATCATTCTAAAACGATCCAGAAAATTCTAAAAATTTCTGGAATGATCTAGAAAGTTAAAAAATGTGTAAAATCGGTTATTATCATTCTGGAACGTTCCAAAAAATTCTAAAAATTTCTGGAATGATCTAGAAAGTTCCGAAATTAATAATATTGGTTATTATCATTCTGAAACGATCCAGAAAATTCTAAAAATTTCTGGAATGATCTAGAAAGTTCCGAAAATAATAATATCGGTTATTATTATTCTGAAACGATCCAGAAAGTTCTATAAATTTCTCGAATGATCTAGAAAGTTCTTCTGGAACGTTCCAGAAAATTCTAAAAATTTCTGGAATGATCTAGAAAGTTCCGAAATTAATAATATTGGTTATTATCATTCTGAAACGATCCAGAAAA
The DNA here is from genome assembly GCA_927349885.1 of Psylliodes chrysocephalus. NCBI lineage: Eukaryota > Metazoa > Arthropoda > Insecta > Coleoptera > Chrysomelidae > Psylliodes > Psylliodes chrysocephalus. The sequence goes on along the minus strand of OV651826.1, from coordinate 21,777,004 downwards.
TTCTAAAAATTTCTGGAATGATCTAGAAAGTTCCGAAATTAATAATATCGGTTATTATTATTCTGAAACGATCCAGAAAATTCTAAAAATTTCTCGAATGATCTAGAAAGTTCCGAAATTAATAATATCGGTTATTATCATTCTGAAAGGATCCAGAAAATTCTAAACATTTCTGGAATGATCTAGAAAGTTAAAAAATGTGTAAAATCGGTTATTATCATTCTGGAACGTTCCAGAAAGTTCATAAAAATTCTATAATGATCGAGAAAGGTCATAAGTTTTAATATCTAAGATAGGAATCTATAATATCTACATTAAAAATGTGTCTTCATGTATTTTTTACACCATTAAACATGCGGTGTATATTTTAACCCGTGCAACGCCGGGTTTCGCAGCTAGTTCTATTTACTGTGGTTTCACTGGAACCTACAACTTCCGCAACCTCTCTCTGAGATATCATCGGATTTTCTTCCACAGTTGCACAAATCATAATATCCCTATCTTCTTGTTCATTCTGATTATTATTAACTCGAGCCTTTTTATGTTCATTGGGAAAAACGCAGCCATGAATTTCAAAATTTTGAACAATACGATGTACTGTTGAGAGTGATGGTATGGGCCTATTTTGAAATGTCGCCTCAAACAAACCGCTTATTTGTCGAATTGTGTTGCCTTGAAAATGCCATTTCACAATTTGTACTTTCTCAGCAATTTCGTAAACATTCATTTTAAATCTAAAGAAATACTTTTCGCCCGCGATAAAAGCACAATCAAAGTGGCGGGAAACCTAATGACTCGAAGTCGGTACAATGGGAAAGGAAAATGGAAAAGTATTACTTCAAAAATGTAGTGATTTCCTCTTGCAGCCTGCAGCCATACCCTGCAGCTCACAATTTTTGTACCACTATTTGCTAATTCTGACGTCTAATGCTATTCAATCATAGAACTAATATTCAATACGTCAAAACAAGACAAATATATTTGTGAAAGTTATAATAAAAATAAAGAGTTTAAACTAACAATTTTCGGCGCAGATTGGCATATCTTCTTCCAACTACAAGCCCATGGAGACTACACAAGGAGCACGCACTCAAGTGTGGCATTTGCAAGAGTATGTCCGCGCTTTATCGTATAAATAAAGCTTTCTTTTTTCACCACTAGCGTCGCTAATTTTTCTTTTGTACCGGTGTGAATATAGAGGAATAAACAAATGTGAAGTTAGCGTGAAAATAAAGTAACCGATTATTTAATTAACGTAAACACGTGTCAAATGTTTTTAAATTAAATAAATATAATTAGAGTTATAATTAATTAATTAGAATTATTTATTTTATTTCAAACTACCGCCTCATTCTCTTATGCCATTTTGGTACTTATGGAACACTAGCGCCCTCTTAAAATACTCTGTTTAACACAGTACGCTTGTTATACATGGAGTGCGTGCTCCTTGTGTAGTCTCCATGTACAAGCCCTTGATGATAATATGTCTTTCCGTTACAAAATGAAGTTTTAAAGCATTTTTAAAGAGTTACCTAGGTGTAAACCCTTAAAGATAGAAACGTCAACGTTGAGTCAGAGAAAAGTACAACTAAATATTCATTAGTTTTCTGAAAACCATTCAAGAAAGAGATAATAGAAAAACATGTAAAGAACGTCAGATTACCAAGATTAAAATAAACAGTACATAAAATATTTCCGGTTTCTATCTGTAAGGTTTTATGTGGGTAAATTAAAAGGTGCATTTCTACGTTGCACTGTTTTACAGCTGAAACCTCAACTACAAGAATCGCAATATAAATAAGTTCAGCAAAAAAAGATTTGTACTTTATGCAAAAATATTTATTTATAATAAATTTAAATAAATAATTTTGTATGAAATACATTTTTTTTTTTGCTGATTTAAGCTACGTGCACACAGCCCTTAACCACTTTTAGTTCTTTTAATATAAATAAGTGACATTTATACAATAAATTAAACACATTAATCAGGTTAAACAAAATAATTTAATCTTTTTTACTGCAATTAAGAATATCAAGCTGGTATGATTGATTTCTTTTAAATAATTTAAATAATATTTAATATGCATAATGGCAAACAGTTTATTCATTGCCAAAATTAAAAATTGTATGATTTCCTTCTAAATAAGCATTTAGGTAATCTACATAATGGCAAATAAAAAATTACCTAATAATTAACCACCCTATATGTAAATAAGTTGAGTTAAGTGCATTAAAGTTTTGATAAGGCAATTATCAATTCTATTGTCGCACTTTGAAATATTAATAAACTATCATCAGGTGCCTATTGCGAATTAACTATTAAAATACCTGATAAAAAAAAAGATAAAACAATTTCTTGGTGTAATGAATTGTTGATCTTCTTCAACCTAATTTTAGAAAATCATAATAAACTTTGCATATTTTATTATTAAACATCATTGGCCATAAAGAATTGTTAATTTAATTCTTGGCAACATTTCAATGTCAACCTACATTTTTGATTTTCAGCATATCGATACCGCTTATTTTGTTACATGAAAAAAAAAAAAACACAAATAAATATCCTTAAAAATAAACTTACCTTGACTGGAGCCAGGTCAATATCCCATTAAAATGGTTTAAATGGGGTAGGGGATGGATGTGGGTTAAATTAAAACACAAAAATTTTTATTTTTAAAAATAAAACATCAAATTAAATCAATTATGAAAGGAGATTAACTAGTTTTATTTTGTCTTCTTAAAATTCCCCTTAATTCATTTTTAGCTTAAACAATTGGCTATTTGAATTTTGATAACGTTTGGAGATCACTTAAGGATTTAATAAATGAAAGTCAAAAATAAACATTTACTTTATTTAGGGATAAGCAAATACTAAAATCCCTGCTTTATTTGAAATTTTGATGTATAAAAAAGTTTTCTCAAACAAAAAAACTTGATTTATAAACAATAACTAGGGCAAACCAATAATAATATGAATTTAGGACATTAGGTGCCTCTTTCAGCTGTTAATGGAGTGGCTATACACAATAGATGATTTCAAGGGAAGACATCTTGAAGTTGCAAGGTCATTGGAAGATCTTTGCGCCATCTATAAGTTTACATAACAACCAATAAAATAAAAAAGAAAACTGTAAATTATTTTTTTGGCAATCTGTTTAAGGTTACGGCGTCGGTATTCATTTTTTTCTTTATCTTCTTCATTAGTTGTATGTGCTCAGTTTTTCACCATCTCTATCTACTTAGTGCCAGGTCCCAGAGTCTTATTTTTCTTAGTCATGTGTCATGTCAAAATTTGTAAAAACATAAAACGACCTAACGCGCGCTTAGCAAGCCATGTAGATCTAGATTCTAGATCTTGGCGATAGTGAGAGTGAAAACTGAGCCCATACAACTAAAGAAGGCAAGAAAAAAATAAGAAATTTATACTTAACGCCGCTGTAACTTTAGACACATTGCCAAAATAATAATTTACAGTTTTCTTTTTTATTTTATTAGTTGTTATGTAAACTTATAGATGGCGCAAAGATCTTTCAATGACCTTGCAACTTCAAGATGTCTTCCGTTGAAATCATCTATTTTGAGGAACTATTTAGAATTAATGTTAAGAAGCAAATTATCAGCATTATCAAAGTTTTTCTGAATAAATTTTAACCCAAATTAAATTGTATGTTCAAGACTTCCAAATGTAGCAAATGACAAACATTTTGAAAGGGCTTCATATTGCACAACTCCAAAAATGTGGGCATGAGGCCATTTCAAACAAAGTGCTGCTTATCCACAATATTTGTAATCATAATACATGGAACATATCAATTTATTCCAGCTGATGAATTAAACATGGGAGCAATTGTTCTTAAACCATTGGGTTCAAGTGTGCAATGAAATGCAAGGAACTCATACAGATAACCCTAACTTCCTATTCAGGATCACCACTACTGATAAATCATGGATGTAAGATATTACCAAGAAACAAAGCACCAATATGCATGATGCAGAATGTGGAAGAATTGAGAGTGGGTGTTGCATCATCACAGTGCCAATACACATGTAATTGGTTGTCAGGAACTTTGCAACATTTTCCAATGTCCCCATGTATTTATAACCTAAGATTACCTAGGAATGTAGGCACAAGCCTCATGTATGCATATAATAGATATAGTAACAATTTAACTATATGCTAAACAAAATAAAATTGCCTTACTTTTATTGTTCCCTTTTCAAGAACATTTTAGAAGATAATACATATATTTAAGGCAGGTTTACATATACTCTTTTATGTATTTTAACATAAATGTGCCCTAGTATCAGAAATACAATAATAATTCCACTTACCTCTTCATCATAAGTATCACACTTAAGAATCCATTTATTTTCATCATTCCTTTCAGCTGCCTGTCCTAAGATTCTGTCGAACACATCAAGAATTTGTGCCCAATGTAATAGCTCACATTTTCCAAATGTCCAGGAGTGAATTCTGGATAATTCTTCTAGTAACTCTGTTCTGGAACATAGCTGCAATCTCTCAATGAGTTGTTGGCATTCTAGGGGGACTTCTGATGTACTTTTACGTACGCGAGTTCTGTCAATTTTCATGGTTCTTCCTGTTATAGATAATTTTTCCTACTTCATATTCATATGTTAATTGTTTTTAAAGCTGTAATATAATTTTAGTGGTTAGTTAGAGTGTGATACAAGCCTCTGTATTAAATGAGTGCAAAATGTAAGCAATGGACAAAATAATCAAAAGAAGTTAGAGAGATACCACAGAAAAATTCTACAAAGAATAGTTGCTAGTTAGCATGCAAAAAGTATCTTGTGAAAAGAGTAAATTAATACACTATTTAATTTTGCCTTCAAGTCGGTGTTTTTTCACAAGATATAAGATACTTTTTTCGTTATATAGAAAATGTATATAATATAGCATAATAAAAAAATCCATAGTTTAATATATTCACTTTTAACAAGGAAAAATTACATGATACTAATAATTTATTGGGACCAAATAGTTAGAATTTTAAACACATATATCTTTTATCTGCAACTTCTAAAAATGTTACTGGTAATGCTTAGTCACCTTTGTGAATTTGACATTTGGTATCAATATCTGGCCACATTTCTTTAAAAAAAATGGTTTTAATCGCATTGCGTAGAATTTTTAGTGGATCGTTGAGTGGACATTCTTAAATTACTGGGATAATTCGTAAAATTGCACAATTTATAGTAAAATACGACGCCATATTGAAAAACTACATTGACAAAACAAATATATCAGAATCAGACAAAAACTGATGACAACAAAAATAAACCTGGCAAAATTAGAGATTAGGAAAAAAAAATTACCTTATAAAGATAAGCAAATCGTCTTTGTACTGGAAAAAAACGACGATTGATAATGTGTTTATTATTTCCCTATAAATATTCAGCTTCTCAATGGGTCCCGCACCAGTTTCCTGATTTTATGTAACTAACGGTCTTTTGTGCTTCATGTGTGGCTCAATATTCACTTTTCTGTACTGTAAACGATGAATAATATCGGTAATCGATCACATCAACACAACATACACTACTTCTTTAATTATATTCTTTGTTTTAGTAAATTATTTGTCTAAAAATGTAGAAATATACACACACTGTTCCCTATGTACTTCAGAGACTGTAAGCAGGTGTACAAACTGTGCTAAACGAAAAATTTGCCTAGCATTGCCAACAAATACAAATCACTGTCAACGTCAAAATCTTCTTTTTATCTTTTATAATCGAAATTTGAAATTTTATAAAATTGAGACACGGCATTACTTTAATTTGATAAAGTTCACAATGCCTCTATGAACCGAAAAAAGTTTAATTTTTAATGAACAGTCTCTTTATAATTCACTCCCTCTCGAGTAAATGCAGATATTAGAGATTTTAGCAAATGTACGAAGATATCTTCTAACGTTATATTAAACTTAGATTGTGACATTCTTCATAAACATTCAAAGAGGTAGATTACATTTAAATCGCTAAGGGCCGATTCCACCGTTGTGTTAAACGGAGATTAAAATGACATTGTTAAATGCAAAAATGTCATTTTAAACTTCGTTTAAGACAACGGTGGAATCGGTTCTAAGGGCCGATTCCACCGTTGTGTTAATCGGAGATTAAAATGACATTGTTAATGTAAAAATGTCATTTTAAACTTCGTTTAATCGACAAGATAGCCCACTTGAATTGAAATATGGATATAATATAAAAAAAATCAATTAGATATTCATAATAAGTCACCAATTAAATGCTACAACGGCGCCATGCACTTTTACGAAAAATTCACAAGACGTTTGTTCGTTTCTTCAGGCTTGTTTTGGTTCTTTCACGAACTAATTCAGAATCAGTGAATTACACTCGTTCAACTCAATAGGTTGATTATTATCGTGACGTATCCTTAAGAAATGAATTCGTCAACCGTATTTGAGAACTGGAATTGATGGTTTTGTCTGAACCGCAACAAACCCTTCAAACAGTTGAATATCAAATTACTCGTGTTGTAAAATTTGTGAAGTTCGTAACGGAGCATATAAAGTAAAATGACACGCCGAACGCAGCTCGCTTATCCAGTGGTTGTGTATTAAGGGGCGCCACCTTCCAATTTATATTGTTTACTTGTTCTTATATTCTATCACAATATATCCCCTATAGTAGTGCATCTCACTTGTTAAAGAGTTGGCACTAAGTTTGCAGCGCAAGAATGCGTCTGTGTCTGGCCGCTCAACTAACTCGATATGGCGGTAAATTCAAATATAATTTAAAGGCGAAATTTAAATTTCCCGCCAAAATTGTAAATTTTCAGCCGCGGAATGGCGGGAATTTTTAAATATATTCATTCGGCAATAATTATTGAGAAGTATATTGCATGTTCGATTAAACGAGCTGTAAATCCAGGCGCTATTTTTATTTTGATAGCTAAAAATAATACTAATACTTTTATTATTAGCTATTACAATAAGAGCAGCATTTGGATTAACAACACATTTAAAAGAACATGTAATATACTTTTCAATTTTACCTAAATCACTTATTTTTTACCTATAGAGGTTAGATCTGAAAAAAAATTGGCTCTGGTAAAAAAACAAAAAATTGTATAAAGTATTTTATTTGAAAAATTATAAAACTTATTTAATATATTTTAAAGACGAAGATAACTCTAGCCATATCCATTTTACTGAAAAAAAAAAGAAACTATTAAATGAAATCATTTAGTTATTAAGAGATGTTTGTGATAATACAGTGGCAGCTATCGAATGTTGTACAATAAGTTTTGCTAATGTCCAAGTAAAAACTACAAAGAGTTAGCATTAGTGAGAGAAGGAATAGAATACTATGAACGTAGCCAGCCGGCTACGTGGGGATGCATCACACCGTGTGCCTGTTCATATTACACAGCACACAAGGCAACATTCATATTATTCGTTTCCTGATCGAACTAATGCGCTAACTCTTTAGTTTTATTTTCGATTCTAGCCAAGCGTATTGGAAAGTGTTCATTAGCCGATACTGTATATAAATGCTAAAATCAATAAGTGAAATAAAAAAATTTAGTTTAAATGGACATCTACTTCGAAAAAAGTAAATTATTATACTTGAATTTTAAAGGCTGTTGCCACTGGAAAACTATTATCTAGGGCTTGGATGACAGCCATAGGACTCCCTCCTTGAATCGTGTCCATAGGAAAGCATAAGATCATAGTTAAATTATAATATTAAGAGGGTAGGTATTAACTGAAAAATTATTACAAACTTACCTCAAAATTGGCACCTACATTAAAAGAAGGGAAAACGGAAACATAAAATTGTTATACTTGAATTTTAAAGGCTTTTCCCACTGGAAAAGTATTATCTAGGGCGCAGACCCTTGGATGACAGCCATAGATAGCAATCCCTCCTCGATTCCTCTTTTTCTGAGTTTGTTGTACGTTTTGTTTCCCATATTAAATAAGAAAGCACTTAATACAACAACACAAATCACAATAAATATCGCTGAAACAAAATTAATATTAAATTTCGTAGAAGAAAAAATCAAAAAATTATCACTTGTCAACACTGACACTTCACGCTTCACTTATAAAAACTCAACGCTAAAGAATGAAAGATGATTCGAAATAGAAATTATTAACTGGTATCTCTTTCTTTTATAAGTATCTAAACAAAGAGAAGGAGTGGGAGTGAGTAACGCTCCGATCAGATTGTTTTGAATTCGTCGTCAACCAATGAACGTGCCGAAGTCAAAAATCAATAACGATACTAGCGCCATGAGACCTGTGTCTGGCCGCAGCGTAACTCAAAGCCATTTCTTGAATCCCAGTTACATTACTATAGGGGATATATTGTGTATTCTATTTAGAAATTCATCTATGATTGGACGAGCTTGCGCGATTAATGTTCAATCACTTTTTTGATTTTATGAGTTGACTTTTGACTTTTTAGGAATTAATCTTGTAAAGTATTTTTACTATTTTTATTTAATAATTAAATCCTGTAACACAAAGACTGAGAAAATGCCTGTAAGGAGAGCTCTACATGCAGGAAGTTGGTACACTGATTCAGGTAAGAAAGAGCAAACATTGATCAGCTGTTCCATTATCTTGAACAATAGAAATCAGGATCTCTTCACCGACTTCTTTGATTTTCAGGAGCTGAATTAACCAGGCAGTTGGATTATTGGTTAAATCAAGCTGATTTGAGTCATGGACCAGCCAGGGCAATAATTGCTCCGTACGTATCTGAATTATATATATATATAAATTTTTTTGTAAAACCCAAAATATCTTTCAATACATAATTATTTTACTTTATTTAGTCCCACTAGGATATCTATTAGCAGATGATTTTTAGGCATGCTGGATATCAGTATTGTGGTGCCTGTGGGGGCCATGCTTACAGACAAATAAGTCCAGTTGTTGTGGGCCGAATTTTTATTTTGGGACCTTCTCACCATGTTCGCCTGTCTGGTTGTGCCTTGTCTAGCGCGCAAAAATATAAAACACCACTGTATGATCTTCACATAGACTCGCAAAGTAAGTTTCATTTGTACTCAAATTTAGAAAATGAATATGTGTTATATTTGCCATCTTTACTGTAACCTCTGTTATAATAATACTACTCTTCCTATAATCACCCCTTAGGAGTGAATGTTAACCCCAAAAGCTGACAGCTTGTCTGGCAAAGGAACAGCTATTATTATTTGCTCCCACTTGGGAGTCGACATAAAGTTGATTGATGGTGCCATTTGACTTACAGGTGAGGAAAACCCCACCCACCATCAACAAAACGATTATATTTAAATGTATTATAAATATCGTTTTATAATTTTGCATGGCAGACCAGGTTAATAAAATTGAGAAAATGACTATAATTTTTGTCAACTGCTCTGTTATTAGTCTGAAACATTCTCAGGATTTTAACCAAGATGATACCCTTTTAACTAGACCCAGTTTCCTTCAATTTTTTTTTATGTACTAGATCCTAAGTAATAAATATTTTCTATTTTTATTCATAGTTGTAATGACTTGAAATGCATACTATGTTAAAAACTGTTTTAAGGAATTCTTAATTTTTATAAAATTGTATGTATGCATTTCACTTGGTAAACTATGGTAAATTTCTGTGGAAAAAGGGAATTTTTAATCAGTTTAAAATGTATTATATCCCATGTCAGCATATCAGTATCTTGACCCCAATTCAAAATGTTGTACCTGATTGTTAAATAAACAAATTCATGGCAGAATTTATTTTTTTTTAATTGAATTAAATGTACATACTTATTTAAATCAAGGTCAACTTAAGTGTGGATGGAAGTTGTAATTTCAGTATTATTTATTATAAATTTTAGCAATAGTTCTACTTGATATATATTTGTAAATTGTATCATTCTTATCAGAAAAATTATTGAAATCTTTAGTTATTATTTCTGCATGTTAAAAGTTCTGCTAAACGTTTATTTAGCATTTTAAAATAATAAAAAATGAGCAAAATGTTAGGAAACCATGTAATGCTAAATTAGAGCACTTAATACTGCAGCTATTTATTGGTCAACTTGAGCCTGAATGGAAGTTGTAATTTTAATATTGTTTATTATAAATTTTAGCAATATTTCTACTAGATATATATTTACTATTCTGGCTAATTGGCAATGCCAAGGTCATAAATTTTAAATGACATATATACTTGTGAATTGTATACATATTATTTTTATTGCCAGAAAAATTATTGAAATCATTAATTATTATTGCTATTTGTTCTTTAGCAATAAGTGAACAAATGGACATGTATTAAATTAGAACACTTAATACTTCAAGTATTTTTTTAATATATCCTTTTTGCAGTCAATGGTGAATTAGAAATGACTGGTCAGTTCGAGTGGATGGATTTAGATACTGATGAAAATGAACACAGTATTGAAATGCAGCTACCCTATATAGCTAAAGTAATGGAAAGGTTAGTGAATTATAACACATTTTATACATACAATTTAACTGTTATTTCTAAGCAGTAATTTGCAATACTTTCAGAACTACTGCACTAAACTCCCTTGATTCTTCACACTACTTATTTTCAGCTACCTGTATCCTGCGCTCTGTTCTTTATTTGGTTATGTGTTCCTAATTTTCTTATGTTGGCTATAACAGTACCATATGTCTTCTCTAATACCCTCTTTGTATCACGATATACTAGCTGAACTAGCTTTAAAAATAACTATTTTGCTTTTCACTAAGAAAAAAGCCTAAAAAAAAAGTTAACATTTTCATTTTATAAAAATTTGTCACAACATTACGAGTTTCCCCTGTAATCCAAATTGTGTACATTTAATTTTAATCATAATTTCACCACCTAAGCTGTCTATATTAGGAATCTTATCATCTATTTATTCACTACTTCTTTGTTTCTATGTATATAACAGTAGTTCTATTAGATTTTCAAACTGTAATAGATTTGAAACTGATGTTTTGACATTTTTTTTTGTAGGTAGTATTAAACCATATTCCCCCTGTTTTAGTTACAAAAACCAATTCACTATTGTTCCTATCCTTGTGGGGTCTCTCAGTCCAGAAAAAGAAGCATGTTATGGGAGGATATTGTCCAGTTATTTAGCAGATCCCAAAAATCTCTTTGTTATTTCTTCTGATTTCTGCCATTGGGGACACAGATTTAGGTATACCTATTATGACCGATCCTATGGTAATATCTATCAGTCAATTGAAGGATTGGACAGAGTGGTATGTTATAAACAGATTTCATATTACTCAAATGTTAATTTTTTTTTTCTTTTTATAAAATGTTAGGGAATGAGTATTATTGAAAATCTGAACCCAACCGAATTTACAAATTATTTAAAAAAATACGGAAATACAATTTGTGGAAGACATCCTATAGGAATACTTTTACAGGTAAGAGGCGTATATTTTATTTTCAGAGTTATAATGAGGGTGCTTCAGGTATTTTTCAGTGAATAATTACCTTTCATTTTTATTAAATTAATATAATAGATGATTTTGATGTTGCAGGCAATACAAGAATTACTCAGGAATGACAGTAGTCAAAACGCTAGTCTAAAATTTTTGAAATATGCCCAGTCTAGCCAGTGTCGCAATATGAACGATTCTTCCGTAAGTTACGCTTCAGCAGCTTTAGTGATAGATTAGTACAAATGTGGCCTTACAATGACTATTTTCAAATTGCCATCTTTAGGCTTATTTCTCCTAGGTTCGGTAGTTTTTCTGAATAAGTGCCAGTTACTTTTCATTCATTTAAACTACTTATCTTTATTTTTATATACATATTATATATACTTAAATAATTTTTACCAACAGATAATTATGCAGATTTGATTTGTTTGTTATACAATGGAATTTTGAAATATGGAACTTTAATATTTCTTAAACATGGTAATAATTTACATTATTTACAATAATTTCTTGTGAAATTGTTGAGTGTTATATTTATATTGTTGGTTATTGTAGAATATCATCTAGGAAATAGTATTTTTTGATATCAAATCAGACAGATGGTTTTCTATTTTTAGAAAATGCTTAATTGATACAAAAACTACTCCAATTGTTGGTTTTTTTTAGCAGAATATTTAAGAAATATGGCCTATATACCTACATTATTTGTTCCATATTTCAGATTTCATACATGGTGACCGCTTTCACATAAAATCAAAACTCATTCCCTTACAATCATTTTTATTATTTCATATGAAATACATATAGGTAAGACAGAGTTTCGTACAGTGGTGACTCACGTTAACTTTACAGGTAGTTATAAATAATCGAATGATATTCGGAATCTCTCCTTTGTAGTTAAAACGATATTGAAAAATAAAATAGAGATCCAGAAAAAGTTGTGAAAATGTGATCTGAAGAAAAGGCGGTTCACCTTGTTCACAGAACAAAATATAGAATATACAATTTTTTGGATACATCCTTTTTCATCAAATATATTTATTATTTTATGGCTTTCTTTATACTTAGAAACATCCATTTTATTTTAGCTTTTACAGTTTTATTTTTATTTTATCTCTATTTTAAGATGAAAGAGGATGCATCTTCTATACAATTTTTTTATTTTTATGTATATATCTTATTTTGGAAATATGTGTTTCTGTAATTATTTAATTTTTCTGTAGAACAAAATACAAAGAAATATTTTTACTTTTTAGTCTCTTACAATGAGATGTTCACTTGTATATTTTTACTACAGATTTTGCTTAAAACATCTCTTATAAAAATATAAATAAAAAGTGGTCTACAGTCTCCCTTAGAAACGTGCAATGCTTAAGTTTGCACGTTATTTTAATTTTTTTATAAATCTGTTTTAAATGCATTTTTTTAACCTATAAAAAAGTGGGAAATTGTTTTAAGAAAACTATTATGTTAGATATAAAATGAATGCCCATTTTTTATTTTAATCAAATTGCTAATGATTATGATGAAACGTTTTATTTTACTGAGTTTGCCTTTTGGTGTTTTTCATAGTAATAATAGCATTAGCTGGTACTATTTGAAGACAAACTTCAATATATTTTGTATGTATTACAATACTATTGATATTGATCTATGAAATGCAAGCATTTCAGAACATGGTACATAAATAGGTTTTTCTATTATTAATTATGGAATTATACCTACTCAGACAAAATTAGCTCCTGAATGGTATATAAAGATCCTCTGTTTATGAAAACTTACTATCGCGTGTTTCTTACAACAATTTTACGAAAACTAGAATTTAAATATGAACTGTGTTAATTATTTTGGGCAATCGGGTAACAGAGCTGGATCCAAATAACTAATATTTTTTTATACAACGCTAATAGGGAGATTATTCATCAAATTCTATAGCAAACGCATTTTTTCTTATTTTTCCTTATTTAAATTCTAGTTTTCCTAAAATTGCTGATAGAATTCAAAAAATATTATTTTTGTAAAACTCTCTCTAACAGTTTATTAATATTCTGGACCTCTGTTTAAAATATATTGTGGCCTGCGTTACAGAAAAATTACTGTAAATTTTTCATCAATAATATTTTACATTAGAGACGATTTATCATTATTTTTTATAAATTCAGGAGCTAGTACATTATTTTAATCACACAACAAATATGTTTTTAGAGAGACTTAAGGTGCGCTAGTAGATTGTAAGAATTTTTAATGTGAAAAATAAAAAAACTAAGTTTCAAAATTTGTCAATAGTTTTATGTACAATCTTTTAATATTACATTTATTATGTGATACTTTTCAGATTATGCTTAAAACATTGAACCTTTCGAAAATGTAGGATAGAGTCTAAAAAGTTTACTATGTGACAACACACTTAATAGTTTCAAAATATATTTTAATCCAAAGGCAATTGCTCCGGCGGTGAGACAATAAAAATGTACTAAATATACTATTATTTTATAACGGACTAAACTATAGAAATTAACGGTTTTTTTTTAAATATCTAAGTAGCGTCATTGGGCAGTGTTTCCATGTTTGCCGGAGCAATTATACTCATCAGGGTGCAACATAATTGAGTGTAATTATTTGAAGGCCGAAACAGACCAAAAATTCCTAACCAAATTTTGCATATCTTTCATAAACCGTTTACTTTTTTAAATAGAGTCTTTATATTTGAATATTTTGTTCATATTAATCAGTACTTTCACCTTGCACTGAATTATGTTAAGTCCTGCATATGGGTTGTGTATTTTATTTTAAATGTTGATGAAAATTTTTTGAATGCATTAGGAACTTAAGTTATTAATTTAGATGATAATTATAATATACTTAATAATATTATTTATCTCATATAATTAATCAATACTTTGTTAATAAGTGACGCATTTATGTTCTTAAAAACTCAGCCTATTTAGTGAAGATAATTGGTTATTTGTGTCAGTTACATACTAGTTAGAAAAGTATGTTTCACTAATGTATAGATACTACTAAACTGCCATTGTGGAAGCATCAGTGGTTTTATTACCAGTAATATTAAGAATTAAAATTTCAGTTTTTAATACTCCATGTTAAAATTACTAGAAGAGATCCGATATTAATAAATTAATTGTCAAGGGTATAATCATCAATAACTTTATTATGTATATTTTCTTTAACACATCCGGAGATCCACATCAACAGCTCGTTCTACAGTATTCTATGACAGTTTATAAACAGTAATTGAAAATCACACTGAACTAGTTGATTTTAGATTTTGGAACTAGTTCTTTTGGTTTATTGGATGAACTAGTTCGTTCTCTAGTTTAATAGTGCTAAAATTTCCAATAAAAAGTGGCTAGGATAAAAATGAATACAGAAATATCCAATATCTGTTTAACGATTATATTCACTAAATTCTCAAAACACAGCCTTAAGCACTCATCTTACTCGCGCTTTAGACTTTAAGTAAATTGATTTATTGTTATTTTTTTAACCCATTATTGACAGCTGTTTTTTATACTTCATCATACCTGTTTACTTATGGTACGTTACTTAGTTTGTAGTTTTGATGGATTATTGTGAAAAATATCAGGACATTTCTATTATAATAGGCCTACATCTTTGTAGACCAAAGACTGTAAATTTGTAATATACGAGATTTATACGCCTTTGAAACAAATGTTTTTTTATTCCATAGCAATAAAGGTATTTAATAATTACTCTTATTTTTATAATCTTCATTTCCAATCCGTTATTGCCAGTTGGACTCGCGGCACGAAACAAAATATCAACTAGAAAGTAAAATTATAAAAGAATACAATTTACAAAATCTTTTTCATTGTCCTATAGAGTAGATGTAGTTGAGAAACTATGAGACATTTGTGACGATAGTCTAATTTATTTATAGTTTATTTATTTAAAACACTATTTACAATTTATTCAAGACGTACTAATTAATTTATATAATACTTAAGACACTAACTCACAATTCTAATTTATTTATTGCAATTTAATTTTTCAGTCCAATACTCTATACTAAACTGATCGCCGATAAGTCGGCTATTTATACCAAGTCCAACTCTGCTACGAGAAACCTCTAGACGCTCCCGAAAATTCCATCTCTGATTCAACGGCACACATCGCCCGTTCTGGCCGTTTCTCGAGCGTCAGCGGCATTCCTAGAAGATTCCGTCGTTGCGAGCATGAGTCGGGTGGCAGACTTCCAAGGTCGCACTTACACAGGGAATGGCTCCGCGTCATATTGCCCCCTCCTTAAAAAATAGTTCCTCCTGGAACTAAAACTCAATTGTATCTGCAACTGGATCTTCTTTTACAAATTCCAGTTGCATGGAAGTAACAAGGGACAGACAGTCTTCGCTATAACCTGAACGCTGGCTGCAGACCAGTATTTCAACCTGGATATCTTGGAAGATTACTTCCACCATGTTTCTAATGATCCTACAATTCAGATGGTTGTGCTCTTTATCTTTGGCATAGCTAATTTCTGTACATGCTCCCTCAGACTGAGTAATGCTTCCCGTACATCATGATAGGTGGATTGATCTCGGAAGGTGTTCTTTGTTACCAAATAGAAAAGATATCGCGATCCATCTTGAAGTTTTAATGCTCTTCCATGGGCTGGTAACTGATCTTGAAGTTCTGGCAATCGATCAAACTTCTTCGGGAATACAGATGCCAGACCTCGAGCGTCGTAGATGTTGGCGGAAGTGCTATGCACCGTAAGCAGGTCTTGTTGTTACTCGGTTCTAACACCATGTCTTGCTTTTCCGGTACCTCTATATGCACCCATAAATTCTTCAAAGATAAGGTCAGGTGTTTCTTGGAGCTGGTTTACTTCTTCCTCTTTATGGTCACCCTCAAATGGCGCCAGCCGGTTTTGGTGCACTACCTTTGGTTTACCGTTCGGGATCTTACTTATACGGTAAATAATATCATTGATTTTTTTCTTGATGAGGTACGGGCCTTCCCAAGACCTTTGGAGAATAGCCCTTTTGGATTATGGAGCCAGACTTTGTCGCCTTCCTTGAAACATCCTTCTGTGGCTTGGGAATCGTATCGCTTCTTCATTCTGTCACTGGCGATTTAAAGATGCGAGCGGACCAATTCATGCATATCGTCCATTCTTCTTCGTAACTGGATCACATAATCTTCACCAGCTACATCTTCTCCTGGTCGGCATCCAAACTCGAGGTCGCACGGTAGTCTCATCTCACGCCCAAACAGGACCTTTGCTGGTGTTTGACGTGTTGATTCATTGACAGCGGATCTATAAGCCATTGCAAAGAGCGAAAGATACTGATCCCAATCTCGCTGATGGTTTGAAACTACTTTAGACAGATATTTGCCAATGGTCTTATTCATTCGTTCTACCATTCCATCGGATTGTGGGTGCAATGCTGTGGTTCTGGTTTTCTTCATGCCCAGTCTGTCACCGATTCCACGGAAATGTTGGCTTTCAAAATTTCTGCCTGTGGATCTCAAAGGGCACTCCAAATCGACAGATAAACTCTTTTATCAATACGTCTGCAACAGTTGCGGCCTCTTGATTTGGAATGACGTAGACTTCCACCCACTTCGTGAAATAATCCATAACCACCAGCATGTATTTATTGCTATTCTCGGTCATGGGGAATGGTCCAGCAATATCTAAGGCGATCCACTCAAATGGGCTACCAACGTTGTATTGCTTCATGGGAGCCTTCCTTTTTCACTAAGGTCCATTACTTATAGCACAGCTGGTACATTTCTTACACCAGTCCTTTACATCATCGGAACTGTTCATCCAATAAAACCTTTCCCGAACTCTCTGAAGGGTTTTCCTAACACCGAGATGTCCTCCTGATGGACTGTCGTGTAACTGACGAAGTACTTTGGCTACTCTACTCCTTGGAATGTCCAACTGTCTTCTGTTCTTGGAACATTTTTAAGTACTTGCTTTAATAAGCCATCTTCCAGGATAAGGGATTCCCACTGAGCCAAATACGACTTAAGTACTGGAGAGAGATTAGATACTTCTTGCCGACGATTTTCCTTTTTCCATTGTCGCATCTTATTTAGAACGGCATCGTTCGCTTGTTCTTCCCTAATTTTAGCAGGGGCCCACTCATCGTTGACTACAGTTGTTCTTAGTAGTCCACTTTCTTTGGATTCCGCTTTGTTGCAGTGGGAGCCCTCTGCTGGACATGGTCTTCTAAAAAGAGAATCGGCATTTCTGTGACTTATCCCGGCTCTATATTCGATCTTGAAGTCGTTCAATCCATCTGGCGATTTGACCCTCCGGGTTTTTGAACTGCATCAACCACTTAAGAGCGGCATGATTGATACGGATTAAGAATTTCTTGCCATATAGGTATTGATAGAATTGTTCCACGCATTTCACAACTGCCAGGAGTTCTCTTCTCGTGACGCAGTAATTTCGCTCAGGTTTCGAGAGCACTTTACTAAAATAACCCAGTACTCTTTCTTTTCCCCCTTGAATCTGTGAAAGCACTCCTCCAAATCCCACATTACTGGCATCAGTATCCAGGATAAATTCTCCCTCTGGTAGTGGGTAACCTAATATTGGCGCTGTTGTTAAATGCTTCTTTAAAGTTTCGAAGGCAGTTTGGCAGTCTTCGTCCCAGCAGAATTATCTTGCTTCTTCTGTGAGTCGCGTTAGTGGTTTAGCAATATTTGCAAACTTCTTTATCAATCTTCAGTAGTATGTACAAAGCCCAAGAAAACTTCTAATTTGGTGGTTATCCCTTGGTTGTGGCACTTGTGGCCACTCTTTGATATAAGCGACTTTTTCCTTATCTACAGCCACGCCATCCTTGCTGACTACATGACCCAGGTAATTAACTTTATTTTGAAATAGTTGGCACTTCTTGGGGTTTAGCATCAGTTGGGCAGCTTGAAGTCTTTTAAGTTTTTTAGATGTCTATCAAATATCTTCCCCAAGACTATGATGTCTAAATACACCAGGCATGTTTTCCAGGATAACCCTCTCAATACGTTTTTCATAAGTCTTTCAAATGTCGCGGGGGCATTACATAGTCCAAATGGCATGACATTAAATTGCCACAATCCAGATCCGGTGGTAAAAGCAGTATTTTCTTTGTCTACTGGGTCCATTTCCACCTGCCAATATCCAGACTAAGTCTAAGATAGAAAATGGTTTACATCTGGCCAATGTGTCCAAAAGGTATCGTCGATACGAGGCAGAGGGTAAGTGTCTTTCTTGGTAACATTGTTCAACTGACGGTAATCCACACAGCATCTTGTAGTTCCATCCTTTTTCTGGACCAGGACTACCGGAGAGACCCATGGGCTGGTAGAAGATTCCAGGGACGCGCTTACACAGGGTTGGCTCCGCGTCACACATTCATTATTACTGAATATCTAAGTAGGTTTAGCTTAGAGATTTCCTGAAATAACGCTCATTCATTTACCGAGGTCAAAAAATATGTAATATTTTATACTCTCAAACTTTGTTCCCTATTAAATAGAACAAACATTTATTCTACGATTGCTGTAAAAGAGTTACATTTTCTCAGCTTACTTGCGCTGAAAGTGATTAATTTCTCATTCTAATAATAATACTCTTCGTAGCACTCGTACTACGTGTAATAATTTCTAACGGCTCCCCTCCTAAATAAATTTTAAAATAGATAATTATTATGTTCTAAAACTGAAAAATTTAATACCGTTAATTATGTGTTCACATTTTATATAAAAATGTTTGTATTGAAAAAGTAATGTTATTTTAAACAAAATATTAACTATGACTTACGAAAACAGCAATTCCAAAATATGACATTACATTAAGTTTATTTAAAAAATTGAGTCTATTAAAACAAAACCTTCGTTAATTTAAGATCTCCGCCACTTCCGTTTTGATTTCATTTTTTTTATTTTTTATAACGATTTTTAATCTTAATATGGATAAAAAATTTAGATAAACTAAATAAATAGGAAGGTTCTTTTTAAAAGTATGGGTTCAAAAGTTTTTAAAATCTTGAGCGAGATGCGCTCAATATCACGCTAATTTTTAAATAAACGTTTGGATATATTTTGGGTTTAATTTATTAAACGGGAAGGAAATGAAAAACCAGGGCAGGGATTCTTATGTGCGAACTCGAAACGTAACGAATCAAATAAAGAATCGCATTCTGTGGAACGAAGATAGTCGTCTCAACACGTGTTGTATTTGAAAAATAAGAATCCCAATGCTGGTTCCCACTAATTTGAAATGTATAACCTTAGCTAGACCAACCCTGTTTCTAGACCATAGATTACGCGAATTCTAGACGCACATCAATGAACTGGTTCATTGACCCACATTAAAATGGAACTGTAAGCAATCTATAGTTGACAATATTATTGAACTTCATGCACTAATATTTAGAAAAAGAACTACTGATTTTTTAATGAATCAAATAGAGGTAGATGTGCTGCGTTTGAATATCCACATCCGATGCATTTTTTACATCTCGAGCAATATTTTATACACATCTGCGTTTGTTTATCCGAGATGTAGCTGTCCAGATTACATGTTTTACATCTCGATTTGAAATTAGATATTTGATCAATGTCAGAAAGTAGGTGTTCTGTGAAGCCAACTTTATCTATTTTTCCTTTATTTATGCCAGCGTGAATATAACAGTAATTAGTTTGTTTAATTTCTGTTTAGAATTCCAATTTAGGTTGATTTCTAGTCTTAAAAGTCAAATTTAAAAAATATAAACTTCAAACTTGTCATTTAATCACGTGACCAATAGTCTGTGGTCTAGTTCGTTTGTTATGGGATTCTCATCTTTCAATTGGGCACGTGTTGAGACGACTATCTTCGTTCCACAGAATGCGATTCGTATGTAATGTCTCTCTATTCAATTCTTTACGTGTTGAGTACACACATAAGAATCCCTGTCCCCTCTATCACGTGATACAAAATTCACATCTCAGATGCATCCGATGTCGATATTCAAACGCAGCAATGGTGTCTAGTGCGATTGAACGAATTTATGGACAGGAAATCGGAACGCAGCCATTTCCGTGAACGTAACGGCAATCGACAATACTGATTAATGAAGTGTTTATTTATATATTAGATAAATGTTTGATTTATTATAACAAAAAGGAAGCTTTAATTTTGTAAAATATTTGTGAAGATTATAATTGAGTCATTTGAACTACGCGCTGATAAATAGTTCTATAAACAATCAAGGTGTTATTCTGTTATTGTGTTGGTACGATTGCTTGAAAATCAGTGGTGTGCGGAAGACAATTTTCTTTTTGGAGCTGTGATTATGAAAATAGATTAAGGTAATTTTTTTAACAAAAATTTGGTTTGTTTAAAGAAAAATCCTTTCAATTGTGCGTTTGGGTAAGAAAAATAATGAAAAAGGGTGTGTTTTTGGGGAGTGAGCACGTGGCGATGTATGGTGGTGCGCCCATGTAAGCTGCAATGTAGTTTTAGAGGGGTATACGATATACCGAATAAGCTTTCAATCCAGTCTATCGTGGCGGGATGGGACTTACTTCCATCTTGGTTCAGATTCTTTAGTAAGAAGCCGGCTAAATAAGTGAGTTAAAATAGAACGGAAAAATTTAAAAATAAATCGCTTAGTTTATAAAGTTACAATGTGTTAGCTGGCCATACGAGAATAAATATTATAACCCGGAATGAATTAGGTATGATGTATTTAAGTGTAGGTTTTATCCAATCTTGCTAGTCTAGTATGAGAGAATGGCGAGTACCACCTATACCAAACTCATTATGAAAATCCGCATTTTAATTGAAAACTTTGGAGATTATGAAATGTAGTAATGCTGATAAATTTTTCTAGAATAGCGAAATTGTTCATAGAACAAGGTAACTTGACCCAGTACTAGATGACACATTACACCTAAGAAAAACCCTTACTAATTTTGTTCCTACAAAGTATAAACGTTCTTTCAGTTTGTAACGAAGGAAGCAGACCTTATGCGCGACAATTTGTAAATAATAAAGTGCTTTACAAGACAATGGCCGTACCTAGTCGAGCTAGAGTGTACTCTGATGTTAATTCTCATAAACCCAGGGAATATTGGGACTATGAAAGTTACGTTGTGGATTGGGGCCAGCAAGATGATTATCAGTTGGTTAGGAAGCTAGGACGAGGAAAATATAGTGAAGTATTTGAAGCTATTAATGTAACAAATAATGAAAAATGTGTAGTTAAAATATTAAAGGTAAGTAATCCTAATTTCCTTATTGTATGTATCATTACATTAACATTTCTATAACATTGTTTTTCTTTAAATTTTCTTCACTAATTGGGTATATGGGTGATTCTTACTTAAATGAGCCAACAATTAAACGTTGAATTTACATAACTATTATATTTATTCTATTCACAGTATTTAATCCCATTTATATTGTAAAATTATTTTTTCCAGTACTTGTTTGTATTGAGTTCATTACAGAATCACCCAAATGTTATATTAAATTTTGGCCTGACCCTGATCATTCTTTAATTTGTATAAGTACAGTGTTATTAGTATATTTTTTGTACAAATCTTAATTACATAAGTTTTCTTTAATATTGTTTCTGTTGTTTATCAATTTTATTTGTTTAAGACTGTTATATCATAAATTGGAACAATGTTTTTGACCTTGATAGGCTGTTAAATGATTAAATTAATTTTAAAATAATATTGATAGAAAAAGAAGTTCTAAAGTATTTCATTCATTTATATCAAACTATGCAATTTGCCATTATAGGTAATTTTCAGTACTAAAAATTCATCATAAGAGTTCATTTTTGTCATTAATATGCATATTTAAAAATGCCATCAGGTCTATTTTTTAATGTATGGGGTCGAATGATAACTTAGTTAAAGTAAATTTATGTATTTAATAGATTTTTGTACAGTTTGGTGGTAATATCTTGAAACATTCTGAGATAACGTTGGTCATCTTAGTAGTACAATTCTATAATTTATTTCATATATTTTGTTAATGTACACGAATAAAGGAATGACAATTATTGTCTATTTAACAAATTAAAAATATGAATTGAAAAGCTCTATTTAAAAAAATATATATGAAGGTCGTGCTTGGGATAGAGCAATTTTTCTTGTAAATTTGTACATACAAAATATTATAAGTTAATCCATTAATAACCATTTCAGCATTAAGATTCTATTTACTTTTCAAATTAATACAAAATTTAAAACAATACAATTTTTTAATAATTTGTTTATTAAATTTTTTATGGAATTGCTCATTAAAATATTTCCCAAGTTTTACAAATAATTTTTAATAGTTTTTGATTAGACCTTAATATTTTTTATAATAAAATATAAATGGCCTCCACAGAAGCTTGAGTTACATTGCATTATTATGAAGAATGAGACCACATTTTAGCCTATTATTAAAAATTCGAGATAATCCACTATGTAGCTTTTCTGATAATTATTTCAGTATAACAAGAGCTTATAAGGCTGAAACTTTTTTGTATTAAAATTCATTTCAGAATATTAGCTACAAAAATTAAAAGTTTTTGATAAGTAAACTTGCATTTATTTTTGTTATATAAATATATATATATATATATATATATATATATATATATATATATATATATATATATATATAAATCTTACAAAATACTGTTATTTTAATTAAAAATGATCACTAACAATTTCTTAGTGAATTACTTACCTATCTGGAATAGTTTGAAACCTGATCTCTTTTTTCCAGCCTGTAAAAAAGAAGAAAATAAAACGAGAAATAAAAATATTAGAAAATTTAAGAGGTGGTACAAATATAATAACATTAGAAGCTGTTGTTAAAGATCCTGTATCTAGGACACCTGCTTTAATATTTGAACATGTCAACAACACTGATTTCAAGCAGCTTTATCAAACTCTCACAGATTTTGATATTCGTTATTATTTGTATGAACTACTAAAAGCTTTGGATTACTGCCATAGTATGGGTATTATGCATAGGTGAGTTACAAGGCACATGCTGTAATTTTGGGAGCTACTATAAAGTCCAACTAAGATATTGTAAAGGTTTAACAAAAATGAAACTAGGCTTCCTATAGTTGCCTTTTTGCAGTTCCTATATGGCAACACCTTGGGCAGCACAGGCTGACATATTTATTTAATATTAACTCAAAATGGAAATAAATTAAATATAATTGTAACAAAAACTGGGCTTATATTGTGGCTCTCAAAGTTTTATTGGTTGAAAGTGAAACTAAGTCTTATTTATAAATTACTCTTTTTTTTTAGGGATGTAAAGCCACACAATGTTATGATTGACCATGAAAATAGAAAATTACGTCTGATTGACTGGGGCTTAGCTGAATTTTACCATCCTGGACAAGAATATAATGTTAGGGTTGCTTCCAGATACTTTAAAGGTCCTGAGCTTCTTGTAGACTATCAGATGTATGACTATTCTTTGGACATGTGGTCTTTGGGATGTATGCTGGCTTCGATGATTTTTAGAAAGGAGCCATTTTTCCATGGTCATGATAATTATGATCAGTTAGTCCGTATAGCAAAAGTTTTAGGTACAGAAGAGCTTTTTGAGTACCTTGATAAATACCATATAGAGCTAGATCCAAGATTTAATGATATTTTAGGACGGTAAGTGATTGGTCTATACTGTAAATATGGTTTTTCAGAAGGAATTTTTGTTTTTGTTCATAGACACTCTAGGAAAAGGTGGGAACGTTTTGTTCATAGTGAAAACCAACATTTAGTATCACCTGAAGCATTAGATTTTTTGGATAAATTACTACGTTACGATCATTTAGAACGCCTTACAGCACGTGATGCTATGGAACATTCATATTTTTGTAAGTTTTTTTATACTTTATTTACTCACGAATAAAAAATACTTAAAACTTATTTTACTAATCATGTTTAATATAGTTATTCTTAAAGTTAAATTTTGAATATATTTTATTAATAATTAATTAATTTTCTTGTTTGGATGATTTAAATTAGTTGTTTAAAAATGGAATAAATTAAATATTCAGTTAAAATTAAGTTTTTGCCATGCAAATATGGATTTTTGTGCAGCTTTCATTTTAATATAGTTAAATATTTCTAACAATTAAGAATTTAATTAATTACATTTTAAAATAACTAGTTGGATCCCCATTTTCTTTGTTTTCAAACTAAAATAGTTTTATGAAGATATAGTAGGATAATGCTACAGTAAGAAGTGTGAGGTTATCTTGGGCGGCATCTAGTGAATATTTAATGAAGTCAATTTTTAATGCTATGCAGATATGAATTCTACGTCTTCTTTTTGAATAACATTTTTTTTATACTTTATCACTATTTTTCATTGTTTATAGAATACAGCCTTTTAGTTAGCTCAGACAAAACTGATTAAACTAAATAAATAAATAAAATTATTATTTGCCTATTTTTTTTTTTAATATTTCTACTGGTTGACTCTCAAAAACTAAAGCCAATCAGGCAAAACGCGCGTCACATTTGAAATCGGTAAAATCATCGCCCTAAAAGGCTCTTAAACCCTCGTCCACAAAATCACTGTTGACCAGTGTAATTTATAAATATATTTACACATAAATTCACAAGTAAATGAATTAGTAACAAATATTTAAGAGTAGTATTAATAATTCACAGGTCCACAAAAAAAAAAGTTGTCTGTGCTGGGCGTTCGACAAAGATTTTCCGACGTATTTTTTACCGCTGAACACGAATCTGAAGTCAAAATTGAGGGTCAAACTGCAAAAAACGGAGAAAAATTAAAATAACCGATAAAATCAATAATGGATCTTATCGGTTTTTTAATTTTTCTCCGTTTTTTGCAGTTTGACCCCCCCAATTTTGACTTCAGATTCGTGTTCAGCGGTAAAAAATACGTCGGAAAATCTTTGTCGAACACCCCACAGACCACTCTTTTTTTGTGGACCTGTCACAGGTCCAACTTAAGTAGACACACTGTATAACATGCTCATTTTCTATAATTTCTTTTTTAAGGCGCCTTTGTTGAGTGCTCCATTGCTGCAGGGATGCAGCAAAGTATTTCCATGTATAAAAAAATTAAAAATTTGTAAATTTGTCTTTTCAAAAATAATACACCTAAATGTGCTACTGACTCTGCTACCATAAATGTTACTCTTTTTCAAAAGGTGTTAAAAGTTGAAAACTGAAAAATTATGAATGTCTTAAATTTTTTATTACTCAGTAAAATTTCACTAAAATCTGCAAACGTGTTTGGTATTGTTATAAGTTTACCTTACAGCAAAAGAATCTGTTAATTAAGGTGATTACAGCACCCACTTATAATTTTCGGACAAGGATATCTCAAAAAGTAATTTTTTTAAAAAATTAAAATTTCGGAAAACTATATAAGGCAATAATATCTAGAATATGCATATATTTTAAATTTTTAGTTCCTTCCAGTTTCCGAAAAAAAAAAAATCAAAAGGCTTTAAATTTTGAAATATCATAATGATATTAAAAACATTCCTCAACAGCAGTATTCTTAATATAATCCCCAAATTTAAGCTCTTAATCTCTTGTTAATGATTTTTTAAAATTCGCCGAAATTAGTGGCTAAAACGCCTCGTTAAGTGCTGCTTTCTGGTGTAAGGCGTCTCTAACTATCGTATCGTACACTCTGAGTCATCATTCGTTTCTTGCAACGATTTACACCAGTTTACACCAGAAAATAGCACTAAACGAAACGTTTTAGCTACTAATTTCGGCGAATTTAAAAAAATCTAACGAGAGATTAAGAGCTTAAATTTGGGGATTATATTAAGAATACTGCTGTTGAGGAATGCTTTTATTTTCATTATGATATTTCAAAATTTAAAGCCCTTTGATTTTTTCTCGGAAACTGGAAGAAACTAAAAATTTAAAATATACGCATATCTAGATATTATTGCCTAATATAGTTTTTTCAAAATTTTAATTTTTTAAAAAAATTACTTTTTGAGATTTGCTTGTCCGAAAATTATAAGGGGGTGCTGTAATCACCTTAAATTTTGTCGGTGCCGATTTTAGTAAAATTATATTGAATAATAAAATTATAACTACCTATATATTTACCCATTACTAATAACCAACAATCTTTCCATAAGGTTATCCTACTAGAATATCTTCATACAATGCTAAAATACATCGGATTATTTGGACTTTTTTAAAGTTAAATTTCCATATTTCTTTGTATTAAAAATAACATTTTGTTTTCCTTTTATGTGCAGATCCAGTTGTAAAAGAGCAGTGCAGAATGATGTCGACTGTTTCATCGTCCCCTACTCCTTTGACAGGAGTGGGTGAGTAGCAAGCCGGAAAAATATCACTTTTATCATTTTATCAGCTGTCATATTTTGCCATACACCATTTAAAATATTGTTTCATAATTTTTTTCCACTGTATTTAGTCAACAAGATATATAAATATCCATTTTATACAAAAAAACATTTTCATTTTGTTTTTCCAAGTAGTTTCAAATGACTGGCGCTTACAGTTCGATATCATTGTATTATTTTATTTATATCTGCAAAATTCTGTATACAGAAATAATGTACATTAACTATTTTTTTTTTTTTTTTTAATTTTAGTTGTTACCATTTTTAGTAACAAAAGTTATTTGAAATTGTCATTTTTCCCTGTGTAATATATTGTTAAAATTATACTATTATTTAATTATAACTTTTACAATTTAAATCAGAATTATTAGTAGCTCAAATTAAACTCAATAAATCTGTAAATTCCACATTTAAGCTACTAATAATCTGTCACTTATGGGTATGTCCCACTACTATGGCAAGTCCAATAACTAACTTATTGTAATATTTAAGCGTTTTCCTTTGAAGTAATGTATTTCTTAAGACAAGTGTATTTTGACGAATTTTACCTAAAAATATTGGATACACTGGAGAAGTTAAAACTCGATGCTTTTAGTTTTTTCTGTCCCTTTGGACTCTCCTTGCCATCACCTTAGTCTGTATCTAGGACTTGGTGATCAAGCATGGTGGCACTGCCCTCCTTTGGGATCATTGTGTCACCATTGAAGAGTTCTACTTCATAATCATTCACTGTGTCAACACATACATCACCACATTAAATTTTTAAATGTCTACTCTCAAATCGCTACAAGAGACCAGTAATGTAGAAAATTAATGGAAGTATATATGTGCTTTACTAGAAGTAGGTGAACTTGGAACACAACTGTGTTTCATATAAAATAATGGCAATCACCGTTAAGAGTTGCCATGTTTCATTGTCTAATTAAGGTTATCAATCGGGATCATTGTAGACCTACAACCATGTGGAATTCTAAATAACACTAATAAGCCTAGTATTGATGCTTTGGAAACCTCTACAAAGGCATTTCTTTATTGAAATGTATCTTTTAGTAGGTGGTGCCAAATTTAGCTATAATTCAGACTGAAACTCATATCTGTATTTGAAAAAAAAATAATTAAAAGCGAAAATGATCGTTAATTTTAATTATAATTGGAGTATTTTGCATGTAAATACCTGTTTGTATAACGTGCTTTCATTTACAGGTTGAGACCAGAGGTTGATCACTGACCTTTATTCTTTAGCACTGCCATTCATACCATGATTATATGATTATTTTGAAAGATAAACCTGTTTTGAAGCCACCTGAAATCAAAAATGACCTGGACAAATCAGGCTACTTTAGGTTAAAACATTTTTTTTATATAACATTCCTTTTATTGCATTGTGTATTTGATAATAAATAGCTAACCTTATAAAATAAAGAATTTTTTGAATTTTTGAAAAACACTAAAATTGTGATATTGGAACCCAAATTTACTATAAATGTTCCTTTTCATAATTTTATGGGATTATCTTTGTAAAATATTACCAGTGTTTTTTAAAATTACTGTATTTGTATATTAAAATAATGGCTTTATTGGAGTTTGCTACAATAATGGGACATCCGGTATAGAATAATATATCAATTAAAATTGGAGACAAGTTTATGTAATTTATGTTTATGATAAATGTAATAAATAAATAAATATGGTACTGTACAACTCTTACTGTACAAAGTAATAAAAATCTTTTGTATATTTTATGAATTAAATCAAATACCACCGTGATTATGTATAATCTTAAGTTTTCCAAAAAAAAGTGTTATCACATCGTTTAAGCAACAAAATGTTTGACAACCTAATTAAAATGATCAATAAATTGTTAAGTTCTGACTACATGACCATTTTTGCAATCTTTAGGTCTCCCACGTTAGTAATCTTCCAATTTAAATCGGAAGGAATTGTTTTTTTTTTAGTGCAACCATAACAAAGTCATTAGACATAAATATTACGAGCTCTACCTGATCTGAGCCAACAAACTTCATTCCTCAGATTATACAGTGCTCTAAGTCTTCTACCAAACATCGCGCGAAAGAGACAACTGAGGAAATTTAGTTTGCTTGTTCTGCTCACTACGTACTAAATCTAACTAAAAAATTCTTGATAGACAACTTGCCATGTGAATCGGACTACATTCTAGAAGGCTTGTTGGTCAAAAGTTAAACCCACCACTTGGTTCAGGTGCGGATTAACGTACAAGAAAAAAAAGGTTAATATATGGGTTTCCAATTATAAGGCACATTTGGGACAGCGCGACCGTTGCAAGAGACGCGACAGCACTTTTAAAACTGCATTGGTCTCGCGTTCCCAAATTGTGCCTTAAATAGAATATACACGCAACCAGTATTATTCAAGTCTTGTATTGGTGGTTGTATACTTGATATACTCAATGAAGTGGAGAGGGGTAGAATGATAACTCCAGGATTCAGGGACGGTTTAACAACATTTTGTGCAACAATTATAAAATAGTGCATCGGAAAATAATTAACAAGTATTATTTAATACTAAATCGAAATATAAGCAAGATAACAAAGAATTGGCCCCAAAAAGCTTACAACAGCCACAACAAAAAATAGAGCTGAACATGATCATAATCACTAAACAAAGCCAATCCTGGAATTTGTTTAAATTGCTTTAGGGCAATCTCTCCTTGTCATTTACGTGTGTAAGAGTGGAATGTTAAATCATGCATAATTTCTACACTCGTGATGGATGCGCAGACGATCCTTATCATTCTACCCTCCCTACTTCTTTGGATATACCAAATAAAGTCAATAACTTTAGTGTTTATAGTTTAGTGGCGTTTTAGTATTAAATGTCACCGGTGACCAACAATACATATACGTGTAATTTTAGTTGCATATATACTAGGACTTTATCAAAATTAGTCTCCAATTTGGCATGAAGGAACACCAGGAAGGATAAGGAACACTTCGCTCATCCCGAAAAAGTGAATAATATTTTACAGGAGATAGCAAAATAGTTTGTTTCTTTTTTTTTAGCAAATCCGTGAAATTTATACTTACATCAATCAAAGAGTAAATTAAAGATATTTCTAAATGTGTCGAGTTGTTCTATAAAGCAAGTTTGTTGTTGAAATAACAGGATTTTGTTTTTAAAGATCTATACCTATGTTGTGGCTATAAAGAAATTTATATTTTAAGTTTCTTTGATGCATATTATATTTTATATTATGTATAAACCGCTCAACTATGCACAAGTAGAAGTTGGAAAGGCTTTTGCCAGTTCTCCCACTTTATACACTTAAATTGACAGGTTTTCGGCGGATCTAACCGAAGTGGACGCGATACATTGGCGTACAAAATTATTTTATAGATTTTAATATTTTCGAGTAAATAGTTTAATAAATTGTGAATAGCTGTTGAAATTTTGTAAAATTATGATTGGAATATTATAATACATGTTTAATAATTATTTATAGTTCATAAATACATGTGATTGTCCGGTTCCGCCGGTAAAAATTTAAAATTGCTTATTCTATGAAACGACACTGGCAGGTAAACATTACTGTGAAATTCTCGGAGCCACCCGACGTGGTTTGACGTTTACCCCCTCTCTACCTACCAAAAGCCTTTCCAACTTCTACTTGCCATTTAGATAAAGAAGCACCATTTTGCCCCACTCTAATTTTCATACGTACAGTGTCGGCTCAAGAGCTCATAGTTAATTTAGCTTATTTTAAATCAGCGTAAAATAATTTTTTTTGTAATAATAATCAATTTTAAATTGCTATATATTAAAAATATTTTTTCACAATATTATAATCTTATGTATTGACATTAAACGTTGAAAATGATATTCTTTTCAGGAAATTTTCAATTACATTTTCATATAATTATTGCATAGCCTATATTAGCATATACGAGTGGTTTCAAAGAACCTAAATAGAAGAAATCACAAGGCGGTAAGTGAGATGACACACCCGGGAAACTTTCTTTGTGTAGTGTGATAGGTATTCTGCCATTCTGCTGAAACATATGTATTCCGTTTCTATATACGACTCGGCCCATAAAAACTTAGCATATTACGATAGCGATCACCGTTCACATTAAAATGCATTTTAACAATAACAATTCATTGTTAGACATTATGTTCTATGGATTATAATCGCAATTTGGTTACATATGCACTTCTCATCAATACTTCGATGGAGTGCTACGAGAACACCGACGTATATAGGCAGAGGCGAATTTTTAAACCTAACTTTTTATAGGAACTAAAATTTATTATTATTACCAGGGAGCCCGGGTCCCCTTGGCCTGAGCTATAACGCGCATATATTAGCCGAATATTCACATTTTAAATTCCCGCCAAAGCAAATTACAATACGAAAAATAACTGTTTTGGGAGCGCTTAAAACTGTCGTGAATTCAAACTCAAATATTTCAAAATGTTCTCAGACAGTTGCCAACCAGCCCCCAACCATTAACGTGGTTAATATCTGGCTAGCCGGACATGGGAGGCATCACGGGCCGAATTATACATAGATATATAAACGCGGCTACAATTTAGTGGGCTGACGACATTTAGCCTATATGCCGAAATCTCACCCGTATATCGGACCGAGTCCAGCATCCGGCAAGCCTCCTTCGACCCAGTTACGGTGCCGATATAAACTGTATTTATTGGGACCGCACTAAAATTTATGTATGTAGCGCTAGCCTTATTGTGTTCAATTCTGAACGCATCTAGTCACAGATAGTGGTTTGATTTTATACAAGTGTCATTCTTTAACAAAATGTCGAAAAAAATAATTGTTGAATTTAATTATTTTATATCTTAAGTTTTATTTAAAATGATCTCACTGTGCAAGATTTTTATTTGAAATGCATTTATCATAGTGTCTAAAAGACGTTCTACAAAAGTTACAGGTAAGTTTTCATATTTTTGTGTTTTTTTTTTAAATAATTTTAATATAAATACCTCCCAATAAACACAGTTTATCGGCACCGTAACTGGGTCGAAGGAGGCTTGCCGGATGCGGGACTCTGCCCGATATACAGGTGCAGCTTCGGCATAGGTAGGGCATGTCCGCCCAGCCGAATGTCGGCAGCGCACTAAATTGTAGCCGCGTTCATATATCTATATAATTCGGCCCGTAAGGATGCCTCCCATGCCCGGCTAGTCAAATTAACCGCGTTGGGCTCGTAAGGATGCTTCCCATATCTGGAACGCCAAATATATGGACCGTATGCGGTTTTTACTTCTAAATTACGTCAAATGGTACGGTCCTCCCGGCTCAGAATAAACGCCGACAACGGCAATCCGAGTACTCGGCTTCCCGTACATGCCGGTGACAGGCCGAGCGAATGCCGACTATTTGTGGTTTACTGGGCTATAACATAAATACTCCAAAACGACCCCTAAGTGGTGGATATTTTTTAAAATTTAAGAAAAATATTTCGACTTTGTGTATATTTCATGGATACGCCTCTGGGTAGTTCGAATTGATGTGTTTTCTAGATTTTTATGCAAGTTTCCACTTGCAACAGTAAAATTACTATACGAGGGGGCATCGCTTTAATTTTTAATTCATTTCATAGGTTTAGGTTTATTCTGGCCTCTACAATGCAATATAAATTTTCATCTACAAAAGGTAAAAATATATTTATATGGGAATTACCTATGTAGTTACATGTGAAGACTACCTATTTCGTAATAGTATATATACATCTTTATTTATTTGATGCAAAATAGTTTGCCTGTACACCCTTTCTTCGTTTAACCCGTTTATTTTATGATTGAGAATAATTCGAAAAACGTAAATTAAAAAAATTCCCTAGTTCAAATAATTGGAATAGCGCTGGCAACGTTAACACAATTTACAACCTATTCACAATTCGTATCTTAATAATCGCTAATAGGGAGAGGCAATGGTGGGCACATGGTGGGATAAGGATAGTCTGGCAACTCGGCGTTTTGAAGCCGAATACCGACAGTTGCAAGCGGCAACGTTGCTTGTACAGAATTTAGTCTATCGTTCGAAGCGGCTGCTTGATTTGTGTTGTGGTGCCTTTTGCACCAAGTGTACAAAATATTAAGTTTTTATAATAATTCGCTTTTTGTTTTTGAAATTAGTTCCTACAGACATGGCTTCGTCAGGAATCACCCAGGAAGAACGCGAGGAAATCAAGGAGAGATTTAACGAGGTAAGTTTCAATACATAGTTCGATTGGCCAGTGGCATGTTTCTTGTTTTTATTGTTATACGCCAAAATATCTAACCTTAGTTTCGCTTTTCCTTGTAAAATATCAGTAAATAGTTCGTTTTTTCTTGTTTACTACTAGCTACGCCCATATATTCAAGTACTTTATCAGATACTTAATACTTAATCTTCATATACATAGGTATTATAATATTTTGTATATCGGTGGATTTTCTTGCTTTACCCGCAGAACTGTCTTTATGACATTTACGAATATCAATAATAAAACATTTAGAAAACAATTTTCAGTTGACGGTGTGTGAAGAAATTCTAAAATTGTGTGACACACAAAACGTTTTTCAATACATTTAAAATATCAATAAATTTACTGAATGAGTCATTCAAACTTACTCATAATGTGTGTCCCTACTTATTGTACATTTTAATATAACCTCGATCATCGGTTGCTTGTAATATGATATTGTACTTTTCAGAAAAATTGTACGTATAATAGACATCAAGTATGAGTAGACCTAACAATAAAAATGCAAGGTTTCATTTTAATTGAAGCAAATTTCATGCTCACCTATGGAAATAATTGCACAAACAATAGATATATCTCAGAAACTGCCGCGAAAATCTAAACAAAATACCTATTCTAAGTAGGAAGTAGGTATGTGTGTAAATCAAAGAATGTTTAATAACAGCGAAATTCGTATAAAAATATATAAGTTTTATCCTTATTAATTATTACTGATTATAAAATCTGTTTAGTATGTAAACATATTTCTCTCAAATAGTTGTTTAATGTTTCCGAATAGTTTTTGATTTACCATATAAAATAAGTACCCACAATTCAGAAATATACCTAATTGACGGACAGTCAGTACACAGTCAAATGCCTTGTTAATATCATAAAACATTTGAACAGATAACAGAACAATAACCTATCCCAAATTTATTTAATTACCCCAGTCTGAAATAAAACCATTGTAGTGTTTGTACATTTTTATTTCATTATAAATGAATAAAACATTAAGAAAACATGTGTCAGGCAAACGAAAATTTACTCTTACTTTATACATATTTAAAATAGAAATTATATCTGTTAATCTATGAGTAAATGAGATTTTTAGAATTATTAAATCTCAACAGCTTTTTATCTCTATTCCTTTATTTGGATATGTGAATGTATAAGTATTGTTATTTTTGTTTATAGAATATTTTACTTGTGTTTAACAATTAAATTGAGGCAACGTTAGCACCAATTTAAAAAATATGTATTGTATATTGTATTCTTTGTATGTGAAGTAATGAACTTTATTACTCTAATTTTTACGTAGGTACATAAGTTTTTGAGATGTAACGATTTTTTTTTCTCGCGTAACAATTGATTAAATATTTTTATAACCAAAAACGCAAAACATAAATTATCCTTTAATATTTATAAAAACATGTTATTAACAATAACAACTGTAAAAATGAATTAACTCAGTAGTATAAAAAACTGAGGGTAAAACTTTGAAAAGCGTCTATAGGAATCTTAACACAATTGAATTCTTTAAAATAATCAATCTCTTAATACATAATCATTGACATACATATTATTTTTTTCTTATTTTGAAAGTCATACAATAAATAATTTCCATTATTTAGATTGTAAATCACCGTAGAATAAGCCATTGAAAGGGATAGAATATTTTTAGAAAATGACATCTGAAAAACACATTCAAAAAGGACCCCAAAAAATTCCTTAGCAAACAATAGGAGAAATCGCCAGAAAATTCCAACAAAAAAACTATGGAAATATCCTATAAAAAACCATAAACTCCGAGATGAACTCTTAAAAATCAGAAAAACAAATCTACACGTCATTTTTTGATTAAGGGGAACATCTTTCTATCATATCCTCAAACGTTATACGTCATTCCCCTTTCTATCAATCTAATCAATTTTATTTAAATAGGGAAAGTACCAAGCATGACACATCATTGAACATGTAATGTTATGATTGATTTAGCAATATGATTATTATTGCGTTACATTTGATTTTAGCGTCCTCTAGCGATATAAATTTGTTATTGTACTGACACCTCATTTAAAAGCTAATTTTATTAATAATTTAATACACAACATAATTAAATGAAACAATAATTTAATTACTTTAAAAATCCTGCAGAGATGAAATTTGAAGATTTGATAAGAAAGATAGTCATCATACATTGACGGATTAAGCGTTTGTCTAAAATGTTGACGCAATTCCTGATAATAGCTCTAGTACATTTTCGTCCCGCGCTACCCTGTAAATTTGTATGCGGGTAATATGTGTTGAATTTGTACATAAAAAAAAGCATATGTATTTTGAAATTAGTTTTTTTTTGACCACCTTAATACATCCCAGACCCCCAATCGGTATCTAAATAGGTTTTATTGTTTTATAACAATAGATTTTTTTTCAAATATTTTAATCTTCTTATCGAACTTTTGTAATTTCATAGAACTCTTGAAAATACCTGCATTACAATGATAACTTAAACGTATCATTTTATTATCTGTTGTATAATGCCACAAATCTTATCTGTAATCCATCATTTTGCCATACCGATTTGGTTAAATTATATTTTGACTAAAAATTCTTTATACAAAAAAAATAATGAATTTTTTTTCTCTCCAATTCGGTGATAAACGCATTTAATATTCATTAATAACAGATGAAAATGAATAATAAAACATATTTTTTGCTAACGGTCACCCCATAACCATGTTCTTATCGAAATGGCGTAAGTGTTGCGTCAGTTATAAAAAATGTAATAAACATACAAGAATGACTAGTCCGATGTGGTTTTTACTTAAAAAATTCGAAATATTTTATTTATTTGAAAAAAAAAGATCATGATCAGACTTTTTTATTTCAAAATTATTTATCTATTATGCAGTGATGCAGATAGATATGCAAGTTTTGAACATTTTTTTATTGAAAAACTATCACGAAGTTTAATGATCGTGGGTTAAATTCATGCTAAAGAAGGCAGCAGAGCACCTAGGGAATTTGAAACCTACGTCATATATTAGGTTATTTTTATACCCTATTCTAAAATTGTATGCTCCTTGAAGTGGGAACGCATTAGGCAATCGCGGTCTGTGCTAGTCTCAAACGCGCGCGGTCTCTCGAGAGTCCTTGGAAAAGATAGGACAAGAACGCGTTGCGAACGAGCAAAACTCGAGAACACCAAGTGGAAATGCATGCGTTATAAAATATAGGAAATAACTTCACGGCACGCGCTCGAGACTAACACAGACCGCGATGCGACAGGACAGCGTGTTCCCACCTTCTAGCTTCGAACGAATTTTTCACAGATAAATCTAATCTATTTTCTGGCCTATTATAATAACTGTCCAAAGAAAATTGGTATTTTTATTAAATTCGGGATGCTTTGCTAGCTTCGAACGAAGTACACCACATTTTTAGGCTCTTGAAACATAGAACATTCCAAAAAAGTTGATTTTTTTTAGTTTAATATTTACTTCAGTTTAAGTTTGATGTTACATATTTCTAGGTCATTTTATTTTTCTAATACCCTGCTATAGGAGTTCTTCTTTTCAGGATGGTATGCCCTGATTACATATTAACCTATCTCCTAAGTGTTGGCGCGTGGGACCTGTGTGCAGGTTGTGTTCCCAAATAATATCGTAAATTTTGCTATTTCCAACCTCAAGTATAGTATGAAGTGGGAAATAATTTAAGGAAACCACGAAAACCTAAATCACGATACTGGCAATGGCAGCGGCTATAAATTATAGATAATGGGGATGAGTCCAGCGGTGAGTGAGATATCTTGAGAGTAATCTTAAGTTAGGTTGTGGAAGTTTTCTTAGTGTGAGGCGCCGTGTGCCGTGGGCGCCAAGGCATTTATAGAGTGTTTTGTGAATGTGTATTTGAGCCTTTCAGAGTGCGAAAGACGTATTGTTTCCTAAGGGGTTTGGAAACGTGTGACGATGGGGGTGCTGAAGATGTTTTAGAAAACTTCTCCGCTGGGAGAGAGAAAGGGAAGATATTGGCAATATCGGATTATACGTCTCTCGAGTTTGATGAGTATTGGAAGTACGCCGAATTAGAGTGTGGGTTGAATCGTCCAAATCGTCCACACAAAGCTCCAAGGAGACTGGCTCGCTGTCGCATCTAATCGAGAGTACATCGTACATCCGAGGACCAATTAAGAGTACGAGAGAATCGCACTCCCAAATGACCCAAATAGTCAACTTCAGTCTGTTTAGCGAGTCTGACTCTGACTGTATTTTTTTTTGTGGATTGAGTGTGACCCTCCATCTGCTACACCAGCGCGAATACCGGTTTAGAAGATTTTGGGTTCGAGTACTTAGCTGATCTGAATGTTTGGAGGTTTCGTCGCCATCCTCACAGAATCTTCACTTACCATCTTCCACTACTCTCAGTTTACTAAGGTGTCCTTTGAGTCTGCAATGCCCCGTAAGGATCCCTGTTATAATGTGTAGCCCGTTCTTGCTCAGGCAGATACAGGCTTCCGATCTTTTCTGGTTATATTCACTCAGAAGTATCTTAGCCTGTCTTAGCCCAAAGAGATTGTTCCAATTATCGGTTCTTCTATTGCCCAATTTTTTTTTAATCTCTCCGAATATTTTGTTACTGTTAATATCGCAGAACGGCTCAGATCCCACAAAGGGTGTCTGAGTCCCTTCCTTTGCGAGACTATCTGCAATCTCGTTACCCTTTATTTGACAGAGCTTCTGTTTCGCTTTAGTACCATGGATTTCATACCACGTACGCCTCGTCGAGATAGATAATGGAACGGTATGACTCCATTATGGCGTGTCTTTTATTAATAATGCGTTATTTAAACCCCATGTGAGAAATAATTATCCACAGACCTGTTCGGCTACAAAGGAAATCAGTTTTGTCTTTAATTAACCGTTTTCTTATGCAAGGTATCATTTGTTCTTGATTATCTTTCTTTAGAGTATATCCTTTTGAGTTTCGTCAACACATTTGGTCTTATTGGCATCACGTCTTTTATTTCTTTCGTTTACGTATTGATGGTTTTGTTGACTTACATGTCAGAATCATTATTTATACTAGAAGGTTGTCCCTAACCTGACTCAATGTAGACTATGTACTTGCATCCAAACCTATATAATTTTGAATACAAACATTCGAGATTTATTATAATGTTATTAATCAACCGCTTCGATGTGAGTAAACGTAGGTATTAGAAGGATACTGTGGGGTTATTTTTTATATTTTGACAATCTTCTGATCTTTCAAAATTTGATTTAAATCTGTAGTTACAACATACAAAGACTAAACTCTAACTATATACATACAACCAAACTTATATGGAATAGTCTATTATTTTTCATAATTTTTGAGATGTACGAACATTTTTTGTTTATGAATAACAGTCCTTACCAAAGACTTTTAATGACAAATAACCCACATGGCAATAAAAATAATAAATTAGTTGACAAAATAAACCCAATAGTATTTTTTTGGTTTCTGAAACAAAATGAGATTTTAAATTTTTAATAGCCGAAAAGCAAAACAAAGAGAAAATTGGTAATTTTAACAATCCGTGTTACCACCTCTAGCCCTTATGTAAGCTACTATTCACCTTGGCATGATTCTTAATAAATTGTCTGTACGACATTTCCTGCATTGTTTCGACGAGCTCCACCTCTTCTTTTGAGCTGGTCCCACACGTGTTCGTTAAGATTTAGGTCTGGTGAACATGCAGGCCAGTCGTAAAACTATGGCACCTTTCGTTTCAAGACATTGTCTAGCCACTCTGCTGGTATGGGGAGGTGCATTATCGTGCATTAAGATAAAATTATCCCCAATTTTAGCTCTCCAAAGCCTAATGATTAGTTCTAGCACTAAATCAACATACCTCGAACCGGTTAAAGTTTGATGAAGTGGTAACAATGGAGTTTGTGCTCCCAGCATAATACCTCCCCAGAACATTACAGTTCCTCCTTGATATATTGGGACAGATCTGGCAGCGTGGCCAATTCTGGTCTCATCCAAAAAATTAACATTTTTCCAATTCTCAATTGTCCAGTTTTGGTGTTGAAGGCATCAATTTAACCGGTCAATTTTATTTTGACTAGGTACCGGTAGTATCCGTAACTCTCTCCTACTGTAGAACCCTCGAGCGCGAAGTCTTTTTCTTAGGGTTTCAACTGAAACGTTCACACCTGTAGCTTTCAGAAGATGTCGTTGTAGCTCTGGATGAGAAACACTGAGATTTTTTCTAGCAATTTGGCACACAAAGCGGTCTTGTTGTTCAGTTGAGACTCATTGGCGACTTCGTGTGGGCCTTTTATTGAGAGTTTCTAGTTTCAAGTACCTTTCATATTTCTTCGATTCAACACCCTGGGTATCTTCTACTACCTCTGCCATGTCTCATTGGGACATAACTTGTTCAATGAGAGAAATAATATAATTCTTCCCCTCTGCACATCTGTTAGTCCAACATAAGGCATTTTGTTGGTTTTTTGGACCGAAATAAAATTACCGGAGGATCGTGATTTTACTTCTGAACACAAAATTCACAAGATAATAAATCGCAGCAGTCGTTTCTTCTTTATTATCATGTTTGTTTTGAACAAAAAGCCTTAGGTTAAAGTTGGGATACCAAATTGTTTCCTTACAAAAAGTTTATTCAGAAATACATAGTGATTCCATAAAAGTTTGGTTGTGTGTATTACAAATAAAAGTCTTAGTCTAAGTCTAACTTGCTACAAATACGTTTATCTACCAAGATATTTTTGTACTTTTCCGAGTTCTAAGTTGAATAAAATAAAAAAGAAACGCGATCCTTCTACGCTTTCGTAGTGCATCTTCTTGTTTTTATGTTTTTTTTTTTTGTTAAAATAGTCTTATGGCGAAATCCTAGTTACGCTACTGAGTCGCAAGTAAAACTATATATTTATGTTCATTGTTGTTTCAATCATTACTGACGAACAATCTACAGTATTATCTGTTTCCGTATAATCGGTTTACTGCAACTAAAGGAAGTCTGACTCCTCTTGATGAGATTAAATATAGATTTTAACTCAAAACATCACACCCAATCCGTTTAAAATTTGCACTGTATAGTTTACTACAAGAAAAAAGCCTAATATTCTAATCACTCACCGATATTTTTTTTTGTATTTTTTTGCTGTTTTGAACTGTGAAATCGGCTGTTTTTGAAATTTGAAAACAAAAAATGATCAAAAGTAACGTAAACTGTGTTTTGGATCTAAAGACGTTCATTTTAACAGAAAATTATATTACGGGAGTACATCCAACAATCTAATTTTTGGCCAAATAAAATTATTTTAACTTAGATTTCAAACTAATAAGAAAAACAAATAGTAAGACGACCTAAGTTCAACCTTTACCTACGATATGGTTCACTCAGGATATGAAAATATTGTATATTTTCCGAAATCAGTCGACTTTAGGATTTTTTAAAAGTGACATCTACATATTATACTTGATACTTTTCCATCTGTGATTATATTATAAATTTTATGGAGAAGTCGTAAATAAAATCTTATGTGAAACACTTGCATGAAGATGTTTTTTCGTACATATACGTTGTAACTATGCTATTGCGCAAAATCTTAATTCACGCACTTCCATTATGAATAAGTATTATTTTTTTATGAATTACAAAACGTCTTATAAACGAATTAACATGTAAATAACTATGCGGGCCTGGAAATTCCACAAAATGACCCTAAAAAATTACCCTAAAGCATTAAATAAGTACCTACATGAATATTCAAACTTCTTTTAACCAATAAATCACAATTAATAATATTCTTGACTTGAAATTAAAGTCATCCCCTCGTATTAATGATCCAAATTATAAATAAAAAAAAATAATATTTTATATGAAGACTACCTAGTTATTGATTTTTTCCACGAGGTTCTAAACTTATTTCAGGAAGTCTAGTAATATAAAATATGCAACTTTTACTGACATTTAATTCAGCACCCATTTTTCACTTATAGACCAATGTCCGTCAAATTTTTCCTTTGATTTTCTCTTGTAATAAATGGTTTTTATAGTTTTTTTTATATGTTCTGTAACCGCCCACAACCTGTCTCTTCATTATTTGCAAAAAGCATGTGTTTAATTACCTCCCTCCCCTCTTGTAATATTCAAAGTAATTTATACTTACTGTAACAGGACTTTTTCCTCTACTAGTAATCGTCTAGTTCATTAAGATTATTTTATTACCCACGTTGTGTTTATTTAATTTGTAAAGTAATCCAGGATTCTTGAGGATATGCAGCAGACGTCCTCAGAATTACACTGTCTTAAATAATTCTTTGTTTCTTCTTTTTTACTTTTCTATCTGTATACAGATATAAGGAAAGTATACAAAAATTGTAGGAAAAGTGCTTAATTAAAATTTTTCAGTATTTTCATTTCCAATGAATATCTATAGAAAAATGTTTCGAGGTAGATGTATGTGGAAAATGTATATATTTATTTTATTCTCTAAACATTTATGGAGGTGCTGCAATAGGTTGTACAAAATAACCGGAAAAAGCATGTAATAACTAGATAGGAAAGTCATGTGTTGGACACATCAGATTTTTTTTAATACAATGAGAATTTTATTTAATTTTTGGATCATTAGGACTAAATAAAGGATTCCTAAACCTATAAAAATGTTGTAAATTTAGATAAGCACTTATTTTATAACAATCGTCTGTAAAAGACCGAGAAGTACTTACATCAATCCTTATAATCTACTTTTTCAATTATTTTACCCCGTGATCAAATTTCTTGATTTTTGTAAATAAACAAGGAGTATATAATTTTTGAATAGGGTACAACAATAGCCTTAAAATAGCCTAAAAATATGGTATACCTATATTTCAACTTAAAATTCCCTAGGTGTTCTGCTTCTTTAGCATAAATTTTAGCTATGTTTGCCGATTGCACAAAATCGTATACAATTAATTGGATTTTCACCTTTCTAACAACACCCCTGTTTATTTTTTAATCTAGCGCTGTGTTGGGGTTACTTAAGTTCGTACACTCTAATTATCGAACGGTGTCATTGATTGGACTGCTAATAATTCACCCGTAACAACAATTTTGTTGGCTTTGCTATTTTCCTCTTCACTTAACATTAATATCCTGAATTTATGTCGTTCTACTAAATACTCTATTTAAATACAGCTATTCGTTTAATAGTAATGATTGTTATTTATTGAAAAATATTTAAGACGCATATACATACAAATGTAGTAATTGCGTCACCTGTCTTTACTTTGGTTGTTTTGTACAGTAGAGTAGAAATCGAAGAAACCAAAACAAAGGTACAGCGTAGTGAGTAATACCGAATTTTGTCTTGCACGAACGTTTGAATGTATGGAGCTGACGATGGACACACCCATTCCAACTGATTTCCATCTCTATTTACTTGTACTTTTAAAATTATCTACGTATCCAAATATGGGTTGATTATACCTAAAAAAAAATTGTGTGCATAACGTGTTTTCGATGTGTATCTCTAACTAGTTTTAATTATCTGATCAAGATTTTTAGTTTTTTTGCGAGATTTAAAAAACCGTTCTGATTTAAAGTCAAATGACAATAAAGAAATCTTATAAAGAGGAAGCAATATAGGATTCTACTAAACATCCAGGACCTGGACTCCCAGATGTCAGCGTCCTTTTTTCTGCTTATAGGGTGCCTGCCTGCACGTCGGCCGCAAAACTGTTCTCTTTAAAATAAAAAATTAAAATAGAATATGATATATATTATGTATATTCAAAATTTCCCGCCGTTCTGTTACTCTTTATAGATTCAAGATTGGCAGTAGTACCTAACCGTCAATTCCAGTTCTCAAATACAGTTGACGAATTCATGTTTCAAGAACACGTTGCAAGGTTAGCTGATCGAGTGTAATTCAGTGATTCTGAACTAGTTTCCGAAAGAACCAAAACAAGCCTATAATCATATTTCGCGCCAATTTTTAGTTGATATCTGTTAAAGTGAGCATTATTACAGTCTCCACTAATTTACCTATGTCCCCACATCCCTATCGGCGATGATGTTTAGTGGTTTATAATAAAACAGCAGATATTTTTATATCCCAGAAACATTAGATTTAATGTCGATTTAATGACCTTAATGACCTTAATCCAAAAATGCTTCATAAAAGGAGCTAGAACCATTTGAACTTTTCACCTTTAAGGCCCAAATTATTAAATTGCAATTTTGAATGTCCTGATACCATTTATCCTTAGAATAACCATGATCTTACTGTCAGATAGTAAACAGCAACTATTTTCGTTTGTTAAGATTTAAACAATGGCTAAACCTGAATAACTAAAGTATAAAGTAACAGTTGTCATTGTCAAAAATAAAAAAGAATGTATTTTTTGAAATTAATATTTTTCAAACAGATTCTGACGAGGATATCGAAGATTTTTATAATATAATCGTTAGAAGAGCTGGAAATGTGGGTTAAAATTGTGTTAATAACGCGTAATATGAGGTTAAAATTTATCTTGTTGATTACTAACATTAACTTTACCAGGAGATTAATAATTCGGCCCTAAGTATCACAAAGATTCGCGAAATAAAGGCAGGTTTATCGTGCATAAAAATACTCTGCATATTCGCCTGATTTTCAAAATGTTTTCCTTAGTGGGTAGGGATTTACGAGTGACGTCAAAGCCGCTATAGATACATATTTTGATGGATTATAAAACATTCCGTAAATGAAGCCATATAGTCTTATTGGATTTTGTCATGTGCTTAAATAATAAAAATTATACTTTCTAAATTTTTAAATTTTAAGAACGAACAAAACAGATACACAAGATGTTTTACAGATTATCTCATCGCAAATTCCAATCTCTATTCGTTTGGATAATTTTATTAAAGTAGGTTATTAAAATGACTCTTTTATACGCGGACTGGTCCATAATACAACAAATGTTTTTTTTAGTAAATTTTTCTTA
This sequence comes from Psylliodes chrysocephalus, assembly GCA_927349885.1. Classification (NCBI taxonomy): domain Eukaryota; kingdom Metazoa; phylum Arthropoda; class Insecta; order Coleoptera; family Chrysomelidae; genus Psylliodes; species Psylliodes chrysocephalus. The sequence continues at coordinate 21,732,979 of OV651826.1, read as the reverse complement.
TATTGATTCTGATGGTGCAAATAAATTTCTCATAGGACATTTTGTTGGGCATAGAAATATAAACTCTAGGTGCTAAATCTCGATAATCAAGTTAAATAATTATTTTTATATATTTAGAAAGAAAAAAATCATGTGCTTTAAAAAAATGCCACCATATCGTGTAAATATTTAACAACCATCGATAAATGCATTTTGCAGGTATTAATAATGTAGCTTGAATGAATAATAAAAATGAATTAATCACAAACTGAAATTTTGCATTTATCAGTATGACACGTCGATAATTAAAAAAATATTAAATATCCAAATTATGTTTGAAATATCACGACACTATCGATTTTAGTAAAACACAAACATGTTTTTCGCATTTTACTAGGCCCTTTACGAACCGCTTTACAAACCGCTTCAGTAACATCATACAAATTTATTTCGAATTTGAAAAAAGGCACTAGGTATCATTTGGGGACATTATTTGTCCTTCAGCTACACACAATAAAATTTTATTTGTACGCTTAAACATTACAATCAAGGCGTACACCTTGAATACTAATGTGAAAGTGAAAATTAACTAATTGTTTAAGGTATCTAGGGATTTTTGTATGCTACATTTCGCCGCATTTAAAACATCGTATCGAACCTCTTCCAATCAAACAAAGTTGTTAACGAAAGGGGAGTTAATGATAATAATAATACTACTCTCCCTATAATTCACCCCCTCACAAGTTAATTTTAATCCCTGAAGCCGATTTAGCTTGTGCGCCGAAGGAACGACTATTATTATTTGCCGTGGCCCTTCAGGCCGACTTACAGATTATTGATTGTGCCATTTGACTTAAGGTGAGGAAACCCCACCTACCATCATCAAAACGGTAACGCACTGCTATTTGTAATGTGAATGTCATATCAACGGAAATTAAATTACTGTTACCCATCAAATCCTATAACGAACCATGCAAATTATTTAAAAAATGGTTTGATCTTGGATCTGAAGCTGTGTCTCTGTACCACTAAACTGCCTGTCGACACACTGCGCCACTCGATCTCGTTCTTTCCCAAAAAATAAAACTTAACTATTTCAAAGGCTCTCGATGGTGTGATCACCCGCCACTTGAAACCACTCTCCAGTATAAAACAAATATCGACACTACGCATAAAAAAGAACATTATTATGACTTGGCATTGCCGATTTTACTGCTGTATAATATTTTATGTGAAATCTGATAGTATAAACATTTTATCTTCCAACTAATTAGGTGTTTGAAATATTTGGATGTCTTGTTGATACTCCCCAAGATCAATTTGGAATCTGATATCATAATTAATTATTGCTTATTGAATAATATTGTACTACTACAAGCACATTAGTGTTTAATATACGAGGGCCATTCTGAAATGTTTTCGATAGCTTGAATCTTTAAAACAATTTTTCACACACACTTGGATATTATCTATTCTACTGAACGATATTATTTCATATCCATTCTAGTAAGGACACTACGGATATGAAATCCACCACCACAGTTCATATTTGGTGACTGAGCTACTATTTTTTTTTAATATTTTAAATGAGTGACAATTCTGTTAAACTAATTGCCAATATATTTTTTAGTTATTGAGATTAAATATAGTTAAAAATGAGTGATTCTTGTGAATAACATTCCTCAAGATATGAGTCTATATTTACAAATAATTCATAAATTTTAATAAAACTATTTATAACCAATGTTTTTATAAATTATTAAAAGTCCTTAATTTTTTAAAATATGTAATAATTTTATTTTAATGACTCTAAATTATTTTTTAAATTTGAAGATTTATCCTTAGTGAGTGGATTGTCTCAGACGATTGAACACTCTACGACGTCATGCTCAAACTTGGTCTTCGTGCGATTTGGCCATCATATTCACTCTTGTTGCACAAACTACTATTATTATATTTTTCAAAGTATTTCCCCAGTGAAACCACTTGTCCTAAAAGTCCTAGAGAACCGAATTTTTTATTAATTTTACGTTGTTTACGAACCAAGTGTGGAAAGACTATTTTCTCGCATAAGCGCATTTAGAAGCATGATCAACGAAGAAGCGAATGATTTAAGTTGCGCAAGAAGTTTGTACATTAATTTTTGAAACTAATAAAACCTAAAAAAATTCATGAATTATGACAAAGTGTATCAGAAATAAAAAGTCGTATTATTCTTTTAAGTGTTTAATTATACCAACATTCTATTTTGAATCTCACATTAAAAATTCTACTCAAACTACATATCAAAGCAAAGTTATTCCATGCAGACGAGGCTCATGGCATAACTTTAACAATCGATTTATTTCATTAATTGCTTATTCTATTTTGAGAGCAAATTTTTGTTTGTAAATCATCAAGTTTAACCTTATTATGTCTGATTCTGATATTTCTTGTGCTTCCGAAAGTTGCAATGTAGCAAATCAAAATTTACTCTCTTCAAAATCAAAAGCTAGATACGAAGTGCTTTATACAAAATTTATGTAATGGTGCAAAGATAGAAAAGTGAATAATTATTCAGAAAATTGCTTGTTGGCTTATTTTCAAGAATTTCCAAACACGACGTCTTTGTGGCCAACTTACTCCATGTTGAAATATTTGAATAATCTTAACAATATTGACATTTCAAATTCAATAAACTAATTGCTTTTCTGAAGAAAAAAAGAGGCAAAACACCTATCTTGAAAGGAATCAAAAATATTGAAAAATCTCCAGATTACTCATTCTTTTAAAGAAGGTATTGTTAAAATTACTTTATATTTACGTGTATATTTATTAAATATTACATGTTCTCAAATATGTTTACATTATTAAATGCAAATGAATGAATTAACTTTATTATTGATTGTTAATTCATGTGGACATTTGATATTAGATGGCGCTACAAATTACTTATTTTTTGAATCAGTTTGTCTTATTTTCCTAATTATTAATAAATGAAATTGCGTATAAACTAAATTTAATTATTTATCAAGACATTAATTTTTTAATGCTCCGAAAAGACAGTGTTTCGACCACTGCATCCGCAAAACGTGATATTTTAGGCGATGACTTCAAAAAATTGATAAAAACCCCAAATTTGAGATTTTTTTTCTAATAACGCTACCGCTTCCGGGTTAAACGAACTAATGCTTCTTGCAGGAAAACTTCTAGAATGAGTTTGAAATCTTCAGTTCAGAGCGTATTGTTTTATTTCGATGAAATAAATGAATTGATTTGTATCTCACAGAAGAACGGTAGGAAGTTGGGTATGATCTATTGTAAACATTATATTATGTTGTATATAATTACGGGAATCTTTCAGACTTATTAGCATACAGTAAAATAAAAATACGCTTCATAATGGGTTAATAACCCAAAGCATGAGAAGTTTGTGAAGTGTAGGTACTCCAAACGAACATTATATTTACTTTCCCAGTATATTTACTTATATGTTTGCAACCTACGTTTTCATAAAAAACTATATTTATTCAAAAATAAAAATATAGTTTATAAACCATATACCTATAGTATGATTCAAAAGATATTTAACAAGAAAAACGAAAAATTTATCTCTTTTTCTCGCACTATATTTTAATAAAAGTTGGATGAAGTTGCTATGACCAGATTTTGAGATATGACATAAATTTTGTAACATGAAAAATGTAGCAATATTCTTTTTTTTACACAGAAAACATCAAGTTGTCATGCACAGAAAAAAAGGTGTACTATATTCAAGATGAATGGTCTTATTTCAATGCTTTGTTGTGTTTATATATCCGCAAGTAAAACTCGTCTTGATTTGAAACTGTAGTAATACTTGTTCAACAATAGCTAATAAGCCTTGCTTCAAGAATAAAATCAACTTGCCCTAACTAAAATACCTCTAATTAAATGAAGAGTATCTATTACTCAATTGCAGTATTATGTACATCTTAAATGAAATAGTCTTACACTTTTTTTAAATATACTTTATTTATATTCAATATTACCTTGTTCTTAAATCCAATACAACTAAATTTGTTACAATAATAATATGAACTGTTCCAAGAAATGTTAATATTGGCTTTGACATAAATATATTGATTTTGGTTGAATTATAGGATAGTTTCATTGAAGAAATTAATCTTGAAATAAGAACAGGCTATTCTTGCTTTTTAATAGGGTTCTCACTGGTACCTATCCACCGAAAAACATTTTTCAAAATTGGTTTTTGTTAATGCACCAAATTCCTCTGTCCTCTGAGATGCCCCACCTATAATTAAAAAAAAAAAAATAATTTTATAACTACAAACCCTAAATGGAAAATAAAAGTTTGTCCTGCTAAGAGGTCGTATCTACAAAATGAATATTTTTAGTAAATGTGGGTGGGTAGGTAGATAATTACGTCCTTTTAGACTTCGCAAATAAGTTTCGGCTTTCCAAAAAGTCGTCATCCAGCATCATACATTTTGTTTACTTCTATTCTAGTTTGTTTCGTGTTCTTATGATTATAAATGTACTTATATATAATACTGACAAGAAGTGAATTAAATATACTTACATTTAAATATTGGTATCAGGTCGCTGAGGCCCCATCCATCTAACAAATCTTCCATTTCAATTTAATTTATTCATACACTTATTAATTGAATCACAAAGAATTTCTAACAAAAAGTAGAACGCAACCCTAACGATACGATGCAAACTTGTTAGAAAATAGACAATAGGATGAACACGTGCTAATGCCAATTTGCCAGATTCTCTATAAATGCGTTGTGTCTCTATATATATCTACCTATGAATTTGTACTCGCTAATCTTTTGTGAAGTACATAGATTTTTGATTCGAATTCTTTAATTCTTATTCTAAAATTTAAATGCTTTGAATCGAATCCTTTTACAACATTGAATCAAGTACGCGATAGTCGGTTTTAAGAGCATATCATACTTACAATAAACGTAAGAGCTTTCTTAGATTAATTAACAATTCTAGACTCGAATGAAATAATTTATTCTCAGATTAATTATTATAAATCTTAAAATACAAGATTATGCCTACACTTCACTCAACATTTAATTTCTTATTGTATCGAGAAATATTATTTGAAGCAAAATCTGCTTTATTTCAAACAAATGTAATCTTCTAAGTGTAAAGCTTTTCTTGAATGTAGATGATAATTTTTTCTGTGTGGAAAGAAAATAAAGTTTTAACTTTCAACGCCCTGTATTTCCTAAACCATCAACATTCGGATGATACATGTTCGAGTCAGTGTATTTGACGTATCTCCATTTAACAGAATTCCCATTGTTAATGAAACACCCTGTATATGTTAATTCGTATGGCTCAATTGATTGGATATATTATTTTTAGCAGCCGGGTTTAGTATAATAATATACGATAAGATAGAAGATAGTCTTAATCACTTGATTTTAGTTAATTTTCGTTCAACTACTTCGTATTGAAGTGGAAAGTTGTTGTTATTGAAAACTCTGTATATTTCATTGACTAAGTTAAGCAGGTTCGATTTATATATAATTTTATTGCTGATAAAGTGGATTAGATAGCAAATTTTATATAAATCGTTATGTCATCATTGTCTTATGATCATGATTTCGATTTATTTTCGTGTATATTACTGTTGTAAAAATGTTGTAAATAAAAAAAATTAAAATAACAAGTGTAAACATTGTTAATATGTTATACTGTATTTAAATGAATGTAGACTCTTCTTGGGCAAACTTAATTTGTTTTAATTACCATGTATATAATTATATTTATTTTATTGTTTTCCATTGAATTCAGATTGTCTTAATTCCAAAACAAGGAAAATAACATATCCCTGTACACAAACAGCACACCTATTAGGTATGTAGCGTCTAAAAATACATGTCAATTGAAGTAAAAAATAAGCTGATAAAAAAGGTTAAAAATAAAATAAAAACACTACATTAAAGTTGTTTCTACTTTACTGATGAGTTTTATCTTTAAAAAACATTTTCGACGAGTTGTGCCCTGCATATCTTATGTTTTATTTAAATACATTTTATTTTTGAGTTTTTGTAATACCTTTCTGTACAATCTTGTATGCAACAAATATATTTATGAAATAACGCCAAAATATTTTTATCAAATTCATTGAAATGGCTACAAACCACCGTCAGCAGCGCTCATGTTTTCGTTACAACGTCAACAAACGCGGCACCCATCTTGCTATCAGTTATGTTATTTGCAAAACCACAAATGTTGATAATTCTAAATAAGTGTAATTTCATCACTAAAGTAGATCTGACAACTGAATGTTTAACCGTATTTGTATTTTGGTCCACAAAACATTAAAATTAAATAATCACATTAAGAGCCGATCTTTTCACCCATGAGTAAAGTTACCTGTAAGTTTACTCAATAGATTAACACACAATAGCCTTATACTTTAATCAGCAAGTAGTTACTTTCAACTTGGAGGTGAAAAGACTGGCCCTATATCAAATCTTTTTATACAGGCGATTTTAAAGAAATTTAATGGTAGAAATTACAAAAGTATATTCATTTATTGAAAATATTAACACTAAGGTGTTTTTAGTAAATTTGTGATATTCAACTGATCATTTGGCTTTAAGGTTATCAATTTCTTGATATTTGCTTTATTTTATGGTCTGAATAATCAGGATTTGTCATATTTTATCATCAAAGTTTAATTACTGGTAAATATAACAATAGGAAAATAGTTTAGTATACGAGGGGAATTTACAATATACTTATTGATTGATATGACTAATCGAATTAATAATATAATTGAATGGGTGAGTTCGAAAACAAGTCCAAAATTTGACATTTTAAAGTAAGATAGCCATTTCGTTTAATATTTGCCGCCTCTTCATCGATTGAGCTTAAAAACCGTACTATATACCTAGTCGTTAACGCAGCACAGCTGATTGCACCCGTGAAATGAGGAGAAAAACCGTACATCTCCAAATAATAGTCAAGTGCTATATGGTGAGATTACAGAAAAAGCAATCCTGCAACTTTGCAGATCTGCAAATATGACGGATTTACAGATGCAAGTATTAATTTTTCGTATTCCAAAAAGCATCTGCAAATCTGCCATATTTATTGTGGTTTATTACACCCTAACAACAATAAACCCAAATCCATTACTAAGTTTAAAAACTGCGTTAACCTGACACCACGAACTATGTTCAATCAATAGCAACAGAAAAATTAGTGTTTATTAAAAAAAAAGTAAAGAAAAAATTGACATATCCCAAGTTTGCAGGATAGTATAACCTCTTGCAAAGTTACAGATGATTTGCAGACGCAAAAAGTGAAAACACGTTTCTGTAATACCATGTTTCTCTTTTGCGATTGCAACTGATTGCAAAGCTTCTGTAATATCACACATAGTCAGTTGGAAAATCACAAATGCTGAAAATGATGATTAGATGACTGAGATAACAGTTCTGATTTTGTATTTTTCTTCCTTTTTAAATAAATATTAAATAAATCAAAAAAATTCACCTGTTTCTTTTTATATACAGGGTTGAGTTCAAAAAACATACTCCATTTGTATGTCATTGGTTGTCCATTTTATTTTCTGAAAAATTACCATTAAAAAAACATTGCAAACTACGAGATCTAAAACTTTTCTATGCATGAAAATAGTCTATGTCAAGTAGTTTCAACGTTAAAAAGTTTTCATTGTTTTTCTCGGAAGACTGATTTTGGACATGTATGGTTTTCGAACTCACCGATTCAATATTATAAAGAGTGATGATCCACAACATTTTTTTCCAAAGTAGCCTATAACTGATAAAGACAGAGATACGAATCAAGTCCGTGATAACTACGTACGGCCCTGAATTAAATCCAAACTAGCTTTTAAAAAGAATAATAATTGTATGTTCCGACATGCGTGAATTTTTTCAAAGCCTACTTTAGATTCATTTTTTTTTTTTTTGAGGATTCCATATAATTAGATTTTTTCATTCGAATGTTTTCTGTTTGCAGATCGACAAAAGCGGAGATGGCATCATTGACATGAAAGAACTTCGAGAAGCGCTTGAAATGTGCGGTTACAAAATTGCCGGCTACCAAATTCGTCTCATAGAAGAAGAACACAAAAAATCAAATAAATCAAAAGTGAACGGTAAACTGACGTACGATGAATTCGAAAAACTTATCTGTGATCTAAAGGCTAATGACGTCGCAAACACATTCCGAACAGCTGTATCGAAACGGGAAAATCTACAGCACCTCGGAGGTACTTCCGAAGCTTCAAACGAAGGCACAACTCACTCCGTTAGAGTCGAAGAACAACTCGCTTTCTCAGATTGGATCAACTCCAACTTGTCACACGATCCCGATTTGAAGAAACTTCTGCCCATCGATGCTGAAGGCAAATACCTTTACGAGAAAGTCAAAGATGGTATTTTACTTTGGTAAGTTCTTTTCGAGATATCTTTTATAATATTGCCGAAGTGTGGCATTACTTCGATAATTCCGAGTAATTCTTCGTAATACCAAGTAATATTAGATAATTTTATGTAATGCTTGATAATCATGCAAAGTAATGCCAGGCCAAGTACTGCTAGGTCTTTCTCGAGCTAAGTCCTTAAGAGCCCGTCCAGACGAGCCATTCGGTGGCGACACTTCGTAGCGGGTAAACGTCTGCCATTCAATTCCATGTTAAAATGTAAAAGCTGTCCAGACGAGCGTCTGTGGCGAACGGCTGTGGCCAAGAGAACGGGTCGCGGGTCCCCGCGACGAAGTGGCGACACTCAGTTGTTGGAACTTGGAACCGTTCACCCGGCCACTTTATCGTCGACTTCTACTAACATTGGTAGAGATATTTTATTTTTAATTTTGGGCTTCAGTAATGAGTAATATGGCATATCGATTTATAGTCGAAATAGAACAACGTCCTGCGGTTTCGAACAGCAGTTCAAAAGAATATAGCAATAGGGTATTAAAGAGTAAAGCTTAGGAGGAAATTTGGAATAATTTTCATAAAAAAATTTAAAGTAATGTATCCATTGGAATGTTGTTCCATTCTTCTTTTAACAGGGCTGTGAGTTCCTGGAGGGTGATGGGAGGATTAATTCTGTTTGAGATTGCTCGTCCGACGAAATCCCACATGTTCTCAATGGGATGTATGTCTGACAAAATTGATGGCTACGGTAATCTTTAAATATTATGAATCTCTAGTGCATTTTGTACTCTTCTCGTGCGATGGGGCCAGGCACTGTTAAACATAAATAATAGGTTCAATAATGTTTTGAACATATCTATCCTCTGTCATAGTGTCTGAAATGGCAATAAGCTGCGTACGACGATCATGCATTATGCTTCCCCAAAACATTACTGTTTCTCCTTGGTATGGAACGACTTCCCTGGCAAAAGATAGTCTTTCTGGTCGGCCTGGCCCTTTTCAAACTCGAAGTGGCCGACTATCACTAGTTAAACCAAATCTGGTTCCGTCCGCAAAAAGGACATTTCGCCACTAAGCTAAAAGTCAGTCTCTGTGTTCCTGTGCCCACTGTAGACCAGCGGCTATGTCTATGAAGTAATCTGGGTACTCATAATGGTCTCCTAGGTGGCAAATTAGCTCCAGAAAGTCTCCACTGTATTGTGGTACTGGAAATGAATCGAATATACGTTCTTCTAAAATGAGTTCGGACAGTTGAGACTGTTATGGTTCAATTCCGACGTATATAATCCGCTACATACTGATCTTCTCTTGCATTAGTTACTCTAGGATGCCCAGACCCACGTCTCCAGTCAACGCTGTTAGTTTTCTGATACAAATGCACTATTCGGATAACTGAAGCGCGGGGAATCTCTAGCTTATCCGCAATTCGATAATTCGGCAGACCCTTATCATGCAAAGCCACTATTCTTGCTCTATTGAACACTGAAATTCTATTGCCAGACATAAATGCAAAGAAAAACTCAACAATCACTTAAACACGCTAAATCGATATGAACATTGGTATCTAAAAGTGTGGGAGATTGTTTTTGTAAACATTTTTAGATGCATAGTAACGGTGAAATAAATGAAGATTAAATGTACAAAAAAGCAACCATGCTAAATATTTCTTTTTAACATTTACGAGGGGGTCCAACAATTTTGGCGATGTGTGTATATATAAAAGAATAAAAATAACTTTCTATATGGCAATTGATACACAGTACAGTAATTTGCTTAGTAAGAAAAATTTCAATGATCAACCATAGTTTTCTATACCAGAATTTACATAAAATAAAAAAAAATACCCACAAAATCACTTAGCGTCTTAATCGGACGGTTCAAACGGTTTTTGAAACAGTTTCTAGGTGTCTTGGTATGGAATACTTTCGGTGAGCCTAGACTCGCTTGACATGCAACGTTATCGGATGTATATAACGTAATTTCGAACGTTTTGTCACAAGTTATCGGGCCGTCTCAAGTCTCCCGAAATGACGGAATGTCGATAAATAAAACCGATGATCCAAGAATTAATTTTTTCTAAATAACTCGAAGTCGGTCTTAGATATGTGGTAACTTTTCATATTATATTATTGTTCCTCTCTAGATAGGCAACTTTATTTTACCAAACCGTTTCCGAACTTTTCATGTAGTTCATTTTAAGCAGGACCCTGTGTAGACGATATACTCAGCTGCATTTTCTTTATTTATATACCTACATTAAAACAAAATTAAAGTAATTAGCGATAACTTCAGTATCCGTTCAATAATTCAAGATTCTACTGAATTACTCCCTTTTACCTAGCAGGAAACGGGTGTTGATAAATTAGTTTCCAGTGGGTAATAGATTAAAGGTTAGTACCTAATATCTCTTATCAATATGTAAATTGGTTCCCAAAACAAGTAAATTGTTCCCGAAACAAGTAAATTGGTTCCCAGCTTGCATTCCAATTAGAATGAGTAGTACATCTGAAATTTTAGTTCGATCACAGATAATTATGACAGAACAATTAAAATAGGTAGAAAATAATATCATAATTGTGTACCCTTTTGTCAATAATGTAGCTTTCACTTGTGTTCTATTAATATTAATTTATATAATTAATCCCGAAATAATTTTGAGTGAACGAGGAAAACAGTTAGTTTTTTAGTAGATAATTTGTTTGTTGTAACTGGATTCTAAGAATTGTTGCTTCTTCAAACTGTATGGTAAAAATTCCGAGTGAGTACACGGTGCTTACTTACTTAATGCCATTTAATTCAGTTAGTTATTAATATAAAAACACTTTTGCAACCTGTTTCATGTCATCGTAAGATGACCTAAGAGATTAATAAAAGTATATGTTGAAAAACAGAGGGTGATCTATGCTTATGTTTAGTATAACTCACTCAGCTGACACCGCGTCTTTTTTCACAACATTAATAAATATATAATTTTGGAATATTGTATAGGTATATACTTTAATTCTGTTTTATGATCTGAAAATAAAGACCTTTTTATTAATATTTATTATTATTATATATTTTTGTGGTACTTGCAGTCTAAAAATTTTAGTAATAGATATATTCACAAATAAATGTATACATTTCGTTGTCTCAATAGCGTGTTTCATCCAAATTGTTTATTCATTTCAGTTTTTTTATTTTTATTATCATTATTAAATAATTTCCTTGCCTTAAAAATTTTACATAAAAAATCTACAATGAATGAATATTTTTAATTTTATTTCTCATTTATAAACCCATTTTTTTTTTCTTATAAAATACACTGAAAATAATTTAATTTGTTTTTAATAATTTTCTTTAACCTAAAGTCGAGTTGAATCCGGCATAATCTTAATTACAGGAGATCGAAAAAGATATGGTACGAGTTAGAGCCGGGATATTTTAATTACAATACTAGATATTGTTTCCAATTGTTATGGAATATGTAAAATCATAAAAAAATATTTATTGCGACAATTTTTATATACATATGCAAATATGCATGTTAATAAAATTAAAAATGTAAAAGAGAGTCAATCAGTAAAAGAAAAATTATACAAGTGATCTAAATAATATTTACTTATTACAAATTACAAAAGTGGTTTTCCTTTTTCACTTAATATTAAATTCACTTCCATTTTAAAAATAACTTTTCTTTAACGTTAACGCACTCTACTGCCATTGTTATCAAATATTCAAATAAATATTTTTAAGATGTGTATTTCATTCTCTTAGTCGGGAGTGGGCCGCTATAGGCTTGCCTAGCCATTTCAGCTGCACTGGACGTATCGGGTCTGAGGGAATTGGGTGGAAGGAATGGTGGTAGGTATCTTAGAGGATGTTAGTGAAAGATCATTTGCCTATGTAGCTATAATAAACCCTCTGAAAAACGCACAGCAGGCTAGGCGGCAAAGTTTAAATTTCTTTTTTCGGTTATTCAAGAAAATATCTATCAAATAAAAAAGTTAAACCAAATCTTTCCTTATTTAATTTTAAAATAGTTCAAGAGATTTTTCGGTCATTTAATAATAATTACTCCAAAAAAACAAAGTTAACAATGTGGGTCAACGTAATTAAAGTAATTATGAATTTAATATGTTTTATTACTACCGAGATTATCTTATATCATACTAAGATCAGAGGTAAAGGTGAATATATATATATTTTTAATAGATTATCTGAATTCTTAAATCTATTTCAAGTATCTCTAAATGGTGTAATTTAATGCTTTTTTTATGTATGTGAAATTTCAAAATTTTCCTTAAAAGAATGATTTTCAGCTAATTCTCTTTACTTTAATTACTCCATTAATGTAATTATTTTGACCTACATTATATATACCAAACACCGAAATAATATAAATTAGTTATATCTGAAGAAGAAGTAGTACTTCGAAACATGTTATGTTTAATCTTTTTCATCTTTTTCTAGTATTTTAAATATTTTGGTCGAGATATCTGTCCAGATAGCACAAAGTCGTTTTAAAGACGTCTAGCATAAGACATATGAGACGTCTAGCATAAGACATATAAGACGTCTTATTAATGGCTTATATTGGTCTGCAGAGCTTAAAATAAGCCATAAATAAGACGTCTTTAAGACGACTTATTAATAGCTTATAATGATCTTGTAAAGCCTTAAATAACACGTATTTAAGACGTTTTATTAATGGATTACAATGGTCTTGTGAAGCTTTAAATAGGCCATAAATAAGACCTCTTTAAGACGACTTATTAATAGCTCATAATGGTCTTGTGAAGCCTTAAATAAGACGTCTTATTAATAGCTTATAATGGTCTTGTGAAGCCATAAATAAAACGTCTTTAAGATGTCTTATGAACGGAGGACGTCGGATATTTTGGTTATTAAAATTAGTAGAACAACCTTGCAAGTTATAAAGAATGAAAAAATAGAATTAAAAATATTTATTGATAAAATATCTATTAATCACAGGTCACTAAGAGTTATTTTCTTCGTAGCGCATTCGATCACTCCTGTTTAGCCATAACTGGTTTGTTTTTGCTCTTTCTCTTTGATTTGTAAGTTGCCTTAATTTGTATAGCTCCTAAAAATAAATTTAGTAAAGAGCATCTAGTCACAGAAAGTTATACTTACTTTGAAAAAGTTAGTAAAAACCGAAAGAACAATTATTATATGTAAAACAAAACAAAAAATTTATTTCTTAGAATTTTAAATCAAAGAATTTTTATAATCATTTAATGCAATATGAGCTATAATGCTTAATCGCATACTTTGACAATTTTACTTTAACTTTACTCAAAATGTCTATCTAATAGGGGGTTTGTGATATTACCGGCTCCCTCACAAAGGCGATGTAGGTTTCGGCTTAAGGTGCGCGTTTGTTGGACCATGATAATAATTTATTTATTGTGATTATGAAAAAATGTTAGTTGGACCTTTGGAATAGTTAAGAAATAAAACTACAAAGAAAAATACCTTTTTTTTATAAAGCAGTCAAAAATATGATGAAAAAAAATCATTTATATTTATAAATGGGACAAAATTTTAATTTTTCTTTTGGTTTTGTCGTGACTTTTTCGAGGATTTCAAATCTACGTTTGCATATTTAAGAGTATAAAAAATTTTGAGTCTTATAAATAATTTAATGGTGTACATTTTCGCAAATTTTGGCAGGGATGACCAAATTCTATTTTGCTCATCTCAAAAAGGTATGCGTTGGAAATTCCAGACTTAGTTGACAAACTATCAAATAGAGATATTAATATTTTTTCTAATTTGAAAATATAAAAGAGAAATTTTTCGCTGGGAGATTTTAAATTGCCAAACACCTTTTCTTCAGAGTCGTATGCTTTAAAATGCGTTAACAAGTTAGAATTGTTAAGTAAATTGCATTCTTCTGAGAAATGTACGCAAATTTCGCAAGAGTGGATATATGTAATGATTTTTTGATTAAATAGCCACATACATAGTTAAATGCATTTTGAGTGGTCACATTTAGCTCTCTGTAGTCACATTCAGAAATCGTTATTGCCCCAACTGATTGTTTTGAAATATATTTAATTTTCATTAAGCGGAGAACTTGTTTTCCTAAGGGAAAAACGAATCCCGGGATTCCTTTCCAGTGTGTGCCCCACTGCCGCTAGTTCCCACGAGCCGCCACTGCATTTAAGGTTGTACTGCATGCGTTTATAGTAATGCCAACATAATTCCTAGTACTATCATTGTAATACCACGTATTTTGCATAAAACTTACAATAATATTGCTAAGCGTGAAAGACCCCTCAGTTTCTTGACATTTTTTGTATTTTATTCGCATCATTAAGCTTGACTTTTATTTAATTTTATTTACAGCAAAGTAATAAATCACTCCTGTCCGGACACGATAGATGAACGAGCAATAAATAAAGAGAAGTTAACTCTGTACAGAAAATTAGAAAACTTAACTCTCGCCTTATCCTCAGCTTCCGCCATTGGTTGCAACGTTATAAATATAGACGCACACAATTTGTCGAAAGGCACGCCTCATTTAGTACTAGGGCTTTTATGGCAGATCATCAGAATAGGTCTTTTCAACCAAATCACTTTGGAACATTGCCCTGGTCTCACCACCCTCCTCGGAGAGGACGAAAAAATCGACGAGCTGATGAAACTCTCGCCGGAAGCAATTTTGATCCGTTGGGTAAACTACCACTTAGAAAAAGCAGGCACTCATCGTCGTGTCAACAATTTCCAAAGCGATATTATCGATTCGGAAGTGTACACGCATCTCTTGAAGCAAATCGCTCCTCAGGAAGCCGATGTTACCACCGAAGCTCTATTCGAACAAGATATGCACAACAGAGCCGAAATTATGTTACAACAAGCTGCTAAGCTGAAATGCAGGTCCTTCGTCACTCCCCAAGACGTCGTCAACGGTGTCTATAAATTAAATTTGGCTTTCGTCGCGAACTTGTTCAACAACCATCCTGGGCTTGAGCAGAATGGTGCCGACGGGTTTGAAACTATCGAAGAAACAAGAGAAGAGAGAAGTAAGACATTTTTTAAGTCTATTTATATTTTTATTTACGGAGAGTACGGAGAGTTAGAGTTCAAATAGGAGATATAACTATTAATTGATCAAATATAATATTCGTAACGCCGATATCGATACTGTCCGGTTGTAAATCAGGAGTGGAGAGACATGTGGTGTGAGGTATGAGAAGGAATAAACTGAAGGTTTTGACGGCCGTATAAAACAATTTTATCTATGAATATATGTGTAAGCCGTTGTACGCCCATAATATACAACGTACACAATGCAAGCCATGTCCATGTCTAGTACAAAATACTTGATATCCAACTTTAGTGAAATTACATCTAATTTAGTTAAATTTGATATAACTAATGATTCAAAATATTTTGGGTTCGGTTACAATAAAATAGGTTGAAATATTTTAGCTTTTTTAAGATATATAAATAATTTTGTAAACAAAACGACAATAATGAAATAGGCATGACGACAGCGGATATTATACCCTCCTGTATTATTCACTACAGCACGATATTTGTTTGTAGTTACATCTCCTGTTATCTCTGGTTCAAATTGTTTTTATTCTTAAAAGAATTTTTACATTAACTTTTAATTATATTAGAATTAAAATAAACGTACAGATCGACAGGGATAGCAAAAGTCTCGATATGCGCCAGTTTGAGACACGATTCACGCCGCGTTGTCTAATTTATTAGTATTCTGTAGTTCTGCTTGCGTAATATATTTTGTTTAAATTTTCAGTGGGTAATTCTGGTTAAATATTAACAGGTAACAGCCAGTTTCACAATCTCCAGTTACGAAGTGGTTAAGAGATAACCATTGTTTACGTGGAAATAAGTGTTTTACAATAGTAGATTACGGTTCCAAGTACAAGTTAACTATGAAAATATTTAATAATTAGAAAACGTAAAAGTTAGGAAATTAACTGAACGTTCCTAACCTTACTTTTTAGAATTTTTAATTTTTGAACAGCACTAAAGTTTGTTTTTTTACAAAAATTATGAATAATTACGGTTCGGATCTGAAGGCTCGGTTAGAGTCGGATACTATTTTTATATGAAATTAGGTACCTAAATAATGATGAAATTAGAATTTTTTCAATAAAAAATTAGAGACCTACGATTTTTTTTGAGTACATACTTTCCAAAAATTAAAAAAATTGGTAGACCTTTCGATTTGAACCATCATCGAAAATTCTTCATCTTTGGAAACGTTTGCACATTTTTTCTAGGTTTGCGGCATTTGTACTTGCAGTTTTTATCTATGCCCAATTTCAATTTTTTTTTATTTATTATTTTGTTGGGCCTTTCGACTTGAACCATCATCGAAAATTCCTAATTTTTGGGAAAGTTTGCACGTCTTTCATTAAATTGCGGCATTTGTACTTACAGTTTTTATCTATGCCTTCCTTACTATTTTACAATTTTTGATAAATCCCGTGATAAGTCCACAAAAGTCCACAAATAAATTATTTGGTTGCATCACTAAAAACTTTTTATTTAAATGCACAAAATAAGGTAAATGGAGCTAATGGACCATGTCCAAGGCTATTTTCTTCACATACACACAAGGTAAAGGGAGCATTCATTAACATTATATAAACACACGACAAAATTTGTCCACAATTAAAAAAAATGTATCAAATAATTGTAAAAATATATGAAGAGTCGTGTCATGTTAAAAATTGTGTATTAAAATTTATTAGCGTGGAAAAATATTTTTTTCAAAGTGTCAATGTTACCTATAATGAGGTACAACATTGACGTTGATATAAAACTTGTAGCGTGTGACATATTTTCACCTTCACCTGAGTAAGATTGACTTGTATATATTTTTTATTTCTTTATAAACCACAAATCACCAAATCATTGGTATTAAAGAAGGAAAATAAAGAAATTTTGCTTATCAAAATTAAAAATTAGCTCCATTTAAACACGTCTCTACTGCTCTTTTCATTTGTTCCTCATTGTAATTTTTATATTTTCTAGTATTTTGCCGTCCTGGCTTTTTGCTCTAGGCATCTGTTAAGAAAAAAATTGACTATTAGTTCAAGAAAATAAAAAAAAATGTTTCAACCATGGCAATGTTGGTCCAGTTTACCTTATGTTTCGGAAAATCATAGCTATTTAATTTTTTAAGACTAAATCGATTCTTTTGTCTCTCATCGCATAGGAATGAATATTAGATAAAAAAATAAACTATTATCTCCGTCCATGTTTTTTTAATAAAAAATTATTTGTAACTGCACCAAAAATGTAAAGATATGATTTTCTGAAATATATGTTGTGCTTTTAAATAAAAACTTTTTAGTCACTGATACAACCTAAAAAATTTTCTTTTTTTTTGTTTCAAATTAAAACTTCTGATATAGACCATGAAAATCGTCCTTGGTTTCGTACCAACCCAAGAAAAATTAATACCTAACCATAGGTTATTTGACCAATTGATAAAAAATTATTGTGAAACGGATGATCCTTCTGGTTAATGTCCTGGTAAGAGTTTACCATCGATTGTGAAACTGGCTGTTAAGTAAGGCTCAAAAAAAGGATTATAGTATTATTAAATAAGTTATAGTATTAAATTATAATACAAACTCTAAACCAACAATTATATGAAGTGGTTATTGTAGAAAGTTAAGTATCTTTAATACTGGTAACTGAAACAAGTAGTTTTAAATTATTGTAATTGCTCTGCCTGCTATCCCAGCTAATCCTTTTTGTAATTTATGAAATTCGAAAAAAGTTTCCTCCTGCGTAAATTGCGGGTTTTTTCGGCACTTATATTTTTTAACGTCTGAAAATACCCGACTTCGTTTATAATGTATCGAGAGCCGAGTGATCACTTCAAAAAACTGAAACGAATTGAGCTCCGCTCTGCTATTCCCCGCGCATTTGATCTTAGAGGCTTCAGCTACATTTGTTGCACTATATGATGTTTCAGTTTTAATTTACTTTATTTTCAGCATACAGGAATTGGATAAATTCAATGGGAGTTTCGCCGCATGTAAATTGGTTGTACTCAGATCTTGCCGATGGTTTAGTGGTCTTCCAACTCTACGATATTATAAAAGCTGGAACGGTAAATTGGAACAGGGTGCATCGTAAATTTACGAACGAACGGAAAAAATTCATGGAGAAATTGGAAAATTGCAACTACGCCGTGGAACTGGGCAAGGAAATCAAATTCTCCCTTGTCGGAATCGGTGGACAAGACATCAACGAAGGCAACGTTACTTTAACTCTTGCCCTTGTGTGGCAACTAATGAGAGCATACACCTTGTCAATTCTGACCCGCCTGGCGCATTCTGGTAATCCAATGGTCGAAAAGGAGATCGTCAACTGGGTCAACAATAAACTCACATCTGCTGGAAAAAAGTCGTCCATACGCAATTTCCAGGATAGCTCGATTTCAGATGCGAAAGTTGTCATTGATCTTATAGACGCCATCAAGCCAGGTGCGATCAATTATGATTTGGTCAAGTCCGGAGCGGCTGAAGAGGTACAGTATATACTTTTTTTAAACAGTATATTTTTATTGATTATTATAAAAACACAATTTATTGTTTAATGTCGTAAAAGGTGACTAAAGAACAACCCAAATCCTAGAATACTATACTTTGCAATGTATACATACTATACATCCAAATATTAAAAATTAACATATATAACAAAACAAGGCGCAGGATGTGGAATATATACCAAATCCTTAAAGCTAAACATAAAATGTACTGTGAGCAGTAGTGCCATTGTAGTTCAAACCGAGCTCACGGGATTCTTATAGCAGCAAAAGAAATCATCAGAAATAATATCACTGGAAGGAACATGCTCATCTATACAGATAGTAGACAAGCACTACTCACACTAGACAGACCACGAATTTACTCAGGGTCAATACTAGAATGTTGCAAAGCTTTGGCCGAAGTATTCATCAACAATGTGGTCAACTTAAGATGGATGAAAAGTAACCGTCTTGCTGATTCTCTAGCCAAGAAGGCAGCCAACCAAATACTTTTTGGACTTTGTGCTCTATTGGATTGACAACATCGTTAGTGACAAAGCTAATTAAAAAACATTTCCTTGTGAAATTCAAGGAAAGATGAGATAAAACAAGAAGCTCCAGACTTGCTAGGGAGCTTTTAAGATATCCTGACAACACTACACCAAACAAATACTTGACTATCACGAGACAGCATCTGCGCCTGATCGCAGACATTCTGACTGGTCATTGCCAAGTACGGAAGCTTCTTATCATGGGGCTGTCAGAATCCGCACTCTGATTTTGCTAATTAAAACGTATTTTTAAGATTATGGATTTTTTGTTTCATCCTAGAAAGAGAAAAGAGAATTTCTTGGGGAATTACATCACTTTTTAATGCACCTAAATTCCAAATGCGTCAATACCAAAATAAAATATTGGGTGCCGAGCGACACTGCCGTAATGAGTGAATGTGGATAGATTTCTCATTTCTTTGCCTCGAACCCTTTGAAACCGGTACAAAAACAGACTCAAATCAGGGGAAAAGTTTGGAATACTTAAATACACGTTCACGTGTTTTTACTTCGTGAGTCCAAAATCGGCTTAACAATTTTCAAACACTAACTACACTAAATTACTAGTGCTTATTATATGTTCAAGTCTTGAGTATTAAATTAACTCGTTCTTCTTAAAATTTCAGGACAGACTAGCAAATGCTAAATACGCCATTTCAATGTCCCGCAAAGCAGGAGCGAGGGTATACGCACTCCCAGAGGACATCACGGAGGTGAAACCGAAAATGGTGATGACTGTATTCGCTTGCCTTATGGCGCTTGATTACATCCCCAACATGGATAATTCCAATGCAAGGCCACAAAACAATCAATGAAACGTTTTAACGATTCTTTTTTACTTATTACGTCTTTCGGTTTTTTTCCTGAAATGCTTTAGATTTTTTATTTTAAAAAAGTTACCAGTTGACATTCCGATTTTTTTCTATTTATGATATTTCTAGTGTATTGAACGAGAATATGGAGCAGAGAGATTGTTTATTTATTATTTTGCTCATATTATTTATTTCTTCAAGCCTTTAAATTCTTAAATTGAAAATGCTTTGCTTTAAATTTCCAGGCATTCAGATCACTATCGCGAGATATTATATTCGATTCCAATACTTTTTGCTCCTAATTTTACAGTTACAATTGTTTATTTACTTAACGATTTACGAAATCTTTTTCATGGATAATACCAAGGGTCATTTACATTTATTATTTCTACAAAAAAAAGCTGTTACTTAATCGTATATTCGAGGAATAGGTAAAATTAGTAATAAATATCATAGTTCTTTTATAAAGGAACGTAAACTCGATCGAAATACGTTTTAAAAATAACAATGGATAAACTGGTAGGGTTTGGGTTAATTCGCGTCGTCTCTCTGCTCTGTACCTGTAGTTTTAAATATGATGAGATGTGTGACATTCCTTTGTTTCAGGGAAAAATTGAAAGCGCTACTTTTTATTATCTTTATTTAATTTCTATTTTACTAATTATATCTTTTATTTTTACTCACATTGAGAGTTCAGGTTTTTTGAAGGTTTTAATTTACTAGTTTCATGTATATTTATTTCAAGAGTATTTTTATTTACAATATGCAGCAGCATTTATGATATTTGTTAAATTAAAATTTTTTAATCAGCATATCTGGACTGAAAAAAAAGCAATGCGATTACGTACATTCCATATTTTTATGACATAATCTGGTTGTGTTATATAAAATGAAAATGTGCTTTTAAATTTGATGAAATCAATTGAATTTAATGGGAAATTTATAGATGAATAGTTTTGTGACTAGTCTTCAATAAGTAGGTATTAAATACAAAATTAACTTTCCTTTTTTTGGGGGTTTGGTGCAATAGTTGTAAATTTATTTCTTTTTTTTTTTATTGTACAAATACTGGGTGTGACAAATTCATTCCATTAACAGTCATTTATTTAATCATCATTTGTATTATTTTGCATTCTTAATTTATTATACATTCTGGCTCTGTATGCGATACCAAACTAAGTGCCATTTATAACCAAGTGTCTACACTGCAAGTGTAATTCCAATAAATCATAAGTATTACATATTTATATATATAGCATTTATACTTTGTGTAAGTTTATACATTTTCAGTAAACTGGTCATTTGCTTTAATAAATGGAATACGCAGAAAACTTTGTAGTTTCATTCAAATCTTGCGTCTGAAAAGCATCAAAACCGCAAACGAAAAATAAAATATCTGAAATCGACCAAAAGTAGACATTTGAAAAAAAATTAATATTTATTGGGTGGGTCGATAGAGCTCCGTCTGTCCGTGGACCCACTGGTCATTTTGCTTTCTCTCGCCGTTTCCGAGATATTCAAGTTTTTGAACTTGAACGGCTGAACTATTTATATATGTCCTGCTGTACATGTGTGTGATTATAAAAGTAATTTGATCATTATTTACCGAGAAAAACGAAAAAAATATTAAAATCTTATAGATGAAAAGATACTGAGTTCACCCCAAAATTTGTCGTTCTCTCTTTATAATTTGCATCAAAATAGGACGCAAATTTTTTTTTATCATGGCACGTTACCGATGAAAATGGAAGTTTTTGAGACATTTTTTATTGATATACCTTCTTGTTCAAAATTGGAGATTTTGATGATCATTTGAGATGTGTACAGATGGTTGTATTAGCTTTCTTTCATAAATTATAGATGGACATACGATTAGTAGGTATGTTTGGCAATACATAATACACCAGTGTGTATTATAAGTTGTCTACCAAAGAATTTACTTTAAACGTTTCCGTATAGATGGCCGTACCTGTTATTATGCAATGTAATAGGCAACAATAATAACAACAGTATGTATTAAAAGTTGGCTTGCCAAAAAATCTTATTTGGAACTGCACGAAAATGAAAAATGAAGATTTGAAGTATATACAAACAATAATTTATTAAATCATATAACGTCTCTTATTTTACATTATGTAACAAATGCTCACAGTAAGTATAGTACAATAAACAAGAAATTTAGACTCTGAAATACAAAAAAAATTAACTACCTACATTTGTAACAATTAGAGTAGGGTGAATCTGACAAGATTGAAGTACAAAAGATTCAGATTCATTAGCAGTTCTGCATAAAACTTTGATGTGGGCGCCTAAGTCGAAGGTTCCTGGTCCAGACAGAGCAGCCGAAAGTTGAATTGTTTCAGTTGTTAGAGGATTTAGGTTCTTATTAATTCTACTATTGCTTAACCAACAAAAGTTACTGGAAGCATATGTACAAAATAGATTTGATTTGCTTATCGCAGGCAGTTTTACACTGAAACAAATTTACACACATTTTGGAAAGAAAAATTATTTTATATTATACAATAGCAAAAAACAGGTACATAGCATATTATGTAATACAACTACTTCAGTTATAAATAATAACAGACAAAAATAAATGTATACCATATTTTGCTCCATGGATTATTATATTAAAGCAAGGGCGGCTACAGGGGAAGGGACAGGGGGCATAGACCCCCCGATATTAAATTGTTTACTCAATTTATGAGTCTTCTATTTAGGGTGACCATATTATTATGTACAGCGTTTCGTGGTGGGTATCAGGGGACCATACCTCCCCTCTCAAGGTAAAAATTGTTTTAAATTAGTGTGATCAATAATACAGCATTTTGAAAATTTACAAAAAAGCAATTTGCAAAATATTATTTCTAAAGTAGGACTTGGGAAGCTAAAACCAGGTTATCTAGTAGTTTGTACATGCACCTTATGTTTATCTTTGGGGCTGATGAGCAAAAAAAGTCGTCGCTAGTTGAGTGACCTAATAAAAAAATTTCGTGTCGAACTTAAAAAACAAAACAATTTTATTACCATGGCCCTCCCCGAAAATTCAGCCTCAGCCCTCAAAGCGAGCAGTAAACAAAAGTGTAGAAGATGTGAATATATGAGGCTTGGTTGCGAGGGGATGTCCACAGGGAGGGGTGCTACCACCTCTACTGTGGAATTTGGTCCTCGACTCCCTCATCAGCCGCCTCAATAATGACAATCGCATATGCAGATGACCTGGTCATTCTGCAAACAGGGAATTTTGAGAACAAACTCTGCGAAAGAATGCATGTAGCTCTAAAAATTACAGAACAGTGGTGCAAGGACCATTCACTATCAATCCTAAGAAGACAGAAATGGTCCTTTTCACAAGGAAAAGGATGAAAATGGAATTAAAACCTCCAGAACTCCTAAACACAAAAATAAACTTTGCGACAGAGGTGAAGTACCTAGGTCTCACCTTTGACAGCAAATTAACATGGAACTCGCATTTAGAAAACAGTTAAAAGAGCATACATTACTTGTGAACAATGCCGCCGTACTATGGGACGCACTTGGGGTTTCTCCCCCAGAGTCGTCGCATGGACTTACACGGCTATCATAAGACCTATGCTAACATACGGTGCAGTTGTCTGGGTACCGAAAACCCAAAAATTAACAGCTATCCGTTAACTAGAACAAATTCAAAGAACAGCATGTCTCAACATAACAGGAGCCATGAAAACAACACCAACCAGAGCGATGGAAGTCATTCTTAGTCTCACTCCCCTTGATATTTACATCAAGGAGGTTGCTCTGACAATGACACGCTTCCGCACGGTTGGAATAGAACCTGATGTAGGATCTGGTGAGGCGAGACGTCACTTTTGGCAGGAGGCGCTCGATACGCTCCCCAAAGATATAATAGAACAAATAGAAGAGCCAGAAGTGGCAGGTACGATTCATATCTACATCGACGGTTCTAAAACAAAACAAGGCTCAGGATGCGGAATATACTCCAGATTCTTAAACCTAAACATAAAATGGGCTGTGAGCAATAGTGCCAGTATAGTGCAAACAGAGCTAACGGGGATTCTCATAGCAGCAAAAGAAAAAACCAGAAATATTATTACTGGAAGGAACATGCTCATCTATACAGATAGCAGACAAGCACTACTCACCCTGAACAGACCACGAATTTATTCAGGGTTAGTACTAGAATGTCACGAAGCTTTGGCCGAAGTATCCATCAACAATGTGGTCACTTTAAGATGGATCAAAGGTCACGCCACATCGAAAGGTAACCGTCTTGCCGATTCACTAGCCAAGAAAGCAGCCAACCAAATAGTTTTTGGACCTGGCCCTTCTATTGGCCTGACAAAATCGGTAGTGATAGACCTAATTAAAGAACATTCCCTTGTTAAATTTAAGGAAAGATGGGATGAAACAAGAAACTGCAGAGTTGCCAGGGAGCTCTTAAGTTATCCTCAC
Source organism: Psylliodes chrysocephalus (assembly GCA_927349885.1). Taxonomy (NCBI): domain Eukaryota; kingdom Metazoa; phylum Arthropoda; class Insecta; order Coleoptera; family Chrysomelidae; genus Psylliodes; species Psylliodes chrysocephalus. The sequence continues at coordinate 21,708,226 of OV651826.1, read as the reverse complement.
AACACTGCGGCAAACAAATACTTGACTATGACTAAACAGAATCTGCGTCTGGTCACAGGCATTCTGACTGGTCATTGCCAAGTACAGAAGCATCTCCATATCATGGGGCTGTCCTCTGCAGAGGGTGCGAACAAGAAGATGATACCATCGAGCATATCCTTTACGAATGCCCGACGCTCTCATTTATTAGAAGATTTGTGTTCGGCGAGTATCGGCTAACACCGGCCGATATAAGAGAAGCACCTCCTGGCGACGTTGTCAACTACATTAAAACTATAGGCTGGCTCACGAGCTAGGAGGTGCCTATCATCTTAGGAGGATGCACAATGGGCCGAATGAGGCCTAAGTGCCGTGAGGGTAACCCACCCTCCACACGTTACAGATACAGATTACCATGGCCCTCTCCGAAAATTCAGCCTTAAGCCGCCCTTGTATGAAAGTGGGAGTATTTTCAAAAATAAAAGCTTGAAATAGTAACTCACCTAGGTTCTGTGGTATTTACAGTCACATTGAGAATCTTGTTATCCACAATGCTATGCAGAAGGATTTTAACAGGCACTATACAAATTTTCTTCTCATTGAAATTATGCTTGACAACAGGAGGATGTATTAAATTGTAAGAAACTTGTTTTTGAGTTGACTGTACCGATTCATCTTCTGATATGGTTTTATCACTAATATCAATAAATGTGTCTGAAAGGATCCTTTCCATTTGAATAACATCTTCATCTTTTCGATTGATTTCTATGGGAATGTTAGTTTGACCACAAACTATGCGTTTTTTGGTACCTTCAATGACCAAAGCTTGCCATTGGAGTAATAGAATGCCATCTTTGTTTTCTTTAAAATTCAAAGAATCATATTCATCAAACATTGTGAGTAGCGGCCTCTCTGATTTTCTAGCAAATGCTAGAAAAGTTTTCGACATATTCTGTATAGATTTTTTATCTGCATTTAAGGGCACACTGGAATATTCACTTGTATCTTTCACCGACCTCTTTGCTTTTAATAATATATGTGCAGATTCTTGAGAATGCAAGTTTATGTATTTAGGAGTAGCGATGTCTTTTGTCATCGTCCAGTATTTACTAAGTAGTCCTACATTTATTAGTGTTATTTCAGTTAGTACGGAATTATGAACTTTGTTCAAATTTGTTATTTTCATTGCTAAAGCTAATTCTTCTACGGTTTTTGAGTTATGGCTTGCTTGAGTAGAAACGTCGACCACTATTGATTCTTGTACCATTAAGTTCCAGCTATGTCTTACCAATCTATACCTAAAATTATATAAAATCGTTAAGATTAATAATTTTTCTATATTATCCAATATAATATTCATAAATTCAGTTAGTTGATTTTAAAGAAATTAAACCTCTACTTTGCATTATACATAATTGGACGGTATTATGCAGAAAGCTACCAACTCACAATATACCAGATATTGGGTTGTGTGAGAATTTGGGTAATAAAATACACGTTCTGCATTCTGTAAGAACCTTAAGCTAAATTAATTTATTATTCTATAAAACTATAAAATGCTAATCCTCATCCTCCAACTTTTTTAAATGAACAAAAACTTTAGAGCGATTATCAAAGTTTGTCACTATTGAGGGTTGGTAGCATTCAGCATAATTCCGTCCAATTACAAGTCGCGGCAAATAATGAATTATTCAAAAGAAAAAAAAACAGTAGAAGTAAATCAATTACCTGGGAATAGTAGTTCTCACAATGTTTTCATAATAAACAAGCAAATCTATAGATGCTGGTCCCTTTGAACTAGGCGCCTTCACCCAAATATAAATCGGAACAGTTTGTCCAGGTTCCAATGTCTTTCCATTCAACGGCACAGAAGTTAAATGGTTTTTCCTAATGAGTTTTTCTCTAAGCGCAGGCGTACTTAGATCGCTTATGGCAAATTGCTCGTTTTTTTCTTGTTTAAATTCACAATTGCAGAGCAAGTAAGGGACTGATGTTGCCATGTAGACATTCTGAAGAGGCACTGAGCTGGTATTTTGGAACGTGACTAATACCTTCTGCAATTCATCAGATAAGAAGTCGGCGTGCATTTCAGAAAATGTTACCTGGAATGTAAACATATATTGCTCACTAATTTTGTTGTTGGAAACAATCGTAGTGACATAAAGTTTTGCAAAAAAAAGGAAAAATAAACTTAAAAGTCGCTATCACATTTTGTTATTGCTGGTTGATTATGTCAAATACAAAAACAATCTCAACAACAAAAGAAAGAGACATGTTTTAGTTTTCACTTGAAAACATTGAAAGTATCTCCAAGGGCAAAGTAATTGAGTGGGAAAAGAACAAGAACATCAGTTACAATAGGTTTTGTTAGGACTGTTACTTCGATTCCCATGCTGATGTGAACTTTCAATTCTTTGCTATTTTTATTTAAACTCTTGTAGGACTTAGATCAGCTTATGTACCAGAAGTGTGCCCTTTTGAGCCGAGAGGCAGGTCATATATAATATGTCCCTAGACGATTCACAATGGACCTAATCATGCCAAGTGATGTGTAGCAACACATCCTCCCCCGCCTTACAGAAACAGATGTACCAGAAGCCTATCTTGGTATTTCAAATTAAGACTACACAAACTGGAAAATATCTGTCCTTTTTGCTTGTAATATCTATGTAAACGAGATGAAATGCTAGACTTCTGACTCTCTGTCTAGTTGTTTCTGCTTGAAATCTCTACTTTGTAGGGTCTCTGTCAAATATATACAAGATGACCCATGGTCGTTTTGGGACAGGTCGATTTTAGTTTGGAGGCGGACACTTTTTTTTATTATTGCAACATCGTCACTTCAACTCTCGAGCAGTGAGGTGAAAAACCCCTAAAATTTCATAGGGAAAGTGCCATGGATAACACATCATTGAAAAGGTAATTTAATGGATAATTCGGCAATAAGACTATTTTATTGCCTTACTTTTGAAAGCTATATTAAAGAAGTGGATGAAGAAAATTATGTATATTAATTATATAATTCTCTGCTTACCTGTAGACATGGTGCAGGAGGAACAACGTTCACTTCTAAAGGTGATCCAATACTTCCAACATCCGAACTACTACTATTATTTTTAGAGGTCCCGTTAGGTATGAATATAATTTGTTTTCCTTTAATAGAACTTGCACCTGACGTCCCATTTGAACTAGTCAACGTGTAACAGAAACCAGTTATCGTTATAGAGCCTACATACAAAGGTGTAAGGGACAGTACAACTTCTTGGCTAGAATTTCCTTCTATCAACAAAGATTTTGTGACGTAAGTTTTAACACAATCGTTTTTATCAACGACTTCATTAGAAATAAAGTCATTTTCTTTCGAAAAAGTCCATAGCAGGTAAATGTTAGTTAAATTCAGAACCGTTTGTAAGGAATTAACTAGTTTTAAATACACCTGTATGGGTTCATTAACGATCGCTACTGGTTTATTTTTTTCTAACTTTTTTACGGTATACAGCGTCACCATCGGTTTGAAGATTAAAGGGGCAGACCCGTCTGCTTCATGTACCAACATTTCTTCTAATTTTATCCATTTGTTTTCAGCTTGTATGTCTTCTGCGTTACTAAAAGTTACACCCAATGCTGGAATTTTGCCTGGAGTTGATAGAGGTCGGGTGGGACCAAGTAATAGCTTCAGGGAATTTATTTCTAGTTCTGGAACGGGTAAAATCGGACTAGTTGTTTGGTCTACTTCACTTTCAGATTTTAATTTGTTCTAAAACAAAAATAAACATTTAATTTAAATATATACAATCGGCATTACACAGATTATTATAAATTTTTGTAAAAAATTGTGATTGAAAAATAAGCCACGATTGTCCAGTACATTTTATTTGTTATCTATTATTTGCTTCTTTAAGAGTAGCTATCATTAATTCAAAATGTTAAAATGATTATCAGTAAAAAAATACAGGATGACCCGAAGATATTGGTCATAAATTATACCACATATTCTGGGGTCAAAAATAGTTCGATTGAACTTTACTTACCTATGTACAAAAGTGTACACAAAAAGTTGACGTTTTATGAAAATTTATATTGGATACTAGTATACCATGTACAATAAATACGCAGTGGCTATATTCAATAATTTTAATTTTTATGGGGTTTCAGAGAGGATCAACACCCCTTTGACCCCAAACTTTTTTTAGAGGAATATTTAGCTAAAAACGGAACGCCACTGGAATTGCACACCTATTTTAAAACTTTTTTGCTCTCTTTGTATTTGTAAAAATCTCACATACTTTATATCTTTTGTCCTATATTTTTCCTTACTTTTTTTTATCAATTTTCTGGCTTCAGATATTCTTAACTTGGTTATGATTGACAAGTTATGTTCTTTTTAACAGGCACATTATTTGTGAACAGGATGTCAATCATAATCCCATTATTAGATATAGTAAGTAAAACGGTATGTATTAAAGGTTTCCTAACGAAACAATTACTACGTATATACGCTTACATACTTGCAATTACAAGCGTAGCATAAATTTTCATCATTATTTCCATTTTAAATTGTTTAGAAGAAAATCCAGGTCAATTTGCAAAAAAATAGTCCCGCTTTCCCCTAATGATCATTTGTAAAATATACCGCTTAGACGATTGAATTAACTTACTTTAATAAAGTATAGATGGCGCTACCGGTTATTATTAAGTTATAGCAGGCAACACACAAAACGCCACTCTGTATTTAGTTGCCTATCGAAAAAACTTCCAAACTTACAATTATTTCAGAAACGGCATTCAAGATATTTTTATTAAATTTGGTTTTTGGGGATTGTGTTCCGTTTTTTCGAAAATATAATGAAATTTGTTATTTCAAAATCTAACATAAGTCGGAAATTATTACATTTAGATATTGGAATTATATGAGAAAATTGTAAATTTCTTAAGTAATTTAAATCAAAATATACAGGGTGATCTATTTGAAATAAAAAAATTCGTTATATTTTCGTAAAAACGGACGCTTTAACAACGTAAATACCACTTGAAGATATAAAAACCCCACAAACCAAATAATTAGATTGTTCTATAGATTAGCTTCACTCCATACCTGGCGGGATCAATTATTTATAAGATATAATAGGCAACACAAAATACATAACTTAGCGAATGTTTTTTAACCGTTAAATATAAATTTACTTAAAATACTACAAAATACAAATAATACCATAGAAATAAAAAAAAAATATGATTGCCAGGGAGTTAAAAATTTTGATATTATTGCAAATAAATGTCCCACTCAGAGTGGCCTAAATATTGACTACATCTGTCAAATATGTATTAGGCAACTCCGATTCTCACGGCCTAAATTGCATTGGTGGTGAATCATTAACTTAATTAGTACCACACTTACCCCTAAAATCGTCAAGTATTCCTTCAAAAACGTGGCTTGTTGTTGAGCAGTCTGCTTACTCTCTCCTAACAACAATTTGGCAAAAGAATCCACAGCTTCATTGAAGCGTTGTAAGTTATTAGCTTGTCGTCCGATAGTGTAATGAATGTGATCACTAGCCAAATCCCATCCTGTATTTTCATACACTTGATATGCTTGCTTGTAGCATTTCAGTGAGTATTTCCTTTGGGCAGCTTTGGAGAATCGATGACCAGCTAATACCATGTGAAAAGCGTATTTTCGCACCATTTTTGATTGCAGAAAACAGTACGAGGCTTGTTCTAGTAATAGAGCCGATCTCAAGTCAGATTCTTCACTTGTCATTCTGATGAGTTGGTGAGCAGCTTCTCCAAACAAGTTTTGATATTTCAAGCATTCTGAACTTAGTATTGTCGCTCTGGTTGCAAACTGTGGCATTCTAAAATACAAATCATATAAGCTTAAAGGTCTAATTAATACTGGTACAAATTATTTCTAAAAAAAGTGCTTACTTGCAAGTATTTTGGTATGTAGTAATGCTTTCTTCCATATAATCACAGGTTTTTCTGGTAGGGTCATTGGCCATAAATGCAGCAAGAGCAGCCATTTCCAGAGCCCCAGCATAATATAACCAAGCTTGGTCGGTGTTGTAATCCCTTTTTGCTAAATGATATGCTTGAAAAGCTAGAGAGTACTGACCAAACATGAAATAAAGGTCGCCTAATCTTCTAATTTGCAGTTCTGGGGAGTCTGGAGAATATCTGGAATACCATAAGAGTAATGCATTTGTCTTGGATTGAGAATAAAAGACCAGTTGTTGATTAGATCCCCAAATTTGTAAGATTTGGTTTTCTCAAGGTCTTAAATAACCTCAGTGGGAAAGATAGTGAGAAGTAGTTTTTGGCTCTAAATTGGAATCCCAATTTATTATAATGCAGAGGCAATGGTAATTATGGCGCAATTGAACTAAAGGAATTCTCATTGGACAATCTGACTGTGCATAAGCACGGGATAGTGTTGAAGTGTTTTGTTTGAAATTACCTGTTTTTCATTCCTCAGTTGGTAATAATTTCAAGATCCTCATTTAGATAAACATTTATAATAAATTACCTTTATTTGTTTGTAATATATAATAAACAATAAAAATATAATCTGTCTTCCAGTGTTGAATTTGTTTACTGGATACTCGCATGTAGATTGGGTGTCTGCAAAGCTATAGATAGGCTTAGAAGTGGCTGGTGGTAAGTCATTCATATAGAATATGAATAGAATTGGGGGCAAAGGTATGCCTCTTAGTTATTTGAAACTAGATTAATTTCTGAAGAAAATAAAAATGGAAATAATCATTAACAAAATAAATCAATAAGATTTCAATTTGTCCTTTCATTTCACTATTTTTAAATTTGATAATTTTTTTGTATCAGCTAAATCTGGTTTTATTTGAAACCGATTCACTTACATTAAATTATTAACAGCTACAGAACTAGCACCAGGTTTATTGGGACTAAACCAACGTTTGGTAGCGCTGAATAACGATTTGCTAACGCCCTTTTTATTGGATACTATGTCGTTTAATGATTGAATTTGTTTTTCTATGTATGGCAGCAAACAGCTCTTGGTAAATTCGTATATCAACAACTTCACTTGCTCAACGTCTTCGGTCGACAAGCAACTACCGTGAATTTTTTGTTTGGCTAAATTTTTTTGAGGCTTCTCATCATCGCTTATGTGTTCACCCTGAAAAATACATTTTTAACAAATGAGTAATTGTGTCTACACAGAGAATTAGGGAGTGATACATAAAGACCGGACAATTTAATTTATTCTTATCAGCGAAGTAACGGTAAGAGCGGACCTTCGATTTGAATAATACATTCTGAATAAAACAAGTTATTTACTGAACTGGTCGACACAGTAGATAAGATATTGGATTTTTATCGCCCGGGCGTAACATTTGGGGCGGGCTTATTATTACATTTACATTGCAATAATTATTTTATTAAATTTTAGTTCAAATTTGGTTGGATATTATTATATAATTACAAATGATATTATTATTTATTTTTTTATTGTGTTGTGGGATAATGTTGTTGGCTTTTTCTGTTAATATATTATTGACTAATAAATATATCAACGAGGATACACCATCATTAGTTTTATGTTTAGAGTGTTCCAATATACACTCTTTATCCTAAAGTAGCAAATATACAATTATATACAATATATACAATACAAATTAATATCAATCTTCTTCATTTGAAAAATATGTTTGTATGACTGCATATTTTTCTAAATTGTCTTCAGTGAAATTACTTCTTTTAGAAGTCAATAAATCTTTAAACCTAGAAAACGATCGTTCTACGTCACAACTCGTTACAGGAGCAAATGAAAAATGTGGAACAAAATCACAATATTTTAAAGCAGTTTCATAATCGTTAAAATTGTTCAGGGAGATTTGTTTCAGAGTCTGTAAATTTGGATTTCTTTTAATAACACAATCTATTTTATGGTTAAATTTATCTTGTAAGGGCCACTTTACGTTTTTTAAGTGTAACAATGTCGATTCAAATTTTTCCATAGCAACCGATAATTGTAAGTTACGGGTTTCAAGGAATTTTATAGTTTCTGGGAGACACGAAAAATAAGTCGCAAGAAAATTTAACTCCGACTGCAAAGTTGTTTTTGTTATTAAACCTTTACACTGAGTGATAGAGAGAGCGTCCTCTGATAAGTTGGAAATAAATACTTTTAGTCTGTCGAAATGCTCCGAAAAAAAGAACACAGCCTGTAACCAAGTTCCCCATCGTGTAATAACTGGTTGTGGAGGTAGGGGGATATTCGGACATATTTCTTTATATAAAGAAACTCGGGACGGTGCTTTTAACAAAATTTTTTTAAAACAGCTAATCAACGAATTAATGTCTGGAAAGCTGTCACGGATAAACTCACAAACTCGGTGTAACGCGTGAGCAAGGCAAGTTACATGCAGCATGTTTGGAAAATGTTCTTGTAATAGTTTCCCTGTTTTCAACATTACACTTGCCGCGTCTGAAATAAACAATAAAACTTTTGAAACGTCATTATCAATTACATTGTTCAATCCACGTTTCACTATTTCATAAATCATTTCAGCGTTCACAGTTTCACGAAACACACTAGAAACTAAATACTGTTGTGAAGTATTTTCAGCACTTAATAATCCTACAACAACATTAACAACACATCTACCCTTTATGTCAGTCGTTTCATCTGCACTAACCCAAATATATTTGCTGGAAATTTTCGTTTTTATTGCCGTCATTGCTTTATCGTACTGATTTTGAATATAATGTTTTCTAATTGTGGATTCATCCGGTATTTTACGTTTAGTATATTTACAAAGAAAATTTTTGAAAATTGTATTATTTAATTTTGTTAATGGAATATTTGCAGAAACAAATGCGTTGCATAAATCTTCATAAAAGATTTTGTCTGGACATCCCTCTAAAGATTGCATGTGTTTTTGTGTTTTCACATGTTGTGTCATACTTGACTTTCCATTAAAAACTAACACCTGATCACAATTGCGGCAGTATAATTTGTTGTCATTAAAACGACGAAAACAATCAAAGTCCGATAATAAATTTTCCATATTTACGTTTCCAGTTTCTATCACTTTTCCCTTTGAACTAAACAAATATACTCATTGGAAAAATCTAGTGATATTTTTACAAGACACTTTCTTCTCAAATCTCCTGTTTATCGACTCTTTGTTATCTTTTTACATTTTTTCAACCAACAGATACCTATATAGAGTGAGCAATTGAATTAATACATACATTACAGAAATTTAACAGACATTTATTTTATTGTCTCATCGTGTATAAGTACCATAATATCCACAGGAAATAAAAACATAAATGTTTTGTTACAAAAAATCGGTATGTACGGTATCGATAAAAGCCAAAATATTCATAAATATAATATAAGGATTGACTTTATTTGAATAAAAATATCACCGGCAACTAACCGACAATGGATCGAGAAAGTATAAGACAACATATGATGGGCCTATTTGACATTCATTTTAGGCCCTCTCTACAGCGTCTTAGTCCAAACGCTCGTAGAGTCCTAATATTTGGCCCCGATGCAATTTCTCCAACAATGAATCGGGACCAGCTAAGGCTAGAAATTTCCAATTTTCTGGAGGAAATAACAAATTCGGGGGAGGCAGCTGGGGTCCTCGATCCTCATTTTAGGCAGGAGAGTAGTGTACCACGCCAAAATATTGAGGAATAGATATTTTGTAATTATATAAGAGATAATAATAAAAAAAATATCATACAGAATATCGTTTACATTACTACACCTTAAACTCGCTTATGAAAAGTTTAACATCTTCATCAAAAAAGTTATTTTTTTTTAAGGAAAATTTCTCAGGCCACAAATTAAAGGATCTGAGGTTACTAAAAACTTTTGTAAAATATCCTACATATCCTCGGCGTTGGTGAGAAGAAAACATTAAATTTGTTTAATGAAAATGATTCAAAAGACAAAGAATATAGGTACACGATAAAAAAAAATCTCACTTTTTTGTATTAGTTTTAATGTCTATGTATATATCAGTACACTTTTTTTATCTTGTTTTAATAAAAAAAAGAGGTTTGTCCTGATAGTATTAGAATCTGCCGCACTGTCTGCCGTCTTAAATAGCGAACCCAGAATGAGACGCCTATGTGATTAAAACCAATTATTTGAACGCGATTAAAATGTCCGGTCTTTATGATACAGCACTTTTTTTAAATAGTTATACATTCTGTAACGTGTGGAGGGTGGGTTTCCCCAGGACACTTAGGTTAGTTTTACATTACTTGGAGGGGTGTCACCCTCAAAAAATTAAGTTTAATTTTTAACAAATTTATTATAGAACTCATTTACAAAGTACTTGTATAAAAATCTTACCCCTATCATCCCCTGGCCTAGAGGGAGATGGAGGGGGTGGCATGCTCAAAAAATGAGGTTAGAACTTTTTAAATAAAACAGTTCGAATCTAAGATTTTTTTTAGATACATACCCAACATTTTTTAAGTATTTATTTGTAAATATATTTTTCTTCTTCTAAAGGTGCTCAGAAATATTTAACAATTTTTTAGTAGGAACTTCTAACTTTAAGTCGAAAAATTTTTAGTCCATAAAAAATTTTGAATTTTTTTTGTAAAGTTTTAAATATTGAGTATGTAGATTTCAACGGTTTTATTTAAAAAGTACCAGCTTTATTTTTGAGCCTGCCATCCCCTCCATCTCCCTCTAGGGGATTATTATACAAGTTCATTGTAAATCAAGTTTATTATAAATGTGTCAAATATGAGATTTTTATCTCGTCTGTAATTATTTTTAAATGCCATATAAGAACTATGATTTTTCAATTTGAAAATGTTTCTAAACAAATTTTTAGAGAAGTTTTATCAAAAAAAAAATTTAAATTTGGGGATATGTAGAAAAATTGTAGAGTCCAACCGTTTTATAAAACAAAGTAATTTTTTAAAGGTGATACCCTCTTCCTATCATCTAGGTCTAGAGGATGGGGAACAGCATTTTTTGTGATTTTCATATTTATTGTAAAATACCAAGTTTAGTCTAATATCGAGATCCAAAGTTCAAACCCAAACCAAAAATAATTCAATATGTCTAATCCAAAGTATAGTTATAGGTATGTAAAAGTATCATATCCTCACCAATGACATATCTTCATTCACTGGACTAAGTGGGTGATAATTCAAAATATTTTTAACTTCTTCAGCTTCTTGACCAATTTCCAAAGAAGTCTTCATAATACTACTATCTGGACTCACTTTGCATTCTTTTAAATCAATTGACATATTAATAAACTGACTCCAAGGGTCAGGTAAATGCTCACTAGTTCCAGATTTTGGAGATCTGGAGTTCAGTTTAAGTAGAAAACAATTTGAAAAACCATAAGAAATTTTTATTGACTCAAACACTCGAATTGCTCTAAAAATAAAAATTGGAGGGATTGCTTGAAGGGTATGTGAATATAAGAATTCATATTTTAGTCAGTTAAGTATACAATAAAACAATAAACGAAATTTTTGTTATATTTTCATAATTGTTTAGGTAATGAATAAACTAGGGTGCTCTTTGTTGCACTAAATTCTTCTTAGCATCAATTATTTCAAGTTCCAGAAGATGATGTATGTTGTCTCTCTGGATAATGGCACATGATTATCTCTTGCTAGGATCAATATCCAATCATCTTGTAGAATAATCATAAAATTATCTATTTTTTACATGACAATTCTTATTTAAGTTACAATAAATAATTAATATTGTAAAAACTGAACTTACACATTACTGTCTCCATCTGTAATGTCATGTAGAACAACAAAATATTTCAAGACATTAGGATTAAACCACTTGGGTAGTTTTCCCGGTTCCCTAATTTGGGGTTGATTAAAACTTTGTCCTAATTTTTCAAAAGTTTCTTCAGGATTATTATCAGTAGAGCTCACCACTATAATGCAAGCTGAAAATAAAGTGTCTTGTTTAAAGTCCACTGCTGAATTTTATACTACTTTGATATTATTTTACTAAGAGTGTCTCACCTAAAAAATGTTTAGTAAATTCATGATCTGAAGGGTATTGAACCTGTAAAAATGTATCCCTCCAAGTTTCAAACCAAGGAGTATTAGATGGTATCTCTAACGTGCGACTTCCACTGGTAAATAGTTTTGTTTTGGTTTCAGCAGCATTAGTTACAGAATAATTTAGCAGCTTTCTAGCTACTGCAGTTTCTGGAGGTCTCCATGTTATATCCAAAAATGTTAATTTTAAATTTCTAACTGTATTGGTCAATCCATTAGGGTCTTTATAGGTAACTAAAAAAGAAAATCAGTTCAGTTTTGTATATTTTATGTTTATGACAACTGTTCAATAGATGTTTCGAGAAGGGAGAAGATACTTATCAAAAGAATAAAATAATTATTAAAAAATCAGTAATTTACAAAGCAATTGAACTGAATTTTAACCTTTTAAAAATGGCAGTGCTCTACAGGAGGTAAATAATAGGGGGCGTATATTATCACCATTTTGTGTTAAAAGATAATTTTAGGTTTCTTATTTGAGTTTTAAAAAAGTTTAGACGTGCCTAAAACTATTTGTGCATAATTACAAGTATGGTTTAGGCTTGGATACATTTGGTATTAGACAATTATGAGATGTAGGTAATTAGTATAATATATGCAAATCAAAATTAAAACAGTCTACCATGTATATATTATTAAAAACCTTAAATACAGAGAAAAACAAAGCTTTAATAATTACATCATGATTATTTTTTCCAATGTAACTGCTCTATGGACAGATGAAAATGGTTTTTGAAAAAGCAGAACAAATAAAGGTATTTTCAATTATGTGAAAAATATTAATGTGAAAGTATTCTACATGATTAAAGTTAACAAAACAATAGTCCTTGAAAATGTTCTCAATACTGTTAACAAGTGTTTTTAATATAACAATTGTCATACAATTAAGGAGTAAATCTTAAGACTTAATTCATCTAATACATACATCCTGTCCAATAAAAACATAAGAATTATGTTCCAAATGACTAAAGCAATGGTTTGAAATATGTTTAACAAGCTATTTTAAAAGTATTGTTTTCATTAAGAAAATTGGTACATACCATCATTATTTAACCTACAGAAGGGTTGCAGTAGCTCAATGAAATCCAAATTATTTTTCTGACAACACTTTTCTGCCAATGGGGTGCACATAACAGCGATTTGGGGAGTAAATGCATTTTTGATAAACTCCTGGGGACTTTGCTTGCATTGTGCCATAGTATACCTTAGATTATTTAAAAAAAGAGACTATCAGTAGTTAAATAATAATTTTGCAATTATTGCATTATGATTGTGTTCATTATTGGTTGTGTATTTAATTTGGATTTCACATTAATGTTTATCAAAAATTTGACAAGTGTCGTCAAATGAATAGTAGGTTGCAAAAGTAATTTGGTGTTAACTCATCTTCTTTTTCTCGTTTTTCTTCTTGCAAATACTGAATACTCAAAAAAAACGTCCGTAATTTTTAACGTGTATGGTTTTTCATCGATGTATATAGAAAATATTTAAAAAGAATATAATCAGATAAAATTAAATATTATAAAAATAATGAATAGGAGGAATAAACTGACAATTCAGACTGAATAACCGAGTGATAGATGACATAATGGTAGTAAATATATTTCTCAATAGATGATAGCACAGATATGGAAATATTGTCAATTACAGAATTCTTCATTAGTATTTTAAATATTTTGTCTTTTACTCGTTAGATGGGAGGTTAACATTGATTTATTCATTTTATTTATAACGTTTTTTTTATTAAATATAAACAAACGTATTTTTAGGTGCTCTTTAATTAATTTTAAGTAAAAACACAGACGAAAATCTCACCAAACTTGGATTTTAGGATGCTAGGTTCTCACATACAAGGTGGTCCAATTTATATCGTCAGGATTTCACCAGCTAATCGAAAAATAAAGGTACTTTGTCCAATTTTGCTTTCTTATTAATTTACAAGGTTCTCAGGAATTCAGAGACGTGAAATGTTAGTTATAATTTTTTACTCGAAAACAAAGTAAGATACGAAAAAAAATAAGAGACAATAAAGTTGTATTTTTAGTTAGTTTATTTAAATTTTTTTTGAAATATTCAAAAAATTTACTGGGACATATTTTTTGTGCCGAAAACTAATCGAAGTGCCCTGTGAACTTTGGAATTACTGGATCAACTGTAACATGTCCAAAAGATATTAATAAAAGAAAACAGAATTGGACCATGTTTTATCAGAGAAACTACCTTTATTTTGCGATAAACTATTAGCTGGTAAAATCCTGACGATATAAACTGGATGTACCACCCTGTAGAGTTAGGGATTACATTATTTCTAAAATTTAAAAACTGGAACAAAGCTACTGAAAGATCCGTACAAAATCCAGACAAAATCTAGACAAAATCAGGACAAAATCCGAAAAAAAAACCAGTACAAAATTCGGACGACAACACGACGACTTAAATAACAAGAGCGGTCGCATAGCACTTTATTTGCAAGCACTTGAGAAGCTTATTTCAAAAATGTATCGCAATTATAATCTAAATCTAAACCTAACTGTCTTTGTGCTATAATGAGTTATTTTTATCAGGGAAAAAGCAACAAAAATAATCCGGGGAAATTTAGACGTACGGCAATCCCACGATTAGTGATGCCGCGAGACGAGAGATTCTCGTCTCTCGTCTCGTCTTGTCTCGTCTCGAACGAGACGAGAGAGACATTTTCTCTCGAAAACAGATTCGAGACGAGACGAGAGAGTGTCATCTCTCGACGAGAATTTCTCGTTTCTCTTGAGTTTTCTCAAACAATTTTCTCTTTGCTTATTTGAAATTTTCAATTGCTTATCGTAACTTAAAATTTTAACATATTCGATCTCGAGATAGTCAAAAAATGAACTATAACACACCTATTCTATATATATTAACTGGTAACAAATGATACTTGTGTTATTAGACTTTTATAGTGATTTATAAGAAAAAATATTTCTCATTTCATTTATTTAAAATTTATACAATCATTTCTTATATTTAATTAATTCTGCTTTTCTGAGGTTACTTTTGAAGATAAGTTGAATATTGTTAAGCGTTTTTTCGAAAAACTGTCAAAGAAAAGGTAATACAAACGAATGTATTATATATAGGGAGGACGAAAATTATACCCTCCTCTATTTTAACTTCTAAATGAAAAAGGATAATGACAAAACAAAAACAAGATAAAACTCAACGAGATATTATATTTTTGTTATAACGAGATGCACTTTACTTGAGACACGTAAGATAGAGGGAGTTACTAGCTTTAAATTTTCTAATGGAAAGTAGGGTCATGTGATACCTCATTTGAAATATATTTTCTATATTTTTACGTATATGTAAACAGATTTAGGTTTTTATGTTTTTACAGAAATTACATTAAATAAATTCATAAACTAGCTTACAACCACATGAAAAGTCAGTTTTTTTATGTATTAAGAGCAAACCCGTAGAAAAATAAGAAGCAAACCGAACACTGAAAATTTATAATTCGCTTTGAGCCTTTATTTTTAGTCCGATTTTTGTGATATTTTAAGGAACAGTGGCGTAGCCACGGGGGTGGGAGGTTCAGTGCCCCTCACGGAGGGTCCTTGCGTCACCATTTCCGCTATAGTATTGGTGATAATCGCTATTGACTATTTGTTTTTATTCATTTTCTTGATGAAGCTCCCTCCCCCCATAGTTCTCATTGTTCTCAAAAACCCCACCCATCAAATATGGCTGGCTACGCCACTGGTAAGGAATTACTAATAATAACAAAACTTAGGGTGGAGAAAGCTTGAATTTTTTTGTTAACCTTCGAAAAGTATTTATTTTGAAAAATTTTAAAAGGAATAAAAAGAAACATTTACGCGCCATTCTGTATTAAATCTATGACAATTTGCTGCATTTAAAGATCTTAATATTCTCGAGATACATAATTTCGCGAAATATTCCCAGTGGCAAGCAAAAAAATACAATTTTATATTAGAAAATCCTTGAAACATTTTTGTTTTCACGAGAGGTTCGGTTTGCTCTTAATATTATTGTTTTTGAAGATTTTTGTTTGGAGGAGATTTTATTTTTCTGATAATGTCGTAGAGTTTTTGGCAGGTTACGTTCTTAATAAGAATCGCCAATGTTGCTCTTTGCAACTTTTCTTAGCAAGTCCGAGATAAAGTGGAAAATATGATTTAGGGAAACCACGAAAATCTAAATCACAATTCTGTACAAGTTGATTCTTATGTTAATCCAGGGCTGCCGAGAGCCATGGTGGGCCCCGGTGCAAAACACTGGCAAGGGCCCTTCCCTCACATATTGTAATCCCTTTTTTTAAAGCTTTCGAGCTCCCCTTGGGCCCGAGCCCCGGTGATTTTGTCCCCTGCCCCTCCCTCACGTCGGGCCTGTTTTTGGGTTGTTTGGGTGTGTGGGTCCTATCTGGTAGATAGTGGGGACTGACTCCAGTAAGTCCTGGAGAATTTCAGGGCGGGGAGGTTTTATGGTTTGAGCGTTGATGAGTAAGGAAAGTCAGCTTTTCATACTAGCTCTTACATTTCAGCTAGTTCCGCTAATTTGGACTGTTAGCTTAAGTCACACCTTTATTTAGTTAACTCCCTCCCTCTCACAAATTGGTTATTTATTGGTCAAATATCAATTTAGACGCTGGTATTTTGTGTATTTTGAAGATCTAACATTTAATTTTATATCATCAACACCATCCCCTCATTTCATCCTTCCTTTCTTTTTCCTTTTCTATTTTCTACCCTCCTACATCGCGATGCTAAGGAATACATATTTAATTTAATATATTTTATCGTTAAGATATGTACATTTAAATTTCTCATTGTTATATGTTTCATTGTACACTTGTTTGTAGGCCTGATGATAGCTATTTACCCGAAACTGTTTGCAACCCCCTCCTTTTTCATTAATAAATTAAAAAAAAAATTATATGTGGTACAAGATTTTGTGTTTCTTTCTGAAAGAATCTTTCACTCTTATTGTCACAAATGTTTGATGTGTTCAAGAAAATTAAATAAGAAGGAAATATAAAATTCTGGGCATTTTTGTTGCTTTACCCACCTATTGTTGGGTTAAGCGAGGTTAATCTATTTTATTCTATTCACATCGACAGGTACCTATTCTACGACAGGGTAAGAGATCATTTAATGGGTTTCTAAAAATTTGGCGGCAACAAGTGGCGTTTAGGAATTTGTTCTATATCAAACCAGGTCATTTCTAAAGCAATAGATGTTTAGAGGGATGTGGCAAGTGCCCACCCAGTCGTAAGATTTGCCGCGAACTGAAAGAGGCTAGTCCAGAGATGGCTAGTCCATGCGTGGTCAACAAAGAGATTTCGATAAGGATATAAGGATGTTACAGATCTCCCTATTAATCAATATTTTTCGAAAAAAGAAATTATAATAATGTCTATAAGTAGGTAGATTAGTGCATTAGTTGACTTGAGATCAAGATAAAAGAGTTCCGTGACTATTTATGAAATAAAATTTACATTGTTGGGAAAAACAACGTTTTTGTTTGTCCAATGAGAGTGTCGTACTATACCTATTTTCTCAGAGAAAAATGTCGGACAAAATAAGTGTATAAGTCCACGTTTCCTTAGTTTTTTTTTTAGGTTTTTTAGCGCTTTAAGAGTTCCATCCCCAATTTGGTCTCTCTAAGTAGATTTTTTTATCTTGATGCAATTACGGAGGGTTAAATTTTAAATTGAAAGTCAGAAAAAATTATGATGCAATCGTGTGAGGTATATGAAAATTTTTTAAATCAATAAAAATGTAACCTTTAGATTTTGAATTTTGAAGGCGATCTTCTAATAACAGATTATTTCTATTGATAAAATTCAGTATTTATTTCATAATCTGTACAGTTCGATAGGGTATGCTTCAACTATAGTCATTATTTCAAAGGTTGTTTACACCTTTATTTCCCACCACTACAAAAAACAACGAAATTAAAGAGCCCTAGAAGGATAGTTTAGATAAAAAATTAAATTAATTTCTTCCGAGCCGAGCGGTCAAGTAAGTTTATTATGTAACTGGTTTTGTTTTGGGATGTTCGATTTTACCTTTGAAATGCAGGCAACAGTGTGGTCTTGTTATTGAAAGAAAGTTTGTTTTTATTGAACTGAGTACCAGACAGTAAACTTTTGGCGCGATAAAAAAAATAATATTAGCTTTTACAATAAAGTATCAAAATCAATGTACCTATTACGTAGAAATTCCTATATATTTTGTATTATGTATAAGTAATCTCTATATAGCCTTATGTGAAGTCAATTTATCTGAGAAGAGAATTCTACATAATTTTTATCATATGAGATCTTTTTTATTAGATTTAAGAAATTTGTTATTTGCATGAAGTCCAGGTTATTCCCGGTCTTCAGTTGATTCAGAATATTTTCGTAATTACTCAAACAATAATTTATAGTAGGTAATATCTAACGTCTATTTGTTTATTTCTCTTACTTAGTTATTAAACTACATTTTAGACCAAAAGTTATTTCAAACATTTTGCACAGTAACTTATTGTGAATAATGGTGTTATAAAATATTTTTTATAACTTAGGGTTAAACCGGAAAGGACCATGACTTTCATTTTTTTAAATGGGACTACCTGTAGTTTATTTAAGAAGTTTTAAGAAAACGATCTGATGATTTTTTAGAAAGTATAATGAAACCAGAGTTAACTAAGATAATGATAAAAAAAAACACTTCAATATAATTAGGTTTTACCAAAAATTCTATATCATAAACATCGCTTGGTTTTTGAAAGAAATGATAAAAACGAATAAAATTAACAAGAACCAAATTAATTTAAACTAAAATGAATTTAATTGTAATATCTACCAAAAATAATTATAAAGTGAAAGTTCAAACTTTACAACTTTTTCATAATTTTTTAAGGATTCTAAAGTCATCCAAGAAAAAATATATTTATTCTGGTAAAAAACAACAATTATTATAAAAATTTAATAAAAACAAAAATATATACCAAACAATTTGTGGAACGTTATTAGGAATTTTACGATATAAAAAAAATATATTATATAAAAAAAGAATTTTTAATATCTAATGAAATAGCAGATTATTTTTTTATAAAAGTATGTGAATCCTTTGGAAATATGAACAATATGAAAGAACATAATTTATTTCAACAATTATAACTAAAGCGAAAATCTTAGCGATAATAAATCAGTACGTTTTCATGGTATTACAACATAAATTTCTAACGAAAGGCAACTATTCCAGCAAAACCCATATGCTATTTTTTAATGAATAAAACTTTCAAATGGGATAATATTTCTCCCAGCTTTTAAAACTGCAGAGATTTCACGAATTTATAAAACGAAGATGAATCGAAGATAAAAAATTATAGACTATGGACCAATTTTAGTTATAATACCTTATAGCACCTATCTGTATCTTAAATTTTCGAAAAATAAATAAAAAATAGGTTAGTTGATTTCTTAAAAAAATAGTATGGTTTTAGGAACGATCTGTCAACAGCGATGTATCTCAAAAGTAGTGCAATAAATTACAGAAAACTATAGTAAGCCATCCTATATGCTCTCCTGGATCCTGCGAGTGCCTTAGACCAGAGGTTTCCAACCTTTTCTGGACACAACCCACTTAAAAAAATTAATTGGGAATCTATCTCTTGCCTAAGACACTCGATCCTCGTCAGATATTGCAGGTCTTGGCCTATAAATATAATGCGTATATGGTTTATCGCAACAATAATTATTTACTAATATATATTCGTAGATGGCAAGTTATAGAAATTAATAGCGCATACAGCAGTGAAAAGGCAATTAGATTTGGTTTGGCCCAAGCAACACATCTGCCTCATTTGAAAACTAATAAGTTTTTCAGAGAAGAATGTACCAACAGTATACAACAACGAAGACTGGTCAAACTTTAATATACAGACTGAAAAAGTTCTATTTAATCATATAAATAAATATCTTACTGTAATTTTTCTTGTCTGTTCGCAATATTTCGGCTTCTTTTTTTACTCTTCCAGGGACTACAAAGTGACATTGCTAATAAATATTATTCACCGTCCACAAAATCAAAATAATATAATAGAAAATAAATTATATATACTCCCTAAATATCAGACAGACGACAAAACGTAAAAATCTCAGCGACTACAACTAAATTACAACTCTATATATCCCAACCAACTACGCCACTGGTTTTTGCAACCAAACATTCTGAAATAAAAAAGAAACTGGAGCACTGATAAAAATGTCCAAGTTAAAATTACGGACTTGTTTCTAAACAGCGTAAATTAATCATTCGATTTGTTCTAAATACGGGGCCTTGATACGAGTATTTATTTTGTCTTCTTTGTTTTTATATTTAACCTTGCCGCAGAACAAACTGTTAGCGAACCCTGTAAATTCAGTTAATAGTTATTTGTTTAACTAGGCAGAGAAGTAACAGATTTACTGCCGCGGCTAACATTACTAACTAGCCAAGGCAGTAAATCTGTTTCTTTGCCGTGTGAAACATAATTTTTTTCTTCTATTGTTTATACAGTGTGTTTAAAAAATGGAAATAAAACAAAAATCTCTTTTAAGTATAACGGATATAACTCAGGCATTTTTAATATTTATTCTAATTTCTAATCGAAACTTTGTAGTTAATTTACTACAGTAACTTTTTTGACCGGATGCTCATGCAGAGCAAAGACTTCAAAAGAGACAAGAAGAAAAAGTAAATTTTAATGCCTAGCTAGTAAAAATGACTTTTAATGCCTAGGCAGTAAAAGTGTTACTTATATGATCGAGAAATGTCACTAAAAGTGTCACTAAAATGTCAATCGGAGTAAAATACATTTATTTCATTCATATTAAAAGATATGATGAAAGGTCGTTGATTGTATCAGTCACTAATTTTTCATTTACCAAGTACAGCATATGTTTCGAAAAACTAATTTTGTTTAACCAAATATTATAATTTCAAATACCGAATACACTTACACACGATGTGAAACAAAACGATGGGATTGCGTCTGTATAAAATTTTAAATTGTTTATTATTGCCCTTGATTTTTTTAAATTATAGTTTGACTGTACCAGAAGATGGAAAACATTTTTTTTTCCGAAACTTATGTTGTGCTTGGCAACTTAATGACCGATTTAACCAAATAATTTTTATTTATTTATATTATAACTATTATATTATTTGTCAGGAGTAGAGTACGAAAATTTTTGAAACAACACAAATGTAGCCCCGAATCATTGGAAACTTTTAAAGATAGGACAAAGGACGGCTGAGGTAGGTTTACATCAACGGTCATTCGAATTCATTTTCTTTTTCTTTGATATTAGAAGGTAATCACGGGAGATATACAGAAATAAGTCCCGTGGAGCTTAATGTATGCAGATGATGTGGTATTACTTGGCAAATTTGTGGCAGGCTTAAATACCAGATTAGGTCAGTGGAGACAAACATTTTTCTACAAAAATATGTATAGATTTGCTAATAATCAAAGACACGTATATCTAGTAATAAGTATTTTAAAAAATGCGACAAGTCCGAGTTTAAATTTAAATGATTTTGATTAAAAAAGTATAATCTCGTAATATTTATTGTGATCATCATTTCAGAATACAATGGAAAAACAATGAACCACAATAGAGGCAAAGGTAAATGCCCCACTCACATTAAACCGAAACTTAAAACTCACGTAGCTTAAACGTCACGGTCGTGGTCAATGTAAGTTTTTGCATTCAAGTGACCATTCTTCTTAAAAAGCGGCAAAAGCCCATTTTGCCCCTTCTAAAAGACATGTTTCCTCTTTATATTGGTTAATGGAAAGATTATATTCATTTAACGCCCTAAAAACCACATACCTAAGTCGAATTTTCAAAGAATTTAACGCTCCTTCATTGTAGGTGTATTTATAAAGACAAGTGTGTGAATAGAACATTTCTAATATCTATCTTTTGAATGTTCCAATGCAATGGCAGTGGCGCAACCAGAAGAATATTGTTTGGGGCTTTTAATTCGAGATGTGTCTTAAGATTTTAAAAAATCATTAATATCCGCGATTACAATGAGTTCAAGAAATTTTCCATTCGTCGGTAATATGGCTGTTGCAACAATTATTACGTAATATATTACTATTTCTTTCACATTTAAAGCAATTAAAGTTTTAATATTATAATTATAATAAAGAAACTGGATATGTGAGTAAACATTTGTTTCAAGAACTAAATTACCTACCAAATTAAATAGAACTACAAATTATAAAGAAAAAATATATAAAAAAATAAAATAATTCAATCTAAGCCTGTAAATTAAACATTTTTTAAATACATTTTTGCTGTAAAGGGTTTCAATTTAAAAAAAATTCCGTGGTAATATCTTTTAATAAAAAAGAATATCAAAAATTTCTCGAACCAAGTAGATTTGTATTCAAAAGAAGACATCTTTCTATCATATTCTCAAATGTCATATGTCATTCCCCTCCTCTCCGTCACACTAACCAATACAATTTAAATAGGGACAGTACAAAGTAAGTATGACACATCATTTTGGTTCATTTATGTAATAACTATGTATTATATTATTTGTCAGGAGTAGTGTACGAAATTTTTTGAGACAACACAAGTGTGGCCCCGAATAATTGGAAACTTTTAAAGTTAGGACAAAGAACGGCTGAGGTAAGTGACCCTTCTTAAGGAAATGTAGGATATGGAGTGGCTCCAAGTTATGTAGATTGCCCTCGTCTATTTGGTTTGCCCTTGCATTCGAAAGTACTACATATTCAGTCAGCACGTGAATGAGGGTTTCGTTCTCCTCCTCACAGATTCTGAACTCACTATCTTCTCTTGGATTAGTTACCCTAGGACACCCAGTCCCACGTCTCCAGTCAACGCTGTTAGTTTCCTGGTATATACAAACGCACTATTCGGATAACTGAAGCGCGATTCGATGATTCGACAGACCCTTATCATGCAAAGCTCTATTGAACACTGAAATTCTATTACCAGGCATAGTTGCAAAGAAAAACTCAATAATCACTTAAACGCGTTAAATCGATATGAATCATTTTTTAAACATTGATACCTAAAATTGTGGGAAATTGTTTTTGTAAATATTTTTAGATGTGTATTAACGGTGAAATAAATAAAGATTAAATGTACAAAAAAGCAGCCACGATAAATATTTCGTTATAACATTTACGAGGGGGGTCCAAGAATTTTGTCGATGTGTGTAGATTTTTGTTTCGGGTACCATATATAGGTGTGTTGGTAATTTAGCCTGATATTTTATTTTAAAGTGGCATCTTTTTTATACATTATTTTTAAAAATTGTCGTTGAATAATTTCCAGTGCTTTTAAATCTGTTTTCAAAGCATATACCGAGGAAGAAGGAAAGATAAGTTTTCAATAATATTCAACTGGTAAAATATCTTTCATTTTCCTAAATTTCTATCGAACACATCTTAATATTTTTATTTCTTAATATGTTAATGTTAATATTTATGTTTTTTTTTATTGATGCAATAGAAAATAACTCTTTGTCTATATAAACGTCAATTTTAAACTCGGGAAGAATAGCTGAATGGCAAGTAATATGTTTTTTTATATATTTAGGTACAGTTTATATAATTTGTGGTGAAGCCATACTTTAATATTGTTAAAATTTATTTCCGCTTTTAATTTTAACATATAGCAGTATCGTGAGACAATCCAATAATATCTCCGTACATATTTTCATAATAAAACTCATAAAATAATTAGAAATTGTTTAATCTCAATGCACCTGACTCTACCACATAAAACACAAAAGTGCTCACCTTGTCATGACAATTGACAAGTGAAGTCTGTCCGTGTCAAAACTAGGAAATTACAAAAGATCAGACTAGACGTTGCCAACTTAAATATGGCGGCAAATTTAAATGTTAAAGTGACATCTCCAATATTAAACTAAACAGCGTTGGTCCTAGTAATACCTTCTGAGTAACTCCATACTATAAAACTCTTTCACCGCCTAGGACATCATCCATCACCTAAATTTGTTTTGAAAAGCTCTAGGATATTATTTCTTATTGCAAAAGTGAAGGCTGGCAGACGGTGTCAAATAGTTAAATGCTTTAGATAAGTCTATAAACATACTGAAACATGTGTCGAAATATTGTCTGTCCAATAGGATGTAGTAATATAAGTCTTATGGTTTTTCTCGGTCTTAAGATTAGCGAAATCGCACTGAATACCTACCAGTATTATTGTTTAAACTTTGTTTTAAAACAATAATCTGTTTAATAAACCCGCGTTAGTCTAGTCTTGAGTTATAGGTGTCTGATGATAGCAATTTAATATCTGCTATGCATATTTTTTAGTAGATGAATAGTTCAAAACGGATCAAAATATTTGACCTATTTAAGATCGCGGGTACGTCACTGCAAGGTAGATTCTTTCTCTTCAAACTTAAATAAAATCCGGTGAAGATTATAAAATAGTCGGCCTATTTGTGCAGAAAAGAATGTTGTCTGTGTATCTAGGTATCAAGTGTAGGGACACGTATTTCTCAAAATCAGCTGATTTTAAAAGGCCTCTGAAAAAGCCCTTTAAATTTTTCCCATCAGCAGGTAGGAGGACCATAACAATTCGAATAATGGCTTAGAAAAATTTGGCGGGCAAGCAAGTGACTGTGTCTATTTGTTATTATTGGAGTGTCAAGTGGACAAACAAATTGCTAAAGTGATTTACTGAATGGTTGTATAATGTTTGCTGTATTAAATAATATAATTAGATAAAATTAATGTTACTGTTTCAAATTAAGTATAACAAAAAATAATGCTAAAAAGCTTTAAAAAATAGATTTTTCTTTATTAGAATTTTATCTGGGTTAAAGTGACCTTTAGATGCAGACTTCAATCAATAAGTTATCAATTATATCTAATATACATAAAAAACATGATCTCGTAAAACATGATCTGCAATTTGTGAACATATTTAGTAAACTGATAACTGCTTTTATTAGTTTTGTGTCCTTCTTTAGGACACATTTCATTGACGAATTTTAAAAACAATTAAAATGATTACATAAATGAGAGTCAAAATCATAACAATACGCCTACATTTCTATGAATAATCAATTAGATTGACGCGCCCATTTTTAAAAAATACCCTACTTAAACCACCTTTTGAGAGTGCTATCTGGCAACATGGGTCTCGACACCATCTCTTTCTTCTTCATGAGTACCAGCAGCATCCTCTTCCACTGAGGAATGTTGTGTTCGTTACACTGCGGTTATACGAAGATGTGAAAGGAATCAAAAAGTACAACTAGAATAAAATCTTACCTTTCTTACACCGCGTATTTTGCTTTACAGAGACGTAATCAGGAGACATGACTGGAAAATTGTATTCTTATGTATCAAATCTATATATAAACAACTTTCAGATGATCTGTAGAGTAAAACACGTATCAATTTCAATTTTCTCGACAAGTTAGTTCCAGTTAGTTCCAGGTTAGCCAATTTCTATTAATAATTATAAACGTTAAAAAAATGACGACTACATTATTAAAAGTAAAAAATATATCACTCGCATTCTAAAAGAACTAAAAACATACAAAAGTTTACCAAAGTAACGAATAGTATACCCGAGAGGTCTCAACTATACCTATTTGGTACATATTTTATGCCAATATCTATAACTAATATCCAAAAGATATTTGCGAGTTACTGATGGCAGCAAACTAGAATAATATATAATATCGTCGGCTATTATCAAAACCTTTTAAGTCACTTTTTTGGACTATTTTGTAAGTTTTTTTACTATTTCGTATTCTTTAAACATGATCTTGCAAACCTCGCTAAACTCGCGCGATTCTAAGCTCTATCTAATATTCTTTAATACCAAAATATATATCTTATATTAAGACAAGATAAATGTTTTTCGTGTCTCCTATAAAAGGACTCTACTATGATTTAGGAGCTTTTGATAATAAGTCGACGATAAACTCTCTCAACAACTAAAAAGAGATTTACGAGTACAAGATCTAAAAAATTAATTCTTATCTCCGTGAACTAACAAACCAAAGATAATGACTACTCGCTTTGGAAAGAAACAAATAAATTGAAGAGACCAATCACACAAATTACCTCCATACGAACATAAGAAGGAGGATGAAATACAGCAAACAAAAAAGGACCTTTTTGTAGAATATCTAGAGAAAATCTTCCAATATAATGAATCAGATTAAGAAAATGAAATGAAAATTGTCACCCCAAAAGAAATTACTAGAGAAATAAAAACAATCGTCAACCCAAAAAAAGGCTAGTCACTATATACCATTACAGGAGAAATACTGAAGAAACATATGTTGGGAGAAAGTGGGTTTTGTTACCATGATAAGAAAGTTTACCTTTAAAATAACCAATATACCTACCAAAAAAATAAACATTTGACGAGTATCTTTTCATTAATGACAACTGACACCAGCTAACTATATAAAAATATGAAATGCATAAATCTAATACTTCCACTTTTACTAATTTATAAAATAAAATAAACATGAAAAGAGACGAAAAAATATATAATTTAATTAGTCCCCAGCCTAAATTTGAACCCGGGCCTCTTGCATGGAAGCCAAACGCTCTGTTCTCACCTCCACCGATACACTTACCATTTTAGATTTAGTACTCGTAATTAAATTAGTTTCATATAGTTTGATTTAAATTTATTATTTATTTGTAAATGTGAACGAAATCAAAATAGAAATGGAATTATTTATCGATTCTACACAACAATAACTAATTTTTACGTATATTTAATCTCAATAACTAAAAAATATAGTGACAATTAGTGTCACTTATATAAAAATTAAAAACTAATAGTAGCAGGATGACCAAAATATGAACTGTGATTGGTGGATTTCATTTGTTTGCTGCGTTCTTACTAGGCAGAATGGATATGAAACATATTCGTTCAGCTGAACGTAATGGCATACTTTTTCGTTTTGTAGTCTGTGCAATGTGGGTGTAGAAAAAAAATGCACATTATCCTTTTTATAAATATTTACAATGCAATATTTACCATGCACTGTTTATTAAGAGATAATGTATTCTTAACAGTTGCATAATTTTGTAACCCCGAACCAAATGAGTGTCCATTTAAAGAAAATAATTTAGAGCCTTCTTTAAGGTAAGTGGTCGCTTATAAAAAATTACACTTTCAATTTTATTAATGCCATTCTAAACTTATTAAATACATCATTGGAACTTTATTTCCAAAAAAGTTCAGTTCAGTGAAAATATTAATTTTGTAGGTTTACTAATTATTGGAATATTCAAATGTCAAAAAATTCTGAACTTAAAATACTAGCTGGTAACAATTAGGCATTCCAAACTGAATGCCTACCAGTGGGCTTTGACGGGTTATGATATTGCAAAATTATGGCAACCCTGTAGACCTGGTGATTTGACAAGGTCAATGAAATAGATAGTTACATAGATTGATTATCCATATTTTTCAAAATAAACATAAGCGTATGCCTTGAAGTAAAAATGTAAGCAATTATTTTTTTTAAATATCTAAAGGCTAAAAATTGGTTTTAAAACACATTTTTGCTAAACCGATTCAAATTAATAAATATTTGCCAGGCAATATGTCTGCTCGTAAACGACCAGCTTTGGGCAATCTATATAACTATATATGTATCATTGACCCTGTTAATGACAACATGACAACAGGGTTGCCATATCTAAACTGTCATTACCCACTGGTAGCCATTTGGACAGGTCGTTGGAATGCCTAATAATAACAAAAAGAACTACTCATTTATATTGGTATTAATTTTCGTCATTACTTATTTATTGACAGATTTAAATGATTAACGGTTTGACACATTGACAATATAGGTTGTGTATACATAATACAGGATTTTCCTAAATATAATGTATAATCGAAAGGGGGTAATTCTTTGGCTTATTTCATGACTAAAAACTTGTAAACATAGGTCACCAAACGCTTCGTTACCGATCTACAGGGTGTAGACATTTTTAGTTTTTGTTTTCCTTATATATTCTGCATTTTAGAGATATTTTGCTCAAATCTGGAGTCTAGGTTATGCTGTAGGGTTTACATCATTGGGCATACCAAATGGTTGTGAGAATCTATAGGATTATATTTTTTCTTTCCTCAATTTTTTTTCCGGTAAATTATAAAATACAAAATACATTTTCTGTTTTGTTTAGTAACTTTGTAGTTTGTAATTTTTTTGTAACCGCGAAATTTTTAGTTTATTCGCCACTACCTGTTAAAAATTAAATCTGAGATGACTCGGTTTTTGTAGCAATGATTTATTACAATACAAAAACCTAAATAACCATAACAAGGAAACTACGTTACAATTGTTCAAAGTGACCTCTCCTTCAACCCTTAGATATACTCTTTCGAACACCCCCGGAGTATTTCTTATGGTTTCAAATGCATCTAATATTCGATTTCTTAAGTCATCAACGATATTCACTGGTTTTGTACAAACTAGAAATTTGAGGTGTCCCCATAGAAAAAAATCTAGGCTATGTATGTCAGGGACTGAGGTCCACCCCGTCCTATTCACTTGTTCTCATACACATTTAAATAGGTACTCCGAGCCAAAATAGAAAAATGTGTTGGGACGCCAATTGAATTCTAAAGAAAATTTTCATTTTCTCCACCAAATGACATTAGGAAATAATTATTCCAACAATTTTAAGATATTTTTCAAGAATACTCGTACTACAAAAGCAAGAGAAAATTACGTAAATTTCTCCTGAAGAGAATCAATTTTTACGATTTCCAGAACTGGGCCTCAGCAGTGAACAACATTTCCTAACAGTGTAAAAACAAAAAATAAATATTGAAAACAAAAACAAAAACATATCTCAAAACAATATTTTACTATTTATGTATATACAAATAATTATTGCGAATCGCAAATTTTACCAGTTAAGAATAATTTTTTTTTACCTTTTTGGCATTTTGTACTTGCAAATCTGTTAATCAATACGTCCTAGTCCAACTTTTTACTGCTATGATTGATACATTTTTAAGTCTGACTTGACCAATTTGAACTATTCCATGTGACACTTAAAAAAACGTTCTTGAACAGCAGTCTTTGGGGTGGCGGTTCTTTTGGAGTAGCGGTACTTTCGAGCTGTTGACCCCTTCGAGGTGGCGGCCCTTGTTCATTGCACACACTTGCTACATAGTAGTTACACGCCTGCAATGGCTGCGGGATTCCAATTAGTAGAACATCCCCCTATTCACCATATTTGGCACCTATCGACTACAGATTGATTTCGAAACTGAAGAAACATTCATTTACACATTTTAAATACTGTTGTAAAGATGGATGTTTACTAAACTATCTATATCCTGTTTTATTGTTCGGCCTTAGAGCGGTCCTGATAGAGTAATGAATTTACTGCAGGTATAGGATATTCAAGCACGTTAACCTTAAGCTGCGTTGAAAATCCAGAGTGATATTAAAATGATGAATGTAAACAAATCGGAACCTTATTTAAATATTATCGATTCAATATAAATATATTGTCATTTTAAAGATGTATTGGTCTAATCAATTTTTAATAACCAACAAATATTGAGAGAACAATGGAAAATAAACAGCTAGAGTTTCCCGAAAAAAATATAAATGTTTAGTAAAAAAATTCTGAAGTGAATACAATTTAAATTTTAAAAATGGACGAATTACCCTCCTTTTAAGTGCAAAAAGGTGTCTACCTCCGGTGTATATTTATATCACAAAATGAAACACTCAAAATCATGTACCACATACAATATTTATATTCAAATATTAATAAAGGTCATCAACCGATTTCGGCTAAAAATCCATCCTCAAGCATACAATGAAATTACAAGCTAGAATATAACATAAATTAATTTAAAATAATGCATACTTTTAGCACTAGTGAAAATTAAGATTATAAATTCTTTAAAACATCTCGAAGTCGAGAAAAAGGAGGTATGGGAAAGGAAGAAGTGTGGTTTAAAATAATAGATAATGGAAGATGGACTAAAATTCATAAGGGATCAGTTGGTTTATGGGAAAATGGGCGAAATTTGATGAGTTTTTTTATTTTCCAGTTGTCGACTAGATTTTGATATATACAAAGCATTGAAGATGCAAATTAGCCATTTTTAATTACAATTTTTTTAATAATGATTTACTGATGTTTAAGAATGTTTCCAGCAAAACTTATGACTTAAATTATTAGATACAAGGGGAGTCGGTGTAAAAAATTACTGAAAATTGAATTTTTATTCTATTTTACTCAATTTAAATAATCAAACTTAGGGAAAATCACATTTTATACAGGACCAGTCAAAAAAATTGGTAGGCCCTGTTTACTATCATTAATAGATTTTGACATATTCTTTATCGCGTATTAACCTCAAACCATTTTAAAACATGTCTATACAGTTTATAAACCATATACAGTACGATTTAAAAGATATGTAACGAGAAAAAATGGTAAAAATTGATTTTTAAAATTTCGTCGATTAAATTGCGTATGTTTTTACATAACCTATACCTTTATTATACTCTTCACACAGTAAGTAGTAGTCTGTGAAGAATATTATAGCCTATAGGTTTACTTCCGTCCTTCCGATGTCACCTTTTTTTGTCCTCACGATAAATCAAAAACGAAAAATAATATTAACTTGAAAATTTCATAAAAAATCAAGCTCTATAAGAGGCCGAAGCCTATTAATTTTGAAAAAAAAATTGATTAAAAATAGGGGATTAAGGGAGGTTGAATTAAAAAAAATCATAAATCAAAAACGAAAAGCGATATCATCATGTAGTTTTTAGCAAAAATCAAGCTCTATATGGGGACAAAGCCAATTGAGTGAAAAAATTTGATTAAAAATGGGGGTTAAGGTGGGTTAAATTTAAAAAATATGTCATAAATCAAAAACGAAAAGCAATATCAACATTAAATTTTTAGTAAAAATTAAGCTCTATAAGAAAAGGAAGCCTATTGATTTTGAAAAAAAAGTGTGAATAAATTGAGGGTTAAAGGGGTTAAAATATAAAAAAAAATCCTAACTCAAAAACGAAAAATTATATCAACTAGAAATTATTAGCAAAATCAAGCTCTATAAGGGGAAGAAGCCCTGTGTTTTTCAAAAAAATCTGATTAAAAATGGGGGTTTACGGGGGGTTGAAATTAAAAAAAAAACAAAAGAAAAATGAAAAGCGTTAACATGAAATTTTTAGTAAAAAATCAAGGCCCCTATAAGGGGATGAAGGCTATTGATTCTGAAAAAAAAAAAACTGAATAAAAATGGGGGGGGGGGGGCAAGGGGGATTGAAATATTTAAAACAATTCTAACAAATATCGAACAATATATTATCAAGTTTTTGGCAAAAATCATAGGGCATAAGGGGACAAAGCCTATTGATTTTTAAAAAATCTGAATAAAATGGCGGACAACGGGGGTTGAAATAAAAAAAAAATGAAATCGAAAATTGAAATGTTTAGTAAAAAAATAAGCTCAATAAGGGGACGAAGCCTATTGATTCTGAAAAAAATCTGATTGAAAATGGGGGTTAAAGGGGTCTGTTAAACTGTGAAGAGTATAATATAGTATGCCAAGCATTATATATCTTAATTCTAGTTTTGAGTTTACTATTAAAGTTTGATAACAATAACTGAGGTTATTATATGTGGTGATCTACAAAAAATATTTCTAAAGTAGACACGCATGTTAAAGCGTTCAATTCTTCTTCTTTTTAAGGGTGAGTTTAGATTTAATTCAGAGCCGTGCGTAGTTATTACGATCATGACGTGTATCTCTGTCTTTGTCGGTCACTGCATAATTTAGAAACATTTTTTGTGGATCACTCGTTGGTAGTGGAGTATCCACTGATATAAGTGACTAGATTTACTATACTTACAAGTATTAGAGGTAAACTTGAACATTAAAAATGGGCAAAATATACTTTTTTATTGCCTATATTATTGTTAGTTCATAGTATAGATAGAGTATATATACTTTAAAGTTGTAGTAAAATTAATAATTAGTCGGTTTATTTATTGTGAAGATCGTTTTAAAAAATGTCAATGAGAAAAAGCTGGTTTCGACTATTTGTATCGTTACATATTATATAATCAAATTAGTCCGCGTTTGGGACGTTACAAACGGTTAGACACAATGGCTAGAAAAAAATAAAATAGATAAAAAAATGATCCCTCTAGACTGAATCTATTTGTCCGCTGACGAGTTATTCGACTATTTCGAAGCACTTGTTTTCAAAAAGGTCTTGGCGCGGCGTCTCAACGGTTCGGCCCGTACCTAGAAACCTGATTTTTTCGAGTTGTTTCGGTTTCGCCTTCTAACGTTTCTATCACGAAAATAACAATAATCGCCCTTGAAAGAGCTCCTCAACATTATCCACAATGTTTATTAACCTCTAATGTCGCTCGGGGCCAGTTTTTGAAACGGTTTTGATCACCTCTTATGCAACTCTATGGCTAGTTTCTATTTTTAGAAATATTTATCTATTGTAGGGTTCCAGAACATTTATCGGTTTAAAAAAATTAGTATGTTTTACAGAAGATAGTACATATATATCATTTAACTCGCTATCCAGAATTTACTTTGGGAGTACGCCCTCACCAGCACTCTGATCTGTCTCCAGGATCCACAATAACAGATTTCAGGCGTGGTAGTACTACTGTTCTAACGCTAACTTTGTCACCATTTTGGGAGTAATTAAGGTGATTACAGCACCCCTTATAATTTTCGGACAAGGATATCTCAGAAAGTAGTTTTGTAAAAAAATTTAAATTTTGCCAAAATAAATTAGGTAATATTATCTAGAGATGCATATATTTTAAAGTTTTAATTCCTTCCAGTTTCAAAGAGCTTTAAATTTTGAAATATCATAATGAAAATAGATGCATTCCCTAAAAGCACTATTCTTAATATATTCTTCAAATTTAAGCTCATAATGTCTTGTTAATGATTTTTTAAATTTCGCCAAAATTAGTAGCTAAAACGCCTCGTTAAGTGCTGCCTTCTGGTGTAAGGCGCCTGTAACTATCGTATCGTACACTCTTAGTCATCATTTGTTTCTTCTAATGAAAGTTTACACCAGTAATACAAAAAGGCAGCACTTAACGCGGAGTTTTAGTCACTAAATTTGGCGAATTTTAAAAAATAATTAACAAGACATTAACAGCACAAATAGTGCTATTGAGGAATGCATTTATTTTCATTATAATATTTCAAAATTTAAAGCTCGTTGATTTTTTTCTCGGTAACTGAAAGGAATTTTAAACTTTAAACTATATGCATAATTGCATATCTAGATAATATTACCTTATTTATTTTGCCAAAATTTTAATTTTTTAACAAAATTACTTTTTGAGATATCCTTGTCTGAAAATTATAATGGTGCTGTAATCACCTTAACTGAGTAGACTATGTGAAAAACTGCTCTGCCATTTTTCTTTAGATATAATGCATATTGCGGTGTTAGCTAAAGGATTAGTAGTAGAGGGAAATTGTCACTCGCACTTTTATCTCTTATACTTATATTTTCGTGTTTCTTATTAGCTCAATATTGTTCTGACCGCGCTGGTTATTCTATTTTATTTAAACCACGTTGACTGTGACATCCAATCGTAGTGTTGTGGGGTGAATTTCTTATTGGTTCGTGGGGCACCCGCTGTGTTAAACGAGTTCATGTCGACTGAAATGTTATTGTTTTCGAATTCTAGTGTTGTATTTGGATTTTTCGTTCATTTATACATATACAGGGTGTTTTCTAACCTCTCTGACAAAAGGAAGGAGAATAATTGTCTCCTAATTTTAGGACGAAAATGTAGTATAATTTTTTTTAGAATGTCGCTTCGTTTTCGAAATACAGGGTGTTGAAAAAATAAAATTTGATGCTTTTTATTTGTATTATTATTCAATGGCAAACGATATTCCAGTGATATTTGATACACATAATAAGGGGTTTTAGTACTTTACTTAAAATTAATTTGTACGTTAGATAAGATAAAAATATTCAAAGCTAAACAGGCCCGTATTATTTATTTTTGCGAAATTATGGTAGGTACTCGTTACCCGGATCTCCGCCAGTGAACTAATTGAAAAGTTTAAAATGAACACAAAGTAAAGTACCTACTAAAACCCTTTATTATGTGTACCAAATATCACTGGAATATCGTTTTCCACTAATTAACAATAAAAAGAAAACGCCGCAAATCTTATTTTTTCAACACTCTGTATTTCGAAAACGAAGCAACATTCTAAAAAAATGTATACCACATTTTCGTCTTAAAATTATGTGAGAATTCTCCTCCTTCCTTTTGTCAGAGAGGTTAGGAAACACCCCGTATTTCAAAAATTGCTCTTTGGAGAGCTTTTACATTGAGGGGTATTATTAGTCCCAGAAGGTATACAGGGTGTCCCAAATTGTTTTACTCATGCTATAACTTCTAAAACATGCAAAATAATCGAACCGGACAAAAGTCATCCATTATAATTGGCGGTGTACTTTGAAACAAATAAAACTTTGATGACCCACCCTCAAAAACTACGCTCCTGGAACAACCCCCTCAAAAATTATTAACGACACCCTAATTTTTTTATATAAATAAAAATTTCCTTGGTATAATCGGTCATAAATTTTATTTTATATTGTTAGCACAGCACTACATATGTTTCGGAAAACTTTATTTCCATCTTCGGGTGCAGTCAAAATTTAAAAACATTAAAAAAACACATGGGGACGATTACAAACAGTTCCCCATGTCCCACAGTCCCATCATCGCTAAAAAAATTGTCGAATTTTGTAAGTCTTGTAACTGCAACATAGTCTGATTCATATTTATATTACACAGTGTTTTCAAAAATTTATGTAAGATTGGTTGTTAAGTATTTATTTGAAAATAGTATTTTTTAAATGAGGATCCATTAACGTATTAAAATTATCTCTGACCGAGAGTATACTTAGATTTTTCTGATTTCTAAGCCGAAAAAATAAAAAAATACATATGTTCTACGCTTTAAAAAAAATATTTAAAATTTGGACTTTTAAAACGAAAATTAATTCAAACTAAATTACTTCAACGTTCATTAAAGTACCAGTACCAATTTGCCGCCCAATGCACAGTCTCACGTCAGTAAACACTAATAACAATTATTTTTAAAGGAAAAATAACAGGTTCTCTATTGTAGGAGTATGAAAGAAGAACCCAGAGAAACAGGTTAAAGAATTTGGGAGCGCGTTTTTGAAAAAAATCACAATAGTTACCTCGACAGCGGCGGCCAAGGGAATTGGATGAAAAGACGAAATTCTGTGAACAGAGGCAATTCAGTTTTGTTGATGCTTATCCCGCCTCGAATGTCAATTTTACCTTTATTTCTCAAAGGAAGACGACTATTAAAATGGTTTTATGGAAAAAAACTTCCAACAACATAACTACATAGGCTTTTTTGTAGTTGAAACAACATTTATCCTGCAAGGAAATATTTGTTAAATGCTTTTTCCATCAAAATTTCTATTGATTTTAATGTAATTACATGGGATCAAATCCGGATAATACTGGAAAAATTCTAATTTCAGGTCGCATGCAAAAATATGCAACCTGTATGAGCTTGGACTCTTGTTCCACAGTTGTTCTAAAAAAGATCGAAACGAAGTCCTTTCAATTACAGCTCTTGATACTTCTATGCATAATTAAAATCTTTTAAAGTAGTCAGGAACAAACTAGATTATACAGGGTGAATCTTAAATTGATACTTTTTTCAACTGTGTATAGAAGTCATTAAAATAAACAGCTTTTTTAAAAAACTCAAAAATAAGAAACTTACAATAATTTGTTACAAAATGCATCCAATACGGTCCTGGCTATTATTCGCCGACACTCGAACGGCGGATATAACTATTGAAATGTTATAGAAAGTTTTTAGACACTTTAAAACACACTATACATAACAAAATTGGGTCCGCTAACACTTAAAAAAATTTTTTACCTTAAAATCCTTAAAATTTGTTGTCGGGTCTCCATCATAAAACAAATGTCAAATAAACCATTTTCACTGATTTCTTGTTGTACAAACGACTAAATATCAATATTAGACCATTCACAGAGCAATAAACCATACCAAATTTTTTCATAAACTATCAAATTTTCTTATTTTTCATTTTTACTTTGTCAGAAAAATAAATAAACAGTAAATTATTTTCAATGACAATTGACGTTTCTAGTTTCTATAAATGCGGTGTTGTCAAATCGAGTAAGAAAACATATAAGTCACCCAGACAACACACCAAATCCCAGAGATATCCACAGAATATATTTTGTGGATATCCAATATATCCACAGGATATCAGAAATATTCCGTGGAACTAATATAGATATCCAAATGTCCGTCTATATCCAGAATATAGAAGATATCCTATGGATATTCAGCAAAATATCTAATGAGTATCTCCAGACAATACAAGAAATCCCAGATATATCCATAGAATATATTTTGTGGATATCCAACCAAATGTCCGTCTATATCCCAGGATATAGAAATTCAGATAAATATTTTATAATTATTTTTAGTAGAGGTTCATAAGTAACCAATGGTTATTGAATAACGTCGAAAGAAGATAGAGGTAAAAAATATTCCCAACAATCTGCCTTTGATTTTGCCTACTAAGGAGAAAATCATCCTTATTAGGAATCTTCAGCAATAAATGGAACTTCTCGACTTCAGTCTCTAATAAAGTCTGTTTGTGAAACAATGTCGATCAAACTCAATTACGGCGGGTTAAGCATGAGTAGATACGAAAGTGGTATCGCCATCTATACTTAGGAAGCAAAATCAAAAATTACATCTAGTAGATATCCACGATGGTTTGCGTCCGCGCTTAGACTTTGATATATTTATAGTGGATGTCCATGGGATATTGAATACACCTTAAAAAAAATTAATTTTAAATATCTCAACGGTACTATTAGCCACAATGGCGAGTACAATGGCGTAATTTTTTAATAATTTGCTATATAATTACAATTATTTATGGACATTTGCATGTCTATAAATTACATTTCATGGATATAAAATAGATATCCACCATGGACTGGACATTCAGTGGATATTGGGATGTTCAGTAGATATCCAAAGGATTTGGTGTGCTGTCTGGGCAGGAAATAATTCGATTAATGAAAGTTGGCTGAAAAATTACATAGTGTTTGGCCAGCTGGTGAATTTGGATCCCGAAGTGAAAACATTTGTAGTAATCACCGACATCCGTCTTTTTATTTCATTTCATGATGATTGTGCGTTAATTACAGCATGTCGGTACTTATCTAATATTTGTAAAAAATACTTTTTTTTTCAATTTGAGCTGTGTCCAGGCCGTCGGAGTCTATGCCGGTCGGCGTAGCCAGGTATGGGTTAAAATTTTCTACAAGAAGTCGTTTTTCGTCTTCTTATTGTATATTTTCTTATTATTAGATGCCCACGATAAATATATGTTCGTTAAAATTGTATAATCCTTGCAATTTAGAAAATATCAATATTGACGTCGAAGAGTACTCTGCCGATGAGGGTGAGGAAGAAGATCTTGATATGGGTATTTTTTAAATCGTTAGTTTTATATAATTTTTCTGATACTGAAGTCAATTGGTTACAACGAAGAGCATAGGTAAAAATTACCATTGCTGTGTAATAATTGATCTGGCAACATTGTATTTCTTTTAGACATATGTCACACTGCCAATGTCAATTGTCATTGGTTTCATGAAAATTAGATCAATTTTAACCTGGTCGTAAATTAAGAAAATAAACTGTTTACGAAAAAATTTTGGATGGTTTATTGCATTATGGATGGTCTAGTATTATTATTTAGCAGTTTCTATAACAAGAAATTAATCAAATTTTTTCAACATCGAAATTAGAGGACACATTTTAAAGTTTTAAGGTAAGAAAAAAATATTTTAAAGCGTATGCAGGGCAAAAAAAGTATTTTGAAATGTCTAAAATGGTAAAAAAAATAGCCCGTTCGACCGTTGCCGGATTTTTCCCGATCCTGTATAACTTTCGTCGAAAAATGTTGATTACATTCAAGCCTTTGTAAGAACCATTCACGAAACTGAACTTTGCAGGGGAAATGTTCAAGTTGAACATGAAATGGATACAATTTATTTTCACGCAGTTGTCCACACTTCTCTTTGACTTATCCCATCTGATCTGCAATTATCCGCGCACTTGTTGGATAAAATTATTTAAAATGAGTTCTAAAAGCACTTCATTTTCAATTTACCATACTGAACAAATAAACACTACTGAAAGAATTCAGAAGACTCAATTACAAAATGAATGTGTAAACGTGTGAACGTGATTCATATTCATAAGAAAAACCGAAAAAACAGACCTATTAATTCGTTTAACTTTTCGTACAGGACCGGATTTAGATTTTTTAATTCTGTATCTTTCTTATTTTTGATTTTTTTTTTAAAAGTTATTTAAAAAATATGTTTATTTTAACGACTTCTATACACAAGAAGTATGAACTGTATAAAACGATTTCGTCTAGTTTCACAGCGTTACTAAAAATGCAGCTCAAGAGGTTGGTAAGGCTTTTGAGCAGGCCGCTTCTATCATTTTAGAAATGCTTCATCCATATAGGACCAGTGTGCCATGTCAGATTGACTTCTCACTTCATTTGAGGCCTTTCTCTTCCTTCAAACGTCTCCAGTGTATTTTGTTTTATCCGTCTTTCGTCTTTTTGACGAATTATGTCGCGCGTTATTTTTACCATCTCCTCTTATAGATCCTTTGTCCATTCGTTTCTTTTTCGATCTATTAGTATGTCACTTACACTAATTAAACAATAATTGTAAATAAGACAGATGTGGAACAAAAGGCCCAATCCTCCTATTTTAATATAAATAATTTTGAAATCATAAATTATGTATTAACTGCAATTTTTGATATTACCAACTTGCTCGAAGGGTATGAATATTAATGTCGAAGTTAGCTACTTCAGATATGTGGGTAATGTAGTTCCTTTCTTTTACTTGACGACTAGTCTGTACCTGTAGTTGGTGTGTGATCAAAATGGAGGAACTTTAAAAAATAAATGTGACTTTTAATCGTCTAAACATTTGATCATAGATGGAAATTTTATAGAACATGCACAAATATGATTTTCTGATAATTGTATGTTTTTGTCACTACGCCGCTGGATTTCAAATCCGTCTGGACTACCCAAGAAGAATCGATACCGGGCTTGATTAGAACCTTACGAGGATGTTGGAAAGGAACATTTGAGGGCTTTAAAAGCTTCCGAGAAATCAGCTGAGAGCCCATAAACGATTGTCAAAAGTAACCGAACACATAAATTTTGGTCTAAAAATCGCCTCCACCCACATGACACTCGTGTGTTTGTTGTGTTGTTGACGCACATTATCTTTTTTTTATTGTTGCGTTCTCACAGTAATATTCTATTTGTCAGAGACAGGTTAGGAATATACAGGTGGTATTTCCTATTTCGTTTACATAATGACGATTTATTAGTTTTCTCACAAAACGAAAACTAATATGGGAACCCTCTGCAGTCAGTAATACTCAATATTTAAACATCACAATGTCAAATGTCAGGATTCAAGTCAGTTTTGAAAAAGATATAATATGAACATTTTTAGTTATTTGCTAAGTGACTAGAGAAAATGCATGTAGAACACTTATGTCTATGTTTTCACAAAATCATGCTTTTGACAGATTAAAAGGTTAAAATGCCTGAATTTTACTAAAAATATATTGATATGGAAACACTCTGTATATGAATTTCAATCAACGAAAAATCTCAAAATTATAGCGAGTTCAGAAACTAAAAAATCAATTGAATTTTTAAATAAAATAATTTAACAATTTTATTAAAAAAAAAAAATGTTCTGCACCTGCTCTATCTGCTTGTGATTTCTCACTCTGCTTTATCTGCTTCTGCTTTCCCAGCTTCTGTAGTTGCTACTATGTATGTTATTACAGCTCACACATCTGCTTTTTTCAATTTATTATTAAAATTTCTTTAACTTTTGTAATTTCGTTTCTTTATTTCAACTTTCTAACATAACAGCAAATTCTATGTAACAATAATATATTTCATAGAGTATTTACGACAAAAGGATAGCTTTTTGGTAGTTAAAATTAGACTGGGATTAGACAGAGCTGCGCCCTGCTGTTGCCTCAGAGGCTAATACGATAACTTATATGAGAATGAAAGATAGCAAAATAAAGTGTTTTTAAAGTATAGCGACTTATTTTATGATTTAAATGTCAGTACAACTAGAAAATTTTTTGTTTAGTTGTTTTATATGATGGTACTAAATCAGTTTTTCATGGATAAGTAAAAGCTAATAGAGTAACACTATTGTCGTTCTGTAATGCAGTATTTGTCCGAGAAATAATGACTGAGATGTTTCAGAGATATCTTGAGTTTGTTAGAAACAAACTAGTTTTTCTGTCAACTTTTCTTTAATTTTCTTTTGATTTGTTCCGTAGAGAGAAAAAAAATGTCAGAATAGTATAGTCAACAAACAATATTCTTTAATTAGGTGACATGTAATCGCAAAAGTCATTTATTTATATTAAAAAGAACAATAGCCCCAAAACGGATCCTTGCGGTACGCCCTATTATATTTCTTTAAATTGGGAAATTTTAGTAGATACAACAGCTTGAGGAGCGGCTAGAAACACAAGTTCGTATGAGTTTCATAGGGATACTTCTTGTCATATTATGTAGGTTTATCCAGCATATAGTACCTTCCTATATTTTTACAAATATCTGAAAGTATAATATCTATAATTTGCTTGCCGTAGCTTTCGGGAAAAATATACTTACTGATATTAATTTTCATATTGAAATCAGTTCAAGAAGTATCCGTCTAGTAAAGACATTTTAAGAAAAGGTTTTTTAAAAATACTCGAAACATTATTTTTGACTTTTGATATCTAAACCATGTGGAATCATTAACTTGCCTAAGAATTTGTTTAAACCTAAACATATTTACACGTTTTATTTCAGTTACAAGTAACATAGGAAAATACTAAAACACATCACACTTCAAAATAATGTTTGGTTTTCCTGGTTGATAGGTTTAAAATAATATAGATTTTTTTTATGAAAAATTCAATTATATTTTGTAAATATTATAGATATCGCACAACATAGGCGACAAAGTTACAGAGTTAAAAAGTTAAAAATATTTTTAAGTAGCTATTTTCTTTTGAATGATTTTGTAAAAAAATCCATAAACGGTTTCCAAGATATGACCGGACGCCACCCTTAAGTTAACCAAAAAAATAGGGTTCTATAAGACCAGTATCTTTTAATTACGATAATAGTAATTATATAATCCTAATTACTACTTTCTATAAACCATAAACCGCTTAGTGTTATAACCACCCTGATCATTTATAACCCAGATCAGAAAAAATCACTGCAAGCCGGTTCTGTAAAAGAGTACCTCCTGGGAATATTAATCGTTGTTCTCTTATAATTTGACGGAATATAATTTCGAGTGGTCGATTTTGTATCTTCTCTAGGTCAGAGAAATATTATCTTACTGGGCTATAGGAAGAATAGATTGAAATTATTCCCGCCCTCTACATATTGGCGGGAAGTTCTGCGAATGTTTGCTAGTTGGCGCCCTTTGTTGCGTCTCATGTTTTCGTATTTAAATTTTTTTATAAATTCGGGTGAATATAATTCAGAAACAAGTCACAAGTCACAACTCACAACTCAAAACATACCCATAGGTACATACTTGTTTGAAGTAATATACAGAGTGGAACAAAAGTGTGGAAACGCCTAATTATTTCGTAAATGGATAGTCTCGGTAGTTTGAATTGTACAAAATTTGAGATAAGCCTATTTTGGATAAGGAGATACCAGATTTGATATTTACAATGTTGCCAGATTTATCGTTTTTCTCATATTATTAGCCACTTTAGTTTTTTAAATACCATCCCCCTATATGTTGTGTCTTTATACGTATATGTAACACTTGAGATTTAAGTCAAAAAAATGTATTATCATTAAATAAAGTTGTCTCTCAGTGTAGACAATATTTATTATTGTCTATGCACCGGATTGATTTTGTAATACAATAATGTATATTCTCTGAATTAAAAAGTTGACGCTTTAAATGAGAATTTGTGAGATTTGGTAGACCCCCATTTTGAGCTCACGTAATGAATAGACGCCTTCTGAGGAGTATCGAATCTAATAAATACTGGAATCTAACACAAGGACTTATCTTTGAACAGCTAAATTTCGAACTCGTAATTAAAAAAAATTATAAATAATATCTCTTATGCCCGCCAAAGACTATTTTTAGTACTTAATAGATAATAATATTATAAAATTTGTATTTGGTAAAAAGATGCAGGAGTGGTTCTGCGAAACAGATGTGACATAAAACTATGAAAGACCGTTAAAATTTAAAATGTTCCATCTGGAGGTAATCAACACTGACTACTACTGTAGATGAGATTCTCTGTCGTGGTATTTCTCGCATATTTCAACGCGTGGGAGTGTCTTGAAAAACCACAAGATCGTCAAGTGGTGAAGTAGTCATGTAATCCAGAAAAACCGAAAACATAATATCTAGACACATCAGCAGAAAGCGGATTTGAGAGATTATTTAAAAAAAATAATGGAACAATAAAGTTGTTAAGTTTCTGGAGACATTACATTATCAATTTAATCTAAAAGTAGAATGTAGTGGTATACTAGTTGTAGTTTGC
This sequence comes from Psylliodes chrysocephalus, assembly GCA_927349885.1. Lineage (NCBI taxonomy): Eukaryota > Metazoa > Arthropoda > Insecta > Coleoptera > Chrysomelidae > Psylliodes > Psylliodes chrysocephalus. The sequence goes on along the minus strand of OV651826.1, from coordinate 21,665,385 downwards.
CTTGCATAGACGGGGAGAGGGAGGGGTTGTTTTTTTCCGGGTACAGACTTTTGGGAGGTACCCGGATTTTGATAAAAAATGTAATTCTCTGTGTCTATGGCACACATTATAAAAAAAGAATAACGGCACGATTTTTTTTGAAAATATTGTTTGGTCGTTAAGGTAAGGCTGAAATGTTTTATAATAATGTAATACAGTTCAAACTACTGGAAATGCATTAATTTTTTTTTGCTGTCTTTGCTGTAATATCATCGATTTATATCGGTAACTGTCAAATTCATTTGTTTAACCGTTTCAAGTGCTTTGTGCATGTAAAGTGCAGAAAGGAAACATATATACAGTGTGTTCCATAAACAGTGTCTGATTGGGATCTCCAGGGTCTACCGGTCAGGAGGGAGAAGGGCCCATTTTATCTTTTTCTTTGTCCGATTTTCATTGAAGAGCAAAAAAAACATCCTCTCACGTATTACGGGGGGGTCCTCGCACGTATTGCGGTCTTTTGACCGGTAGACCGACGGCCCAACCCGACACTGTCCATAAAGTTGGATCCATACGGGAATTTTTATAATATTAGGATTGGAAAACGACATAGGACATTCACCTCTGCCTTTTTATAACTTAAAATAGCCCATTCGAAAAGATAGAATTAATCAAAGAGGAGGTGGAGTTGCAATATATTTAAAATATAAATTTAATTCAACAATAATCCAAAATTTACCCTTAGGTGACACAGAACAACTTATTGACAAACAAATTCGACAATATGTCAACGACTTTTCCTTGCTTCCTTCCGGTCAATCGGGCTTTAAACCTGGATTTAGATGTACTACTGCATTGTTGAAAGTTACAGATATTTTTTTGAAAAATCGTTAAAAAAAAATTCATGTGCTAATTTAACAGAAAACTAATGCCAGTAGCCAACTTTGATATGGACTATTTTATGTTTTTAAATAAGAACAGGTGATTGCCCTACGAAGTTTTTTTTCTTGTATGTTAAAAATAAATCCCATGTGGATCCAGCTCTATGGCACACACTGTATATATGGCAATAAACAAAATTTTTGAACGTACGGAAAAACTAATTATGTTAAAAACATTATAAACAATATATAGAACAATAACAAAATTTAAAAAATAAGCAAAAGTTGAATATTTAGAAAATTTACAAAAATTTAAAAAAATTGAAAAATTTACAAAATTTGAAACATTTTCAAAGAAATTGATAATTGAAATGTTTTAACAAAATTCATTTTCATAAAATAAGGTTTTTAGGTGGAATTTAAAGTTCAAAAAACTTTTTGCGATACTTTTTACTTATTTCACGGATTATCTAAAGCTGGAAAGATTATTTCAAAATTTGACGAATTTTTTGAAACGTTCCCTATTTTTATTGAGTGTACCTTGAAATCATTTTTTAAGAACAAGCATATTTTACTAAAATTCATTTTTTAAACATCTTAATGCAACACATATTTTTTGAAATGTAGAAAAAATTTTTCAAAGAGAAAAGTTGTACCCCTATAAATTTTACCCCTACGGGCCCTTATTTGTCTCTCCGGGCCTAATAGCTTTTAGACAAATCTATTTATAACCAAAACAAATGGTTTCGCTCTGGTATATTTTATCCCAAATAAATAAATATAGCACACAAGTGTTCACTATGATGGTCCAATTAAGAGCGTACAAAATTAACTATAATATACTGCTCAACATCTTTTTCACGATTACAAATGAAAACAAAAATAATATCGTGTAGGACCAACTCTGGCTCATCTTAATGCTATTGTTCTGTTTGGAAACTAAAAAATTATTGAAAAAATGCTGGGTTATTCGCGATTCAAATTAATTTTCGCGCGCCTGACATTTGTCACCTATAAGTAGGATGTTTGTTTATTTACATGTGTTTGTTTTGGGCGGGATTTTGTAGTTATGATTTTTTTAACTGTTTTTAGATAATATTCTCATTATAATAGTGTTTTTGAGTTTCATTTAGTGTTAATTTAAGTTTAGTTTTCGTGCTTTCGTCATAAATATAATATTTATCATGTGTATGACTTAATTTGTTGGAAATATTTACCTATTGGTTACTACAAGAATATCTAGAAATATTTATTTACTAAACCCAGGACATTATGTGGTTTAATGGATATTTCAGGTACCAAACGTTTATTATTGATGAACTTATTTAAAAATCTTACTAACCTTATTCTTATATTATCAAGTGAATTGTGTAGTACTTTGTATACATGTAAATGGTAATAAAACCGTCACAAATCAGATTGCAGTTTTGCAAAATTTCAAATTGTGAATTTGTAGATATCCATTTATCGTAAGAAACAAAATTTTACGACTTACGCTTGGAAAATAATGAATAGAACAGAAGTAAAAGTTGGAAATGCTTTTGCCAGTTCTCCCACTTTATACACATAAATTGACAGGTTGGCAGCGGATCTCACCGAAGTGGACGCGATACATTGGCGTACAAAATTATTTTATAGATGTTAATAACAATTTCGAGTAAATAGTTTAATAAATTGTGAATAGCTGTTGAAATTTTGTAAAATTATAATTTGAATATTATAATACATGTTTAATAATTATTTATAATCCATAAATACATGCGATTGTCCGATTCCGCCGATAACAATTTAAAATTACTTATTCTATGAAACGACACTGGCAGGTAAACATTACTGTGAAATTCTCGGAGCCGCCCGACGTGGTTTGACGTTTACCCCCTCTCTACCTACCAAAAGACTTTTCAACTTTTACTTTCTCTATACTTCAGTTTTGATTTTGACATTAACACCATATAGATTGCAATTTGCTGGAGGCTTTTTCGCAGATTTCATTTTTAATATAAACACTATCACATACTATAAGAAATAAACAAATTTAAAGCTAAAGAGTAAGAAAAAAACTCCAGTTATAATTGATACAAATTAAAATATAAACAATGAACACGACCGCCAATGTTGCCAAATGATGAACTGATTTTAAAAATTAATAAATGAATTGAAATTTTAAAAAAATCAATACAATAAATCGGTTTTATAAAAAATCCTTAAATAAATATAGAGTATGATTACATATTACTAGACACAAATTTTGATTCTTAAATAAAACGTCTTATTCACTTCTTCAAGGGCTAAAATCAGACGACGACGTAGCAAAATTTCGCTACTTCTGGCAATACTGAACGATATCCTACTTATAGGCACCTTCTACAAATTTCCTCCAGAGGGCGTATCACTTAGTTTGAATCGCGAATAGCGGCCAAAATCGTTATTTGCATTTATTGTAACATTTGGAACTGGATATTTCGTTTCAAAACAAGCCCAATGCAATTCATATCTGTTGAGTGGCCACTCAATACAAAAAATATTTCACCTATTGGCCCATTGTTTCATTAAGACCACTAGGTCATTGTCATCAAATAAAATGGTTGACGCCATCAAATACAAATGGCGGTGTTGTTACGCACTGATTCCATGCTAGACGCACAACACATTCCGTATATCGATTTGGTTAGTAAATTCGTGTTCGGTAATTATCAAATTCCTAAAATCTGGTTGTAATACGGAACTTGCTTACTGAAAATTTTCTACCGGTTAAAGTGGTTGAAGTCTGATATTGTTGACAGAAAGCATTGTTGTTAAGAAAAACAGTAACCCATGTATTAAATAGAATACATTTTCTAACCCATAGCAGCTCTGACCCTTCCTCGGATTAATTCTTCCAATGGCTCGAGTCAGACAGTACATTAGTACTGAAATAAAAGATAGTGTTGCTTCATTCATGCAATATTATTTTATTCATACCAAATATCAATGAGTAGATACTTAATAACCACAAAAACGTAAAATATTTGAAAGAAAAACCAATTATTGATGCCGAGAATCAACGACAAACCAGCCTGAAAAACTAAAAACCAGACTGGTTAATATACGTAATACACGGTACGGTATGTGATATATTATATAGGCGCCCTATGTTAGACTTTTCAGGAGGACCTGATTCGTTGAAAAAGTATAACAATTTGACAATAAATAATTTACATATTATCGAACTAACTACATTTACTATATTGTACCATTCAGTTAGAAAGATTTTTGCCTAATTTTCGAATTTAGAATGATTGTAATAACTACAAATGAAATTATCGATTGGGTTTTGTATTACATTTGAAATTCTGGGATCGTTCTCGGTCCAAATCAGCTGATTTTAAAAGGCATACCTTCCATTCATCTTTTCAGTTTTTTCGTCCATATCGACAGGTAGGCATGACAGGATGAGAGTCGAATAATGGGTTTCCCAAAATTTGGCGGGCAAACAAGTGGCGTTTCAGAATGTTTAAATCAGATCGTACTGTGACCAGTGGCCCACTCACTGAGAATAATCGCGAACAAAGGGTAATGCCGTTTAGTTTCTGTTTAAATCTGGGGTAGCTATGGAAATTTGACACATTTCACTGTGTATAATATTAATTAATATTTTTTCGATGTTATGTGCTGTGTGACTTATCATTTGAAGAAGCGTTGTCAATTGTCAAATAATTTTATATAAAAAAAATTGGAGTCAGAGAAAGAATCCCGCACACCGCTTATGGAATAGTGGCGCCCTGTTAAATGTCATACATTTTTGATGTTTCAGTACTCGACCTCTTCAGCAATAGTGTCCATGGAACCATTCAAATCCTATAACTGGTTTTTAAGATACAGGGTGTTAAACTTAAGAAATACCACTTATTTCAGGAGAAAGCTAATCGATTATAATTTTTTTTGCCAAATCTTATTGTAACATCTTTTTGCATTCAACGAATATAAAACGAGGTCAAAAATTATTTTCCTTTGCAGGGTGAGCTAAAAATAAGTAATAAGGTCGTGAAAATATTAACTACAAAATAAATTATTGGTATATCATGTCTAATGATAACACAGAAGATATTAGGTACCATTTATACAGGGTGGTTCGTAAATATCGACATAGGCCAATATATTTTTTTTATAAGTATTAATGTTAAACATAGTATGTTTACGGTACTTTTGTGTATTTACCATATGCAATCCATTATAAACATAGCTAAATGTCAATAGATCGGTTGAAAAAATGATAAATTATGAATTATATTTATTGAATCTAATTTCAAACATAAATGAAATCTGCAGAACTGTGTTAGTTTGTCATAAATAGAAACATAATTATTATAAGGTATAGGTATTTACATAATGTAGTTATAGTAGGCAGTTCTGCAATACTGTAACGAAAAAAGTACATTATAAAATTACCCTTTTCAACACTATAATTTACTAATCATCGATCATAAGAGATGACTTGTCTTTCCTTACTGTATACAAATACATATTCTAATATTAAATACTTGGGAGATATACAGTCACTTAAAATGGAAGTAGTTGATGCACTTTTTGCAGATGATAAGAATATAACAACTGTTCTTCAAGTACTTCAGCAATTCTCGTTCTTGACACATGAAGCTGCGCGGCTAATCTTCGAGTGCTTATTGAAGGAGTATCATCTACAGTATCCAAAATATTTTCCTCCAATTGCATTGTACGTACTGTTCTTGTCACACCAGCATCAGTACTTGTTTTCCCAAAACTTCCTAAAAATTATTAAAGAAAGTCAATAATGTTACCTTATTAACTGGGAATCGCCCACTAGTCTCTCTTAGACATTGGTCAAGTCGCTGAAATGTTTTCTCATTTGGAATATTACGATTAGGATATCTTTCTTCATACAACCTTCTTGCTTCATAAGCATTGCAAGATGCAAGACCGTACATAAGATGCATATCTGCATGCTCACTGAAATGTGTATCTCATTATCGAATTTAATTTACCAAGATTTTCAAAATTCAATAAATTAATATCGGAGTACTAAAAAATCAACGTGTCAACAAGATTTAAAATGCACACGTCAATGCAATTATTCATTTCGTAGGTACCATAGTAACGTTTGTGAAAACATTGCGTTTTTTAATACTGATAACAGTTCTATTTCAATGATTTTCGTATCACACTTTGCTGCAGACAAAAAAAATTGGAAATCATGGTTTCTTTTTAATAGAAATAAAACATTAATTCTTTTATTTTTTTTTTCTCGAAAACGGTTCATTTTATCGACAATGAAGAAGAGTACCTTTTCTTTAGCTTAATGTCCAAGGTATCGAAATTTATTTTTTTTAACTCCTTATCATACAGGGTGTTAAAAATGTAAGCATTAAAATATACAACCTAGTCCGGCCCTGGTAAACTAAACAAGCTAATTATGTTTCAAAGGCAATATTTTAAGAGGTTCTTACTACTGTTTATCATATTAAATTTTTATTAAATTATATTACGTAGTTTGAAAGTTATTCAAAAAAATTGGTTTCCTCCGTAGGGAGGGTCGCTAGGAAAAAAAAATTATGGGAACTTATCTTATTTTTTAATGTTCTATCTGAACCAGAGACACCTCCCACATTTTCCCAGATACCCTGTATATTCATTGCCATTATGGTCGATTTTAGAGAAATCATGTATAGAACATAGATAATTATATACCAAACAGCTTTCAATTAAATAATTTTCTTTTCCAATCGTAAATAACAAATATTCCTTAAAAAACGACACCCTATAAAGTTCCCTCCCCCCAGATGCTTCGCCTATTTTACCAACTAAGTTAAAAGTAAATTGTAAATTTCTAAAATTCACTATTTTTTTCATGGCATCTATTGAGGGCCATTTCGCCTTTAGATGGAAAATGTTATTATGAATATGACAATATGCACCATGCACTACTTAGTACAATATTTTCCAGTTCATGGCCCTTTTAAACAAAAAAAACATTGTCATAAATAAATTTGAGTCGTCGATTCCAAAAAACATAAAATATACAGGGTGACCCATATAAAAATCAAACTTATTGTTATTTCCGGTGAAACCGGAAGTCGGCCATTTTGTTTAAGTATACGTATCAATTCGAAATCATGTCTAGTATATTTGTTGCAATTTTGATCCAAATCGCTTAATAAATAAAATAAATATTAACGTGGTCCTATTCTGATTGTACCCGGTATATTTACAGTTTTTATTATAATTTCATTTGTATTGTCTTTCCCTCACTTTAAATGATTATTACTGATGGGCGATGTGTTAAATAATTAAATATTATTATTCTAAAATTATGAATTGTCACTCTGTAAATATATCTATTAGTTTATCAAAACTAGGTTACAAGTGTTACATTTGCTGTCAAATAAATTGACCCCATTCTCTCAAATAATGTTACGAAATGTTTAATAGATAGTGTAAAAATTTAATTTGCAAATCTTTTATTGAAAATCCGTTAGGATCGTTGGCTGGCGCCGCGTGTGCGTTACCAGCGCGCGAAATATCTTTATAATATTACCCCAATATTACCGCCCAAAATAAAATGCACATATGCCGCGCTGTCGCTGCACCGTAGCACATCGGCTCCTTACAAGATCCCTGCAACAGAATCCAAGGGGATAAGAAAGCGAAAACGAAACGGCAAATAGCCAAATTCACAGCTGTACCTTGTACATGTGCAGTGCAAGGGTGCTTTATTTTTGGCTCGCTCGCACACCACACAGCTGCTTGCGGAAACTGATATGTGTTATTGCGTTAATTAAAATCAAGGTACATAATATATAAGAAGACCGAACGCCTCCGAACGAAAATTAAAAAGCTGATACAACACAAATAACAAGAAAACTCTGAATAACAAAATTTAAAAAAAATGTGAATATCAGTTGGCCCAATAAGAATGGCTTTCTAGTATCTCATCTGACTGCAAAAACTGTCACGCAAATCTTTTTTACTTGCTATTTGTAGTTGAGTACACTATGTCCCGTTGGTGGGAGCTGTCATGTAACCTTTCAAATTCAAAGTAAAGTTGCTCATCAGCGGATTTTTCCCTTTTTGGTAGCAATGAAATATATGCGTCAATAACAGTCAATCAAATTGCAAGCATTTTTTGTCGTCTTTGTCGTCCCGTTTTGCTACTTCCGGTATAGGGATTTTAGCCACGTGACAGGATATTTATCTTTTTCAACGAAATCCGGGATATGATATAGCTTAAACTCATTTTTGCGAAAGGCGAAAGGCGAAAGGCGAAAGGGTTGATGTACAAAAAAATTGCAACCTGGTGAAAAGTGACCTGTTTTTTAAAATAGGTGTAAAATCGGAATCAAAAATTTAATTGCTCTCAAAATGTTTGTATGACTCTTAAATAAGAGTATTGCTCTCGTACGCATTTTTTATTAAATGATTCTACCCCATTCAGCCTTTTATTCACCCTGGATTTTCGAGAAAAATGTCAAAATAGTCGTCGTTATGGAGACAAAACATAAAAAAGGCTGAATGGGGTAGAACTACTGAATAAAAAATGATTGCAAGGGCAATACTCTTATTAGAGAGTCATACAAACAATTTGAGAGCAATTACCACTTTTTAACTTTTGGGTCCGATTTTATACTTATTTTAAAAAACTTTTGTCTAACGGTAGATATTATGAATTGAAGTTGAAAAAAAGATAAGATTTAAAAACAAGTAGTGGGTCAGGGGACACATTATAGTTCATTCAAGCTCATATTTTCATGTTCATTGCCAATGATAAAAACTAGATTTAAAAATTCCAAATTAAATTATGTTAAAAATATGAAAATCATAATCTGTGCGAAAATGTACTCAATTTTTCACGACCTATTCGTTTATCATTGGCCATAATCGTAAGAAGAACTTAAATTATGGATAACTGTATGTAGTGTGACCCAAAAAGTCTTATAAAAATTCCACTTGGAAATCCGTAATCAAGCATAAAATTTGCAAAAATCAAAATTTCCCAATACACACTTTAATATTAGTTTTGGGTTATTTATTGAATAAAATAAATCGAAATCACTTAAAAACAAGTGCACTGATTTAAATTTGAACAAATTATATAATTCCCATCAACATTTTTTAAAATTTTGCCCTATATTGAAAAAAAAAGTATTTTATTATTCATTATAAAACTTTTTTTTTATTTTCCCTGTATCTACCTATATTATAGAAAATCATGGATCTTCAAGTGATGCAGAACTTATTAGCAAGAATATTTTTCTGTGAAATATAAAATAAACTTTTGATTTCCCAAGATGTTTACTTTATCAAAATCAATAAAGTATTTCGGGTCGGTGTTGTAGCGGTCTAATGCGCTTATATTCATTTATAAGCAAGTTTATGTGTCAGAGACTGCGAATCCCAGACCAGACCATGTGGATTTTTAATTAAACTGCATGTTTCGGTATAGGATTTGATGTGTGCCGTATTAATAGAAATTCAATTTCTGTTGATATGACATGCAGATTATAAAAAATCGCCATATATTACCGTCTCGATGATAGTGGGTGAGGTTTTCCGGGTTTTCGTCACCTGTTAGTCAAATGTCACCATCAATCATCTTTAAGTCGCCCCGGAGCGCCACGGCAAATAATAAAATAATAGCCGTCCCTTTCCCCGCACAAGCTCAGCTTCTGGGGTTAAAATTCACTCATAAGGGGGTGAATTAGGGAGAGTATTATTATTATTTAATTTAATTAACCGACTTCAAAAAAAGAAGGAGGTTTTCAATTCATCGAATTACTTTTTTTATTTTTTTTTTATTATTTAGGCTCAGCTATCATTCTTTATCATGTTGTCCGATTTCTATTTTGTTACAAAGGGGATACCTCAGTGGTGGTCCTATATAAATTTAGTCAAGATTTGTTGATGGGATCCATGAGAAAATCTCTTCATTTTTGGAGTAGGTTTTTTAATATTACTTTCATGTTTAATATTAAAATTATTGGAGAAAATGTTATTGGAATTCAAATTATATTTGTGGGCAAAGAAAATATATTATTTTTTTTGTGACAATTTCTATAGTTGAAAAAATATTGTACGCAATTCGTTCTTCTAGAACAGCATTACTCAAAGTGTGGTCCGCAAAGCCTTTGTGGGGACTCTGCGAAGAAAATAATAGTTATAACAAAAAAATCAGTAGATACTATCGCTACAACGGGACTTGGCTTGAGGACTTTTTTTTAGAAGTCAGTAAGAGGAAAGAGTATATGAGTTTGGTGTTGGAGGACATTTTTTTGAGGCCAGAAGAAGGACGATATGATTTTGAGGATTTTTTTGTGAAGAAACGGGAGGGACCTGGCAAGAGGCTAGAGCAAGAAGGATTTTGCTCTTTTAGAAATGTGTTTAGGGCTCCGTTAAATATTCCGGTTTTCAAAAAGGTTCCATCACCAAAAAAGTTTGAGAACCACTGTTCTAGAATATAGCGTGATGTTTTAAGTACATACTCTTTCTTGACAGCTCTTTTGCTCCGCTTTGTTAAATATCGAAACTTGCGTAAACATAATGACTCCTTTTAGCACTAATTCTGTAATTCTGTATCAGACTGTTGTTTATTTAAATTGTACGCCGACGGCTAGGTTGTAAATTAAGCTGTGACGTGTCTCCTTTGATTCTGATTGAAGAACAGCGAGTTTCGGGTGATATTGGTTGGGAAATTTACTTTCTCATTAAAATACAGGAGATATGTCAGTGACCTCTGAATATTTATTCTAATTCTAGATTTGCCAAATGGCCAATAAAAGCAGGATTATTATAATGTTGATGATATTTGGTTATACGAGTAATATTGCTATCAATTTGTATAAATTAACATTTTTGGCTTTCAGAAAACCAATTTAATACAATAATTTAATTATTTTCTTTTTTAGTTAACCACGTGACGTCCTATTTTTACCTTCGAAGATCAAGTAGTCAGGGATACTCTACATACCTACCTATTTTGTTTTTAACAGCTAGGCCATATTTAAGGGGCAGTTTTTAATATTAATAATACTCTTCCTATAATTCGCCCCCTTACTAGTAAATTTTAACCCCAAAATTGACTGAGCTTGCCTGGGAAACGGACGATATTATTATTTGCCCTGGCGCTCCGGGGCGACTTAAAGATGATTGATACTGCCATTTAACTTACAGGTGAGGAATACCCGAATAACACCACCCACCATCATCGAAACGGTAACGCATGGCGATTTATAATCTGAATGTCATATCAACCAAAATTAAATTACTGCTAATAAGGCACCCATCAAATCCTAGAACCAATCATGCAAATAATTAATTATAAAAATTAACGTGGTTTGATCTAGGATCCGAAGCCTCGTGTCTCTCATCCACAAAATTGCTTCTAACTGAATACCGGCACACTAGACAACTGCGCTACTGATACAATGGGTTAGAACCGCCCCAAAATTATTTATCAAATAAAAAATGCTAATATTTTTTTTCTACACCCACATGTTTATAAGCACAGACTACAAAACGAAAAAGTATGCCATTGCCTTTAACTGAAAGAATATATTTCATATCCATTCTACCTAGTAAGAACACTGCACAAATATGAAATCCACCAATCACATTTCATATTTTGGCCATCGTGTCCACTCTTGTTGCTATTAAAAGACAGCTCGATTGGCTTAAGCAAAAAGACGATTGACAGACTAGTCTGGAGAAAAATATTACTTCGAGGTTACAGAACAAGTAAATAATAGTAGATTACATGTCGAGGCGGGAAATGAATCATTCGCAATAATTTAATTTCAGACCATAATTTCAAAGGGGGCGTTCAAGTACTAAATGCGTGAGCAGGTTGGGGGGACGAGGGGGTTCAAGTTTTTCTTTTTACATAAAAACAACAAAATAATGGAAAATTCTTGCAAAATAATATTTTTAATTTAAATTATTTATACTATTTTGACGTTAATATAATCCAAACAAATCAACGAATTTTATCCTGACTTATGAAGATAAGTGGACAATAAATTATTCTTAATTTTCTGATTATTAAAACACTATTACTTTAATATTAAAAATCATTTAGCTTCTTAAATTTTCATTTTGGTATTTAAAAATTTTGAAAAAATTCTTACGTCTCACGATTTTCTTATTTTCACTCATACAATGGGGGTTGAAGCCTAAAATAATAAAAAAATTGCTTACGTAATACTTGAACGCCCCAAAATATACGTGGGACTAAAACTGAAAAATTATGAAATGGAATATTCTACAGATATCATCAAAAGGTCTTTTTGACAAACTGAGTTGAGGAATAATTGTTAATTTTAACTTTTATAAAATATAGGGTGTTCAAAAACTTTGGATCTACGCCCTATTTTTTTGTACAACCGAACTTGACATCAAAAAAGTCTTTATTTATAATATCTTTGGTTGTAGTACTAATAAAATTTGCTTTCAAATGAAGTGTCACACTTTATCATAGGTAATAATTTTCTATCTAGCTAGAGGGCGCTAAAATTAAAACTAACGCAATGAATCGTCATATTGCTGCATTCCCCATAAAATTACCTTTCCGACGATGTGTCGTACTTGGAACTTTCCTATTTAAATTGTATTGGTTAGATTGATGTAGGGGAAAGGAATGATATATGACAGTTAAGAATATTATAGAAAGGTGTCCCCCTTGAAATAAAAATCGACCTGTTTTTGGGTTCCTTTCAAAAAAAATTCACTTCAAGATGTTCTGAGATACGGCCGGTCGCCATCCTTAATGAATCACCCTGTACATAATATTAAAATTATATTGAATAATCTAAAATGTATCGTTCTGTATCTCGTTCGTACAAACAAAAATGAGACACATTTTACTCAAATTTGGTTATAGATCTACATCATCAAATAATTTCTTATAACATAAAATATATTTATATTCCGTTACAAGTGCTATTAATGTAATTAATATATTGCATTTTCTACGTTAAATTTAAATACTTGTAGCGCTAAAGTAACTTAAAATACATTTATCAAAATAGTTAATCCTTCATTTCAATGTAGAAAACTAGAATAATAACTAGAAATACCTACGCAACGAAAATAAGTAGTTTTTAGTATTTACCCCATAAAAACTGCTTCATACTATATTTCCTTAGTTTAATGTTTATGCAACATAAATTATGTTTATAATAATATAAATACAAAATATGACTTAAAAATAAGGCTATCTGCATCTAACCCTTACTGTTATTATTTTGGGTTGAACAATTTTACTGCATAACGGCACAACGCTTTCCTCAAATGCATTCAAACAAATAATATGGATGTATTTATACTTATAAATGTAATTGTAATTGGAAAAAAGTAATTGTATTTGGAAAAGTAATTGTACTTATGGCAAGTAATTGTATTTACACAATTTAAATATAAATTAATATAATTACAAAGTACAATTCATCCGTAGATTTTGCTGTAATTACAATTCAGAATTACTTTGAAGAAGAAGAAAAAAGTACTCAAATACAATTACAAATTACATAAAAAAGTAATTGTAATTATTAATTACTTTTTAATTAGGAATTACCCAGCTCTTGCCCCTATTGAGGGCCATTTCATCTTTAGATGGAAAATTGTATTACCAGTCTGACAATATGCACACCATGCACCACTAAAAGATTATTTATTTTGATCCGTAGATTTCAAAAAACATCAAATATACAGGGTGATCAATTTTAAAAATCAAACCAGCAGCATTTCCGGTAAAATCAAAAGTCGGCCATTTTGTTTAAGTATACGTGTCAATTCAAAATCATGTCTAGTATGTTCCAAATTTGTTCTAAATAGCTTAATAAATAGAAGAGATATTAACACGGCCCTAGTATCATTGTCACCCGGTAGGTAATGTTGTATTGCTTGGAAATAAATGGTCACCAACATACTTTCTCTTTAATTAATAAAAAAAATATATATTATATTGTTAATAGTCAGCAAAGTAGGTACCTATTTTTCCTAAAAGCGTTGGAACGCAATTTTGAAACACCATGTATTTCTATTTAAAATCTTCTATCTCATTAACTTTATCTTATTTGCATATATTTGCTATTTTCTACGTAACTTTTAATTCACAAACACCGTCTCTAGCGGTGGGCTAGCGACATTTAATGCTATTTCGGAATATATATTAGATTTATAGTTCAAATTTTGAATAAAATAAATATAAATAGCGTGCCGGTGTATATTAATATTCTTGACTTTTAACCGTCCTTGACAATCGTAGGAATTAATAAAATACCAACAGTACCTGTATAATGAAAACAAATCCATTGGTGGCACATCAAAATCAAATTATTGCTACCTGGGTAGTAATATTAACAAATTTTGGTATGCCTAAGTACTTTATCTTTATTTAACCTGCGATATTTTTATCCTATTTTGATATATTCTAAGAAAATATTCAAAATAATTCCAATTTCATAGAAACATTGGTAGTCAATAAGTTGTTTGTCTACAATAGGCTATGCACTTTGATCTGGGATAAGGATTTTAAAATGAGTCCAAATGAGTTGGATCTAGTGATTTTGGTAGGCAATTTCGCAGGTACCTAAGTGATTAAGTTCCGATATTTATCTTAAGTAGAGTTAAAACGACTGATTAGTCAAATAAGCTCCTTCCAGGACGGCTATCCTCGACAATGCCTAAAAAAATGGCGTTGGTTGTGCATTTGTTTATTGAAACATGTACGTTTTTAACATGCAACCCAATTGTAAATTTATCGAATAATAATTTTTTCTGATCAACATAGTTAAGGATAAACTGGATCATAAAAAAATAGCTATAATTCCAGAAAAATTATACTTAATAAAAAAACAAAAATAGTTTGTATGGTACAAAATAAATTAATTTAAAAAATAACTTTTCTTATCTCATTCAGCTCTTGAATATTTTGTGGTCATTTTAGAACCTGATTAAAAATTACTGGATACAATGTGTGATACGGAGGATTGTGACAACAACGCTATTATACTTAAAAAATCCAAATGATCTTTTTAAAATTATGTCTATCTGTATCTGTAAGGTAAGAAGGGTGGGTTGCTCCACAATACTTAGGCCTCATAAGACTCATTGTGCATCCTCCAGGGGCATATAGAATCTGCCTCTCAACTTGTCAAAACCTGCTGGTTGTCGCTGAGAGGTTTTTAGAGACAGCCATCTTGCAAGCTCATTAGTTCTGCAAGTTATCAACTCGTGAAAACCTGCTGATTGACGTTGAGGGGTGTCTAGAGACAGCCATCTTCTCAGCCCGTCAAAGTCGTGCAGTTTATTAACTTAAGCCTGCTGGTTATCGATAGATGGTGTCTAGGGGTACCCAGCCTCTCAGGTCTGGGAAGTGGTCATTTGGTGGGCTTCTACCACCCTGATGGTAAATGGCCGAGTGAAGCCATTCTATCTTTTTCTCAATTTAATTGACATTTTAGGTATGTATATGTAAATTAAATCCGGTCCACTCTGTATATTTTAAAAACAATATTTGCAGAAGAACTTGGGTTCATGGTAATGCCTTAATTAGTTCAAAAACTTGATTAGCGACATTTGAAGAAAAAAAATTAGATATAGGTATTATCATTTTTGTGGCTTGAATTTTATTAAACAGTTATAAAATACGTTCAATGTAGATAAAAGAAATTTTATAATACACCATAATTGGATGCTTGTATTACATGAGCGCAGGATAAATGCTTATTATTATTAATGGATTACGCTTACAACCCATCAGTCCGCCCTTGAATTTTTATGGTGAAGACAAAGAGAGGAGCAGGTTTACCTCACAGGCGAACGACCTCGTATCTGTTTAAACAAATCCTATTTGAGATTTGGCGCGAACGGCATACAGGGTGTTTCCCATGCAGGTACATTGTCAGGACGTCTTTAATTTTCCAAGAAAGATTATTATGCGTGTTTGAGGTGGAGTAGAAATTAGTTTACATTGTTATTATGCAGTTAAATTCTTTTAAGTAATTGCAGGTCCGTCACTTGACCTAACCCCAAGTCTACGCACTTCATTAATATATAGGTCACATTTAAATTCAATTTTCCATTCGATTATTATAATTTCGATATAAAATTGGACAGTAACCAGTACTTTGAATTTTAAATTTAAGTTCTGATGTGCCGAAAGGCCCTTTAGTCTACGTATTATGCATCGGACATTTATCAAACAACAACAGCATACATTTGTTCCTTTTAATAATATATTCTCTAGCACAAGTCTAAACAATCCGTAAAGATGAAAAGCAGAGGTGATATCAAATGAAAGTATGTTGAAGCATGTTTTTAAATATATATAATACGTTTGTTTTACTTTTTCTGGGACAGTTTTTCGAAAAAACGCCTAAAAATTGTTCTCTCCAACCTATCTCAAAAAGTTTAGTTTAGTAGGGCATTTAGGCTTTAATTAACTTACCTTTAACAATTTACTTTAACAATTTACTTTAACAATTTACTTTAACAATTTACTTTAACAATTTACTTTAACAATTTACTTTAACAATTTACTTTAACAATTTACTTTAAAAATTTACTTTAACAATTTACTTTAACAATTTACTTTACTTTAACAATTTACTTTACTTTAACAATTTACTTTAACAATTTACTTTAACAATTTACTTTAACAATTTACTTTAACAATTTACTTTAACAATTTACTTTAACAATTTACTTTAACAATTTACTTTAACAATTTACTTTAACAATTTACTTTAACAATTTACTTTAACAATTTACTTTAACAATTTACTTTAACAATTTACTTTAACAATTTACTTTAACAATTTACTTTAACAATTTACTTTAACAATTTACTTTAACAATTTACTTTAACAATTTACTTTAACAATTTACTTTAACAATTTACTTTAACAATTTACTTTAACAATTTATTTTAACAATTTACTTTAACAATTTACTTTACTTTGCAATTGGCTGTATGGCGTTGCTAGCCGAAGGCAAAGAAAAATTAAAAAAAACCTAAAAAACAAAACAAAATAGATTTAATTTAAGAAATTGTTGTATAAATATTCATTTTTAATATTTTTAAAAATTCAAGTTTTCAGGTGATACTTTTATATTTTTTAAAATATCAAAAGTAGCAAAATAATAACTTTATACATGTTACTGACCAGGTAAGAAAACGATTCAAACAATAAAATGCTATTTATATAGGGTGAGTAACCTATAGAATTTCCCATGGGGCTAAAAGAAGTTAAATTTAATCTCTAAATCTGTTATTTGATTTACATTACAGTTTTATATTTACAAATTAATAGAGCTAAATAATTTTATTCTTTATTTAATCGAAATATACTTCCATTTTAGTAATAAAGGTGAACACTAGTACCTTCTATAGTGTTTGTTATGTTAAAACACTTTTTAACAGTAGTTTATCAACTTTAATATTTAAATTAAAGTTATTTATGAAAATTATCCCAAGAACTATTTTAAATATTTGTTTTCTCATGATCATTTTAACTAATCAGTGACGATGAATATAATTTTTTTCGTTTGAAGTCGATAAAAAACTTCTTGCAGCTTTCATTTAAAATTAATTTTAAATAAATAACATGGAACATAATTTTTCTCTTATAAATTCCCAATTACACACGTATTATTTGTTACCATTTAATAGAAAATACGTGTGTTATAGTTAACTTTTTGACTATCTGGAAATCTGATATGTTTAAATTTTAAGTTACTATAAGCAATTGAAAATTTGAAACATGCAAAAAATAAATTGCTCGAGGGAGCTCGAGAGAATCGAGAAATTCTCGTCGAGAGATCACACTCTTGTCTCGAATCTATTTTCGAGAGAAAATGTCTCTCTCGTTTCGTCTCGTCAAGACGAGACCAGAGACGAGAATTTCCCGTCTCGCGGCAACACTTCATGTGACTAAATTTACGTCATCAAGTGCCTAAAAGAAACATTACTAACTTCAGTAATAACCCTAAAACAATGTTAGTGACCTATTTGATAGAATTGATATGAAAGTTGTCATAAAAGTCATTAAGAATGACCATTTTCATTAAATTTAAATTACTTTTAAAAAGAAGACAAATTAACATGTGTGAATTTTTCCAAGGCCTACTTTAGAAACATATTTTGTCAATTACTTCATATTTCGACACTTTTTCAGATTTTTTAATGACCTTTAAAATAATTATTTTGGAAATAAAATATCTACACAGAAGCATTTGCACGGAATTATAATTGTATGGTTTAAAACAAAAAAGGCGATACTGTTATATTTTTAAAAGTTTTATAATAATGACATTAGTCACCTTCCTAAGTTTGTGGATTTACTTTAGACCAATCAAATGGGTATTATTATCTTCCTATTAAAATTTCTGTTGTTATTTTGCTTTCTTACTAACTTTTATTACCTATTATTCAATTATTTATTCAACTTTTGTATATTTTTATTTCCTTTAAATAGGTATAAAAAAAAACCAAAACATAAATTTGGTATAACCACCAATTAATTGTGTGGAAAGAAGAGGTCTTATATAAAGAGACCTAGCTTGAAATAATAGAATTCCTTTAGAACGTTTTTTTTTAACAAAATCCGGTCCTGTAAATTGGAATTGGTTACCTATGCCGTTCTTCGAAAATAATACCAACTGATTTAACAGTAAACATATCGTTGAATAATAATAGCCCAGGTTGTTTCAATTTTTAAATGTTTTAAAAGCTTTTAAATGGACTCTAAATTTTACTTTCTTTCACTAACGAACTCATATGCGTTGAACAGCATTTTAATTTAAATGCTGTTAGTTTTAACGTTATCGCCTCCGGCACTGACGCGATATACTTTTTGGGATTTAAACGATTACTTCATTGATGTTTAATTTAAAAGACACGGTGCCATGTAAGTGTGCATAGATAATTTGAGACAGAATATACGAGGTTTGTTGAATTGAAACCCATCTTTGGTCCATAAAAACTTTATTGACAAACATTTACAAATAACTACCATCACAATTAAGGCACATAGAAATCTTGTGGCTGTTGCTTGAAATATTCCTTGACAGCTTTTTGTACTTCTGCGTCCGACTGAAAATGGTTATCTTTTAACGTCTTTTTTAGTGGTCCAAAGATATGAAAATCGCAAGACTATAAATCTGGGCTATATGGTGGCTGCTCTACAATCATCAATTTCTTTTGTTGCACATTTTCTTTTATTACGTTGGCCTCATGAGGCCAAGCATAGTCGTAAAGCAGAATGACACCACGTCTGGAGCTTGTTTCATTAAACAGGTTCTTTAAACTCTATCATCAAAAGTCTCTTGTGGTCAAAAAAAAAGTCAACAATCACCTTGTCTGCAGAAGGTTGTGCTTTAAACTTCGTTGCTTTGAAAATTTGAATGATTCTATTGTATCGATGACAGCTTACTGGATGATTCAAAATAATAATACCAAGTTTCGTTGCCAGCAATTCTTGACAAGACAAAGTCATTTTGGCTCTCCTCCGTGAACCAGTTCAATTTGTTTCCAGTAACTGAAGGACAGTTGACAAGCCAGCTGTGACTAAGCTTTAAGTTTCCACTTTCAAGAGCGTCAAAGTATGAAATAAAAAATGGGACAGTAAAAATATTAGGTTATAAAATAATTTAGTAAATTTCTTAAAAATATATAAATCTGCTTGGACAGTGTTATTCTTTAGGAGAGACTACAATAGCGGATAGGAAGAAGGTTATCTTAAATTTATGTTTTGTAATAGTTTATTATTACAACCGCCAAACTCTTATCTCGCTGGATTGAGTGTTTGCGATGAAAAAATAATAATTACTTAATTGCATTGCAATAAAATCTCTGCTTTGTTGGCCCATTACATGAGTTAAAGCGGAGGTGCCGGCTCAGCTAATTTGAATAACTTTTAAAGAAAATACTTAGAACGGAGAGTAGTAAAAATTATAGTTACAGTTATAATTACAGGGATATTTTAGTATTTGTTATTATTTATAATAACTACTTTTAAAATATAGAAATATTTTTATTATATAAATGATAAACGATTTGAATCTGCCCTGTATAACAAATAATAATGAACGATTTTTTTTATATTTGTTCAAAGAGAAGGTATTTCCCTATCGAAAGTAGAAAATTCTTATCAATGCCCACTTCCTTGTCAATAGATTTTATTAAGTCAGCTGTTTCTTCAAGGACGACCGTTAAATTCAATGAATTACTTTATTTTCTGATCACGTTCATATTTTATCAATGGATAATTGAATACTATATGGAAATTTATTAAAAGCGAGAAATGAGAATAAATCGGTAAGTCAATGGTCTTTCTTAGCAGGTTTATCGTCCTAAAGTCAAGTTATCTTTATGCCAATAACTTTAACCAGTAGAATGATAAAAAAGGTCATTTATTAATGAATCTTTTTTATCATACATAATGTACTAAGACACAGATTTGACTTGCTTTTTGCACTTTCTCGTACTGTAGGTTTAGCTCGATGCATTGTATATGAGGTTTATCCCCAGTTTTTAGGCTTTACGACCCATTGTACAGGGTGACCCAAAATGAATGAAAAACTTGTAAATTATTTATAAAATGCTTATTTTATACAAAATTATCGAGATAAGGTCTTCTAAAAATATGTTTAAATTCTGCTTATTTTTGGCTGGGATGATTTTCTTATATCTTGTCAAAGAAAATATCAATATCAAAAGCTGTGGTTAAAGTCAATAATATAATAAGCGCTGTATTTCGACTAGAGCATCTGGGAAGTCGCTGAAATTATAATGATACCCAAACCTGGAAAACCACCAAATGAAGTAAAGTCCTATAGGCCTATATCCCTGGTACCAGTGCTGTCTAAATTTTTCGAAAAACTTTAACTAAAAAGATTGAAACTCATGATAGACAGTAAAAATATAATACCTGACCACCAATTTGGATTTAGGAACAAGCATTCCAAGTCGAAGAAGAGAGGAAACCCATCGCAAAAAACATGAAAAAAGACTGCATGACCATGTCAATATTAAAGTTCTACAGTTTCTGCACAACTGATACCTATGAGAAGGCTCAGAAAGATCAAAAAGACCAAAAAGATTAATTAACAAGTTTGCGAACAGCGAAACTTTATTGTCAACAGTATTTTGATCAAAAATAAAAAAGGTGTATTGAATAATTATTTTTTTACACTTATCACTTAGGATGAATATTCAAAGTGATAAATATAAATGAGCCTTGCATTTTACTCAATGAATGATGAATTATATTCATTTAAATGGCATTTAACTGCATATCCCAGTGTATTTTGAGTTAATATTAAATAATAGTTCCTAGAAACTTTTATCAACGGCTTTTCCGCTCTCGATTCTCGATAAAAGTGAATCAGAATGGTATTGGTATACTTATTCATCAGAATCACCTTGGCGCCAATATTTAATAATTAATTTGCGGAGCCTGTACTGCGAAATTGTTAGTTAAACATCTGCATAAACACGATAAGCACTGTTTGGAATCTCAGTAACACTTTTTCGTGCCGGTTTATTGTTTAGTCTATATAACGACGGAGCACATCAAAGTAACGATGAAATACCTACCAGAAGAGTGCCATGCCGGTGCTTGCTACGCGAATGAAATATGTATTAGCGCGCCAAAATGATAATCCTTCTGGCAGTTCTGTCAGGCAGTAGATGAACTCTATACAGGGTGTAAACTATTTCATAAAGACACTATTGGAATATTGTAAAGTAGAGGAGATAGATATGAGTTAAAATAGGAAAAAAGTTGCATATTTAAGAGGCAAATAAACTGTCACAATCAGAATTAAAAAAACAGAATTATATTTGAAATATTTTAAATAAATTCAAAATTTCTTTTTTAACTTTAGTTCTTTCATTTCTAAGAGTATAAAAAATTATAAACCAATTTTTTATTTTATTCGCAGAAGACTTTCATTAACCGCCCCCAGTTTTTGAATACAAGATTGATCACGTCAGGGCATAACGTCATCATGATTTTTTTAAATAAGAAAACTGGATATATATTTATTTAAGAAATCGTTTTTAATTTATATTTTAAATAAATACACTGCCGATTCAAAACGTTTTGTATTTGTCTGACCATCATCAACTAGTTTTCAAAGTCGGGCCTATTTATAAACAAATATTTTATTAGCATAAACTTCGTTCATGGGGTTCTATGGTTAGAGTTGGCAACATCGTTATTTTGACCTGGAGTATCAGAATTTGGCGATCATTTCGCGTGCTCCGGGTTTATATTATAAATCTCCGGGCCAGGGGTGTAATTAAAATCTCACAGAACTGCCCTTTATGTGCCACTGGTGGTGAGAGAACACAATATTAGTGTAGTAAGACAATGATACATAACGTCAATCCCACAGAAAACCAACCCTACATAAAATTAACCAGACAAATCAATTCCTACATAAAAAATTAAATCCCACATAAAAATAATTTCCACATAAAAAATAAATCCTACAAAAAATCAATTCCACATCAAATTAATTTTATGTAGGATAAAAATGGCGGTGAATATATTATTAAAATGGATTAATTTTTATTTTTTTTTTATTTAATGCAATTATTCAAGCGGAAATCAGTTATCAGTAATCGACAGGCTATACAGAGTGTCCTGGAAAATGTGGGAGGTCTCTCTGATTCAGATAGAACATTAAAAAATAAGATGAAAAGGTTCCATACATTTTTTCCTAGCGGTCCTCTCTACGGAGATACGGCCTCCAACAGAACGCCACTGGAAATCAATTTTTTTGAATAACTTTCAAACTACGTAATATAATTTAATGAAAATTTAATATGATAAACAGTAGTAAGAACCTCTTAAAATACTGCCCTTAAAACATAATTAGCTTGTTTAGTTTACCAGGGCCGGACTAGGTTGTACATTTTAATGCTTACATTTTTAACACCCTGTATGATAAGGAGCTAAAAAAAAATAAATTTCGATACCTTGAACATTAAACTAAAAAAAAGGTACTCTTCTTCATTGTTGATAAAATGAACCGTTTTTGAGAAAAAAAAATAAAAGAATTAACTAATTTCAAATTGGTAAATTCTAAAATACAACTTGGAGTATTATGTTTTCATCCTGAACTCACTAAAGCTTGTAACGATTGAACCTAAATACGCTAATTAGAAATAATCAATTAAAAACTTTATAAGTGGATTCAACATGTGCTCCGTGAACTCTAATACACTCGCGGGCCCGACAAATAGAAGACTGCTGTAATCGCCACAACAATCCAGCATTGTTCCTTATCACATCACAATGAAATGTGATTTTCTGTAAAAGTTCCTCCCTAGTATCAACCGGAGAGGAATACACCAAGGTTTTGAGATTCAGGTGGTCCCTTACAGCGACGCTAAAGTGAGGTGGAGCTCCATCAAGCATAAAATACATGCTTCGGCGGATTTCAAGTGGCAAATGCTCTTTTGAATCCAGAATAGCGTTCTGAAGGAACTGTAAAGTTCATCATTCAATCGTGGCGGAAATACGCATGGTCCAATCAAAAAATTGCCGATTATTCCTGCTCAAACATTAATTGATTGGAACTGATGTTGACTATGCTCTCTTGGCGACAAACTAACAACGTCTTTACAGAAAGGTGGATTGGACGAAGAGCATCAATCGAATGACCATGTAGGTTGCCAGATTTAACTCTCCTTGATTTATTTTATAGGGATATTTAAAAAGTAAAGCATACCAAAATAAACCACAACATTTCGACGATCTCACAGAACGCATCCAGTTCGTGATGGCGTAAATAACTTCGGAAGTTATTGAAAAAGTTAGGAAAGAAAGAGTTCGTCAATTTAAGTCTTTACTTAAAGTTATTAATATGATTGGATAGACCTTTTAAATTATGTATCACATGAACCATATTATTTAATATTAAAAAATCATCGATGGCGTCATTACGTTCACATAGATGACGTCATGAATAAAAGGAATATCTGATAGAACGCGTGTTTGAAAATAAAAATCGACGGGTTTCAGGATTTTTCCAGAATTCAGCCAGTTTCGAAATAATGATTTATTCCTTTCATTTGCACCATACTCTGTATAAATATGTTACATTGAATTGTATTTTTATCTCTAATGGAATTTTATTCCGTGTACTTTTGTTAGTTTTAAAATTCCCACCGAGCATCCACCCGATAAAAGTAAATAAAATAAATCTCGAACCATCACGTATGTGGTCTTGGCCGACAGGAAATGGTAAAAGGTATGTTTTGGCCTCATTGTGCACCTCCTTATAGAATTTCTAGGAACAGTTCGAAGAAGTTTTTATGCACAAGTGCTTTTCTGCTCCGCTGCCTTTGACTTCTTTTACCACCCAAACGCCCTTAAAGATACCGAAAACCTGACCAATAAAGTACCTACACTACTTTTATCCGAGCACATAAAGGAGATTGATTTGAGATTAGCAATTTAGCGCCATTTTGCCGCTGCTGTGGAATGTTTTTCGGATAACAACCATTCATGTTTATGGTGTTTTGTGGGAACGGGAAATATCGTCACACTGGATTCCGTTCGAGTGCCCTAATTTTTTTCAAAATGCTAAAATGCCGACCGACTATTATGTTATATCTCTTTTAACAACTTATTGCTTGATGAGTGAATAAAGTGCGTACAGACTAGTTCTGGGTACTACTAAATAATTTTAGGATATTTTCAAGTTTTTAATACACGAAAAAAAAACACGTTT
Source organism: Psylliodes chrysocephalus (assembly GCA_927349885.1). NCBI lineage: Eukaryota > Metazoa > Arthropoda > Insecta > Coleoptera > Chrysomelidae > Psylliodes > Psylliodes chrysocephalus. The sequence goes on along the minus strand of OV651826.1, from coordinate 21,640,771 downwards.
TAGAGTACTTTTAATTGAACACACTTTAACAAATTAATGCTGTCAACTTGACAGATCGGTTCTGTTTGAATATAAGAACCGCTCAAAGAGGTATTTGTCAGAACTGAAAACTGTTGTGGGGTGGACTTAAATTTTTGTATTTTATGTCTAATTTTGATAACTTTTAAAAGATGAAAAATTATGAGAAATTTTTCGAATTTAGTTGATGGCAGAATTAATTTATGACGAGGACAATTGTAACAAAAATATCTGATCTGTTCAACCGGTATTTAAAAATTATAAAAAATTATATAGTATCTATCTATATGAAGAAGAGTTAGTTTTAAAACTACTCTTTACGTTGGCCAATGCGCTGACGAATAGTATTGGCCAATGCTGATGTAGGTAGTCACAAGAGGAGAAAAATCGTTATTACTAACTTTACGACGAAAAGTCATTCTTTATAAATTCTACTTTTCGAGAAAATAAGATTACCTACCTCATAAAAATCTTTAATCAGATGTATGTATCCCAAATTCTACTAATAAATAATAAATAAAATAAATTAATAAAGCATGAAAGTGTATTATTTAAAGCAAAACGTTTATACAAGAAAGTTTTTCGTAATTCAAACCCGAATTTTTTTGAAATAAAAAAAAAACGTTAATTAAATTGGCTATCTTGATTTTTTGTTGCTGGATTATTTGAATGGAAAAATTAATTTTTATTTGAAAATTTGTATTCAGGCTGTATTTTAAATTTCAAACAACTTTCTTTTACAAACATTTTGCTTTAAATAATAAATAATTGTAAGTACCTCTCTTTTGAAACATTTTCATAATAATTTATTAATAATAATAATATTAATTTATTAGCATCTGATCTAAGATATCTACATGCTGGAAAGGCTAACCGCGAGATTAGTGTGCATCCACATTCTAGCACAGTTAAGCAATGATCTCTCCGGTCACGTCATGGATCAGTGACCGCTGGGATGTTCCACCACGCTCGTCGGCTAAGACGAGCGTTTAACCATCGACGACGTAGAATGAATGATGGTGAATAAGGGAGTGAATTGGTGAATGGGAAAGTGAAAGTAGTAGGACCTTCAAATGGTGGTACAATAAGCTGCAGGCTGCAGTGCCGCCCAGACTACAGACAGATTAGGGTGATAGCACGTAGGGCTCGAAGGGTGTGAAATTAAAAAATATAGAATTCTATATGGTAATTTTATTTTTTTTTAGAAATAATTGCTTTTCGTCGTATAATTAATAATAACAATTTGTATCCTCTTGCGAACTCCATCCGTGGACACACTGTATTGTATATATATGTAATATATAAATTTATTCCAGGCTTTCGGATGTGATTACATCTATCATTAGCGAGCTAAAATATTTGTTTATTGAAGATTTATAATAAAATGAATGATAAAAGATTTTTTCTTATTTACAAGTTAGTGATAATGTTAAACAAATTAAAGTTACTAGTAAAACTAAACAATACACAATTCTTAACGGAGCATTTGAAATTATTAATTAAAAATTTGTGAGTTTTACATTGTATAAATTAAATTTCGACTTTATCCAACTTTTAAATTTTTAGGTTATTACTAAACTACCATTTCTTCACTAATGTTTATGATGCATGCGTCTGTCAATAAGCCAGTCAGAATTGACTACATTTTGAGCTACTTTCGTGAAAGTTTTTAAATTTAATTATTTTTTTTTTATTATTATTATTAGCTTTAAAATATTATTGTGTACAACTATATTAGTGTCAATAAGTCAGTCAGAATTAACTATATTTTGAAATACTTTTGAGAAAATGTTTGAATTTCGTTCTATTTTTGTTTTTATTAACTTTAGAATATTCCCAGCAAACATTTTGGTTTAATTTGACGTCGAGACTACCTACAATATATATAATAAATTTGGTCGTAAAATTAGATTTAACCATTTTTAAGGAAAATTTACGTTGGCTCGACGTGGATTCGACATAAGTGGAGAATAAGACGACGTCGAAATTTGGTTAGTACGTTTGGTTAGTAATACTTCTCTAGGGAAATTTGACGTCAGTATAACGTCAATTCGACGTTGACTTAACCAGCTTAGGTAGAAACTACAAACATTTTCAGATGACGAATCACAAAAAGATAAATTTTTTACTTATTTGGTATTTTTATCTATAAAAATGGAAATATTGTAGGAAGTGGCCAACACAACTAAAACAGATGCTTAATTCACAGCAAAGATTGAAAATAAATAATTCGGTAACAAAAATATATGTAATGTAATTGCGACGCATCAGTAGGTCACGCTTGTTGAAATTAATGCGAAGGAAATTTTTTTGTACATGTTAACAGTTCTACTTTGAAAAATAACAATGCCCTTCCAAAATACTCTTTAATAAGAAAAAATATTATGATGTAAAAAATTATAATAATATTATGAGCTAAAACTATGTTACATTTGTTATGTATCACTTTAGAAAATCAATAATGTTTTTTTGTAATTTTCATTCACTTTTTCTAGTTAATTTTAAAAATTTTAATTTTGAAATTATACTTCAATTATGTTAAGAAAATATGGCGTATTGTGCTAATTCGACTTAAAAGTTAATACGACTAAGGAAATCTACGTATTTTACAAATAGCTTTTGACTAAGTTGAATTACCTTAAAGTTACCGACATGTTAGTTAATTTTACCTATTTAAAGAATTAACCTGTAAGTTTTATCAAAAATTTACCTGTAGGTAAACATAACATATTTAGGTCATCCTATTTTTGGAAATGCTCTTGGTAAATTTCAACTACATTAAGTGTAAATTTTTATTTAACATGGAGTAATTTGTAAATTTTTCACGTTATACTGCACTTGAGATTTTAAACGTTTTAACGATATTATTTATTATTTTTTACATTCATCTATCTATACCACAAAAGAATTAAGTTTACCACTAACCGTTTTTTAAAATGGCCGAAATTTTCAAGAATAATAACGAAGACAATAATTGAACAACCTAATTGTTAAAAATAACCTAAATAATATAAATTTTACAAATAGGTTATGTATGGCTAGGTTTTAAATTGGAGGTTTATAGTAGAAATTACTTTGTAGTAGATTTTTCAGGTAACTCCTACAATAAAGTTAATACATATTTATTCAGGATGACTTTTAGGTTAACAAGGTATAATTGTTCTACGATATCGACCTAATATTAAAAAAAGGAAATGTTCTTTAATGGACCATTTAATTACTAATCAAAACTTTTCTCCATATAACCGACATTGTATTTTGTATTTTAATAAATAAATATTTACATTTTTTGTTAATTTTATTTGGTTTTGGAAGAAAAGTACCTAATTATTTTTTAAAAATTCTTTTGCATTCTCGATTTTAATTTTTGACTTTTTAAGAATTACAACCAATCGTTCCATATGGTCCCCTTGCGCCATTCACGGAAAAAAAGTTGTAACCTTATATTTTAGAAGCCAAATAAGTGTTATCGGTAGTGATGTCTGAATATTCAATGGTCTGTTTTCAGTCAACACATGGTGGAACTACAAACTTCGTTAATCTCGTCCAAGGACAGTCTTAAATGTGTTCTTCCTGCAAAATGATGCACTTTGCTGGTTCTTTTCGTCATTTTCAGGGTCGCACTGCTTAGAAACTTCAGCTTTCATTCCGATTTAAGTTTATACAGGGTTGTTAATTATAATATGTAATTACATTATGCAAGATACAACAAATATTAAAAATAATTGTTTAAAAACTTGTTTAATTTTTGTGATGGAATGAGGGCAGTGGCGTTTTATCCATTTGAATTAATAAAAGTTTTGCTAAATTAACTTTTCCACGTTTTCTTAAAACGAGTGTTGTGGTGCCATTATATAAAGAGGGAGACGTAACTGAGACGTCCAATTTTAAGCTCATCTCTCTAATTCCGACATTGCGAAAAATTATTGGAAAATTTGTAAGAACTATACATAAAAATAATATACTGGACCTAAATCAATTCGATTTTTAACATCTGTTTCTTCTTGTTTGGAATTAGCTTATGAAAATATAAATTTCAACGAAGCCGTAGCTGCTGTATTTTGTGATCTGGCTAAAGCTTTTGACTGTGTCAGTACTGCTGCAAAAGCTTAAAGTTTACGGTATTAGAAATAATAGGTTTGTTCCCGAAGCGAGTTCCTAACATATTGAGTATGCGCAGTACAAAATAAATGTTCCAGTAGAGCAAAGTTCCAAACAAATTGAACTTGTTTGGTGTTTCTGCAAGATTAAAAACGTGTTCATAACATGTTTGTTATTAATTTTAATGGTTCCTAAGTAAAATACGAACTTTTACTTTCGCGCATGCGTGCTGATTTAAAATCATGTTTTTCCTTTTCTCATTTGTTTTTAATTGGGTTTTTGGTTTTTTGGTTAGTTTTGTGAGTGCCTATTATCTTTAATTTTAACTAAAATATTATACAGCGTTGTAACAGCAAAAAAATATAATAAGGAGGGTAGTTTTTATTTGTGCAATTTTGAATTGATCATAAAGTATAACCTCAAAATCTTATTTTTTTAATAAATATAATTGAATGACCTGTATTTAGTTAAAACACTCAGCAACATTAATTTTTTTAACGTTTCAGCACACATTTATTCAGAACTCATTCCGTACATTATTCTGCTCACGCATGCGTATCAGATAATGTTTGTAACAAGTTTGGAACTCTCTTCGGGAACAAACCTAATAATGTGGTCTTGAGTTGGATGAAATCCTACCTTTTAAGTCGTAAACAGTCCAAACTGTTTCTGATTAGCTAACAAGCGACATAAAATGAAGTGTCCCTCAAAATTCAGTCCTGGGGCCCACCCTGTTTTTAATTTATATCAATGATTTAGTGAAGTTAAAAAATATCTCTTTAGTTAGTATGTGTTTATGTTAATTTATAATAATGTGTGTTTATCAATAAGTATTTTAACTTGTACAATGAACATATATTCTCTCTCTTTCTTCTCAAATCGAAATTGGCTTTAATAATATATTGACTAAATGGGGTGTTGCTATGATCAATCTAAATACATCACCTTGTATATTGTATATTTAATTTCGTTAGTTAAGTAACACTTGTGTGAGATAATGTGCTATGTCGGCTGTAACGTATACCACTTCATTTTGTGTGGGTTATAATGAGAATATTATTATCAGATATTTAATACTCAATAATGTAGGCAGTTGTAAAGTGTGTATTCGTCTAGGTATGTGTATCATAAGCACCTTTTTTAAATAGCACAAATAAACTAACGTATATTTTTTTAACCCTTACGGAATTTTTAGTATATTATGGACTCTTAAAACATTTAAGAATAATGTGTGAATGTTTTTAATCCACTTCAAGCCAAAAAATGTACAATGATTTCAAAGGCGTAGATAGGAAGGTGGTAATGTTAGTAATTACCCCTCCCCCAAATCATAGTCAACATTATAAAACTAATAGTATTTTTTCTGGTAATACACATATGAACTCTAGACGTTGTATTTTACACTGTTGCCATATTTTAAGACAACACGCTGCGCATTCCCCAATAATGTTAGTAGTGAAAACAACCTAGCTACGCGCTTGAAGGATTTACAAATAAACACTTTAAAAAAAAATTACGCCAATTTTTGACAGTTTAACACATTAACAATATTGGTTATGTGTATAAAGTAGGATTGTTGTACCTGGTCAAAGTTGGTTAATTAGTGATGATACGTCCTGTATTTTCCCAACAAATTGAACTAGTAGAGCAAATAGCGGTAATAAACTATTTGCAAAAAAAGGCAGGAATACAGTAATTCATTATGATATGATATCAACTTAAGATGAGTCTACTGTATCATATGATGGAGTGAAAAACTGATGTCATGAATTCAATTGTGGAAGAGCTTCATGGGAAAATCTTCATGATGGAGGAGTCATCCCAAAAAAAATTAAAATGTTACCTAGCAGGCAAATTAGTACGCCTATGTATAACGTTCGTCAACAGTGAAATCACGGTGGCATGATTAGTAAGGGCAGAACGGGATTTTGGCTCCAATAATTTTGAAACTAAATAACTGGATAACTGTTTGAGTTACGAATATGCGGTTTGCGGTCTTGAACTTATCTCGTTAAACTCTACAGGATGATATACAGTATCGGCTATCGAATACCTTCCTTGGTACAAGTGCATTTGAAAACTACAGAGAGCCAGCATTACAAGCAGGAAAGGAATGATACCAGCGATGCCAGTCAGTACGGCCTGGCCAACGTTACAACGTGGTCGGGCCGTACAAACTGGCAACGCCGATTTATTATATTCGCCTTCTGCTCGTTCCAATGCCAACTCTCTTCAGTTTTCACACGAACTTGTGCATCGCGTATTGGAAGACCTTTAGTACTGATCTGGAATATAACAATTGCAGAACGCTGGCAATACAAGAAGTACTCGATTTCGCGAATTTTAACAATGCTCCTCGTATGTTCATTAATTGAAACATTCCAAAGGATATGAAAAAAATTTATGAGTACAGTAAAGCTAGATGAATAGAAGAATGAGGTATTGAATTACAATGGGATAATAATTAATGAATTGTTTGAAGAAAATTGAAAACCGCCGGAAAGATAAAAGCCATAACTGTCGCCGTTAGTCATTCTGAGGAAAATATTAATTAAATTGCTTATATCCAAGCGTCTGTTGTGGTATACAACACAATTGCATAATATATTCTAAGAGTCAAGACACACTCGTAAATACTCGTTATTGTTGTTAGTTGCCGCAAATCGATATAATACAGTCAATTTGTTCTCAAGCGGGAAATTTTTAGGGTAGTTTTGATTTCTTCAATGTTTTTTGTGGTGCTGAATTCGAATTTGAGGTTTGCTAACAAAATTTTGTGACGCAACATTAAAAAAAATTAAAAAGGTAAAAAATCTAGAGGTTTTTTTTATATAACTCGGAAACTATCAACTATTTATAAATAACCTCAATATTCAACTATTCAAAATAAAAGTACATAAAATTTCTTACAAATTTTTCTATTTAGGTTTTCTCCGACGAACCGTTTCAACTAGTTGAAAATTGGCGTAGTTCGGATGTCTCATCAAAAACCCACTATGTCAAGTCCAAAACTCCAATTTCTTATTAAAGGCTGTGTCATTTAATGAATTCCTTTTAGTTCTCTGCACATACCTTATTTAGATCGAATATGTAAAGGTACAGGTCGTTTTTCAAAAGTTACATAATGTTCAAATTATTTAATGAAGTCCGAAATTCCACAAATTCAGTTACAAAAAAATTTAAAATTCTAACGTAGAATCTTAAAAAATTATTGTTTCATAAGAAATGGTAGATATTTTAAGCATAGGTTCAGGACCTCAAAATATTAATACTTTGCTAAATAACACTGGGTCAATGTTATCTACTTCTGAGAAGTTACAATTTATTTTTCGTTTTTTGCAATATTTTGGTTATTATTTAAACTAACTTGAAATTTCGTACGGCTATATTTTTGGGTTAGTAAATCATAAGCATCTTATCAATTTTGAGATTAGACAAAGAGAGCGCCACCTCCTCTCTACTGGACGAAGAAAACAATATTTTTTTTATTCTTGGCATTTCCAAAATTATTATTTCCAAATTTATGATAAGTTTGAGGTATAATTTTCTATAATTTTTGCCCCTCACATAATTTCTTTAAAATGGGCCATATTCGAGATATTTCAGAAAACGTTTGTATAAAAAACGAATAATTCATTATTTGACAGCTGTACATTTTGATTTTTCAGATTCGGATTCAGCACTCCAAAAAACTTATAGAATAAAAGAAAAAAAATGGCAGTGGCGCCTTGGTCCATTATAAAATGTAGAAAAACAGGCAAAACCAATTTTGCCCCAACCTCTACCTAAATACAGTAATTATAAAAACATTTATATTTCGGTGAGAATAATTAACACATCCACTAAACATACCTTTTTAAGTAATTAATGAACCCACAGATTTTATCCTACAATAAACGAAACCATTATCATTGTGAACTCCTTATATGCCGTTCAGTTTCTTTTTAAATCCGGGATGGCTATGTCAAAATTTTTCCTTAAATATTTTAAACCATTTCATTGGAGAATTTCAGACATATTTCAAATTTTAACCAATGAAAACATGGGTATCTGTTTGTGTTATAATATAACGCCACCGAAAAGAAGAATGATAAAATCATATTAATTAATATTATACACAGTGAAATGAATAAAATTTCAATAGCCATCCTGGATTTAAAAAATATCTGAACTACATATAGATAAAATTCTCTTTACTTCTGCAGCATTTATTTTCTAATCAAATCTCTCTGAAAACTTTATTAATGATAATTGGTTTTAAAAGATAGGAGTTTACCCACATCCGAGATTGACACGACATTCGTTGTTGTAGGTTCTTGGCTTAGACCCCACATCCGCTAGCTGTGTTGTCCGATTTAGATTTCATCTCGTGAGAGGCTATTTGTATCAACCAAATGTACCGCCATAGTTTTTACTTGTTTCCTGTATTAATTTTTCCACTGAAGGATTATACAATGTGAACAAAAAGTAATTTGTTATTATTTCGATATCTGATAGGTTTACAAAAAAAAAAGTTTTATGAAATAAATCAAGTCAAATAGAAATATACTGGGTGTAGCATTACTCCGAAATAACGCAAGGACATATTTAGGAATCTTATAGATTCCCACCTAAAATAGAATCTACATATTATACAACAAGTAATAAAAAATAATAAGATTTGGACTCAAATTTTTAAATGCCTCAGCAGCAACATTCATTATTCATAACAAAACTTTATTAAAAAAAGTAGGTATATTTACCGTAATCTGGGGCAACTTGGTCACCCCGGAGTAACTTGGTCACCTATGACGTAATTTTTGGTTTTTATCCGGCTGTTTCTTTTTTTTTTGGGATTTTCCGGTCCCTCTCGTTTGTTTCAAGTAAATAGTCAGTGAAAATGGTAAGAAAGTACCAGAAAACCGCCGGGTCAAAGTCCTATCAAGATTATTCTAAAGGAAATTGGGAAAAAGCCATAGAAGCTGTTGAAATGGGTATATAAAAAAAATTTGCTGAGTGCATCAGAGACCCTTGGAGTGGCCACTTGGGGGTTGACAAGGCTCGATGCAAGGACGGTAATCGCTAAATACCTGGACAAACAAGGAAAAACAGTTAGTATCTTCAAAAACAACACTCCAGGAGAAGATTTTCCAGAGGAATAGGCTCTCCATTCGCCTACCATCGATCATTAAAAGGGCCAGATCCTCCGTGGACCGTGGAGATATTTTAAAGTTTCTCACCAATATAAATGAGACTCTAAGCGATGCGGACGATTTTAATATATACAACTACGACGAAACTATCGTCACGGACGATCCTGGGGCCAAGAAGGTGGTGGTCCCCCGAAACACAAAAAGGTTAGAAAGGGTAGAAAACCACTCTCGTACCTCCATTAGAATTATGGTGTGCGGAAACGCCTCCCATGGTTGTCTATAAACCTGGACACCTTTATGAACACTGAACAAAAGGAGGCCCTCCAGGAACGAAATATGCAAAAAGCCCTTCTGGTTGGTTTGACATGAATTTGTTCGAGATGTGGTTTTTCAAAATCCTCCTGCCGCACATAATGGAAACCCTAAATGCGATTACTGTGACGATTCAGATGCATCAGATCCGTTGGAATATCAAGATGATTCTGGGACAGACAAAGACTTCATACCTAGTGGTTAAGTTATTTAAGTTAAGAGTTGCCTAAGTTTAAGTCAAGAGTATTACCTGAGTTACATTTGATAGTTCCTTTTAAACAGAAAAAAAGATGTACTATATTCAAGATGAATGATCCTATTTCAGTGCTTTGTTGTGTTTGTATATCCGCAAGTAAAACTCGTCTCGATTTGTTTAACAATAGCTAATAAGCCTTGCTTCAAGATTAGAATCAACTTGCCCTAACCAAAATACCTCTAATTAAATGAAGAGTATCTATTACTCAATTGCAGTATTATGTACATCTTAAATGAAATAGTCTTACACTTGTTTTAAATATACTTTATTTATATTCAATGTTCTTAAATCCAATACAACTAAATTTGTTACAATATGATCTTTGACACAAACATTTTGATTTTGGTTGAATTATAGGATAGTTTCATTGAAGAAATAATCTTGAAATAAGATAAGGCTGTTCTTGCTTTTTAATAGGGTTCTCACTGGTATCTATCCACCGAAAAACATTTTTCAAAATTGTTTTCAGTTAATATACCAAATTCCTCTGTCCTCTGAGGTGTCCCACCTATAATTAAAAAAAAATAATAATTTTATAACTTCAAAACTTGGTCAGCCCATATTTATATTTTTTTTATAATATAAAACAAAAAACATGACTTTTGCAAACGTTAACTGTTTCCTCATGTTGTTGTCTGTTTGTAAAAAAAAATTGGTGTAAATGCGTTAAAAAATAAAAAAAAAGATATTTGGGAAAAAGTCCGAAAAAGGTGACCAAGTTGCCCCAGGTTACGGTATCTTAAATTAAACTTTATTAAGGAAACAAAATGAAATCCAAGGTGAAAAAATATAGAGGGTGAATCATTTAAGAACATCGATATTTAAGTTGATGTAACGGAACACCCTGTATATTTGGCAGTTTTTTAGAAATATGCAAAAAGTAAACCCTGTAACTTTTATTTAAAAATGTTTCTCATATTTCTTATGATACGATTGTTATTATTTTTGCTTATATTTTTTTAGAGTTTATCAGTTGTAGTGTAAATGATTAGAACTGAACTACCAGTTATGGAAACAACTTATTTATTTTTTTAGATATTTTTTTTAAATTCTTCCTAATATTACAAGTTGTTTTCGCATTTTTTTTGTAAAAATGCTTAATATGTTGTCGGGTAAATCGAAATATTAGCAAACCACGTTACTTTTTGTACACCGTGTATAAAAATTTGTAGGTTTCTATTTATGTTAAACGTTTTTTGTATAAATAAATAACTATCTTTATAAAACTATCGGTTCCTTTGTAAACTGGACTCTTGTCAAATAGTTCAATACAGACACATTATTTACATTTTGTAACTGTATTTTAACTTTAATGTTTATAGGCATTATATTGAATAAGATTCTTGTTTTAATTAAAAACTTTAAAATACATTCGTAATAATTAACAACGTTTTACTGGGATACCTTGTATTTCAACATTCCATTTCATGAGAACAGACAAGAGGACTCCAATCCAATAAAAAATGGAGGCCGTACAACGGCAAAGGGACCCAGAATCGGTTTATGGCATCAAATTTCTTATTGTAGTTTGAGAATGTATTTTGTAATATATCAATCAAAGCTAAAGAACTCAAAGTACTTTCATATTATCAAAGATTGACTTATTTTAAAGGGAGACTGTATTCTTAAACGAGGCTGACATAACTGTTGAAAAAATAAATGTAAAATAAACCCTAAATGATCATAATAGTAATTGCAAGTCACCTGCGTTTGTGAACTGCAATACCGACACCATAAAAAGCAAGACAATAATCTTCTGGTTGAGTCGGACGAATTTCTTATACCAGTTATTTATTACTTTACCTTAAATACATGTTATTTTGTCGTTTTTCTACACAAATTATGGGTCTCTTTGTGTTATTATAAATTTTCAGTACTGTAATCACATATTCTTTATGTGGAACTTAGATATATAATAAGGTTTCAATTTGTCCCTCTAAATTGAGGCTGTCGGCACTTTTGCGCAAATTCTGCTATGCCATTATCAATTATACTTTCGATTTCTAAAATGAACTCATTAATAAAATTAATATTTTCAAAAACATTTTTTATATCATTTAATTTTTATCCTTAACGATCCATAAACTAGAGCAAAAAGTAGGCAAGAGGACACTGGTTTCTGATATGTATAAAGAAACTAGGGAAACTGCACCATTCGCGCAATTCCACAATAACAGAAATGATAATTGCATTTCCCTCCTGAGTTACCTAATCTTACAGAATTCCAATAAATGGATACAGGATATCAATACCAGGTGTTAAATATCTATGAAATTATTATTCAATCTTTTCAAAGCAAATTGAATGACTTCTTTGTATTTTAATAATATAACACCCGTATAATTTTCTATAAGAAACTATCGTGTTTATTTATAACGGCGCGACATTGGCATATGCACGACTTTTATCTTGATGTGTCTGTTAATCGATCATTTTTTCGTGAAATTCTACTAATAAAATTAAGTAAACATATTGGAGAACAAAACATAAAAAAGCTTTTCTTACCATAAAATTTATTAATATAAAATATTCTATTCGACTGTTTTGGCTAATGCACATCTGACAGGTCAAAAATTTCTGTTTTTCAGAATATGTAAACTTGAGAGGTTAGTATCGAGCACTATAAAAAAATTTCTGACTTACCGCCTTTATACCAATTCACTGCGCTTTAACAAAAGGTATTAGACTTAAGTCTTTAATAAAACCTTATTTTATCTAAATTTTGAAAAAATTGTGACTTGTCTTTGTACCTTACTTCAAAATATTTCTTCATGGATTAATTCATAGTCACATCACGAACAAATTGTAATTCTGTCCCAGTCATAAGCTATATAGGGTGTCCCGTAAATCAACCGAATAGGGGTGGTAAGATTAACATTGTTTGCTTAATAAACATAAATATCCAACAACCTTAAAGTTTTTATCCATATGTTAAAAACATTTTAACCGATTTCAGTGAAATTTTCACAGTTTGTTGATGTCTGTTAGAGTTAACGAAGCGTCCCCCCAACCTCCAAGAAATTTGTCACCCTGTAATGAAATAGGTGTTCGGTACCGGTTATATTACTTTTAACACTTAGCTTCATTTATTTAAAATTTTTATTTTTGTTTTGGTACACTCGTTAAACTGAATGAATTTATTCACAATTCTAAACTATTGTCATCGTAAAGAAATTCATAAATTTATTCGTCAAATCCTTGTAAGGCCCGCTCGAAAATAAGGTTATAAATAAGGTTATAACATGGTATTCCCCAAGACTCATTTTAACTCTCGGACACCTATGCATTGTCTCGGTTTTATAATTGCCGTTTCGTATGGATCTACATGACAATTATAGGTGACCAGGTTGAAGTTTTTGTCTTTATTTGTCAAATCTATAATAGATTGAACCCTAAAAGGAGAAAATTAACTTAAAGCTATTCTTTAACTCTCAACCTTCTAGGTTTACATAATTATATCAAATATAAAAAGAAAAAAACAATTATATTTCTGTGGTTTGGTTCTATAAGGGCTAATCTCAGAATTATATAATTTAAGTAAAAAGCGTTTAAATTATTTATGAAAATTGAGTCGATTAACGATATTAAGTATCAAATGAATGTTGGTAATAACACTGATGCCAATTCTCGTTGCACATGTAAAGCGGTGGTTAATTTTAGATGTTCTCATGTACAACTCTTATTTATAAAATCTTGCATATTTACAAAATCTTAATTTTGGCCCTTTTAGAACCAAGCCACAAATTTAAACATTTAAAAAAAGGCTACTGACTAGCTAAAAAATATTCTTTTACAGTTGCAGTAATACCACGATTTCATCCAATTTAAAAAGTTAAAAGAGTTCTACAGTATTGTTTATAATATCTTATATTTATCTTATTTATGGCGTGGTTCAAAGCCCACTCGTACTGAAGCTCTAAGCTTATTGTACCCCGCACAGTTTCTTCCCCATTAGGTTTAATATCCTTGATGGGTTCGGATTCGGTTAAAGTTTCCCTTTCTGACTAGGAGGTCTGACCAACACTGGCTCATGTCCCAGCACCCATTCAAGAGTGACCTTATTATGTTCTGCCAGGGCCTGAAAATACTGTTGTCTTAATTTGGATTGTTCTACTACCCTTTGCGGTGCTTTAAGGGCCTGGCTGTCTATAATAATAAAGATTATCATTTCTCTAAAAGATTATTTAGCATGATCTGGACACATTGCTGCTACTTCAGCCTGGAAGACTTTAACAGTGACCCCAAGTTTAGAGTAATGGTCTTTCTTCAGTTCACATGGTAAATTCCAGTTCTTGTACTGTTTTGTAACCTCTAACCTTGAGTTCACATGGTGACTGATTTGTTTTGTATTTTTCTATTTTCTCGGCTTTTGGCATTATTTTTTATATCGAAAGGTTTTATAATGTCACACATAAATGTAATAGGCATTATATTCGATGACATTACTGACACCACAAGTTACAATGGAAGAAAACCTAGCAGTACCTCCATTGCTGCAATGGGCGTGCTTCTAAATGCCCCTGTTATTATTAAACGAGCCAGTCTTTCTATTTTATCTAGTTTTCCACAAGCTGTTAAGTTTTTAGCCTAGTACCACTCATACACTCCAAGTGTGAGTCTCAAGTTAATTTGATACCGTCAAAGGTGATTTCAAAGTAAGTCTGGACCTTATTGACTGCAGCTCTAAGCTTTAAACAACCCCGTTTTGGTTATGGAAAACTAGGTACATATCCGTGATTTTTTTAATCAGGTTATTCTTTTTCATACATCACCTTACCCTGTAAGGCTATACTTTTGGAGAACATAAATTACACCAATTACAGATCAATTTTACCATGATATAATGATTGTTAATATTATTTTTTCCACCATTTAAAACGAAAATAAGAACGCATTTGGGGTTCTTCTTTTCGGAAACACCCTGTAATAAATCAGCATGTAATTATTACTGTACCTCCGACAATATATTTCTTTTCAGTCACACTTTTAAGTATATCGAATGCGGTTTTCAATGAATACATTAATCGACAAAGATATAGGAAGAAATTAGTATGTTGATCCCGGCTGCAACCCATATTTTTTCGTTCTAATCATAGGTAAAAGCGGATAGGCCAACATTGTTATCCCGGAACACATACCTACGATAATGAGCAATAACGTATATCCTCCAGTGAACGCGTTTATAGAAACCGAAATTAGTCTGAGGGTGAAAAGACGGGGAAGACCGAGCAGCTGCTTTCTTGCCATAACGTTCAAGATTGACAAATCTTAAACCAAAGGGTCCTGCATCTTGACAATGGGGCACGAGCTATAGGAAGTACAATGTATATCTATCTGTATAAATAGTATTAATTCGGAAGACAACTGCCGGGGTTTTTGTAAGGAAGATAGGGCCCGAGGGAATTTCGATATGTTTTTGCTCCAAAAATATTTGAGGTATACGGGTCAATACCGGACATAAAAGCATCGAGTTTGGTGGGAAAACAGAACAAATATTGGTGTATTCAATACAAAATTCTGAGTATTAGCATATTTAAATAAATCTACTTCTGTTTATTGACTTACAAATCAAACTTTATAGGGTGTTTTTAAAGCAGTCTTTTTTAGTTTTTAATCAAATATGGACTGAATGCCAAGGCCATAAATTTTAAATAAAAAAAATGGACTGAATCACAAAAACGGTTTTTAAAGTAGGTTATGGAAAAAATCACGCATTTCGGAAAAGACAATTCTCTTTATTTTTAAATCCAGAGGCATTCGTAGTTATCACGAACGTAACTGGTATCTCTGTCTCTGTCTCTCACGGATTATGGCCTAGTTTAGAAACATTTTTTCGTTCTTTAGTATCTTTCGACTATACGCAAATCCGTAGACAGGGCGGGGTGGGGGGGACTTTTGGAAGGGGCCCGGACTGGCAAGAACTTTATTTTTCTGACTCTATACCTATGAAAAAATTTTATGAATTTATAAAAAATAATTTTTTTTATTATTATATATTTTAAAAGTTTTCAAGATTGACTTATGTTCGGTATGGGGTATTAATGTACCGTGACCTAAAATTAGCCTAAACATACAACAAACTTTTTTAAAAATTTCTAAAATATTCCAAACATCCTTGAAATATTACTCATTACACTGTCTAAGATAATTATTCAAGAAAAACTTTTTGGGAAGTTATTATTTTTATATATTTCAAAATAATCTTAGAAATAATAGTTATTTATGTACCAAGGCCGTAAAGTTGATCTTTTTTGGCCGAATCAGAATTTTTTTTATATTCTTGTTTTTGAAAAGGAATTGTTTTAAAATTTAATTGAACGAATAAAAATCCATCGTTAACTAATAAAAATTGTACACAATTACTAACGATAAGTATGATAAACAAAAAGCGGCCGTAAAGTAAATGCGGCTAAAAAAGTGACACTTTAGTAATGTTAATAAATCCGTAAAAACAAAATTGTTGAATGTACCTACTGAAAAACCTAATTGTGATAAAAAAAAACTGATAAACATAAAATACAACACATTGTGAAAAATTTACAAAATTTGAAAAATTAAAGAGGACTTCAATGGAAAAAACATTTCAATAAATGTTTCAAAAAACAAGGTTTTTTATGGAAATTTATTAGTTCATGAAATGTAATTAAAAAGAAAATTATTTAAGAAAATATTTTTGCGAAGTTATTATTTTTAGGGAGATTCCAATATAAACAAAATATTTGAATGTACTAAAAAAAACTCATCATAAAAATATTGATCAATATACCGGGTGGCAAAGAGAATAGGACCACGTTAATATCTCCTTTTTTGATTAAGCGATTTGGATCAAATTTGGAACAAGCATACTAGACATGATTTAGAATTTACACTTATACTTAAACAAATTGGCCGATTTCCGGTTTTACCGGAAATGCCATTAAGTTTGATTTTTTAAATGAGATCTACAGGTCAAATTACATAAAAAAGTGTTGCCCAATTTTCACTTTTCCCAAATAAATTTATTTAAAAAAATATTTAATATTAGAAGGCTATAAGCCGGAAAATTATGTTCTAAGTGGTGTATAGGTGCATATTGTCAGCTTGGTAATAATATTTTCCATTTAAAAAGTGAGATTTTGGTAAAAAATACGTTTTAGAAATGTATTTTTTATCTGAATAATTTTTTAATTCAACTGGTAAAATAGATTTTATTTCCCAGTTCATGGCTTTCTACCTCAAACATTAAAAAAACAAAAATAAAATTTGGCAACACTGTAATTTGAACCGTAGATTCCAAAGAACATAAAATATACAAGAAGCCATTATACCAGTTGAATTAAAAATAAATCCTTCAGATAAAAAATAAATTTCTAAAACGTATTTTTTACTAAAATCTCACTTTTTAAATGGCAACTATTAAGGGCCATTTCGTCATTAGATGGAAAATTTTATTACCAATCTGACTATATGCACCATGTACCACTTAGAACATTATTTTCCAGCTCATGGCATTCTAGGTATATCAAACATTTTTATTTAAATAAATTTATTTGGGAAAACTGAAAATTTGGCAACACTGTTATATGTAATTTGACCTGTAGATATCATTTAAACAATCAAACTTTAATAGAATTTCTAGTAAAATCGGATGTCGATCATTTTGTTTAAGTACAAGTGTCAATTTGAAATTTTGTCTAGTAGATTTGTCCCACATTTAATCCAAATCGTTTGATAAATAATAATTTGGCCATATCAACAGAAAGTAAATTACTGCTAATACGGCCCATCAAATCCTATAACGAACCATACACATTAATTAAACATTCACATGGTCTGCTCTAGGATCTGAAACCACTAAATGACTGAAAGGCCCGTAAGTGAAGAGGAAGCTCTCGAACACACTGCGCTACTGAGAGAAAGAAATATAAATAAGAAATATAGAGAAAGATATATTTACGTAGCCCTGGTCTCACTGTCACATGATATAGAATAACACTATAGATGTATTATAGCATTTATGGATTTATTTACAGATTATCTAAAGTTATAAAGATTATAAGCTTTTAGATCTTTTACCTTAGTATAAAATTATGCAACAAAATATGCAACAAAATATGCAACAAAATATGCAACAAAATATACAACAAAATATACAACAAAATATGCAACAAAATATGCAAAATGTTTTCAAAGAGAGGGTGGCCTTTCAACCCCTCCCTCCCCCCCCCCCCCTCCCAACCGCTTTCTAATGTCAATATAAAATAAAATCAAGTAGTTATCTTGTGAAATCGTGTGACTACTTGTATCATACGTATTGAAGTGACATAAATACAAAATTCCAGTGTTTTTGCTTCAGTACCGATTCAAGATCGTATTCCCGCTGTTTAGCAGCATTTCGCTGTACAGACAGCATGAGCTAGGGACAGTGTTGCTGTTCAGTTTCTGTTTAAATCTAGGGTAGCTATGAAAGTCAAATATTACTCTGTATAGTAATACTGAAAGTTTTCCTTGTTCGCAAATAGCTCACCAAAAAATGTAACGTAGCCACGTCGAAAATTTTGACCAATCAAAAGATGGATGTCTGTTTGGGCTATAAGACAAGACCACCGAAAAGAAGAAGACGCGAAGCAAAAATAACCACATACAATTAATTATTGAATCTAAAATCTGTTTAGCCACCTAGGTGTATTTTTTATAATTGAAAAAACTGTGCCCTATACTGGAATTCGAATTTACCTATTCGTATTTTACGAATTCCGATACCGTCTTCACCAACTCGGATATCGGGACATTATGACAATCTAACACAGTTCTGCAAATTCCATCTATGTCATAAATTAGACTTTATAATTAACCCTTTAAGTCAGCCTCCGAAATCCCTATGTTCGTCTTCGTCAGTTGAAGTAACCTTCCATTCTACTACTGATTATAGAATATGCTGGATCCGCCGAAACATGTCTGAAAGAGGTGCCAATTCTTAGTCGAAGGACGTCTGGAATATTTGAAAACTAAAGGATTTTAAAATTTAATCAATATTAAAAATTTTGGTTTCTAGAAAGTAAACCTATAATACTCTTCATAGACTACTGTGTGAAGAGTATAATAAAGTCTACCTAGTAAAAGTTTTTTGTTATAAATTTCTATAAACGTTCAATTTTTTCAATGATTTTTTCTTTAATTAAAAGAGGGGATAACTGTTTGTATATTATCTACAAGGTAGATAGTAAATATAAATGAACGTTAAGAGTAACGTATGTACCTGCAAGCAAAATTATGGTAAACAACCAGTTTCTTGCGAATGTTGTTTGATAATTATTCCTTGCATTGTATCCCCGAAGCATCCCATTGTCTTGGCCAAAAAAATACGCTACTTACATATGTAAAAAAACTTCCAGGGGTATCGTTTCTCCCGCCATGGGTCACATTTTTTTGCGGACTCTCAACGGCAGTTCAATAGGTCATTCATTGTCTCTTGTGCAATTTATTCTCATTCACAGAGGCACTGGGATAAGAAATAGGGACTCGCAGCCTCCCTTTTCCTTTTTGACCTTCTTCGGTTGCTCTATTTTGATAGCGGAACTCGGAACTAACTACCTGAGTTCCGAATAGAAATTTCACTTTTGGCGGGTGCGAAAATCAAACGGTTAATCACAGATTCAGTACCTGAGTGTGGAATATAATAAACATTACTAGGGTAACCGAAAATTTATCCCGGGCAAATGTCTAGCTTTGACATTTATACAACTTTTCTCATTCTGTTTCATGATTCATTGTTCGCTAAAATCGTCTGATGTCTACTGACAATTCAAATAAGCATACTAGAAACATTATGCACCAAAACTTAATCCACAATTAATAACTTACAAAATTTAAATCCAAAATGGGACGATTTTATAAAAAAAACCATCAAACATTGAAGTTGTGACAAGTTGTTAGCCTTTTAAAGAATATGATGGCAAAGTAACTTACATTACGGTTCTTCTAAAATTCGTAATTAACTGCCTTTTAACTTTAATATCCGACGGGCTTTTAAAGGCTTTTTAACTGTTTCCCACAAATGTACATAAAAAGGAGAACGTTAACCTCAAAATTAAAATATGTTTTACACAAAGTGTATGTTATGTGTAGTCTACAAAAAGCTAAATGGAAAAAAGCAAGTAAGTTATGATTGACACGAATGTTACATATTTATTATAGGTACGGGTACTATTATATTATGTAGTTTAGTTTCCCGCTTATGGATGAGACGTTTATCGATATCTTCTTATCTCACGCCCTGTCTTATCTTTATTTCTTTTGTAACTCCCCCTTTGTTTGTAGGACTCCTTTTAATACTTCCATGGTTATCTGTTATCGTAATTAGATTTATTAGTTTTTGTGGCATTCCCAGTACCTTTGCTTCATTAATTAATTATTTTCTCTGTATACTATCGAATGTATTATGTATATTATTTATGTATGTATATTGGTATCGTCCAGTTATTTTTTCAGTATACCGGGTGACAATGAGACTAGGGCCACGTTAATGTTTAATTTATCAAGCGATTTGGATCAAATTTGGAATAAACATATTAGACATGATTTCAAATGGACATGTATAGGAACAAAATGGCCGACTTCCGGTTTTATCAAAATGTCATTTAGTTTTATTTTTGTTTTTTGGAATCTACGGGTCCAATTACATGTGATGGGGTTGCCAAATTTATTTTTTTTTTAAATCTTTTTTGATATAGAATGCCATGAACTGGAAAATAATGTTCTAGTGCATATTGTTAGATTGGTAATTACATTTTCTATCTTAAGGTGAAATGGCCCTCAATATAAGTTATACCTACATCTTTTTGGTATAAATAAATTCTTATAAATCTTCATACTTCCTTGTATATCCTTAAACACCCTCCATAGTTCCATAAAAATCCTCATAAATCCTTCATAATATTCAGAAATCCTTGTAAATCCTTATACATCTTTCACATTTCCTTCGAAATCCTCATACATCATCCTTATACATCTTCACACTTTCTGTATTGCCTTCTGATGTACCATCATATTAGAAGTGTGTAAAAATTAATTTAAATATTTTATTTCAAATAAAAATATTTGAATTTGAGGAATACAGAATACTATTTTTAAAAACTATTTTTATAATACAATATGTTAACCAACTCACCCAGCAGAATAAAGATGAGATGTATAATTATCTATATTTGGATGTGAGACGAACAAAGAGAGTAATTGGTTTAACCACGCCCTTTCTATGGCAAGGATAGGATATTGCATATACAGGTTGATTCATTACTAATTGGAAATATTTCAACTATAGAATCCTGAGCTCAAATTATGAAGGTTTAACCCAAATCACCTAGATAAAATGTGTCCTCATTCTGAGTTATAGGGTGTTTTGTTTAAAAATTTAAAAATTATTTCTGTCCAGTACTTTTTGACTTATTATTGTCATATTTGGCAGGAAGTGTAGATACTATACACCCTACTAAATTATGTTAAATAAACGTTTCTGGCTACCATCAGAGGCGTACGACAGGGGCAAGTGACTGGTTAATCCTTCCCAAATTATGCAGCTTCATGTTTAACTTAAAATATCTCGAAAAATAATAACTATATCGCTATGAAGAAAGAGTATGATATTTACGTAGAAAGTATTGGAGAATCGAAAATTTGTGATAAAATTGCAATTCCTCCAGTGGCGTAGAATTTGGGAAGGATTAACCAGTCACTTGCCCCTGTCGTACGCCTCTGATGGTAGCCAGAAACGTTTATTTAATATAATTTAGAAGGGTATATAGTATCTACACTCCCCGCCAAATATGACAATAATACGTCAAATATGTTTAACCCGTAACTGCTATCGACAAATAAATTTTCCGCAACTGCTATCGACAGGTCACTGTGACCCTATATATAATTGTAAATAAAACCCGTTTTAAATACAAACTGGGTATTTATTAATATAATTATTTTTGTTTAATTAACATAAGAAAATATTATAAACATACAAAAATTTGTTATTGACATTTTGGGCACACTTTAATGGCGCACTGCAAACAAATCGGCAAATGGCAGAGAGAACAGTATGTATTCGTCTTACGGTCTTTTTTGGAGGAACAAATTGCATATCTTTTACGTTTTTATATTTCTTGGGTTTGGAGGGAAGCAGGCTTGTCTTCAATTGATATGCCAAGTATTTCTGCAGCAAGATTTTTAAGTTTACGAAAATCTCTGTCTCTGTCGTAAACGCTATCGATGGGTCACAGTGACCCGCCATTGTAAATATTTCAAAATCTAAATAGGCGGCACAACCACAATCTACGCGAATCAATGCAACACTAACTCATTAGAGAATGAGAGTACCCGGGACCACAGTGCCCCCACTATTTTTCTCTTCTGTTGGTGTCGCTTTATTAGTAGGGCTGGGTCACAGAGACCCCATCGATAGCAGTTATGGGTTAAAGTACTGGACAAAAATAATTTTTAAATTTTTAAACAAAACTCAGAATGGAGACACATTTTATCTAGGTGATTTGGGTTAAATCCTCATAATTTGATCTTAGGATTCTACAGTTGAAATATTTCCAATTAGTAATGAATCACCCTGTATATTGCGGACCATCTATTATTTTATTTCTCTCTAATCAATAATATTGTATTTCTTCATCGTTCTACTGAAGTAAGCAAAACAAAGTTAACGTATCGTATATTTACCTCGGTGTATCATACAGTAATTTACTTGCCTTTTTTGTGTGACCAAAAAAATTATATACACAAAACCATGTTAAAACATGAAACTATTACGTAATTTATGGGAACTTTTGTGATAGTTTAAAAATCGAGAAAAAAGTTTCTCAGGGGTGGAGAAAATGAGGGTAGCTTTTATAAAATTACGCATTTTGGGGTATTACATTAAAGCCAAATTCGTCAATATATATTTCCCAGAGACGCACTAACGGGGTTAAAAAAGGGCGCTATGATAAAATTTTAAATATTTTTATTCATATTTTTACATAAGTTGCCTGTGTTTACTTATTTTTGTAAGTACCTATCAACTTTATGATATACAGCATCTTCATACAGTTAGGTACATGCAGGAAACTTTTTTTATTTGTCGTTTTGCAGGAAATGTTTAAATAAATAAAAGTTTGTTCGTGAAAAGTAAATAACTTTGAAAAATTCGAAATATGTGCTCAATGTACAAGATGTTCTAAAAATAGAAAAGTATGACGACACTAAACCGAAAAGTTGCTCGAATCGAAATGACGTTTTAAGATAAATTGTGGATTCTTAAAAAATAACCAACTTTCTTATACATTTTTTTTTTTCTAGTAAAAAATCAATTTATGACAATATTTAGACATAATTTGCAAATAAACTATAGCCCATATTATGAATAAAAGTTATTTAAGACAGTTGTTTATTTTTTAACAATCTAAAATGTTGCTTTATAAAACATTTTGATCCGAGCAAATTTTTGATTTTTTTAAATAGATCATGAGCGTATATTTTTCATGCAGAAACATTTATTTATTCAAACAATTCCTGACAAATGACAAATAAAAACGTTTTCTCTATGTACCCAATTCTATGTAAAATAAAAATAAAACTTCAGAGAAGCACAGAAATATTGTTCTATTCAAGTTTTATTTACAAGATGACAAGTATGTTAGGGCTGAAATTTTTTGTGAACATTTTTGGTTCTGTTTCTGAGCTTTCGTCATTTATTTGGTGAAATTAAACATTATGTGAGAGCTTTGTGCCCATGAATTGGCAGAGTATATCTTAATTTGTTACGCTTAGTAATAAAATTAAAACCATTTTATTTCTATTTTATTTTAGTGCAATTTAATTTTTTTTATAGTTTTTTGGCAAATAAATTCATGTAAAATATGTTTATATACCTTGTACATTCTCAAGAAATCATGATACATCCTCGAGAAATCATCATACATCCTTGCAAATCCTCGCACATCCTTATACATCCTCGTTCATCCTTTTACATCCTCCTTTTTGTACACCTACACGCTCACGGTTTACCCCTCGGGTGCCAAAAAATACGTTTTAGAAATTAATTTTTTATTTGAAGGATTTATTTTTAACTCAATTGGTAAAATAGCTTCTGTTTCGAGTTATTTGAGGCTATTATTATTTTTCAGTTCATGGTTTTCAACCACAAAAGATTTTTTTTAATTGTTAGGGAAAAAATAAAATTTGTCAAGTATAATTTGAACCGAGAATTCTAAAAAATATAAAATCTATTTAAAAAATCGGAAGTTGGCCATTTTGTTTAAGTTTAAGTGTCAATTCTAAATTATTTCTAGCAGGTTTGTCCCGAATTTGATCAAAATCGAACCATAAATGAAATATATATTAACGTGGCTCTGGTATTCCTTTAACCCTCTCAGTATTAGTAATGTTAATTATCTTCTAAGCTGTATTCAGGAGTGTTATCCTTATATAATTATCACACTCTGTTAGGTCTCCTTTGGTACAATTATTTATGTTTTCCATTCTTCTAGGATTCTTTCGTCTCTAAATATTTGTATCATTAGTTTGTACAATCTCTCCTTCAATATCGACTTGATATTTAAAAATACCCTGTCGGAGGATATGTCGTTTTTACGAGAGGACTTCTGTGTATGTATCTGTAAGATGGGTTGTTCTACATTGTTAAGCCTCTAAAATGCTGCTGGTTGACAACGTCTCTAAGAGGTTTCTAGGGACAATCAAAGTCCTGCAGGTTAATAACATTAATCCTCTGCCCCGAATCATAATTTATTTTACGTCTTGTACTATTAATAAAAATTATTGAAATATTTTTCTTAATTTATGTAAATTCTATATCTTTTAATAAATAAAACAAGACAGTGACAAAGTGATACGTGGATTGACCTTAAATCTACGCATAAAAGCGTAGATTATAGATTGAAGAAGAGAGATGCGTGCAGAAACCGTTACTTCATATTTTAACTATTTTTAACTATTGCTCTAACCTAAGTTATAAAACATTACTATTCAACAAAATGTACGATTGTAAACAACAGGAAATTACAACATTCCAAGTCATTTGTTTAAAGAATCGTTAAACAGTGCAGGTAAAAGATTGGACATTCTTTTTTAGTATCCGACTAAGTAAATATGAATAGATAAAACGTAAAATCTTAACAACTTGACGCTTCATTTAGGTGATTTATATTTTAAAGATGTAGGTAAAGTTTTAAGAGGATATAACATGATTTAAAATACTTTAGTGGAATTTAAATTTTTTTCATCAAATTAGAAGGCGACAATATTTTTTTTTTTTAATTAATTAATATATCTGCCGAAAACTATAATATAATAGCACAATCAATTGAGCAGACACATATAAATGGTCTGGTTTCAGTTAAAGAATTTACGCATTATATTAGAAGATTTTCTTGATACTAATAGTTGTAATATACCAAATATTTCGAATTAAATTGTAAAAGAGTAAAATTCGAAATTAGATTTTTGATGAGTAAAATGTGATATTCATTCAAACATTTTAAGGTAATCTATAATCAAGCGGTATGGAAAATAGGTATACACTTGGTGTAAGAGACAGGTAAGGGACAAGAACAAAAATAACTGAATAAAAAAATTACAAAAATCTATTCATCTTTAAATATTATTAATTATAATTAATATTATTATTTGCTACGTTTGAAAAGTGCCTCCTGCTGCAGAGCGGATCGAATAGATTTTTTAGCCACATAACCATAGAGCAAACAGTGATATCCTAAATTAGTTTCGTATAAGAGACGACTAGTTGGAGAAGGTCCACCTAGTCACCAAATTAGGAGACTTGGAGAACTTGCACATAACTGGGGACACAACAGAATGCACACCCGCAAGAAACACAGACGACATAACAGGGGCAAGCCTTCAGCAACGTAATGTTTAAATGATGATAGTATGTCATCCTTCATGCATTTTTATAGAAGGCATCGCATATAAATCTATTGATCTTAATGACCCTAAGAGGAGTTAGAAGGGGATGGATCTAGCAGGTTTCGATCCAGTTTACAGGATGGGAACTTTCCCGTTTCGGGATTAGTGTGTGTATTTGTTTCGTTTCCGTGATTTCTATTAAAATAAACAATCATACCATATACTCTATACTTTATAAAATATTTGTTACATTTTTTTTTAAATAAATTATCTTTTTTCTATTTTTCTTGGTTTTGTAAAACTTTTCAATTAAATAACAACTGTGACTTCATTTCTTTGTAATTTGTCACAAAATGATTATTTACTCCTAAAGCTCTGGAATTTAATATGGAGTAAACAGACTTTATCGCTCTGCGTTAAAAGACCACAGAGCAGATCCGATAGAGAGGAAGTAGATGTACTAAAAGAACGGCATAGAGTAAAAAGAGCAAGAAGAGGTACTTTCTAAACGTAGCACTTGTAGTTTGTTTTTATGTAACTTAGAAAAATAAAAATTATAGAAAAATAGTTTGTTTTTTTTTTTTTAGCGAAATTTACAAGAATAATAAAAAATATGTATAATTTATTTTGTGTACCGGTGACCGGTACCTTGTGGTATATTTTTGATAGCTTACCACAATGAAAGCAAAAAGTACGTACACCTATACGACGAATTCAACCTTATCTATTACAATTATTTCAAAAAAGCATTACAGGTGTAACTTGACATTGGAGTAGACCGGAAGATCGAGTACAAACGTTCCTCAACAAGTCCATAGTGAGATGTAAGTACTTCTATTTCCTGCATTCTCAAAACCATCACATCTTTGACAAAAAAAAACATGATTGAGTTGGTACTTGGTTCAAAGAAACTGGGTGTGGACAACAAAGTCTCCCGGTAGGTACTTCTGACCATTTCAACGTCAATCTTTTCACGTCCGAGACCTTTTGTTCCTTATTACATCTCACAGTGGCGTAGAGATGTTGCCACGAAGGTCAGACGTTTATTTTTATCGGGGTAATATCACAAGCTTAAAAAATGAGTTTCACGAAAACGTCTTTGTTTAGCCGTATGGAAGAATGATTTTATCTTTAAGCGGTTTGTTTGAATATTCTGCCTCAAATAAAAAATATGTGTTTGGATAATAAATATTTATCTGATAAAGTTTAATAGGACGAGGGCTATTTGAGAACCGATGTTGTTCACAATAGTTTTTGGAATTGTATACCTACCCTTAAAATATAGCATTAAATAATATCGCTAATTTAGAAGAAAAGATATAAGAAATATTCGATAGAGTATAAGACTTCAAAGACCTTATTACTACTATACAGGCACTGAAAAAAAGTCAATAGCGTCAAAACTTTTGAATTATTGTTTAGTGTATAAAATTCAGTGTGTCGTAGTTATTAGGTATTTCTCCGTAGCATGAAAATTTGCTAAATTCTGCCCATGCCAAAAGTAACTTTGTCTTAAGAATATAGTGATTTAAGATCAATTAGTATTTTACCAGCATTGAAGATAGTCATAGAAATGAAAATTAAAATAGGAAAGTTTTTGAAAAACAATATTAAGAATGATTCACAAAAAATGTTTATAAAGTACAGGGTTTTTCATTATATTTTGACCACTACGTATTTTCATAATTCTTGTAAACTCAAAAAAAGTATCACGTAAAAGCTTTGTTGTTTTACCTGAACTTTTTCGACCACAGTAAAACCCATTACAAGCAATCAATTGACAACTTTTAATAAACAAACAACTGTTTCACTTGGAAACATGATTTTCATAGCTATCTATGTGTTATGCTTTCATAGTGCAATAAGTCACTATATAATTAAAATATATATTTGTTATCAGGAAACGCAAGTCTACTTAAAATGGCAAAAAGATATAGGGTGTCCCATTAAAAAAAATAAATTATATTTTGTTGGAGTCGTCCTGTATATACAATTCAGCCTGTTATTACATTTTTAGTCGGTACAGATAGAACAACAAAGCATTTACTTAAAGCTTTTTTTTGTATTCGCAATAATAATGAAAATAAGTAGCGGTCAAAATATAATGAAAAACCCTGTACAGGCCTTTGAAAAATGTGCGCATTTTGAAGCAGATTTTACTTTTCTTTCACTATGTTAAAAAATGGCGATTTTTTAAAGACGTATTTGTTAATTTTTTTTAATGGATCACCCTGTATATTTTTTGATGCTCCGAGAGCCAGTCCTTTTAGCTATCTAGCGATATAAAGTTTTTTGAAATCGATGAAAAAATGACTCAACAATTAAATTTTCTGAAAAAGCCTGCAAAATCAATAATTAACAAAAATTCTCATCAATAAGTTTTGTGAAAATCAATAATCAACAATCATTATTGCTTATTAATGATGTTCTAGCATAGCCTAATTAACTTATTTAACATTTTAACAAACTTTTATTAAACAATTTAAGAATAATTTAAATGTTCTACATATCCTCCTTTTACATTAACACAATTGGGTAAACGTGTTAATAAATTTGTATATGCTTTTTCTAAAATGTTGGGAATAAGACTCTCAAATGCTCGACGTATATTATCTTTTAGCTCTTCTAAATTTTGAGGATTATAAGCTAAAGCTTTAACATATTCCCAAATAAAAAAAATCTGGCACTGTTAGGTCTGGCGAATTTGGAGCCCATTCAACTGGTCCTGTCCTACCCATCCAATTATTACCGTATTTATTAGAAACTGATTGACGAGCAATCAGTGAATAATGGGGAGGTGCTCCATCTTGTTGAAAATAGATTTCATGTAATTCTCCATCCTGGTCAATTTGCGGGTAAAAAAATATTTCTAACATGTCCGTATAAATTGGACCGCTATTTTTTCGGCCCATAAATCTTGTATTTACTCACAGCACACCAAATATTCACTTCAGGAGAGTCTCTTACACTTTCATAAAATTCATGTGGATTTTCTTCACTCCAAATTCTACAATTGTGTCTATTTACGGCTCCATTAACGTGGAAACTTGCTTCATCAGACATTATTAAAAGGAGCTCAGGATTGTTTCTTATCAATGTCTCACACATATATAGACGTTTTTCTTTGTCTCTCTCGTATAATTTTTGGTGTAATTGAATTTTGTAAGGTTTCAGTTTCAATGCTTGTAAGATTCTATGAATTTTGGATCTACTCATATTAAAATGTGAGGCTATTTTTCTGATAGATGACTTGGGAGATCTAGTAACAAACTCGTATACACCAATGGTATCATGTAAAAGATTATCATTGCCGATTTCGTTTTTTTCGGGCTAGTGATCCATTATTTTTGAAAATGTAAACCACTTCATTATTGTCTTGTATATCGGTGCTGTTTTATTAAATTCTCTAAAAAATCTTCGTCTTGTTCGCATAATAGATTTTGTTTCAGCAAAATTAATTATGATACTTGCCTTTTCTGTTTCAGAAAATAACATTTTAATGTAAAAAGAATCACTTGAAACCTTAATCTAAGCTTTTAGAACAGTTAAAATAACAATTTTGACATTTCTTACAAACGTACCAAAGCCTACTATAAAATTATTAATGAGAGTTATTGTTAATTATTGATTTTGCAGGCTTTTTCAGAAAATTTAATGGTTCAGTCATTTCTTCATCGATTTCAAAAAACTTTATATCGCCAGATAGCTAAAAGGACTGGCTTTCGGAGCATTAAAAAATATACGGGGTGTTACATTAAAAATAATTAACAAATACGTCTTTAAAAACCGCCACTTTGTTTTTCAGTAAACCGGAAGTGCTAAAAAATTTTGGATTGACCGAAATAAAACTTGGAATAATTTGATACATTTCGGTTAAAACCGCATGTTTTTAAGTACTTTTGTTTAAAAGTTATAAGCTTGCTAAATGTTGGAAAATATAATGGGACACCCGGTAATATAGGTCTTTATTTTCATTAGCCAAAATGACAATAAATTATAATATGAATTAGATTTAAGAAGATATTAAAGATAAATGCCAATGGTTTAGCTAGGTTTATTTTTTTTATTTATTAAATACACTGCTCTACAGGATAAATACCTAGTTATAGAGCAGGAAAAAAAATTGTTTGTAATTACAAAAATAAATATAACATATTACACAATAAGACATAATTTGGATATAACATAAATTACACAATACAACAAAAATTACAATATATGACAAAAATTAAATAAATTATTGACTATACATAGGCAAGTAGTTGACGAAGAAGCTCTAGCTCTAGATGATATAATTAGGGATATACTTATCAATTTTCCGAAAGCTTTTATTTGTATAGAACTGTACTATAGTGTGAGCAATATTTATGTGTAATAATTAAAGTTGAACATGTGATTTCTGAAAATTGTAAGTTAGTTGTCCACGAGTTGTAACAATAAACCAATTGTTTTTGAGCCTATTAACACCCCACCACTGAGGTTACTTCTTTTATAGAAGTGAATCTGAGGATCTCATGCTTCAACCGCATCCTTCTTCCACTAAAAAATACTTAAGGCAGTGTCAGTGCTAGGCCGTCACTTATTATGTAAATCGTTTTCGTCTTTTTAATTTTATTTAAAAGCCAAAGGAAATTCAAATTAGGTCTAGACATGTCTCGGTTATTAGTTTTGTTAATATTTCTTCTTGATCCGTGATATATGCTGGGTTGTTATTGAATAAGTTTCTTTTATATTCCTGCCTGCTATGGGTTGGTTTAGTCTGTGTTAAAATCTGTTATATCTGTGAAGATTTAAGCGGTATTCCTCACAGCGTCTTGGTTTGTTATTGTTAATGATCTGGTTTTGAAGAATTCTTCGACGTTGAAAGATCTTTGCGCGTGCCCCACCTAGATCCATTAAAAAGTCTCCCACGCAACGGTTTTATTGTTATATAAACGAAACCGGCTTTACGAACTACAACCCGTATCCCTAAAAATTTATCATAATTTTGATGCTTGTATCTGTAAAATGACTTTGTATTTCTCTTATAAAAAGTATTGGTGCACACAGTATGGTGTAAATGAAAGGAATAACCTCATGATTTCTAGAAAAATCCTAAAACTGTTCGATTTTTATTTTCAAATTCGCGTATAGAGTTTAACACGTATGAAAACAATAAAATTATTAAAATTAAATTTATATTTTATGTTATTTATTTTAAAATAATGCTTTTATGAAATGTAACTGAGTGTTCACTGCACAAATGAACCAATGGAGAAACCGCCCCTGTGTCTGAGCAAGAACAGGCTACGTATTGTAACAGGTATTACCGATTCAAAGGACACCTTAGTAAACTGAGAGTAGTAGAAGATAGTGAGTACAGATTCTGTTAGGAAGAGAACGAAACTTCCATTTATATTCTGACTGAATGTGTAGAATTCCACAATCCAAGGGCACTATACCTAGGAGCATATCAAATAGAAGAGGGAGATTTACCTAACTTGAAGCTACTCCAAATCCTACACTTCCTTGAGAAGCAACAAATCATCTTTGTGTGTGGGTTATTCCATTAATGGAAAGTCAAAATTAAATGCGCGACCTGTTTAATCGAGATCGACTATCGTGGACCCCCGTTTACCTCTCACATACCCCAATTCTTTTTTCGCTTACATGGACCCCTTGCAGATCATCGTCGACCCTTGGGTGTCCATATAGACCATTTTGGGTATCATCGGTCTATAGGTTAAAGGTAGACCTGTATAACATCTTTTTTTGTGGGCAAATACCGTTTGAAATTAATTTATCCATTAAACAACATAGTTCTGGTTTATTTAAGCAATTGTTTTTATTTCGTCAATATCCAACCGACAACGAATTTGGCAATCCACCGTAAGCAAAATTGAGAGGAAATTCAGAGAAACTGGCCATAATGTAAGAAACCTCCATAAAAGTAGTAGAAAAGAAATAGCAGAAAACCAAAAAATAGATGTTCTACTAGCGTCTGAAGATAATACCCATACAAAAAAATAAAAATTGACGGGTTTCAGAATTTTTTCCAGAATTAAATCAGTTTCGTAATAATGAATGTATTCATTTGCACCATACTGTATATTTTGGAGTAATCTATTAAAATATTTGTAATAGGGCCGACTATTAAATAGAACCTGGTACCTTTTGTATGCATCAACTAAAAAAATCCTTTCCTTCTAACCATTCAACAATCATTCCTTTGTTTTAAATTTTCTTTTGACTTGAAGAATACACCTGAGATTCCTGAGAACGGCGTATCTAAGATGTTTATTATCAATTACATCAAAACTTTATCTCTGCTGTTCGTTATGTATATTTCTCTTAGAAAAAGTATTTTGATCTTAGCGTTTTTGTAATTATAAATGGTGATAAACGGATTTCATTATTAAACAAGTTCTGTACATTTTTTGTGCTATTTAAATACCTATGTATATATCTACACCCGATATTCTTGAGAACGACATATCTTTGAGTATGTTGTTTATCAATTCAAAGTTAATCTCAGCTGTTATGAATCTCTTGCAATGCAAAATAAAATGGATTTTGACCTTATCCTACTGTTTTAAATAGATCACTGAGTACATTGTTGTCTGTAATCATCTGTTGTTAAAGAGACAAACAAACACAAGACCATACTGACGATGCACAAAGACGTTCTCACAAAATTCCGTTCTTATAAGACATACCTGTAACGTTTTTTTTTTAAGGATTACACCAGTAATACCCTTAAAAATGCGAAACTTGATATAATATGAAAAAAATACATTTTCATTAAATAGACGTTTTATATTACTTAAAAATCGTTAGAGAAGTATTTTTTACAAATGATACGGGAATGATTAGATGTTAGAGATGGACCCTTCATTAATTGTTTGATGGTAAAAATAGGCCATTACCTCCGAGTTCTTTCAGACTACACCGATTTGGATGAAACTTTGTCATTAAGCTTATCCTACTCTCCTCATCAAAAGTCATATATTGCTGATGTGCGCTTTTTCTGTTTAGGGGTTGAAAACTACCCCTTTCGACGAAAAGTTTGAAAATCACATATTTAAGCGTTGCTTGGATTAAAATCGTGTTCAAATATTAAAAAAAATATATTTTTTATAATATGGAACATAAACACAAACCATACCCACTCAATTTAGAAATAACTAAAGACTTAATTATGAATGACTGGATTAGTCTAGTAGTTTTTCGTCGTTTTCACCGAAAAACCCGATTGGTTTTTTATCGATTACTTCCTTGGTTTAAAGATATTTAATCGATCAAAAAACCATTTTGCAGATAATTATAAGGGCTACAAGATATTTAAAGTTGAACTGTCTTGAACTTTTCGTCGAAGAGAATTTTGAGTATAAAGGGCTCGTGGAAGGTTGTGCAAATGCAAACTAAAACATATCCAAATTTTTGTAGAAAACCTACATTTCTTAACTCTTGTATTTTTGGGTATTTTCTTAAGTATTTGATGTATTGTGAAAAATAGTAGATTTTTCGAAATTTTTAAAAATCATTTCATAATTGAAGCACACTGGTGCAAAAAGGAGGCAGCTCCATTTTTATAGTATTCTTCTTTTTATATATATTAATAAAATTACGCTCTTTTGATTGGTGCAAGAACAGGGGTTATACGGAATATATGTTTGTCCCCTACTTCAGTTCGGAGCAAAAAGGAGACAGCTTCTCAACTTATTTTTAAATGCTGTACTTTAAATAAATTATTTAAAATTGTAAAATTTTTACCCAATATTGTATTCTTTACTAAACTACATCCTGATGTACAAAAAAATTTAATATTCTTAAATTTAAATTGTTTTTACCTTCTCCTGAAAAATTAATACCCCATTTTTGCACAAGTGTCTTCAATTGAAACAAACTTTTCCAATCTAAGCATTCTAAATCGGTCAAACTTCTAGAATATGTTGTTAGTGACTAAATAAAGTTAATTTCAAATGGATTACCAATAATTTTCATTCTTGCGGATAAGCCATTGGCTTCATGGAAAACGAGACAGCCACTTTATTTTTCATGATAATTATGTCTGTATTTTCACGCACTTTAAAAAGCTTTCATGAGTTTTCCTCTAAAAATTTGTCGTTTTTCCACAATGTAACATTTACCGATTTTATATAATATTCAATGTGCTGGATTATAAATGTTAAATTTGGCCACCTTTTATTTAAATAGTGGTTTAACTGTTTCATGAAAATATATTTATTAGCATTATGTTTTATGAATTTAGACCTTAAACATGGGTAGTAAATATTTTTAAATTATTTGAGCGAATTCTTCTCAGCTTATATAAAACCGTTGTTTATTTTTTTACTTCTTTATTTTCGTTGGACACTAAAAACGGACCAATATTCTTATTGGACACTAACTCAGTGAAAAGCTATCATGTTTATCTTACTTTGGTACAAGCTTCATCCAGTTTGGATAAGTCACACGCACGCCCACTTTCAAACGTTGGAGATAATTTTAACCCCAAAAGCTGAGCTTGTGCGGGGAAAGAGACGGCTATTATTAATATTTGCCGTGGCGCTCCAAGGCGACTTAAAGATGATTGATGCTGCCATTTGACTTACAGGTGAGTAAAACCCGGAAAACCTCACCCACCATCATCGAGACGGTAACGTATGGCGATTTTTTTATAATCTGCATGTCATATCAACAGAAATTGAATTTCTATTAATACGACACACATCAAATCCTATACCGAACCATGCAATTTAATTAAAAATCCACATGGTCTGGTCTGGGATTCGAAGCCCAGCAGTCTCTGACAAATTGGTGGAGGTTTTAATATTTCTTGTAGGTGGGCACTTATCGTCGAATGAGCTTAACGAAAATGTTAAGAAAATAAGTCAAGTTTTTGAGAGGCACATACCACTTGTACTGCCTATATCTACCAAAGCGCCCCAGCCTGGACATCGCTCTTTCATGAATTTGTTGAACATGTATCATAGTACAATGTAATAATAAATTCAGTCATAAGAAAATAAGTCACAAACCTGCACGTTGATTCTAGGACTATAAGGTTCCTGAAAAATCACTGTAAAACAAGTATTTTTTGAATGTAAGAGATCTTACAGTATTGCTAGGGTATTGGGATATTTTCAATGAAATCCAAACGTATTTTTCCAAATTAGCTGCCAACATATTAAATTTCTAAGGAGAATGAATGTAAATGTGAATATAGGGTGGTCAAGTATATTTGAACCCTTTTAAAATATTTCAATTTGTTTTATAGACACGCAAACAAATTTCAAATAAAAATCAAGTATATGGATTTGAAAGAAAGGTATATTTTAAAATAATTTTTAGATATACAGGGTGCTACGTTCTTGCCTGGAATATAGTTTGCGTTTGTATATGTATAGGGAATTCCAAACAAAACATTTTTAGGAACGAATCAAATCTGTTATCTACCTTGGTTTAAAAAATTATAAGCATGGTTCGCCACTCATTTCCAGTGTATCCAAAAGTTGCAGTACAAAAGTAACGTATGCAAAAAATAGTTAAAAATACTTGGTCACCCTGTACTAAGTTGATCAATAGCGCAGAATATTGTAAGCTTAAGAATTTATTCAAAATGTCTTGAATATTACCTACTAATAATTTTATTTGAAAAGACCTAAACTCACTGACCTTCGTTGGATGTATACATTAATTATGTTTTTATTTCATTTTTTTAATTCTATTTTTAAGTGTTTAGCAGTAATTATCAATTACAAAATAGTACTACCAACTTCCAAGTTCTCGTTTTGACTTAGCATTGACCTATTTAATTTATGTAAATATTATGAGTAAAGCTAACGAACTTTTTAAATAGGATATTCTTAAAGTTACATAATAGACTAAGAATGTAACTGGCAATTCATGAGAGCTATAGAAATTAATATTATTTTGAGATTTATGGTAGGATTCTGGGAAATATCCTATAAGCTACAGAATCTGTAAGATGTAGTAATGTAATGTAATTTTGTACAGATCTTATATTGTCTCAGAATCGACCCATTAGTCTCTAATCCTGAGACAATCTATAATATAAATAGGAAAAAATCTGTAAAAATTACCTTACATACTTATATTTAGATTATGTGACTTGCAAGTGATTTCTCAGAGTCTACCATTATTTATGCATTTTAATCATTTAATGCATTTCAGAGGGTAAATACTAGCTATTCTTGAATTCGAAAGAGTAAAAAATAGTTTTTTTATAGAAATTTTAACTCCAATGTCATATTAAACTAATCCAATAAATTAGAGGATCTAAGGTGCAAATATTTCGATTTCCGTTACACGATTTAGGTATGTCAAAATTATTATTTATCCTTTAGAAAACAAATAATTTGGGTGTAACCATGACATTGTCGTCGAATAACCATTTCCCGCCTAAGTTCTAGATAATTTCTAGCGCGAGTTTTATCTAATATTATCTTAGTGGTGAAGAAATAACGGACTATTACTAAAAATAACATAATCGTTTAACAAACAGTCAGGATTGATTCATTTATACTCGTATGCAACCCCTATTATCGATCTAATCAGTTTTTCATTTGATTGAGGGTCAGATTTGGTGGGTGGTAAGTGGTAATGTGTTTTATCCTATTCCATTACAAGATACGTTGCAAAAAAGGAGAATTATAATACGTAAATGTTTTTAATTTTATTCTAAACATTTTTAGATCGATTTTCAACCCCTGTGGTACTTCTGACGTAGCCTATATGGTTTACATGAGAAACCATTATCAGGCATACAGGGTGAGTAAAAAATTGGGACACAGAATAACTGAAGATTAAAAAAGTGTTACTGTTTAATTTACTACCGGTGTGAACTTAGCGACCAATTTTTAGCGACTAATTTTCCGAAAAAAGCCGAACTGTCAGGGGCGTCGTAATTATTTTAGGAGGCATCCAAAAAACTGCATGCATCTACCTCTAAGATTTGCAAATAGTTTAATAGTTATAAGTTACAATGAGTTACAATAATAAATAAGTTACAATAAAGTACAATAATGGAAACCAATTATATAATAACAAGCACCTAGGTGAGAACACCTGCATGTGCTGACAAAAATTTATATTTTATTTTAATTATAATTAATGAATTATAAAGGAAATAAAAAAAAAAACATTTTTTTTTTAAATAAAATATAAAACAATTTTTAATTTTGTATTGTATCTTGTATTTGTACCTTACTTATATTAGAAAATAAATATGTTTTCACTATTTTCCCTTTGGGGTTGATAAACACCATATTTGATCTTGTAAGTCGTTCCCTTTAACATTTATTAAAAGTGTTATTTTTTCCTACCTTATGCTAGAAAATATATATGGTTTTATGTCTAGGAACCGATATAATTAATTGTTAATATTTTCTCTTTTGTATCCTACCAAGTTTAAAATAATTAAATGGTATATAGGTAAATTAATTATTTTATTTGCAAATCTTAGTGGTAGATGCATGCAGGTTTTGAATGCCTCCTACAATAATTATGACGCCTGACAGTTCTGCAATTTTCGGAACATTAGTCGCTAAAAATTGGTCGCTATGTTCACACCGGTTAATTTACTGACAATTATTATCAAAATCTTTAAAATCTGAAAAAGTACATTGAAAAATAAAATAATTGCCGATTTTAGGAACTATAATTAAAGTTTAGATAATCAATATGGAATAAAATGTTTCACTAGTGCTATATTATCATATAGATCTGCTCTATTAATTTTTTATGTGAATCTTCACGGATAAGCGTCTATATACATGCCGGGACAGTAAATAACTTTGATTTGTGTCTAGAGACATTCCCTGAATGGATCAATTGTTAGAAATGCTGTGTAAGATTTCCCATGTACATCAGCAAACAATGCCCTTTGACAGATTCCTGACCCTTGCTCCCATGGGAAGAGGGATTTTTTTATTGCAAAAACATTTGCACCTTACGCTATCTGCTCCATAAACCGATATATGTATTTCTTTTGTTACTTTCAATATGATTAAAGGCGTGATACTGAAACATTTTTGGACGACCAAATTAGAACAAAACGAGGTAAAAAAAATCGTATAACTGTAAAGATTATCTTTTAGTTAGTAGTACAATAATGTAACTTTACAAGGATATCAAGTACTGCTGTCAATCGCTCATTATTTGGGATTTTCTGATGCAGCTACCAACTTTTTAAGCGATAGATATCAAAGAGAATAAATAGGTGGAAAACAGATAGGAAAAAAATAATTAAAACTAGGAGTCCCTCAAGGCAGTATTCTTGGTCCACTATTAAATTCAATACTCTCTAAAACACTGTAACTATCAGTTTTATGCTTATTATGATACACAAATATATTTTTCTTTTAAATATTAAAATTTAGCAGAATGTTGTGATTTAATTAATAGTGATTTAAAAAATTTTGCTAAAAACTTATCCGATCCAAATTAAATCCTCTGCTTTACTATTATGTAGGGAATCTGTAAAAATTGCAGTTCAAACCCACATGAGATTAAAAGTAGAATCTGAATTTATTCCTTTTAATACAGCAATGAAAAAAGTTTGGGACTCGTCATAATATGTATTGAATTTTTGATTTTTCGTTATTCTGATTGTCACCGTATACTAGTGAAAAATGAAGCAAGTATGAAGAATTAATATTTAGCCAAAGGGTTGTAAAGTGTGTTACATCAAATATATACAGGATGATCAAACATAACTTTTGAATATTTATAATTTCAAGTGGTTTTAT
Organism: Psylliodes chrysocephalus; assembly: GCA_927349885.1. Lineage (NCBI taxonomy): Eukaryota > Metazoa > Arthropoda > Insecta > Coleoptera > Chrysomelidae > Psylliodes > Psylliodes chrysocephalus. The sequence goes on along the minus strand of OV651826.1, from coordinate 21,602,300 downwards.
TAGAAAATTTTAAATAAAACCTGTATTTTATTGTATTTTTCCTATATCAGGAATTTGATCCCCAACATATTTTTAAAAAGGATCTACATAGATACCTAAAATCAACCGATTGGCAAAAAAACTTGAATTAATTAATAAATTATTTTGATACAAGTCAAATTAATTATCAAATAATTACAAGAATAGCTTGACTTCGTTTAAATGTAAGATTAAAAGAATTTGAATCGGACCTTGGATACACATTAAAATGAAAAACGTAGTAAAAAAATGATACAAGATTAATGATCCAAAATTTCATATGGTGCGTAGATGAAAAGATTTGACATTTAATAAATGAAGTAATCCTAGACTATCCGTCAATTGATTTTATTTTATGTTTATCTTACAACAAAGCTAGATTTATAGAAACTGGTTTTATTAATTATACTAAATACGAGAGAGTGAAACCTGTTGATAAATACAAGAAGGAATTGAAAGTCATGATTGTTGCGGAAGAAGTTCCTCACAGATCTCAGCAGGAAATAAGCGAAATTGTAGAATTTTAAAGAAGAATTGCTTCCATTTATATACCAAATTCAATTACACCGAGAACTAATTGACCAGCATTTTGAAAAAGAGCACGATTTTGTAATTGGGCCAATGAGAAAATTCGAGAAAGCCCCAAAAATTTTAATAACGTTTTTTTGTGACTTACAGGTGAGGAAAACCCAGAAAACCCTACCCATCATCATGATAACTAATAATAATAATTTGCACACTTTCATAAATTAGTTCAAAGTTGTAAAGTTAATATTTTAGCATATTTCGGTTTTTCTTCAGTTTCGTTATTTAATTATCAACAATATTGAGATTACAACATTGCGCAAACTTCGAAAATCAATTAAATCTCGCTAAATATGTTATTAATGTTTCTGCCGAAGTAAGTGAGGAAACTAGTTCACTTACAAGAGTTATTTACTGAGTTACAAACCCGATTGGAACGAGCTGAACTTATTGTAGATCAAATTCGAAGAAAATCAGACTCAAATTGAGGTATTGATGGATGATTAACATAACATAACTAGGTTATAGATCTACCTTTCAAGACACATTCTATTCAAGCATTTCCAAAGCAAAGGTGTCCTTGGAAGGTACAATCCGTCAGGAGATTTCATCGACTACCAGTCAGTAATCTCAAAATAATTAAGAAAATTCTTGTACGAGTATTAAATGTCCAGCAATAATTTTACCTAAATTCAATAGAAACTTTGAAAATTGGCTCTATTTTCGTGATTTATTTTATTCAATTATCATACAGAACAACAATCTAAGTTTCATTATCTGAAAGCGTGCCTTTCAGGTATTACTGAACGGGTTATCAATTCAATTTAAATATCTTCTGCTTAGCAGCTTCTTTGCCAATGATCAGCTATTAGTTCATAATCACATAAAGGATATTTTTAATTTAAAACTAATGTCATTCTGACACAGTAAAAGATTCGCGGTAAAAAAACAATTCCTAATGACCTCATAATGTTTCTGCAAAGTTTGAAACCAGATCTGTCAAAATCTTCATCTTCATCATTTCTTTTTGTGGGAATTTTAAAAATCTTAATATTCTACATAGAATTGATGAAGTGAAAAAATTGCAGATATGTTTCAACTGTCTATACAGTGGGCATCAAAGTTCAGATTGTAAATTTGGTAAATGTAAAAGATGTGGCAGAAAACATCATACACTATACACTCTTACATGTTGATCCAGAAACTGTTTCTCGTCAAATTTCGTCGAACAATATGCCATCTAATTGAAGCAATCACATAAATGTACTGTTATTGTTCAAATTTATTATATTTCTGAAGTTGCACCCACTTGACGAGCCATTTTGGACAGTGGTCCTCAGTCTAACTTTATTACTCATCATCTCGCTTCGAAGTTAGGACTTGTCAAGGGACGCATTGATATTTCCGTGAACGAGTTGCTTAGACAACTGCAATCATAAAACATAAATGCACTTTATCAATACATTCATTGTACTCTTCTTTCTCAACTTTAATGAACTGCTTGGTCACTTCCTATATATGTGACCAGGTTCCAGGTTCACCAACTGACGTTTCTTCTTTGTGCATACTTTCAAATATTCGTTTATCTGATCCAAATTTCCATGTTGGATTATTTCGGCCCCTTTGGCCAAATTAACTTCCCAGAATTTAATTTGTCATCTTTCTCAAAATTGGCCAAAGCTTTTGATACCGTTTCCCATAACATTTTACTTCACAAACTAAATAACTATGGCATACGGGGTTTAGCATTAAGGCTCCTGGGGGATTATTTATCTAATAGAACCCAGAGCGTAAAAATTGGCAACGCCGGATGTTCTAAATCAGTAGTAAATATGGGGGTCCCACAAGGAACAGTATTGGTCCCAATTCTGTTTCTGGTCTATGTGAACAACATTACACAAATTAATAACTTATCTGGGAATATCATATGTTATGCGGATGATACGGTAATTATTTTCGAAGAATGGGAAGAGGTTAAACTCACTGGAGAAACGGCCCTGAGAAAGATAAGTTTATGGTTAAATAACAATCTACTACCTTTAAATGTTTTGAAAACAAAATGCATTACTTTTAGTTCAACCATCGTTAACCAACCTAACAGCTTTTGTATAAAATTGCATAGTAGTGACTGTGAAAAAAACGATTGTAACTGCCGCTTGATAATAGGCAAATAATCAAAACAAAAAAGTTTAAAATTGAAATAAAAAATTTAATAACAAATAAAAAAAATTACGATATAATGATAACATAGCATAAATAAAAAACATATCAAAAGCCAAAAGGCACATGCGCTTCGTCGTTTTTGTCTACTTTTTCTAAGGTACTGTCTATTTTGTATTTATCTTTTTATTTATCGGTTTATTCTGTCGAATTTCTTCGTCCCTTGTTCTTATTTTTAAATATTGTATCTTTTGTTAAGTGATAAATAACCATATGTAAAATTCAATTTTTTTTTATATAACTATTTTTCTTTACTATTAGGTAATGTATTTTAATATTTAAACAAATAAATTTGATTTGATTTAATTATAATAATGTGGTGTTCATCTAAATAGCGTACAATTATTAAGAAAGATATATCTAAGCTTACGTTTACTTCGGCACGTAAGTGTATCTACTTATTCTTTTATTACCATTAATACCAAAGATATTTGGTAATAAATTCTTTACTTACTAGGACATAATAACCTACTGTTGGATAAAAAAAAATTATATATTGATACAGTTTTATTTTTTAAGTTATTAATGTTTTTTATTTCAATTTTGAATTTTTTTTATTTTGATTATTTGCCTGAGATGTGTCGGAATTATTATTTAAAAAAATTTTGACTCAAAAAATGGCTGCAGTGTTATCGGAAACTAGAAGAGACAAAGACAAACGAGCCCAGGAAACGTTGGCAACGTTGTAGCAAGAGTAATGGTGAATGTTACGCTAGGCTCTATTGTTTTAAATGGGTATTTACAGATGAGTTAACCCCTGTATAATTGACCTTAATTCATGAACGAGCGCTGGAATTGTCCACTTGTTGAAATTAATAAAAGATGGTTAGAGATTGTATAACGGAAACCAGGAAACTGGTCAAAAATTCAGCTCGAAACAAAAGCAGATCTTGTAATTTTTTCTAATAACGAGGGTCATTTTAATATTAATATGACCAGATGGAAGTGAGTTAAAAACCCTAGGATAACGGCTTCATAGGTAGATTTTTTTAACTAGAAGTGAAAATACATGTATATTTCTTTAACTATTTATTTATTATTTTATTTATATATTGCACATATCTGTTACGTCTTAAAATGTAGAAGAAAAAATTAAATATTTTGGAACATTTTATAACGAAACTAACAGTTTTAAAGAGATTGAAACAATTTTTAACCAGTAAAACACTATACTTTTTCTACTAATTCCATTATATCATGTACTAAAATGAAGAAAAAATAAATGTAAACAATATTTTTTATTATATTTATATCCATTCATCGCTGAGAGAAAATCGGCTTTTATAAATAAATAATCATCTTTAATATTTTTTTTTATTTAGCTATTGACGAATATCCTATTTACGGGTATTTGGGATTGTTTCTCGATGACGAGAAAGGTATGAAGCTAAAGATGTCAAGACTTGTTCTTCGAACCAATTTTCAAATATTTTCGCATTCATGTTGTCGTGGTAGTTTTTAGCATTATTTGTAGCTGTAAAGCCTAAACTTGCATCCGGTGAAAAAACCTTCATTATTCTCAGCGTAAACCACAATCTGTATCTGAATCTGTAACGTGTGGAGGGTGGTTACCCCCACGGCACTTAGGCCTCATTAGGCCCATTGTGCATCCTCCTAAGATGATAGACACCTCCTAGCTCGTGAGCCAGCCTACAGATTTAATGTAGTTGATAACGTCGCCAAGAGGTGCTTCTCTTATATCGGCCGGAGTTAACCGATAATCGCCGAAAAGAAATCTTCTAATAAATGAGAGCGTCGAGCAAAAGATATGCTCGATCGTCTCATCTTCTTGTTCGCACCCTCTGCAGAGTGCGGATTCCGACAGCCCCATGATATGGGGGATGCTTCCGTACTTGGCAATGACCAGTCAGAATGCCTGTGACTAGACACAGATTCTGTCTAGTCATAGTCAAGTATTTGTTTGCTGCAGTGTTGTCAGGATAACTTAAGAGCTCCCTGGCAACTCTGCAGTTTCTTGTTTCATCGCATCTTTCCTTGAATTTCACAAGGGAATGTTCTTTAATTAGGTTTGTCACTAATAGAAGGACCAGGTCCAAAAAGTATTTGGTTGGCTGCTTTCTTGGCTAGTGAATCAGCAAGACGGTTACCTTTCGATGTGGCGTGACCTTAGATCCATCTTAAGGTGATTACATTGTTGATGGATACTTCGACCAAAGCTTCGTGACATTCTAGTACGAACCCTGAATAAATTCGTGGTCTATTCAGGGTGAGTAGTGCTTGTCTGCTATCTGTATAGATGAGCATGTTCCTTCCAGTGATATTGTTTCTGGTTATTTCTTTTGCTGCTATGAGAATCCCCGTTAGTTCTGTTTGAGCTACACTGGCACTATTGCTTACAGCCCATTTTATGTTTAGGTTTAAGAAACTGGAGTATATTCCACATCCTGAGCCTTGTTTTGTTTTAGAATCGTCGGTGTAGATATTAATCGTACCTGCCACTTCTGGCTCTTCTATTTGTTCTATTATAACTTTATATGGCTTATGGAAGATATATCTTGGTGAAATGGAGTGTATGTTCGCTTGAAGCAGTGGGAGCGTATCGAGCGCCTCCTGCCAAAAGTGACGTTTCGCCTCACCAGATCCTACATCAGGTTCTATTCCAACCGTGCGGAGGCGTGTTATTGTCGTCAGAGCAACCTCCTTGATGTAAATATCAAGGGGAGTGAGACTAAGAATGAATTCAAACGCTCTGGTCGGTGTTGTTTTCATGGCTTCTGTTATGTTGAGACATGCTGTTCTTTGAATTTTTTCTAGTTTACGGATAGCTGTTAATTTTTGGGTTTTCGGTACCCAGACAACTGCACCGTATGTTAGCGTAGGTATTATGATAGCCGTGTAAGTCCATGCGACGACTCTGGGGGAGAAACCCCAGGTGCGTCCCATGGTTTGGCAGCATTGTTCATAAGCAATGTATGCTCTTTTAACTTTTCTAAATGCGAGTTCCATGTTAACTTGCTGTCAAAGGTGAGACCTAGGTACTTCACCTCTGTCGCAAAGTTTAGTTTTGTGTTTAGGAGTTCTGGAGGTTTTAATTCCATTTTCATCCTTTTCCTTGTGAAAAGGACCATTTCTGTCTTCTTAGGATTAATAGACAGTGAATGGTCCTTGCACCACTGTTCTATAATTTTTAGAGCTACTTGCATTCTTTCGCAGAGTATGTTCTCAAAATTCCCTGTTTGCAGAATGACCAGGTCACCAGCATATGCTATTGTGTAGTGACTGTCATTATTGAGGCGGCTAATGAGGGTGTCGAGGAACATATTCCACAGTAGAGGTGATAGCACCCCTCCCTGTGGACATCCCCTCCCAACCAAGCCTCTTATATTCACATCTTCTACACTTATGTTTACTGCTTACTTTGAGAGCATGTTATGTATCCACCCACTAACCATTTGTTGAACATTCCTGTTGGTTAGTGAGTGTATTATCTTTGGGAAGGTGGTTTTTATCAAAAGCACCTTCTATGTCTACCCAAGGCGGACTCCTTATTGGCCAGGGATCTTTCTATCCGGCCAGCAACTAGATGAAGGGCTGAATCAGTAGATCTACCTGGGGTGTATGCATATTGGTTTGGGTACCGTTTACCACGGCTCCTAAAAATGTGTGAGCAACATTTTTTTGTTCCAACTTGTCAAAATTGTTTGGTAGAATTTCCTTTGGCAAATATCCAAGTTTTGTTCAAATAAACAATCTGGTTTTTCTGTTTCTATATTTTTAATGTACAGCCTTAAAAATGTCCATCGCTTGCTGATAATATGAGATTGTTCACACAATTTTTTTCTCTTATACAGGGTGGCCCATTAGTGTGTGGCAGTCCAATGTTTCTTTTGTCTCTATTACTTTTAAGTTATTAATTAAAACAAAAATTTGTCAGAAACTATCACTTTTATAGCCTATAGTATCATTAAAAATAACAAATAGTGAAATCTGAAATAATATAGTGGTCAATTTGCAAAATTAATTTTTAGATGTTAAAAGATTAGCAAGTTAATATCCCTCTATAAAATGGCCTCAACATAAAATAAACTTTTGATCTTCTCGGACTTTTAACTTAACTGTCAATAACAAAGTTTTTTAATAATATTAAAAAAAAACAGCATTGTATCAAAGATGAAAAATATACAGGATGAGTTATTTAAAAACATCGATATTTAAGTTGTCCAGATGTAACGGAACACCCTGTACATTTCACAGTACTTTAGAAATATGCAAAAAAGTAAACCCTATAACTTTTATTTAAAACATTTTCTCATTATTTCTTATGAGACATTGGACTTCCTAGCACTAATGGGCCACCCGGTATATCAATTCTGTTTATATCAGTTCAATATTAACAACTCACATTGATCAACCTAAATAATGAACGTTCACACTTCAAATAAACAACTGACACTCTGACACCAGACAACTAGATATGGGTTGTTTTAAATTTTACGCTTTTTTTAATTTTATTTTGTTTTTAATTAAAAAAAGTAAAGAGCGCATTTGAATTTCAATGAGCATCCTTCTATTTTATTATTAACAATTAAACTATCAAAATATTGTTACCCTGTACTCTGTAGTGGCCTGTGGCTGTTATAGGAAACGTACGAATAAAAAAAAACTGTAATGTCACCCATCACCCTACAGTGTGCTGCGGTTGTCATAAGTATAAGTAAAAGAAGAAGATAGAAAAGTCTAGAAATGTCTAGGAATATCATTCCGTATCAAGAAACATCTGGGCGGTTCGAGAAGGTTCTAGAAGGTTCAATTGTAAAAGTTAAGTTGAAATAAATTGAGTTGCCAAAAACCAATATTATAGGTGTACAAGGCGGATGATATTTGAAAATATGTAATAATTTACTTTCGTTCCTAGAAACGAAAGTTAACGTTATAGAATTCATAGAAAAAAATATTTTTTTATATAGTCTCAGTGTTATTTGGCTACCATCAGAATACACTAAACTAGAACTAATTTTTTGGTGTGATAGAAAATTATTTTTCTGAAGAGCCGACAATGTCGCAATAACTTTCGCGGGGGTTAAACGCCGTTCCGCCGCCATCCGCCGTGGCCATGTGCGATGCTTGTACAGTACACGTAGTTTGGTAGTTTATGCGCATCGAGGGTGAAATGACAGATGGACAGATGGAGACTCGGTCGGCTGGTGACTCACCAAGCGCGACACCCCCTTCCGTTTGTACGCGTACGCGTACACACTGCGAAAATAAAATCGTTATCGATACAGGTACATCTGTGGAGGTACTTATGTTATGATAAAACAGGCGCACAAACTTTTCAGTCTGTTACTCCTATTGTGTTTTTCCGGCAGAACCTGACGCTTTTGATTAAATATTGTGCAATAATATTTCCAAAATTCCAAATATTTGCATTTCTTTTTGTCCCGCATTTGTTAATGATTAAATTTATGTATTGATAACAAAAATTTCTCTCAACTTGTATCGAAGTTCCATTCATATAAAAGAATTCTTATTTTATTGTGGACATATTTTAATACAATCCTAAGATATCTGTTCTTCTAATTTTTCTTTTTCCTCTTTCCTTTTTTCCTCTTTCATCTTTTCCTCCTCTTCTTTTTCATTCTTATTTATTCCCTTATCGGATGTTGGACCTCGGATTACTTATTTATTTTTTTTAGTTTTTCAACTTCTTCAGATCCTGGTGAGTTTCTTCTTTTAAATTTGTATAATTATATCCTTCCAGCTCTTCCTCTTTACGATTCGTCCTGCTCCTAAGAGCTTCCGTTCATTCATTCATAACAGTTTAATTGTTTTTTCTTTTTGCGTTATCCGTAAAGGACGAGAGAGATGAGCTATGGTGAAATTTCCTGAAAATTTGCTATTTTTCAGTTGTCGACTTCCTTGACAATAGTGTCGACCGGCACAACTCATTCCTATGACTAGTTTTTAATATACAAAGCACTGAAGTTGTAAATTGGTCAGTCCTGCTTTCCTCTGTTTACTTTCTGGAATTTAACTGGTATCTATCTATCTATCTATCTATTTATCTGGTTTACTTGACCTGTCTGGTTTCTCTATCTTTTAATATTTGTAATAAATTTGCCTTTTTCTAGAACAAATTCAAAGAACAGCATGTCTCAACATAACAGGAGCTATGAAAACAACACCGACCAGAGCGATGGACGTCATTCTTAGTCTCACTCCTCTTGATATTTACATCAAGGAGGTTGGAATAGAACCTGATGTAGGATCTGGTGAGGCGAGACGTCACTTTTGGCAGGAGGCGCTCGATACGCTTCCACTGCTTCAAGCTAATATGGACCCCATCTTACCGAGATATATCTTCCATAAGCCATATAAAGTTATAAGAAAACAAATAGAAGAGCCAGAAGTGGCAGGTACGATTCATATCTACACCGACGGTTCTAAAACAAAACAAGGCTCAGGATGTGGAATATACTCCATATTCTTAAACTTCTCATAGCAGCAAAATAAATAACCAGAAACAATATCACTGGAAGGAACATGCTCATCTATACAGATAGCAGACAAGCACTACTCACCCTGAACATATCACGAATTTATTCAGGGTTAGTACTAGAATGTCACGAAGCTTTGGCCGAAGTATCCATCAACAATGTGGTAAGATAGATCAAAGGTCACGCCACATCAAAAGGAAACCGTCTTACTGATTCACTAGCCAAGAAAGCAGCCAACCAAATACTTTTTGGACCTGGCCCTTCTATTGGCCTGACAAAATCGGTAGTGACAGACCTAATTAAAGAACATTCCCTTGTGAAATTCAAGGAAAGATGGGATGAAACAAGAAACTGTAGAGTTGCCAGGGAGCTCTTAAGTTATCCTGAAAAACACTGCAGCAAACAAATACTTGACTATGACTAGACAGAATCTGCGCCTAGTCAAAGGCATTGTGACTGGTCATTGCCAAGTACGGAAGCATCTCCATATCATGGGGCTGTCAGAATCCGCACTCTGCAGAGGGTGCGAACAAGAAGATGAGACCATCGAGCATATCCTTTACGCTCTCATTTATTAGAAGATTTGTTTTCGGCGAGTATCGGCTAACACCGGCCGATACGTTGTCAACTACATTAAATATGTAGGCTGACTCACGAGCTAGGAAGTGCCTATCATCTTAGGAGGATGCACAATGGGCCCTAAGCGCCATGAGGTAACCCACCCTCCACACGTTACAGATACAGATAGATGATTGATGGTGCCATTTGACATAAAGGTAAGGAAAACCCAGAAAACCCACCCACCATCATCGAAAATGGTAACGCATGATGATTTTATTTTTAATAATCTGGATGTCATATTAACAGAAATTAAATTTCTTCTAATATGGCATCCATCAAATCTTATAGAGAACAATACAAATAAATTCGCATGGTCTGAAACCGTGTCTCGTTTACCAGAAAATTGGCTGCCAAATGAATGCCGCGCCGTAGCTACGCTACCATAGTCGATGTAACATTCAATATTCCTTTTAACTAAATTACAACCAACAATTCAAAATTCCTTCTGACAGTTTTTTTCACAATCTCCAAAAAATTCAATAATAAAAAAAATCGACATTCGATTTTAAATAAAATTTTGCAACTTCACCACCCTAGGATAGTTTATAAATTTTGATAAGGTCAATATTTTCATATAAATATAGTTTATAAACCATATACAGTATGATTCTAAAGATATGTAACGAGAAAAACAGGAAAACTTCCTTATTTGGGCCTTTTGCGGTCTCCATTTTTTCGTTACCAAGAATATTCGATAAAATAAATCAACCTCTGAAACCCCCATGATACACCTAGGCTGTCATCAGTCGAAATGAACCTTTCCATTTTAGAATATACTGGATGAATCTTCTAGAGACAACAATTCTGGTGGAGGGGGACCAGTCGAAGGACGTCTGGAATATTCGAGAATGCCACATGTGTATATAAATAAACAAATTTTTGCCGTTTGGGTTCAATTCTGGTTTATATAATCAAACAAATAAACGTTACAGTATTAAGAAGCCATAGAATACATGCAATGTGTGCACCAAAAACTCTACCTTTGAGGTGGTGAGAACCGTTTAGTAACAAATTTGTATTAAAATACAAATATTGTTTATATTCGCGCCCACACATAGCCAATAGAATTACAAATAGTTTTATAAAACTCCAACAATTTAACACGAACTTGTAAAACAAATGTATTTAATCTGCTTTCCAAAACTCTCAATTCAATCAAAGGGTTTACGGTTTTAATGCTTTACAACACGCATTACGTACTATACTTTACCTACGACCACTTATACAGGTAAATACTTGTATAATAAATATTATGTGCGTTTTGTTTAGTATGCGATTTGTTTATTATAAATAATGAGCTATTTACTTCAAATGTAGGTCGTGTGTTTTTGTTTGCTTTTCATAGTGGTCGTAGGTAAACAATTTTACTGCAGGTAAACATACTAATCGTATCTAATTACCGACCCATTTAATACAAGTTTATATTCCAAATATTATAAAAAAAAGTACAAAGGACAGGATTAAAATATGAAGCTTGTATTTAATAGGGTATTTAACCTTTATAGCTTTTATTTATTGTAGGTACACATTTTGATTTGTATTTTAATTTATAGAAACTATCTATTATTGTACGTTATTCATAGATTAAAGAAATCGATGTCAATTATAATAATAAAAAACATTTTTTTGTTTTTAACTCATATTATTAGAAATAAAGTAAAATCTAATACGGTCAATATAAAACTTTATTATATTTTAGTTAGGACCAACATTCAATGAAAGAAGTTAGAAAGGTTTAAAACAAACTACTTAATTACCTAGGTATTTGTACTACAAAATACACCATGTTTTACCGGTTTACAATATGATAAAATCAATTCAGTTAAAAGCTTATTAGTGACAATTTTATATTATAATTTTTTATCCAAGTTCTATATCAAAACTGGTCAACGAGTTTATATAACTTATAACTAAAAACAATACGCAATTTAACCGACTAACTTTTAAATACAGGGTGAGAAAAGAAATAAAAACCTACGTTATTTTCTTATCATATCTTTTGAATCATATTTTTTCTAATTTTGACATATAAAGTGAAATTTTTTGTAATTGCAGCAAGTGTCAAAATGATCTACTTTATGCAACCAGCTGCATAATGTTGAACATTATGAAACTGGTTTCGAAATAGTAGTTTGTGCAACAAGAGTGGATATGATGGCCATTTCGCAAGAAGACGAAATTTGAGCACGACGCTGTAGGCGGAGTGCGATGTGGATAATCCACTCGAGTTGTACAGTATATTTTTTCTACGACCCACTAACGAAAATTTACAAATAAAAAAATATTTTAGGTTATTAAGACAAAATAATTTATGACTTAATAATTTTTAAAATAAAATAAACGAAAAAAAAAAGAAAAAAGTTAATTTCATTTTTCCCCATCCGAGAATCGAACTCCAATCCTCTGCGTGGAAGGCAAGAACGCTAACCGCAAGACCACCTACTCTTTTATTTTTGTTGCTTTAATACTCATAATTAAATTGACTTCATATAGTTTAATTTAAATTAACAAATTATTTATAACTCCTTAATGTAATACAAAATCGTATATTAAAATTATCTACAAAACACCAGCATTATATAAAAAAATGTATAATAAAAAAGTGCTTTGTATAAGAACATTATATTATATGTCTTGCTGTACCTTTATTTATGGAAATCCTGAATTGAGATACACTACAAATTATTTGCAATAAATATTTTGAGAAGCATACATTTTTAAATAATTTAACATTTAAGAGCCATTCACACATCACAGTTGACGTCTTCATACTTGACAGGCACAGCCAAGCATTATTTTGATTTTTGCCAAATAAAATGGCCGGTTAATTATTCTATTGGGTGGCAACAGAGAGCCAGTAAATTTGATGGTGTTTTTGTGGCTAGGAGCGAAATAGTAGTAAGCTTAAGTTAGCACCACCATAAAAAAGTAATTTTTAAGAAACTGCTTATATATTTTTTATAAATTGGCGGGCTTGACGACTAATTTCGAATAAAAATAGCCTCCAAAATGGCTATGGTTGCAATTATGAAGGTCGCAACCCGCCTTAGAAATCTCACCTTTACAATCAACAGCTGTTGTTTGACAGGTCGTTGGAGAATGCAATGTATGGAATGTTAAGAATGTTTGGAATGTCAAGACGTTAGGAATAATTGAAATTCCTTAAAATTAGTCAGATAAGAAATGCATATGCGGCTTTTAAGAAAATTAATATTAAAGTAGTTAGGATGAACCGAAAATTCTGAAAATCAATAGGGTTCTAAGTTAGAAGTAATTATTCAAGAAAATCAAAACTGCAAGTCAATCAGAATTTTTGTTCTAGAGTTATCGTGCCAGCGTACACACAGACGACCAGACGAAAATTTTTTTTATACATTTTCGGACTCAGAATGATCGGAATCATGAAAAAAAGTTTTAAAAAATGGGGGTAAGAAAATTTTTTCGTCTGCATGAATGCAATACTGAGGTCCCCTAAGAAGGACCTTAGTAATACAATATACGACAAAATAAGATACAAGCAAGTAATAATATTGGTTGCCTAGATGTTATTTTTTTCCAAAACACAATTTTATAAATAATCTAGTAAAAATTTGAAAAAATATTGTATGCGAAATGCCCTTTTATGTAACTGGTTTCATAAATAGCTATTAAAATACATCAAATTTGATTAATAACAACAACTTTATGACTCGTCTTGTATAAAATGTGATGTTTTCTAATTTTGACTATTTAAATTGAGGCTATTTTAACTTGATATTAAATTGCAGAATAATCCCATACAGGAGTAAAACTGAAAATTCAATTTTTATTAATTTTTGACACAGCTGTTACTAAAAATATTCTTTGATATCAGTAAAGCAGTATTTTGTTAAAAAGTACGGACTTTAACGCCCTGTATACCAAAAACTAATGATAGGATCGAGTTGTGCCACAACCGTCTCCAAGATTTAAGACGATTGTGGTTGTACTCATGAAATCCCACCGAAGCCCATTTCTCCATAAGCGACCTACCTGGTTCATTTAGAAAAATTTAAATTATGATCCATGAAAATATTTTTTGTACGGGTCGTACAGTGATGTTAACGGCACCATTTTCACATAGCTGCAACCCCTTTAGGAAGAAGCACTTAGTTTCGTTTAAATTTAAAGTTTGTCAGTTAATAATGCCCTCTTAACGTACTTAGGGAGCATCCTGTACATCATTTAGCTTAGCATCATGTCTATTCATGACCGACCAGTATATACAGGGTGTCCGCCGGGAAGGTATACTACTTTGTTTGTTTATAATTTTTGATTAAATGAAAGAGAATGGATCTTATATTGATATATGTTTTATTTAATGTCGGCAGTTATGTATGGAATACAATATCAGATAAATGTCCGCCTCTGTTAGCCTCACAAATGCGAGCCCTTTTGAGCACATTTTTCATTACATTCTCACACATTTCACGCGGTATTTCATTAATTTCATCACGAATATTTTGTTTGAGTTGCTCAAGCGTTTCTGGTTTGTTTGCATAAACCTTGCTTTTGAGATATCCCCATAAAACGAAGTCCGGAGCAGTCAAATCAGGCGATCGTGGAGGCCAATCAACATCACCATTTCTTGAAATAACTTGTTGTGGAAAGAGGTCTCGCAGTAATTCCATTGTAATCCTGGTTGTATACGATGTGGCACCGTCTTGATACATGTTAATCAAGCCCAAAGCATGCAGTTGTGGCGTTAAAAAGTTTTCAATCATATCACGATATCGCTCCCCATTTACAGTTACCGTTACGCCGTTTTCATTTTCAAAGAAGTAAGGTACAATGATTCCTCCTGACCAAATTGCACACCAGACTGTCACTTTTAATGCATGCAAAGGTGACTGATGAATAATTTGAGGGTTTTCCATTGCCCAGAACCAACTATTTTGTTTATTCACATATCCATTCAAATGAAAATGTGCCTCGTCACACATTATGATTTTTTCATGAAAATCGGGGTTGTCATGGGCGAGCTGTAACATCCTATTGGCATATGTACGGCGGCGTATATGGTCTTGTGGAAGAAGCTCTTGTGTCAACTGAATCTTATATGGAAACAAATGCAAATCCTTGTGCAAAATTGTGGCCAAAGTTGTTCTTTGAAGACCAAGGTCCTGAGCACGGCGTCTAATTGAGGTTTTTGAACACTTTCTTGAGCAGCAGTAATGTTTTCAGCCGATCTTGCAGTACGTTGTGGTCCATGCTTGGGCCTATCACCTACAGACCCTCTTTCTTCGAAATCATTCACTACACGATAAATAGTGCGTTTTGTTGGCACGTTGTTTCTCCCAAAAATTTCACGTAACTTTCTCATCGTCACAGTAATCGATGATTGATTTTGATAAAATATTTTAACGATTAAAACACGTTGGTTTATCGAATATTTTTCCATAATAAATTTGCCACGTCTCTACTTCACGACTGCCAAATATGAACTGTCAAGACTAATGTTTACCAAAATGGCGGCAAAACAAAGTAGTATATCTTCCCGGCGGACACCCTGTATATGGCAATTTCCAAAATATGTACCTACCAGTAATTATCTGCTTTCTGCTTGTGGAACAGTGGCGTGGCCAGACTGCGAAAGCTCAAAACATGAACTATTTATTTAATTTATTATGAATTTCACCGTCCAACGATTGAAACCACTTACTAATAGTAATTACAGAATTGCAATAATACTATAAAAATTAGAAATAACATATATAAAGGAAATACATGATTATGTCACATTGAAAATGTTGTTTCAGTTTGGTACTCAAGAAAATCAAAACAGAGAAGTGATTTCTGAATTTAAATAGTAGAAGCGAACATTTTTGCCAGCTCAATATGTTACAATTCGTTCAAAGGTATATTTAACTCGTTAAATGATCGGAACACAGAAGTTGTAGAAAGTTAAAGAGGAAATACACGTAGACGACTGTGACAAAAGACCTCGCATATCTCTTATTTTTTTATATTTAATACCCTGTATCTTAAAAACCGATCATAGGATTTGAATTGCCCCATTGCTCAAGAAGTCGATAACTACAACATATCAAAAATGTATAACATTTGACATGTCGTCATACTTCTCTCTCATGTGCACGATACACAGACTAACGGTATGCTGACTTTCGATTCAAATTTCGTACAAACCGCGCAGTGACGTAATGCGGGACGAACTTTTAAGATATTTTGACACTTTTTGATTGAATAGTGTAAAATAATTTAATAATCAATTTGTTTTTGTGTTAGTACTGACTATATTTTCCTGTATATAACAGGGAAGAACTAAATTAATGTTTACAATGCCGGGCTGCGCGGTAGCGACTTGCAAAAAGCATAATACGAAATACTAAAATAATGTAATGTAAGATATTTTCGAATGTTACAAAATGTGGATAAATTCTTATCGAAGAAAGGACAAACCTAATTTAAACAATGTTTAGTAAAATGCACAAGTATAATAGGTTTAGAGATAGTGAAAAATTATATAATATATATTTTTTTATTTTAGCATGAAGTTGTCCTATCCACTTAAAGGAAAGTAACTGTTAAACAGTAGTTTCATGTCCCAATACAACGATCCCTTTTGAAGTAATACTATTTATCTTGGTTTTGAGTATTTTTAAAGTAAACTTGACAAAAAATGTATAAATTTACCAAATAAAAAGTAATTTTTGTGTGTACTTACTTTTTATAACTAAATAATTTGTTTCTGCACACTTATTTTTATTTTACATTATAAGAAAAGGGATTGCATGATAATTACCACGCCCAGAAAGTACAAACTTGTATTTTTAGTCTATATTCTTTACTTATCTTATGGCCAGGGTATGGATTTTGTCACAAAATACCTATAATTTATGGGAAAATTAATATTTTTATTAGTATTATTTACATTAAACCTCCATATTTGTAAACGAATACATTACAAAATAACTAATAAAGCTTAAGTAACTGAATAAAATCTAAAACCGGCGAAATATCGAATTTCAAACACTATATCCCATTTAATGCTTATAATTCTATGTCCCACGTGACGTCACCGTCAGTCAGCTACATGCGCAGGAACATACCGTTAGTTTGTGTATCGTGTCTCATGTGTATTTTCATAGCTATTACTGACCCCGGTTCTAAACATAAAAGTGTAGAGCTGCAAAGACACCTTTAAAGTAGCAAGACAAGGAAATATAAATAGTATTTTTTAAATTATGAGGTTCTAGAACACTAAAAAAATGTGATCATAATCTTTGCTAGTCACACACTGGGTGAATTTTCTTGCTAAACGGACAAAATGGTGAGAGAGCATTCACATTTTACCTAACCTGAGACGCCACTGGTAGTTTAAATCGCATGATTCATAATCATTACAATAATGGATACTAAAGGCAATTCGTTCGAACTTACTTTATGCATTCTTCATAAAATTAAGAATATTTTGTCAAAAATTAGTGAATTATTAAGCGGATAAGATGTTTAATCTATTTTAAATGTTCAGCTTAGTCTGATTTTTTCCTGAAATCGCTTGCAAAAGTTGAGTTGAAAAAACTATATTTAGGTACCTTCTAAGAAAATTCAGTAACAGGTAAGTTTCGTTTTGAAACAAGTGATCGGTCTCACGAATTTTGTATTTTATTAGGAAATATTATTTTTATTATATATTCAGATTTACAAGTATCTATCATTTTATTAGAAACTTCTAAAGATAAGGAAGAAAAGTATTAGGCAATACAAAAAACGATTCCAATATATTATAAAATAAATAAAATTCTGTTGGAAAAAAGTTAACTCTTAAACTAAAATTAGAACATTTAGTGCTAGTACCATCTTGATTTATAAAATGAGATGTGCATTAGATTTTGCCAATTACAAAAGAGGAAATTTAAAACGAACAGAGATAGATGCAGAAATCAAGAACCACGAAATAGTATATTTTTAAATAAGCAGGGAATGGTACTCATTTGAGTATTCATTGGGACACCATACTTTTTCTACGGCTATAACACTCTGCTACCCATTTGAATTTTTTAATTATTTAGTTTTTAAACAATATTCAGACATAAAACTAGATAAGAGGTACATACAATCATTAAATAAAATGACGTCACCAACAAATTATTACATTTTCAAAAGGAGGACGTATATGGTTCACAACATCGAATTAAGAGAATCATTTAAACTGTAGGGACACAGCTTTTTTTCTTTTTTTATATTGCTTCTCTTAGCTAGAATATCACCCTGTATATCGGATTTTATTAAATGTTACTGGACATTTAAATAGTACATGGATCAATAAATAAAATAATGTAATAATATTTAATGGCACCATCATGATTTTCTTACAGTAAATTTTTATAATGGTGACTATACTCTGTATTTTTAAAACTCTACACAAATTAAGTACCATCTTCATTTTTTTAACTACTGCATTTTTCAATAAGAAATTGAAGATCTACACAGGACTCGGCTCACTTTATTTGATTAAGTAACAGAACAAACTAACAGAAACAAATAATTAATTAAAACTAAAGTAGATTTTCATAATGAACACCGTGGACATCAATACATCACTGGGAACGTTTTAACAGGTTTTTCACTGATTTGTCAATTATTTCCGGCGAAAGCCCAAAAAGCTGGCGACTCGCCGGAGATTGTCACCGGAATGTCATTTCACGCAAGTTTTTATTTTCTTTTATAGGGATTATCACCGGTATCTTTCGCATTTGATTCATGATTCATTTCTTAAAACTCAAAAAATAATGAACGAATATCAAATTTTTCCCTATAAAAAAACATGAAAACTTGCGTGAAATGACATTCCGGTGACAATCTCCGGCGAGTCGCCAGCTTTTTGGGCTTTCGCCGGTGGATCGCCAGCGAATCGCTGGCGATACGCCGAAATGAATCTCTGGCGAGTCGCTGGCGATCGACTATGCATACGGCTGTAAGTATGGGGGTATTTTGAATTCAGCTAAGTGTACTCTACCTCCCATTAAGCTGTGTCCGTTTATATCTGAAACACTCTGTATATTTACCAAAATTTTTAAAATTTTCTTTTTATATGATTGTTCGTTACTTATTTCTTTAACAATGTTTGGAAGTTTATTGACAGTTGATTTTACACTAACCCCCATTTTTGTGATTTTTACTCATTCTTTCTGATGATCGAAACAAAGTTCTTTTTTTTCTCTTATTCCATATATTTTGAGTTTGATAAATCCAAGAACATTGCTAATGCCAAATTATTGTTTTCTATTATGCCTGAAATGTCTTTAGTAAACTAAAAAATGGCTGGTTGTGTGGATTTATTTTTTAAGTAACCATGCTGCGTTTTAGTGAAAAAATTATTTTGATTTAGGAAATAGACTAGTGTAGAACACATAGCTAATTTAAAGATTTTATAGAAACTAGATAATAAACTAATAGGTATATAATAGTTTTGGATCACCACTTTTCTAAAGAGGTTTAACAAGTGATTCGTAAATAATGCTTCTTTGAAAGATAAAGATATGACAGAACTTCACTTATTTTATCTGAAATTTTAACTATTTTTGAGGGCATTTCATCAGTTCCGATACTAAATTTGTTTTTAATGACTTCGCTAGTTATATATACCTATAAACATAATTTATTAATCAACAATAGTTGAGAAAGTGTTAATTTTGCATTATAGCCGTAAAAACAGAGAATCCATTTTTTCGTTAATAATTTAAAATAAATCTAATTATGTACGGATCATAAAATTCCGTAGAAAACTACAAAATCCGTGGCTTGGGAAAAAGTTCAAGGTTCCGCAACAGCAAAATAATTTTTTTTTGTCTTGTGACAGCTTTGGGAAATGTCAGCGGCACCCCATTCTTATTGGCTTAACGAATGCATGACAATGGGTATTGAAGGAACCGGCTCAGTTATGGATTATGCAAAATTTGTTGGTTTCATTAAAAAATGAGTTTGAGAACACATCGGTAATTGCTTCACACATGCAAAAACTCGATTTTGCAAACAAGAAATGATTGACCATTTTAAGAAATTCATGATGTCTTTGTAAGGCTAAAAGCTAGAGAATGCTGTATGAATGAAAACTTTGTGAGAATATTATAATATTGATCTTCCCATTCTTCTTTACTAAGAGGACAGGTTGAAGAACTCTATTTGCATTGCTAAATTTAAACAACTATTTCTCGTAGAAAATGCTTATTTATTGTTTATTAACATTATTTATGGGACAGGACAAAAAGTCAAGTCAATATATTTATACAAGGTGTTGCGATATTCGAGCGATAAATCTCTACTGATGAGAGCTTTCGTTAATTGATAAAATTTAATATAGGATTAGTTTCCGAGATATAGGTACAGATTGTTGAAATTTCAAAATTGAACCTAAAATTTTCCGTAAATTAAAAATGCATTTTTATACTCAATATTTACGCTTATTTGTTTCTAATTCAAAAATTACTCCTTTTTTAAATAAACGTTAACAGAGATAAACAAAAAAAAGGAATAAAAAGAAAATAAAAAAAATAAAAAAAAATAAAAAATAAATAAATAAATAAAAAAATTAAAAAAAAATTAAAAAAATTAGACGTTTCCAGACTTTACTTCCACTCTGTATCTACACGAATGGAGTTCACAAGAAAATAAATCAATATTAATTTAACGATGAAAAGTATTTTTTTAAAAAAAATCTTGTCTAGAAAATAGGATTACTTTATCAAAATCTTAGATCGGATGTAAATTAATAAAACATGCACATGTTTAAAGCAATTTGTTTATAATACAAAGCTGTTTGTAATCAAAATATTCCTAGTGTAAATATGTGATTATTTGTAGCATTTAAAAAATGATCAAGATATCCGATTTAGTAAAAGTTATTTTTCATTTAAAACTTTGTATTCAGGTTTTATTTTAAATTAAAAACAACTTTCCTTCATAAACATTTTGCTTGAAATAATAAATAATGGTTACTCCTCTCTCGAGACATTTTAATGTCTAGAGCTACAATTCCAAAACCTAATATTTACAAAAAATAACCATTTTCTCTTGAGTAGAACTCCTGCCTATTTATTTTCTACCTTTATAAAGGTCTCTTAAGTGGGGAACGTATTATGCAATCGCAGTCCTGTCGCATCGCGGACTGTGCTAGTCTCGAGCGCGCACAGTGAAGTTCTTTCTCATATTTTATAATTTGATGTTCTTGAGCTGTGTGCTCTCATAACGTTCTCCACCTAAAGAATCTCGGGAGATGCGTTGCGATCGAGACTAGCACAGCCTGCGATGTGGAAGCACCGCGATTGCCTCCTTTACATGGCCCATTTCCCTGAATTTATTTTCAATTTTGCTTACGGTGCATTGCGATCCCTATATGTGTCATTGTTTTGTCTCCACAACCAAGTATTATCAGAATTTAAATTATTTGCATTTCAGTAAGCTTTATTTTGATAAAAAGACTTTATGAATGCAAAATTTTCGACTATTTTCACCATTTACATTTGGCCAATCAAATAAATTTAACTTGAACGTAGCGATCTTCATAAGAACCACATTTTATAAAAAAAGTCAAGCAAGATACTAGCACATTCTTTCCAGTGACGGCCTTTACCAAATTTACTTTTGGGTATTTACAGATAGTCGAAAATTATTACTTGAAAATTTATCTGTTGTAATTTTATAAATATTTTTTTGGTAGTTTACAAACCTCAATTACTTAAAATTATTGATATATTTTTATAGATAATTAAAAGACCTTTCAAATGAAGTGTCGCATGAAGCAAATTTCTATTGACGTCATCAAAAAATTGTGAAATCATCTATGTTAGCGTGATGACGTCACGAATAGAGGAAAATCTGACAGAACGCGAGTTTGAAAATAAAAATCGACAGTTTTCAGAATTTTTCCAGAAGTTAACGAGTTACGAAATAATGATATATTCCTTTTATTTGCACCATACTGTACATTTCACTTTTTCCAACGAATTCGAGGGAAAAAAATATATTTCTCATTGGCTGTATTCACGCACGACCCTGTCGGACAATAAGGAAGTAAAAGCGGGTTCTATGGCGCTCTATACGCACATCATAAGTGAAAGACGTTAGTTTTAGCGCGTGAAAATCACATACCGAATCAAGTCGGTACCTCTATGGTACGTGCCCGCCGAAGACACCCCTAACGTCGTAGCACGTGCTACCAACTGCCACCCTTCTTACTGTGTAGCTTATTTCATATATTTCCATATATAAAATACCTATACACGCATTTGAATAATTTTAAATTTCTAATGAAATCGAGTACAGTATTCTATTGAACTTTTTTTGACACGTTGACACCCGACTTTTCACAAAAAGTGCGGTTTTAATTTCGATCAACACCAACTCCCACTTAAATATCTTCTGAGGTACGTTTGTAATGGAAAATAATTCTAATGAAAAATTTATTAAAATGAAAAATAATTGTAATAAAAATAATTAATTCTAATGAAAAATATTTGTAATGAAAAATAATTCTAGTGAAAAATAATTCTAATGAAAAATAATTCTAAAGAAAAATAATTCTAAAGAAAAATAATTCTAATGAAAAATAATTCAAATGAAAAATATTTGTAATGAAAAATAATTCTAATAAAAAATAATTCTGATGAAAAATAAAATAATTCTATTGAAAAATAATTCTAATGAACAATAATTATAATGAAAAATAATTCTAATGATTATTTCCCTCATGCAAAGTATAACCAATTAGAAACGTTAAAGTTGCACCATGTGCCCGTTTAGATAATCGATTAAACGCACAAGAGCAGTTTTGCCGCGCTTAAACTAATACCAACTTTTTGCTTTGCTTTTAAACAAAATATGTGTGAGGGGGAACTAGTAGTTTTATTTAATATCATTTAGATAGCATAAAATAAGCGTATACATATATAAATATAATACAAAAACAGCTTTTAAAATAATTTTTGAATGATTTAGTTTTGACGTTTTCCGTGTTTATATTACAAATTTTAATAAAAATCTAGGAGGCCGATGCCTTCAAACAAACTTCCGTGTTTTACATCTATCAACTTTAATTTTATTATTTTGATATTTTCAATAGTAGATAACAATTAGACATTCCAACGACCTGTCAAACAATAGGTGCCAGTGGGAAATTCTTGTATATCTAAGGGGGGTAGCGACATAGACTTGCAGCTTGGACGCTATTTTTATTCGAAGTAGTACTCGCCAAGCCTGCCAATTTATGAAGATATGTATAGGTGGGTTTTTTAAATATTATTTTTATTGTGTTTGACATAAAATATTTAAATGTAATCCATTATTCATGATTTTACGTAAAGTAGATAGAATACACCGTATGTCGCCACCCTTAGATATACCAAACCTTCCCACTGGCAATTGATTTGTTTGGAATGCCTAATTAATTTAACTATTTTGAACAGTCGAAATGTGCGAAAGACTCAGGTTGGAGGTTTATCAACGGATAGGGTAAATGATGAAATATTAAAAAATATTTGGGAAGATGCAGGTATACGTGGGGAACCTAATTATTTGCAGACTATTTAACAAATCGAAGACAAGTGGTAAAAATAGACAAGACATTTAGCAAAGAAAAAATAGTTAACTACGGTTTACCACAAGGAACTGTTTTGGGACCAATTTTGTTTACATTGTATATTAATAATATTCTTACATCAGCTTCTAGTGGGCAATTATTTAGTTTTGCAGACAACACCGCCGTTTTATATACCGACAGTGATTGGGACCGTCCAAAAATCAAAGCAGAAAGAGATTTATCTAAAGTTTTTGATTGGTTTAAACACAAATTACTAACTGTAAATTATGAAAAAACCTTCTTTATGCCCTTTTGAAATAATTCTAGATGCCTCCCTACGTATCAGTCTTTAACTATTCAAAATAATACAGAAAAAAATATCATTAAAATCTAATAGCAGTTATAAATATTTAGGAGTTACTATGGACTTAAGGTGGGATATACATATTGAAAATATAACTAAACTACTAAGACAACTTTTATACCGTTTTAAATATTTAAAAAAATGTTTAGACCAAAAACACTTAAAAATACTGTACTATTCTTTAGTTGAATCAAGACTTCGTTATGCTATACTGAGTTGGGGCGGTGCTGCATTTTGCTACCTAAAACAATAACTTGACATAATTCAAAAACGCATTCTAAAAATAATGTTTAATAAAATACCCACTTACCCATCCAATATGTTATTTTTCGAATCTGGTATACTGGACCTGAGACAGTTGTTTATGCATCAAATTATTATGTACACTTATAATATTAAAAACCTTTTAGAAAAAGTTAGTCATTCATATACAACAAGATATAAAGAAAATGATAATGTAAGAATTGAGTTATTACAAAAAAATATTAGTTTACGTTGTTATACTTACCTATCGCGAAAAATTTACAATGGCTTACCTGAAATTTATAAAGATTATTTACACAAAATAAATTGTATCAATGTGATAAAAGATATATTTAAAAAATATATAATTTTGTTAGGAAGAAATCAGACTAAACAATTAATAGAATTAATAAATGATTAAATTGTTTTTACTTTGTCCTTCCTGACATCCCCATGTATTCATGTATATAATTTTTTTTTCTCAATGTAATTATCTATATCTATCCATTTCTTAAGGTCACTTGTACAATGAAAATATAATTAATAATTAAGTCATTTACTAAGCAACATTTTCAAAATAATGTTTTCGTATAAAGTTTAGATGCACTTATCTTATGATATAACCCTTGAAAAATAATTAATTCTAATGAAAAATAAAAGAATACAATTTCAAAAAAAGGTTTCTCGCTTTTTTGTAAGGGGCCTTTCAAAAAAACTGTACTATTCCAGCTAGATCTGCTGGTATCAAATAATGTATTAACATGTGACAATGAGACCAAGGTCACGTTGATATATTTTTATTTATGAAAAGATTTGTATCAAATTTGGCACAAATCTACTAGACATAATATCGAATTGGCCTTTATACTTAAACAAACTGGCCGATTTCCCATTTTACTGGAAATGCCATTAAATTTGATTTTTTTAAATTTTAGGTATTTTGGAAACTACTATTTCATTTTTCCTAAACAATTTTTTTGGGAAATATAATGTTCGCGTAATTTGAACACTAGATTCAAAAAAACAAAGTATTAAAAATCAAACTTAAATGGCATTTCCGGTAAAACCGGATACAGTGATCCTAAATTTAAGTTTCCCAAACAATTTTGTTTTTTTTTTTAAATATTTTTTGAACTAGAAGGCCATGAATTTCAAAATAATGTTATAAGTGAGGAATGGTGCATACCGTTAGATTGGTAATAAAATTCGCCATTTATTGGTGAAATGGCTCTCAATAGGTACGATGTAATGGTGAAATGGCTTTCAATAAGTGCCATTTAATGGTGAAATGGCTCTCAATAGGTGCCATTTAAATAAAGTTATATTTTGATAAAAAAAACGTCTGAAGAATTTATTTTTTATTTTGAAGGATTTATTTTTAACCCAATTGGTAAAATAGGTTTTTCAGTTCATGGTCTTCTGGGGAAAATTAATTTTTCTTGTAATTTGAACCGTAGATTCCAAAGCACATAAATCATTTAAAAAGTCACACTTAATAGCATTTCCTGTAAAACCGGTAGTTTTAAGTATAAAATCAATTCGAAATTGTCTAGTAAGTTTTTCCCAAATTTGATCCTTGATAAATAATAGTTTCACACACATCTTTTTATAAATGTTCTTATTGTTACGCGATATGCAGTTCAGTTTCTTTTTATCCTCGGTGGATATGGAAATTCGACACATGATAATTAATATTTTTTTTCTTTTTAAAAAATATGTAAAACTTTATATTTATGTTTACCTACACTAAAAGATAGTGAATTAAAATCTTTTTTCAAAAAAAAAATTGGCCTATATTTCATTTTGAAATTAAATATAAAATATTTATGATTTCATTTATTTTAAATTGGAATTTATCACAAATAGGAAGTCGTTATCAACTGTTGATGTGTTTAATCAATCGAGATTGAGCGCTGTGTAGAGTTCTTTAGATAATAATTAGTGGCTTGGTTATTTTGTGCTAAATATAATATTGTTTTGCAGATAACACTTCGAGTCCTTGAAATAATATATCGCTGTAAATATCCGAGAAAAAATAAACATTAACAGTTTTTCAGTAGTTATGCAAATTGTAAATACGCAGATTATGCGAACTTATGGCATCATTTAAAATCCACGTGCGTAAAATCAGAAAAAAATAATTTTATATCTTTGTAGAATATAGCTTTTATCAATAAGGTGAGTGTTATTTCTTTTTCAGTTATTTTCTTCGCATCTTCCAACTGTTTCTTCTCATTGTCACCGTACCACGTTCTTCTTAGTCTTTTGATTGATACAATGGGGATGAATTTAAAATGATTATTCTTGCAGCTGGCAAATAAATAGTAAAATAAATTCCTATAATAAAAATTCTTTGTTTTCCATAAGACAATAATTACAATTGTATAAGATTCGTCAATATTAATTAAAAAGAAAAAAAATATAAGATGAAAAAAATAATAAAACGTAAGGTTAAATCTAAATAAATAAATAAATAAATAAATAATATAAAATAATAAATACTAAAAACAATCACGCTATTTAAATCTAAACACTATTATTTTTATTATTTAAACATTCTGTGGCAAATGGACACCGTCCGAAGCCATATCTCTCACACAATACACAACAAATCTAAACAGATTAAAATACTAAAAATATAAAAATCAGCTACATGAAACTATCACAGAAAAGTCGTCAGCGTATGCAACATAAGGATTATTACCTATTAAAGAGTCTACACTGTTGACATATAAAATAAAGAATATTGGCCCCAATAATGACCCTTGTGGAACTCCCATATGTGTATCTAAAAGATTAGAGTTAATTTCTTTAGTTTATTGCTGTCGGTCTTTAAGAAAGGTGGAGATCCATTTTAAAGAATTGCCTCTAATTCCTAGACCTGCGTGTGGTATTTATAAATGAAGATAATTTACCAAATCAATGCTGCCTATGTGACCATTAATAATTTTCTAGAGTAATGTTATTTGCTGAATAATGGGAGATAAATGCCATCTAATATAAGAAAAATATATTTCATACATTTTCTTTGAACTTTTTCAATTTAAGTTTAGATCGAACAAAGCTGTTATATAAGATTTTTAATGTGGATATATCGGAAAATTCTTTGCATCTTTTTATACAAACCCAAGCTTTCTTAAGATCTCTTACAATCTCAGACCTGTTAAGAATAATATTAAGCAATTTATAATTAAAAGTAAAAGCATTTAGTCTCCTGGTGAAAGACATAATAAAAATATTTTTCTGGATTCAATGGAAGTGAATTATTTTGACACAAATTTGCTATATCTTTTGAAGCCATTCATTGAAAGAATTTCCACTAATAATTTTTATATCATTGATGTTAACAATTAATGATTCTCGTCTCGTAGGGCGAGAGAAAACTGTTCTCTCGTCTTGACGAGAAGGAACTTCTCTCGCTCGAGAGAGCCTTTCTCTCGTCTTGGCTCGTAGGGCGAGAGAAAACTGTTCTATCGTCTCAACGAGAAGGAACTTCTCTCGCTCGAGAGAGCCTTTCTCTCGTCTTGTCTCGTCTCGTTTCTCTCGTGATAAAACAATATCAAATTTAAATTTGAAAAAGACGAAAAAACGGTAAAATTTGTAAGACAAAACAAAGAATTTTTCAAGTAATTTGTGCATTAGTACCCAAATTTGGCAATAAGAAACACTTGTCTCTTTGTCCGTCTGTCACAGTCGTTTTACAATTGAAATTTTAAGTAATAAGTGGCCCAGATTAGGCGTTAACTAAAAACGAAAATACTTTGTCTTGTAAGTCAGTTGGGGGGGGGGGGGGGGAAGAGGTTAAATTGGAAGTTAGAATTTTTATAATGCAATCCTGCGATGTCAAATGAAAGTATTTTATAGTATGTTTTCAAAATGCAAGAAGATAGAGACATAAAACAAAAACGATGTGAAATTAGAGAAAACTTTTGATATTTTTGTTATGAGATGCACTTTACTTGAGACGTAAAATAGAAGGCGTTACTGTCTTTAAATTTTCTAATGAAAAGTAAAGTCATGTAATAGCTTATTTGAAAGATATTTTGATTATATTTACATCCATTTTTTTTTGTTTTTACAAAAATGACATTCTTGCTAATCCTCGTGTGCCGCAATAATCCTAGAAATGTTAGATAATGTTAGAAGATAATTTTTTAATAAGATTTTTTTTCTAAGAAGTTATGAAAAATTCAATACATCAAGTGGTTTTTAAATCACCTTTGATATTCTTAATTTATTTATTTTAATAAATGCAAGAAACGTTTCTTTGGTAATAAACAATAATTGTTAATACGAGAGTTATCAAGAATGTAACTTATGAGTAAAGGCCCAGAACATATCTGTATAAGAGCAAAGTACCAGCAACAAAAAATTGCCATTTGTGCAGTGTTAAATCCCTCTAACAGTAAAAAATTACATAAATTTATAAAAGTTACTGACATTTACTCTGTACTAGCCAAAATGTTAATTATCCATTGGATACTATTGTAAAAAACAGCATTTATAAGGTATTATACCTCCGATAATGATCCTTTGAGGTTGAAGCAGTAAATAAAAAAAAGAATTTAATATACTTTATGAATTTATTTATTGTAATTTCTGTAAAAACAGAAAAACCTAAATCTGTTTACATGAACGTAAAAATATAGAAAATATTTTTCAAATGAGGTATCACATGACCCTACTTTCCATTTGAAAATTTAAAGCTAGTAACTCCCGCAATCTTACGTGTCTCAAGTAAAGTGTATCTCGTTATAAGAAAAATATAATATCTCTTGAGTTTTACCTGGTTTTTGTTTTGTCTTTATCTCTTTTCATTTAAAAGTTAAAATAGAGGAGGGTACAATTTTCGTCCTCACTATATATAATACATTCGTTTGCATTGCCTTTTTTGTTTTGACAGTTTTTCGAAAAAACGCTTAAAAATGTTCAACTTATCTTCAAAAGTAACCCCAGAAAAGCAGAATGGATTAAATAATATAAGAAATGATTGTATAAATTTTAAATAAATGATATGAGAAATATTTTTTCCTATAAATTACTATTTATAAAATCCTAATAACACATGTATCATTTCTAACCATTTAATATACAGTGTTATACAGTGCTTAAACGGTTCAACATACAAAACCCAAAATTTCAGAATTTCAACTAAATATATTTGCGCATATTTTAGCCCAAAAATTATTTTTTTTATAATTACACAATTTTAAGCATGGCCGCCATCTTGATTTTTTTAAATAGCAACATAGGTCATGTGTGATATACCATTTGAAAGGGTTTAACACCCTGATTACAAAAATCTATCAGACATGGGTCTAAACACAACAAAAAGGATATTATTATTAGGGAGCGTAGGAGGCTATGCATTTGACACAAGATGTCAAATACATACATTTTTGTAATCAGGGTGTTAAACGAGACAAGGCGAGACGAGAGACGAGAAACTCCCGATAACAGCTGGAACTTTTCTGATCTATTACATGACACTTTATGCATAACTTTTCCTAAAATACCCCGTATAAAGTGATAAGCATGTAACAGGAAAGCAAATATTCACGACTAAGCCATTTGTTATGCGCATGGAATTGTTTTATAATTTTATGACTCTACAACAAGAGATTGTTGATTGTGAATGGCCCTTAATGAACACAACCCTAGATCGTTGCTCCCACTGCACCAACCTAACTTGATATCACAACAGATGTCCTCTGCCTACAAGTCGCCGCACATGCCGTACACTATTGTGTTGCACTAGAGCCGCTATTAAAGTAATTCGCGGGGTCGACTGACAATCAATAATTCCCGTATAAATAGAGAGACTGTTTGGTACATGAAGTAATCCATGGTGTACTGGTATAAACCGTGTCTCCGTGCATTTAGGAGGGTTCAGGGGGCATTTTCCTCAATAATTTTTTATTAAACTGAAGAATATAAATATTATTTTATACAGTGGCTATATTTACGTGGTGAAGCAAACCCAATTTCATCATCGTGTACAGTGACGGATTTAGGCTTGCTGCCGCCCTAGGCCCCGTTCGATACACCGCTCTTTTTGATAAAATGAATTTCATTAATTTTTATCCAATATTTTTAATATATATCAGCTCACATACTTTAATTTAAAAAATTTCGAAATTCTTGCACTTGGATTTTCAAAAATTATTGAAATTTGTAGATGTAATTGAAGATTTTGCAAATATGAGAAATATCGAATTTTTTTTTTTATTTTAGATAAAACTTTCAATTTTTTAACAGTTATTTTGATGATTTAAAAAATTGAATATGGAAAAAGACAGGATTTATTTTTCATAAAAAATTATTTTTATAAACAAAAAATGTTCTGACACTTTTAAATGAATATCATAACGATATTCAATACCCCTGAATAAAAAAAATACTGAGACAAAGAAAAAAGTATTGAAAAGTATTGGATTGAATAGAATACCAATACTTTTTCTTTATGTTAATACTTATTTTTTAATCAGGTACATGCAAATCTTCGGTATTTTTATTTCACACTATAAACAAATAGAGAAGTCATTCGGATTTAATAATTTCAAAATGTTTCAAACACGTAAGATTAATCTCACTAAAGGAACAAAAAGTAAAGAATATTACTCGATAAAGACTATAGTTGATCGATTAAAAAATTAATATGTTACCCATACAGATTGAGAAGTAAATTAATGAATTGAATTATAATATTTTCTATCGAAAATTTTTTATAAAAACTAATCTGAACCAATTTTTGAAATTGATTGTCTTTGCTTTTTTGTGCCTCTAAAATGTTGGCATTTCATAAATTTTGCCGCCCTTCAAATTATGCCGCCCTAGGCCCGGGCCTCATGGGCCTAGGCGTAAATCCATCACTGATCGTGTATATATTTAAGAGAAAATCCAAACTCCAAACGTGTTTTTTTCAGTCCAAAGATAATATTGATTTGTTGGACAAAAATGGCACATACACGTTAACTTGTAATGATTATAACACTGCTTACATAGAAAAAATAGCTAGAAAGTTAAAAACTCACATCAATCATCATATTATTTCAATAATCAGAATTTCACTCCTTTTGAGAATTCTACAATCCTTCACAATATTTTCAATTGCGCTTTTAAATCAGTTCTTCTAGAGGAGATTCATAAGGAATTTGACAAATAAAATACCACTTGCGTCAACATTCAAATTCATCTCCTCCACTTTTTAAAAATATAGGCAATGGTTGGTCTGGAGTTACCTAATTTGCATATTTCCACATTACGGCGGCAATAATAATGATGATGGTGGCAGTTGCGAATTGTGGCAATGTCAGGAACAGTGATCGCTTTCTCTTTCCTCACACTAACTTTTCCTCAAGATACCTATTTTTCAAACTATGGGAGTACTCAAAGGCAATGAGAACTCACTGGCTGTGATTATTTTGAGAGAATTAAAATTCTCCTAATTCTGACTGGCTTTCAAAATACTGTTTCCACGTTGACGTATGATATTTCTCATGAAATCTTTAGAGAAATTCGCGCCTAGGGCGATCTTGCACCTCACAAACAGACACAAAGATTGAAAAGATCGGTGCGTGGTTCCAAAAAAAAACTCATGGTTTATTAATCAGGACAACGCTGTGCAGCGTCTGTCAAGAGGTTTTTGGTCAAGTATTTAGATCCCTGTATTTGAACATCTAAGGTAATCACCGGATATCGCCTCATGTGCCTTTTTTTATTAACCATGGTCATATCAGCACTGAAAGGAACCAGATTTGAAACAATAGAGATGTTAAAAAAAGAGATGGAGACCATAAATATGCTTTCAAAAAATGATCAATAGCATTGATATAGCCATATTACCAATGGAAAATCCAGATGGGGCAGTGTATATTGAAAGCAGTTAAAATTGTGAAAGAAATGCAATAAACGATTTTATATCTTCTTTTTGCGTTTTTGATTAAAAACGATTCAAGGCTATTGTTTTTCTTTAATTTAAAATTTTGTGTTTACCAAAATATATCAAATTGTTAAATTGTTTTTTTTATATCAGTCCAACTGGAATTATAGTTGAAACGACGCTGTCTGTCTACCCGCAGCGTGTACTCCCTGATCCCGACGCGCCCTTTGAAAAGAAAACGGTCGGGCAAAAATCACAAGTGGTGGCTTTCCCCGTATACTAATATTGCATACGCGGCATGTGTCGCCCACATTCGATCAACATCAGTATCAGTTTGAAGGAAAGTCGTTAGTTGACATTAATTCCGATTGGATTCTTGCTTATTCAAACGAGTATAAATCGGAAATTCGAGAAGCGTTGCTAATTACTACTTCCCCATGTATTTTTAGATCGTGCTAATATTACAAACACTTTGCCATGCCTAATCCAATATTGCATTACGTCATTTTTTCAGAACTTACAACCGACAAAGGTCTTTTAAGCTCGAATACAGAAGGAGCACACATCCAAAAATACATAATTATTTAAACCTAATTTATCGCTAATTTATTACACAAACAATTTTTTTTGTTCTGGCCCTTTTCGAGAGAAAATTTGTATTATAGTATTACTGTATTCCTGCTTAAGTATACAAATAGTAGCTCACAGAAGAAAAATGTATATAATTATTATTTAATGCTAATTTATTGCTAATTTATTACTAATTTATTGCTAATTTATTGCTAATTTATTGCTAATTTATTGCTAATTTATTGTTAATTTATTGCTAATTTATTGCTAATTTATTGCTAATTTATTGCTAATTTATTGCTAATTTATTGCTAATTTATTGCTAATTTATTGCAAATTTATTGCTAATGTATTGTTAATGTATTGTTAATTTATTGCTAATTTATTGCTAATTTATTGCAAATTTATTGCTAATGTATTGTTAATGTATTGTTAATTTATTGCTAATTTATTGCTAATTTATTGTTAATTTATTGCTAATTTGTTGCTAATTTATTGCTAATTTATTGCTAATTTATTGCTAATTTATTGCTAATTTATTGCTAATTTATTTCTAATTTATTGTTAATTTATTGCTAATTTGTTGCTAATTTATTGCTAATTTATTGCTATTTTATTGCTAATTTATTGCTAATTTATTGCTAATTTATTGCTAATTTATTGCCAATTTATTGCCAATTTTTTGCTAATTTATTGCTAATTTATTCCTTATTTATTGTTAATTTATCACTAATTTGTTGCCAATTTTCTTAGAAAAATCTATTTTCCTACTTCCAAGTCAGAAAAATGTCTTGATATTATAGTTGTATCATTCTATCTACATTTATATAACATTATAAATTTCAGATCTCGAATTTTTGTACTGAAAATTTCATTTTTGGATGCAACTACATAGTTTTCAATGGGCCAAGTTATTTTTTTAATGACAACTTATTTTATTTCATTTTGGGATCATATGGACTAAATAAATGATTCTATAATGATTCCTATATCTAAATGTTATGGTTTATAGTTATTTTTAAGGTTTTTACAGTATATTCTTAGATAAATTAATTAAACATTAACCAGAAAACAGACATACGGTATAACACCCGACTGGCAAGTTAAAATCTAAAGTGCGTCTCATGTCTTATACGCTATGTCACGGCTTTGTGAAGCGACTGGTATAGTGTTATATACAGGGTGTAACAAATAGATGTAGAGTAATTTTAACCACATTTTCTGGGCCGATTTAAGCTACATTCCCTACATAAAAAATGGATATAATAAAAAAGTTACAGGGTATTAAAGTAGAAATTTTAGAAAAATTTGTGCTTCTACTCTAAAACGGCTTGACATATTTTTATGAAAATGTGCATGGGATGTTAGTATACAGTGCCAATAAAATAGAGCTAGCGGCGTTTAAAATTGTTTTAATTCTATAGGTTTTTAGAAGGATTCCGCACCCCTTTGGTCCTCCTACTTTTTTAAACAATGAAATTTAGTTAAAAACAGGACGCCACTAAAATCCTACATTCATTTTAAAAATTTTTATTTTTGTTTTTTGTGTCTTAGTATTTGTTTGTGGAAGCTTCTTGAATTTAACAGAT
Source organism: Psylliodes chrysocephalus (assembly GCA_927349885.1). Lineage (NCBI taxonomy): Eukaryota > Metazoa > Arthropoda > Insecta > Coleoptera > Chrysomelidae > Psylliodes > Psylliodes chrysocephalus. Next base: position 21,568,255 of record OV651826.1, on the reverse strand, counting down.
TACACGACAGCTCCCACCACCGGGACATAGGACATAGTACAGTTTTTCTCCCCCCCCCCCTCCTCTTTCCATGTACCCAACTACAAATAACAAGCAAAAAACACGACATGACACTCTTTGCAGTTAGATAAGGAGACTATTATTGTGGACATTATAGCTAAAAATTATTTGTTTAAGCTTAAAAACTTTCAGGAACTGATTTGAAGACTTCTATTTAAAATTATGATGAAATGATTAAAGATTATTAGGTTATCATTCGCTTATGATTATTTTGATGATTTTCAGTTAGTTGCACATTTCATTAATCAAATTCGTTCCAGTTAAAAGTTCTGCTAAATTCGTGTCGTTTTATAACGATCATTGCCAAATAAGAGACATCATTGGAAGAGCAGATGTTTTGAATATTTTTCAGGGAACACAATAAATCTAAGAAATACCCTAATCCACCTCCAATGAAAGATCAATTAGAGAATTAACACACAGTTACACAAGGGCGGCTCTAGGCCGAATTTTCGGAGGTAGCCAGCATTAGACTATCTAGCTAGAACTACTCGTATATAACTCGTGAATTATATGATAGTGATAGGGTACTTTAGTTTTTGAATTCTAGAAACGTTAAACAGTTTGTAAATTAAAAAAAACTATTATTATTAAAAAGAATTACTTATTTTTTTTTACAATTTTTTTAATGTATTACATGTTATCACGTTATTTAATTTTTATACTATCTCCAGGGTTAAAAAAATAATTAAAAATCACAAAACAAATCTACTAAATCTACTAAATTTTGTACGGTAAAATATTCCGGAAAATGCTCAGATTGTTGTTTTTACAATAAAAAATTTACACTAATTTCAACCCCTTGCGCAAGGTATCTATCCCATGAAAATTTTAAATGGCAACAGGGGTCGACTGATAGTTCATATGAAGAGTTTTGAATTATCTATTCAACAGTTTAAATAATTTTAAATTTGCTTTATTAGTTTTTGAATTAATTATATTTCGAGTTACTAAAAATATACTTTTTTTGTCAAGAAGTCAATGGAGAACAATTTAAGTAGGTATTTCATAAGTTAAAAATCAGTTTACAATGATGGTGGGTAAGATTTTCCGGGATTTCCTTACCTGTAAACTTCTAAGGTTAAAATTCACTCATAAGGGGGTGAATAGAGTCTTATTTTATTTTTTTGTTTTTGAATTTGAATTTTCTTCAGTGTTTGCTATATTATCTATTGGCAATTGTTGAATGTATTAATTAACGTCAAATACACGGATATGGTTATATATTTATGGTTTTTGTGACGATAATACTCAAGTTGCGAAAAGGTATCGACAAATTTCAAAACTTCTTTGGAGTCGTTACTTACATGAGAACACGTGCATCATGAAAGCATCATGAAAGGCAGCATGTCGAACAAAATATTAGAATTGGGTCCCTCTGGCTTTTTTGGGCCTTTTTACGACTCCACTTGTCCTTAAAACCAAGAATATTTGAAGGGGTTAAACCTCCTTTACCCAACTATAGGGAAGCCTATGCTCATAGATAGCCGGTATGAATCATTCATTCGGGAATGTACTAGAACCTTTTATAGGAGAATATTCGAGTAAAATGGTGAGAGCACTACAATGTCAAATGGAAAGTAAAAGAATTTGGTGGATGTTTCGGGACTCTTCCGCCAATAGAAAGTCGGTTAGTCGAAGTCGAGTCATAGCAATGAGAACATCGATAAAGTAGTAAATGTGTTAAATACATTAGAAATATAAATAATGCTTAAGTAATAAATTAATTAATTAGAACTTAGAGTTATTGCACAACGAAGATATGTAATCCATAGCTCAAGTTCTACATCAAAATTTCGTCAAATTCTGACCGAAGGGTGTTTTACATTTAAAACGTGCCCCCTCTCCTTTTTAAGGGAATGAAGCCTATTGATGAATAAAAATCGAAGGTTAAAGGAGGGTTGAAATATTAAAAAGAAACTAACTCAGAAACAAAAAACTCGAAAACTTGAAATATCTATCTATCTATCTAATTTAAAATAGGGAGTAAAGGGGGGGGGGTCTGTTAAACTGTGAAAAGTATAATATAAAATTGCAAGCATTATATATATCTTTATTCTAGTTTATTTTAAGTTTTTAAGACAATCATTATTTTTTTATTTTTTTCATTGTTTCTATAAATTATATTAATAAAATTTACACATATACTTATTATTGATGTGCATTTTGTTAACCGTTTGAAATCAAAATTCAAAATATGCCATAATTCAAAAACGCTTTAAATATTTTTTTCAAATTTGATGATTAATATGCTCTTTACGGAAGTAATATTTGATATAAACTAAATTTTGAAAAATTTAAGCAGTGGCGCTCTATCAGGGTTAGTGGCAACTTTTTCCCCCTATTTTTTAAGCCACTCTGGAAAAAAACATTTTTTGATTTTTTTTAAACACTCTGTTTATTTCTAGTTAAAAAAGTAATAACGTTTCATGGAGCTAAAATGAAGGGTATTGTAAAAATTTGCTTCTAAACGAAAGTCCGCATGTACTCAGATAATTTGTAACGTCTCAACGTGTCAAATTTTTAATAGTACACTTATTCGACAAATCTTGGTAGATTAATTTTGAAAAAAATATTTAAATTCCTTTCTGATTTATAGCAGTTTTTAATTTTGATTTAAAACTTTTAACACCCTGTATTTCGGTAACTAAGTCCTTTAAGGGTTCTTAAATCAAAATTTATCAGTTAATGATAGCTCTCGGTGGTATAGCGTTTTCAATCGAATATGGGAAGGGAGTCGAGTGGCACATTATTTTAAAGGTAGAATTCAGCAATATGACTTTTCATTGCGTTACTTTTGATTTTAGCGCCCTCTAGTGGTATAAACGCTGTATTTATTTTCTCCCTGGGAGAATATATTTTTTTATATTCATTTTTAGGAATTCTCTAATACAAAATCATATACAAAAATTTTGTTATTTTGAATACATGCATTAATGGAAAACTAATTCAACCATTTTTTTTTATTTTCTATCGTCACATTAAAATTTTGTGATAGAGCTCAACAATATAATTCTACATATTCTGCAATATTTCTTTTGTGTAAATATAAACTTTGTATTTAATAGTTTTTTAAATTTATAATTTGAATTTTATTTAGAAAAGAGTATATTTCACAATTGGGGGGCTAATGAGACTCATAAAATCAGTGAATTTTCGCAAGGTTTATAGACCATCAGATAGTGACTGATTTAGGTGCCCCATTTTCACATACAAGCCTCGAAGAGGGTTGAAAAGTACATTGATTTTGAGTAGAATGAAAGGAAATTTACGAGTGGTCCCTGGGGATAACATATGGATAATTCAATTTTCCTTAACAGAAATAAAAGGTGTTTTTTGCTCATGTTTCCACGCAAGCCGTTTTTACTATATGATTATTTATAGAACTAGGCTTCGGAAAACCAAAGGCTTTAATGTTGCAAGTGGCTAAAGGGTTAAATAAGGGCGTAATCTTGTAAAGAAAAATCGATATTTTAACTGATTTTTCCACACAAGCCCGTCGAAAGTATGAATACATGCATGGTAACTAGCCCGAAAAACATATTGGCTTGAGTGACGCGAGTGGATAAATCCATTTTGAGGTTGGAAAATTTAACAGAATTTTTTTTCGATTTTTCAGTTATTTTCCCATCAACGAAATTTTTTGCAATAAAAACTTATGAATTTAAGAGCCCAGAAAAAAATAATGGATTGAGTGCAGAGCGTGGTCTTCATATTTTCAGAACATAGGAAAGTTGCTGGAAAAATGTATGCAAATTGCCACAATTTACCCACACAAGCCGTTTGTCATATGCTTAGAAAAAGTAATTCAAAAGGCTTGAGTATCGGACATGGAGCATATTATTTAGGTATCTAAAAAAGAACTGACAAAAAAATTTACAAATAAATATTTATGCAGGGTTATTATTATTTATTGCTCGGTGATTATTCGTATAGTAAATTTTAATATGAATTTAGTGTTGAATTAACAATACGTTTATTTTATAGAAAAATTTATATATTCTTTCAAAGGGCTATTAAATATAAACTTTAAAATACCTGTTAAGGGTCGATCTTTTAACCTCTGAGTAAAGTTACAAGTAGGTTTACTTGACATAAACAATATTCTTGTAGTTACTTACAACTTTACTCAGAGGTGAAAAGACTTGGCCTTATTAAGAGATTCGTTACAAAGACATTTTGATCCATTTTTGAATTTTTATAAAATTGATGTATGTATAAAATAAAAATGCAGCTACTAAACATGAAAAAGTAGATATCCTAGAATTTAATGATGACACTCAAGTATTCTATGGAATAGACACTTCGTGAAACCATTTTAAATTGCATTTATGTGAGATATTAAAGCAATCAAGAATGTCATGTCCGACACTCAAGCCATTTGTTATAGTCTTGGAATCACTTTTTCCAAGCATATGTTAAATAAATTATGTATAAATAATATGAAGACCATGTCCAACACTCAAGCCTTTTTATATATAGTCTTAGAATCACATTTTCTAAGCATATACCAAAAGGTTTGTGTGGGAAAATGGTGGAAATTTATTAACTTTTTTTTGTCAGTTTTTTGTTAAATAAATTATATATAATTAATATGATGACCATGTCCGACACTCAAGCCTTTTGTTATATAGTCTTAGAATCACTTTTTCTAAGCATATATCAAACGGCTAGCGTGGGAAAATTTTCCATACAATTTTCCTGCAACTTTTCGATGCAAGCCTTCGTTTCGTCCACATCCAATACTTATTATTCCAATAATATTCCATATACAATATACAATAATATATACAATAATACAATAATATACAATATATACAATAATAATAATATTCCAATTTTATTATTGCGTCTAACAATTAATAAAATTCTATGGTTAAAAAGGATTGCATGAAAAAATAACTCAAAAATAGAAAAAAAAATTGGGGTAATTTTTCCGACTCCAAAATGCACTTATCCATTCGCGCCATTCAAGCCAATATGTTTTCGGGCTAGTGACGATGTATGTATTCATACTTTCGACGGGCTTGTGTGGAAAAATCAGTTAAAATATCAATTTTTCTTTACAAGATTACGCCCTTGTTTCAACCCTTTAGCCACTTGCAACATTAAAGCCTTTGATTTTCCAAAGCCTAGTTCTATTAATTAATTATATAGTGAAAACGGCTTGCGTGGAAAAATGAGCAAAAAACACCTTTTATTTCTGTTAAGGAAAATCGAATTTTCCATATGTTGTCCCCAGGGGCCATTCGTAAATTTGCTTCCATTCTATTCAAAATCGATGTACTTTTCAACCCTCTTCGAGGCTTGTATGCGAAAATGGGGCACCTAAATCAGTCACTATCTGACGATCTATTAGTTTTTATTTATGGGCATATAGCTACCAAAAAAATATTTTTTTTGAAAAAGCGTATTTTCTCTAAACGATATGGAACCCGTATTTTTATTCATTTTTAATACGGAGTTAGGGGGTGGGTTAGTTCCGTGGTTAGAGTCATGACTTTTTGAGATCCAAGGTTCTCAGGTTCGAATCCCCCCCAGTGGTACGATTTTTATTTAATATAATGAATTAAATATTAATTCTAATGCATAGGTACGATTCCTCACTCGATCATTCACTGTTGGGTTTTAAATATTAACAACACTCTCACTAATTCACCCCCTTACGAGTGAATTTTAACCCCAAAAGCTAAGCTTGTCCGGGGAAAGGGACGACTATTATTATTATTATTTGCCGTGGCGCTCCGGGGCGACTTAAAGATGATTGATGGTGCCATTTGACTTACAGGTTTACAGGTGAGGAAAACCCCACCTACCATCATCGAAATAAAAGTGCTGTTATTAAATGGCGCTGGGAAACAGTAACAAAGCCTAAACAGAACACGCGGCTAATAAACATAGCAGTTAGATGCCGATTACACAAAAAAAATACGGAGTCTAATTTAGACAGTTACTATTTAAATAATTGAAATATTGAGATACAATTTCCCCTGTAGGTATCTTTTTTATTTAATTTAACAAAGTATTACATGTGTAAAAACATAATAAAAATAAACCACACACATTGATTAGATAAACTGTTCCTCTCCAGCCAATTTAACTTATTTCGTTGTTTTTGTTCTTTAGAAACGAATAACTTCCTTGAAGGGCGCCAAATGGTAATCGAGACCAAACCTCGAAACGGCCCTGAATACATCCCTTTCAACCAGTTAGGGTGTATCCCCACCACTGGCTGGACGAGTATGTGTGGGACAGACCAGTTTACAGTTCCGTTGCTTATTCGAACTCAGCCAGAAAGAAAAACAGTAAGCGTTCAGCTTCGGTCGAGGAAGGTTCGATTTGGTAAAGGCTCTTGTACTGTTCGCGGTGGGTAGTGTTTGTTATTATTTAACTTTTTTGTTCAAAATAAACTTTTTTTTGGATATACGGACTCAAAATGTGGGATCCTATTAATGGTGATGGTTGCCGGGCATGCCAGTTCAATACGTAAGTAATTTAAATATTCAATGTTTACAAGATCATAAACCGCTTATGTCCTCCATGTCTTATGTTTTTGATAATGTAGGTTACTAAATTGGCATTAATGTTGATTTAAACCTTAATTTAATTACACGTAACACATTTATTTTGTATTTACTGGAAACGTGTTAAAAAACTTGTTTTTATAAATTTAAAAATACCGGTTCACAGTTGAGTTGTAGCAAAACATGTATTTCTGAGAATTCCAATAATCCAATATTGCCTGCTCATATTTTTAAAAAGTTCATGTAAGAATTTTTCTCTCAAGTTCAGTAGTTTACATTTAAAATTTACATAATATATCCATCGTTTGGTTGCAAATATGCCAGGAAATAAGTGAGTTTGTTTTTAACATCAAATTTTATCAACAAGATTACCACTTTGTTATTCTTATATTTTATATTAATCTCTATTTAAATTTGCGGAAGTTAATGATAAATTATAATAATTAGTTTAATTCAGTTTAAAGGAAAATATACTTTTTGTATATGCCTACCTGGAGATATCAATATAAAGTGGTCAGCTGTGTAAAGTACATATTATAGTTCTTAATGTAAACAGAAGATAAAATATTTGAAAATCAGCTGTATTATTAATAGAATAACGCACTTTTTTAAATAAAATGATAGGTACAAACTAAATAATTTTGAAGTACTTCCAAACAAGTTCAAAGTATTGAGGATGATATAAAGTAATTTTACAAGGACATCCCCTTTACAGTAAAACATTTTGGTTTTTAAAAAAATAACAATTACATTGAGTAAAATATGACAAAACACATCTTGAATAATAAATCTACAATATATACGTGTTTTGAATAATGTGTTGTTAACACCCAAGTTCTCTCATCAATATTTGAATATAAATTTTCCTATTTAGTGAAATTGCCTACTTAGATATGTGGATCTTATAAAAGATCAATAAAAAAACCATTCATAATAGATGTGAATGATCTCTACCTGTTTTTTAATTAAATAAACAGGTACAATCTCTTTTAGAAGCAAGTTTTCGCTCCTTTTTTCAATTTGAATTGGCGCGAAATGTTGCGATGTAGTTTTATTGGGTTAGGTTACGGCCCATCCTTAATTTTAGACTTTCTATGTATGTAGTGTTTATTTAAATTAATTAAGTGTTTTTCCAATAGTAGTACCATAAATTATTCTTAATTGTTTCCTGATAATGGAATGGGGTAGGTATCTATAGGATATTCATAATTATAATTAATAGATTATTTATTTTTGACTTGCTCTAGATTATTTAAACCTCTCGCTAAATTATAGCTTGTCTTTTCCACCCCCTTACGAATTTCCCCCCTTTTCTTTGTAGGTATTATATTAATTAAACGCCAATAAGGCAGAAGAAGTATCTAATACAATGCAAGCAAACGTTATTTCATTAAAATTATTAAATTTTTATATTGTTTTCGCACTTTAGTTCACTGATCTTCTTATATTGTCAGTGATTTTAGATTTAATAGATAGGTAAAAAATATTTAAGGTATTAAGCCATTTGAAATATTACTCTATCCTCTTTCTGCTTGATATATTATATGTTTAATTAGGTACTTGGTAATTAGATTAATTAACATCTACGAAAAATTATGAATGCCACTTACCATAGGCAGGCACTCGTTTCAAATCTTTCCATTGAGGAACATTTGTTCTTGATAAATAAATATATATAAATAAAACATATCTACTTATTATTAATTCTTATTGGTAATCATGTAAGTAATTTATCAAGTAGTTCCAAGTTTTCAATAAAAATCGTTTTCAGAAAAGTCTGAAGGATATAATAATTGAAATTGATCACAAACAGACACACCCTCAGACCTTAGAACCGCCCGTTGATCGTCAGGTGCAAGGAATCATGTCAATTCTATTATGAAAATCTAAATCCGTGCCTTTTATTCTGTAACACCTACACCGATAACAATGAGTTGCATCGTTTTTATACCAAAATCCCTTTTTATATACCTAATAGCGGCTTCGAAAACTATTGTACTTAGTACCTACTATTATAAAAATAAATAGGTGTTTTATTAAATGTTAATGCATTTTTTAAATAAAATCGAAACAATAATAGATATAGGCATAATACCTGGGTGGGTAGGTAGGTAACTTACTCTCTCTAAATTCACCCCTTACGAGTGAAGCTCTGAAAGCGGAGCTTGTGTCTGGGAAGGACGACTATTTTAATTATTAATTACATAGTAAAAAATACTTATTATTATCTTCATTTCTATTTGCAGCATTTAAAATTAACGTTCTAATAATTCGATTAACTTCACTTCAACGCTACCTCGAGGTACATTTACGTGGCGCAGCTCGATTGATATTACAGATATCTTCCTCGGAATGTCGCAGCTTCGAAACTTTAAGACAGATGTCGTATGCGGTTAAGTTAATTTACTATCCTACTTTACATTATTGTGTAAACAAACAACTTCCTGTTTACATATAGGGTGAATCGCTAAATGATGATTTTCTTTTGTGAGAAATACTAAAACATTAACTTTTTTATCAAGAATCATTGTTACATTTAAATGTTTAAAATACATGTATTAGCAGGTTCATTGACGTTGCTTTAAAAATTGTTATAAATTATAAGCTTATTTAAAAAATTGTGAAAATGAATCATTTAGTTTCCAAGTATAACATTTTATTTCTCATACAACAATAAAACATTAGAATCCATAACTCCCCATCGTGCCCTGGGGCTAGCCTATTAAGTAATTATTATATACAGGGTGTTTCAGAATAAACTACCGTAAACTGGGGACTTGTAAAACTTAAAAAAATTTCTGTTAACGTCCCGGTTTTCATTCTACAGGGTGATAAAGTGAATTTAATAAATACATAATGTTCTAAATATCTTCCCTTACGTCATTTAGTCGTCATTATTAGTTAACATACCCTACCCAGACAGCACACCAAATCCTTTGGATATCTACTGGACATCCCAATATCCACTGAATGTCCAGTCCATGGTGGATATCTATGTTATATCCATGAGATGTAATTTATAGACATGCAAATTTCCATAAATAATAGTAATTATATAGCAAATTATTAAAAAATTACGCCATTGTGCTCGCCATTGTGGCTAATAGTACTGTTTAGATATTTAAAATTAATTTTCAATATCCCATGGACATCCACTAAATATACCACAGTCTAGGCGCGAACGCAAACCATGGTGGATATCCACTAGATGTAATTTTTGATTTTGCCCACTAAGAAGAAAGTCATTCTTGGACCGGTTTCGTCCTTATTAGGACTAGAATTATTTCCTTTTTTAAGAATAGCCCGCCTGGCTTTTATTCCACCTAGTCTCTGAACTAGGTACTACAGCGACCTTTGATTTTGCTTACTAAATATAGATGGCGATACCACTTTCGCTCGTTGAATATCTACTCATGCTCAACCCGTCGTAATTAAGTTCGATTGAAATTGGTATTGCAATCAGACTCCATTAGAGACTGGAGTCGAGAATTTCTATTTATTGCTGAAGAGTTCTAATAAGGATGACTTTCTCCTTAGTGGGCAAAATCAAAGGCAGAGTGTTGAAAATATTTTCTATCTCTGCTATTTTCTTTCGACGTTATTCAATAATCATTGGTTCATATCCATATTAGATCCACTGGATATATTGGATATCCACAAAATATATTCTGTGGATATCTCTGAGATTTCTTGAATGGTCTAGGAGATACCCTTTAGATATTTTGCTGGATATCCATAGGATATCTTCTATATTCTGGATATAGACAGCAATTTGGATATCCATATTAGATCCACGGGATATTTCTGATATCCTGTGAATATATTGGATATCCACAAAAGATATTCTGTGGATATCTCTGGGATTTGGTGTGTTGTCTGGGTATTTCGATAAAATACGATAACCCATTGGTGTAGAGGTAAGGACTAAAAAACAATTTTAGTCCAAACTTTTTGAAATCCCTATATTTCATAGAAGTTGAAATTAAGAGCAAACCGAACCTTGAAAATTTATAATTCTTTCTTAGCCTTTATTTTTAATCCGATTTTTGTGAAATTTTCAGGAAATACCCAAAATAACAAAACTTAGGGTGGAGAAACCTTGAAATTTTTGTAAACCTTCGAAAAGCATTTATTTTGAAAAGGAATTTCAAAAAAATGTTTACGCGCCATTCTGTATTAAATCTATGATAATTTGCTGTTTTTGTTTTAATAAGTATCTAGTAAGTAGTTTTTAAATGGGAGGATTTCCCACTTTTTTTTTAAGCTATTGCATAGCTTTTATCGCGGGTTTTGAGCGCGGCGATCGAATCAAGAAATTCCGTAACGAAAATAACCCTCCACTCCGACCGGCACAGCGGTTCGGCGTTGAAAGCCGTGGAAGGTTTTATCCGACCCTATTCGTATTAGTATGAAGCGGAATTAAATATACGTTTGCGGACAGGAACGTTTATGCAATACAAGAACTAAAAGAGCTTTCGCTGGCTTCTAATAAATTGGTATCACAAATGTTCCCGGCTAGCGTAAATATTAGATATTAATTTATTTTGCAAGAATTATAAAATATAAATTTTTATTTTATCAGTGTTAACTATTTCATTATTAAGCTATTGCATAGATTTTACCGCGCGCTTTGAGCACGGCAACCGAATCAAGAAATTCCGTAACGAAAATAAACCTAACACCCTCGAAAAATCAAAAAGTCGAAAAATCGAAAAAATCGAAAAAAATTCCGTAACGAAAATAAACCTAACACTCCCCACTCCGACCGGCACAGCGGTGCGGCGTTGAAAGCCGTGCATCGTCTAACGTCGTTTCAGTTTGGCAAACTTCGGCACGGTGTTTGTGTGCGTGCGACTAGACGTATGCGTGTAGACTAGCTGCTAACTGCTCATAATTGATTCTATCTCTTTTAGACACAATTTCGGAAAAATTGAATTTGAAAAGGAATAATGATCCACAAGAATCCACAACAAAATATGAGACCACCATTGACGCGGTATTTTCCAGATATTTAGAGGATATCAAGTCTCAAACTTATGTTTATTATTTCAGTTACCATAAACCTATAGTTTCAATGATGAAAATTCCTGAATAACCTACAAGTATTGTAAGATAATAAAAATATTTTAAACATTAAACAATATTAACTTCTCATTTATTCAATAAAAGAAAAAAATTTGTTTTCTTATCGGTCACCACGCTCAAAAAGTGTAACTTGAATTAATATCAAAGAAAAAACTTGAATTAATATCAAAGAATAATACTGCATAAATAAAATAAATAATTATAATTGCAATAGCTTTACCGCGGCAGTCCCCGAGTTCCACACGTATTTTTCTTAAACGTCTCTGTGGAGTGCTGCCATGTTGCACAAATTTAAAGCTCTCAATATCCGGTTTACTCTTAATTATTATTCTTCACGCAATTTGTTACAAAAATTGGTTAATATTTCTGTAGAACATTCCATTTTCGAGATTTTTCAGTTTTAGTCCTACTCAAACATGAAATCTGCGTACATTAAGAAATTTAAAAATTGCATATTTTTATTAAGGGCCGATTTCATAATCAATATTAAAAGGTTCATTAACTAAAACATAAAATCTTGGCCCCATTAGATAATAGACCTTTTAATACCTATTCATTATGAAATCGGCTCTTGATAAAATTGTAAATAGATTTCATGTTTGAGAAGGAGAAACTGAAAAATCTCGGAAATGGAATGTTCTGCAGAGATCAACCAAGAATCCCTTTTTTGTGACAACTTTATCAAGGAATAATTATTATTCTTTACTTTTATGAAATATATGGTGTTCAAAAGGTTTGGAAGAAAATTGTTTTTGTTTTTTAGATGCAAATATTTTGGTAAATGTATATTTTTTATGATGTCAACATTTTTTGAAATAAGATATCAACATTTTTTTTTAATGGCACCATCTTTTTTTGATAGCACTTAAAAAGCACATTTTTGCGTATAGACACTACATTTAGTTGTCTGTTGCCTACCAATATTATCAAAATAAACTTAGAATAATTAATAAATACATTTAAAAACAACAAAATTATGAGAATTGCAAGATTTTCACCTCTTGACAATATGCAAAATGTTATTAAGTGTCCATTACAATTTTGAAAACTTCTATCTCAAAAATATTGTGCTGCAACATATACACAACAACATAGTCAACATATACCCAAAATTTGATGTATATACCGGGTGTTCAAATTAAAGTGTTACAGATAAATACCGCCGAAAATATGCATTTTAGAAAAAAAAGTTTTAGACAAAAGTTTTATAGTTTTTTGGAGGAAACATTTTGGCTAAATCCATTTTTTTATAGCTGACCATTATATGGCCATATCGAGATGGACTTTGTTTTTTTAAATGGGAATCCTATATTTTTTTTACATATTTTTAAAGTACATAAAAAAATAAGAAACTTTTGATGAAAATATTTTTTTTATCAGACTTTTACTTTTTGAGTAACAGCTACTTGAAAATTTTGCTGGACGAAAAAAAAGTTGGCCATAATATGGTTAGCTATAAATAAATATTTTAGTCAAAATTTTTCCCCAAAAAACTATAAAACTTTCGTCTGAAACGTTTTTTTTATAAAATGTGTTATTTAGCTGTAACACTTTAATTTGAACACCCGGTAGAATGGTGTATATGCAAAAATTACACTCTTTAATGTTACTATCAAAAAATGGTAGGCAGGTATTATATGTACGCCCAAAAATACTTTTGTAGAACTAATTCTTATGCCCTTACTTAATTTTAAATGTCTTAAATTTTTTGATGTTAAAATCATGTTAGTACATTCTTGATCTTCTTTTCCAGTTCCAGTAAAATGGTTTGTGAACAAATAGACGGTCCTTATTTGGACAAGGAAAATCTACAACCCTTCAACATCATGAAAAGTGACGAACTTTCACTGTATGATAATGGTACAATCGAGCCTTACCACGAGTCGTCCCAAGCTCATTGTCGTCGACCTCTGGAAGAACATGATTCAAATTCCCAAGATTCAGGTTATGGTGCGAGCTACCATGGCGAAAAATTCCTTTCTCATACATCTCCAACAAAAACCACCACTGTATCCTTCAGTTCAATGAGTTCAATGGAAGATGAGTTTTTTGATTTTTCTGATGTCGAGCCTCTGGATAAGCCTAGATTACCTCACGATTTCAATAAACTAATTTCGAATCCTTTGATTCACTTGAACAAATCACAGGAAGGCTCAGCTTCTAAAGATGTAATTATGAGGCCAGTTTTTCGGAGGACTGTCTCTTTGCAAAATCACTCTGATAACACACCAAACAGCAGTAGGGTCAGAACTAGTTTATTCAAAGGTGATCTTGAGAATAAATCATTCAAAAGGCCTGAACCTCCAAATGATGTTGACATGGTTGGTACCAAGCGATCGAAATTGTTTGATGATGAAGCATCAGTTCCTGTAGTAAGACCCCTTTTTCAACGTGCTATCTCAGCTACTGAAGAAAGTATTATGTGCGCTGTCCAGCGGTCGTCGACAGAGCCCGACCTTATTGGGGATTTCACTAAAAATTTCGGCCTACCTTTAACTACAAGTCGCCATCAAGATTTAAAGGCTATAACTCCGAACACTCTGGCCAATCTTATGAAAGGAGGATTTACTGGTGCAATTGCTTCATTTAAGGTCATTGATTGCCGGTATCCCTACGAATTTGATGGTGGACACATTCAAGGCGCTTTGAATATTTATACTAAAGAACAATGTATGGAACTACTCAGGCAAGAAACATCGACTGATTTCCAAGATAGGCACATTCTGGTCTTCCATTGTGAATTTTCCAGCGAACGAGGCCCTAATTTGTAAGTATTTTAACTACATTTTCAGATATATTACGGTCATCGTCATGCGCAGTAAATAAAAACCTATCAATAAAGCCCAAAGTCGAATGGTTTTTATTTACTGCGCATGACGATGACCGTAATATTACGGTTTTGTGAGATGTTGGGACAAATCTAATATCTTGTAGAGCATTAAAAATTTAAGTGAGCAGATGCAATGAGTGTAGAATAGATTAAATAACAGCTAATTTTCCTTCCAGATATCGGTACTTACGGAAAGAGGACCGCAACAAGAACGAAAGTATCTACCCCTCCCTGAACTACCCTGAGATCTACCTCCTTGAAGGTGGTTATAAAAAATTCTTCGAACATTACTCGGAAATGTGCACTCCGATAGCTTACAAAGAAATGCTGCACCCCGATCACGAAGAAGAACTGAGACATTTCAGACAGAAATCGAAAACTTGGAACTGTGATTCTCGCCATCGCCCTGGAAAAAGCTTTAAGAGGCTAGGAATGTAAATTAATTTAATTTAAAGCCATGCGTTTATAGTACAAATGTTTAATACAATGTGGGGATTAAAAATTAGACAACTTTCAGGAGCTAAAGATCATTAAAGCATAAAATTTCGCATTACTGTAATGTAATAGACAGGACGTGAACAAAACTAAAGATTAAACGTCGGAAAACAGTTAAAGGATATTTTAGACTCTTTAAACTAATGAGTAATTAGTCCCCTTAAAACTAAATTTGTGCAATAATGCCATTTTCATCGGTGATATTTGTGTCACACATTATACACAATGTCTAAAAAAAATATTTTGAAATCGGCACAGTATGCAAAATTATTCAGTATTTATTTTATATGATCAGTATTGTGCAATATTATTTGTTTTGTAGGGGGAGTTTTGCCTTATAACTGAAAAACTAATCTTTAGTCACTAAACAGTCATATCTACAGACTTCTTTACATTAACTGGACACTTTTATACCTATATTGGATTTAATTTAAATATACAGTCTTCAATAATATCCATATCCCACGTGACTAAATTGATTTCATCAATAGGATAAAAGTAACATTAATATCTTCAGTAGTAACCCTAAAACAATGTTACTGACCATTTTCATAGAACTGATACTTAGTTTATAATAATAACTAAAATTAAAATTTTCATTACATTTTTTTTTACCAGATACGGGTATTGTTGAAGACTCGTTATATCAACAAGATTAGTTAAAATTTTTGAAAGTCAACATGTATTTTATCAAACTGACAACTTTTTGAATTTCAGGAAAATTCAGAGATTACCCAAATAGATAAATATACAGGATATCCTAAAAATTAATGCCTTTCTTTCACATTTAGAGTAAATAGCTCTTAATATATTATTTCAAATAAATCGACAATATTTCTTTTCAGAATCTCCACTTTATTGAGGGAAAGTTGTGCTAAATTTAATTCCCATGTTGTACTTTTAATGAATTGATGCACCACATTGGCGCCTGAATAATGTGAGACATAGTCTTTTACTATGTAAATATAGTGTACAGAATTGTTAGTTTGTGAAAATGATCTTCATCAAAACGATCTCAATAGAGTGCCAACTTAGAGATGCATAGGAACATTTGATTTATTTTATTTATGCGACGTTATCACTTAGGTTAAGTGCCATTTTATTTTATAACTACAACTTCTTTTTAATAATATAGAGGATCGAATATTTTTTTTTAAAGTTGTAGAGTTTTATGATCTTTATTTTATAAGTATTAAAATACTAGGATTGAATATTTTCTGTTTTTTTAAATGCATCTCGAAAGTTTAGTTTTAATGAAATGAACTGAAAACAATTTTTAGTAATATTGCCAAAATGCTTTTTTATGTAACCATTCTTATTCATGTAGGTATGAGAATTTGAATTTTTGAAATTTGTTCTTTTGCTGATTGTAAAAAATCCGTAAGAGAAATTTAGGATCAATTTATATAATTTTTTTTTTCAAAATGTACTCTTTATTTCTTGTTTCTGGCATTTTATTTCCAGCCTGAGTTTGGCAATATGAAGTCATTAACACATTGTTAAACAAAAATTCAAATTCGAAAATATCCCTAGGAAAGTTAAACAATATAAAAAAAATTTTATGATTAATTTGTTTTGTATGATATACATAGGTAATATATTAAATCAACCAATATTCCCATGGAATAAAGTTTTTTTTTAACTTTTTGTGGGATATTCCATCAGGAACTTTATCCTAGTCTACCTACTAATAAATAGTAACAAATTGAATATAAGACATATATATTTGTTTATTAAAAAATGAAAAGGATGTAGTTTGTGACATTTGAATGTTCTTTTAAAAAATCATTTGCTTTACTACTAAGAATTAAATCATTTGACATCTTTTTTTATAAAATACTTTCACTAAATTTGAATGCCAAAATAGTAGCCACATTGAATTCTAATTACAGAGCAGGAATAACAGAACGTATATACAGATACTAAACAAAATACACAATAATTATTATCATAATCATGTTCAAGTCCGAACTAAAAAAAATTACCTAATATTTTATAATAGAATGTCAGATGATTGTATTCTTAGCATTTGCTGAATATTTGTTTTTATTAATGTATGATTAAGATTATTTTCACTAGAAAATTGCTTTGCTCTTACATGCAATGGGAGAGCGCTTACATGCAATGTATAGTCAACCAAAGTATAAAGATTTTCCTGAATGACTTCTTGACTGAAAACCAGTCTCTATTAAAAATGTGCAATTTTATAAGCAATAAAAATGTGATGGTTGTCTGCACAAGGCCTAAGTCTTCTTGTGCAAATATATTTATTTGATGTTTTGGATACCAATTTTAAGGATAATTTCCAATTGAATTGTATTCTATGCGTTTTATTTAATTTCAAGTGTGTTTTACGATTAATTGTATATTTGTGATGTCTTTTTGACAGACTGAAAATTTTCAATACAAATTTAAAATCAATAATTGTAATGTGTAAATATATATTTTTAATCAAATTGTTGTCTTTTTTAACCTTATTATTCAGTGGCGGCTCGTGGGCACTAGCGGCAGTGGGGCACACACTGGAAAGGAATCCCGGGATTCGTTTTTCCCTTAGGAAAACAAGTTCCCCGCTTAATGAAAATTAAATATATTTCAGAACAATCAGTTGGGGCAATAACAATTTCTGAATGTGATTACAGGGAGCTAAATGTGACCACTCAAAATGCATTTAACTATGTATGTGGCTATTTAATCAAAAAATCATTACATATGCACACTTGCGAAATTTGCGTAAATTTCTCAGAAGAATTCAATTTACTTAACAATTCTAACTTGTTAACGCATTTTAAAGCATACGACTGAAAAAAAGGTGATTTTTTATGTCCAGTGTTTTATTTATCGTTTAGCATAAGTTTTCCTCATCAAAAAGTTAAAAATATTATAAATTTAGAGGTATTTTACAACCGACATTATGAATTAGATCATAAACCTTCGTAATTTTTTTTTAAGCTGCATATAAATATACTCGAAATGTCAGTACCGTGGCATGTCCGATTCTCATTTTTAAAATTAAATATATAAATTTCTATCAAAATTCATTTTTTAATATAAAATTTACCTCTTATAACTACAATCTAATGCATACTGCATTGAATTTTATTGCAATTTTATACCAATCTTTGGATTGGTAAAAAAAAATAATTATTTATATGTCAGTACCGTGGCATTAAAATTTTTAAATTTTGTCACAGTTTTCGTTGTGTCGTAGCTGTAGTAGAACCACTTTACAGGCTTATTTCTATGCATAAATAGAAAACAAATATATCTATATATAATTTGGGCCGTAAGAATGCCTTCCATGCCCGTCTAGCCAAATATTCACCGCGTTCGGCTCGTAAGGATGCCTCCCATGTCAGGAACATCAAATATGGACCATATGCGGTTTCTACTTCTAAATTACGTCAAATGGCACGGTCCTCCCGGCTCAGAAGAAACGCCGACAACGGCAATCCGAGTACTCGGCTTCCCGTAGAACAGAAGTAAAAGTTTGAAATGCTTTTGCCAGTTCTCCCACTTTATACACATAAATTGACAGGTTGCCAGCGGATCTCACCGAAGTGGACGCGATACATTGGCGTACAAAATTATTTTATAGATGTTAATAACAATTTCGAGTAAATAGTTTAATAAATTGTGAATAGCTGTTGAAATTTTGTAAAATTATAATTTGAATATTATAATACATGTTTAATAATTATTTATAATCCATAAATACATGCGATTGTCCGGTTCCGCCGATAACAATTTAAAATTACTTATTCTATGAAACGACACTGGCAGGTAAACATTACTGTGAAATTCTCGGAGCCACCCGACGTGGTTTGACGTTTACCCCCTCTCTACCTACCAAAAGACTTTTCAACTTTTACTTTCTCTATACATGCCAGTGTCAGGCCGAGCGAATGCCGACTATTTGTGGTTTACTGGGTTCCTACCCATTTATGTATGTGATCAAAAAACCGCCATTAATTAATTAATTAATTTTTATTTGATTATTTTTTGAAATAAAAAAAGTAAGTGAATTACAAATTATAGCAATCGTTGCTACATCTATAGTGGATTTTTTGTAACAAAAAATAGTATTATAATAAATATTATATTTACATAGTTATGGAGTTATTAACAAAGCTAAAAACTATCAAAAACAAAAATTAAGTTATTATTATTAAAAAAAAAAAAATACGAGTACAGCTGATAAAATATGTTTTTTACTTATAATTAAATTAATATTCATAATAAAGCAGGCTAGAAATAATAAGTTTTCCACGTTTTCACCTAATAAATAAGTTAGGCCAGGAGCACTGAAGACTGTTCACTTGGAACACAGCAAAGAAGTTTGTGCGTGCACGTGCACTGTGTGGGAATAGCATCCGGCACAGTCGCCATTGTGCCGGGAGCCACCAACCGCGATGCGAAAACTCTCGAAAATAGTTTGTTTCGGCCAGTCTTCCGCCGAAACCGAAACTACAGCCGAAACTCTTATTTAAAGCCGAAGCCGTAACCGAATCTTCGGTCGGACACTAATCATTTCACTTTTAATTTTCTATAATTTGTATAAATATACACTCGAGCGCTTCCGGTGCCCGGAACAAAGTTACTTTGATCTGGGTTCCGAGACAATAAGAAAAGCCGACGCGCGCTTTAATAGACGAATCGAATTTGAGTTCATAGCTCAGACAACACACGAAATCCCAGAGATATCCACAGAATATCTTTTGTGGATATACAATATATCCACAGGATATCAGAAATATTCCGTAGATCTAATATGGATATCCAAATGTCCGTCTATATCCAGAATATAGAAGATATCCTAATGGATATTCAGCAAAATATCTAATGGGTATCTTCCAGAAAATCAGGGACCCGGACCGAACCGTTATTAACCGAAAACCGGACCGGAACCGAAATGTTTTAGATGGACCGGAACCGAACCGATAATATATAAAAAATATTTTTTATGGACCGGACCGTACCGAACCGAAATAAAAATGAATTTTTTCGTTTTTTTCGGTTCTTGTGTCTTTTTCATATGCTTTTTTGTTGGCTGGAATAGCTGATTCACGTGACCAGTAAGACTCACTGAACACTAAACCCCATAGTTTTTATGACTGAAAGTAGCTGAATAATAAAACCACACCACACATCGGAAAAAAGACAAATAAAGTGAAAGTAGGTAACGTCAATATTAATTCAGCTACTACAAACTACCCTGTCAGATTGTACAGGGTTATACGTTATAAATTACCCACCCCTTATTATCGTTATTATTGCCTATAGAAACAGTCATAAATAAAATTTGAGTGGTTATAACTGTTTTTTGTTAAAATGCTATCAAATGTACAGTAGCGTGCAGATTTCAGGGGATACAAATAATAAATTTTTTAAAAGGGATACCCTGTATATTTTTACATTTTTATAATCCTCTCGATGAGCTGATTTTAACGATGTATCATACTTGATGTCTAATCTGGATAATAAAGGATCTACAGCCACATGAAAAATCACATTTTTGGAAATTGGAAATGTCATCTGACTTTTGAGTAAAAAAAATGTGATTTTTCAGGTGGCTGTAGATGTTTATTCTCCAGATTAGACATCAAGTGTGATCCATCGTTGAAATCAGCTCGTTGAGACGATTATAAAAATTAAAATATACAAGGTATCCCCGAAAATCTGCACGCTACTGTACATTTGATAGAATTTTAACAAAAAACAGTTATAACCACACAACTTTTATTTGAAACTTTTTTTTTCAATATGCAATAACGATAATAAGGGGTGGGTAATTTATAATGAATAACCCTGTATACCTACTATAAAAAAATCAATCGAACCGAAATAACTGAACCGAACCGAAAAAAATTTGGTAGAACCGAACCGCAATTTTTTTTGAGAACCGGAACCGTACCGGACCGGATTTTTTTAAATGTGATAAGAACCGGAACCGAACCGTCAATTTCATTTCGGTACGGGTCCCTGCAGAAAATACAAGAAATCCCAGAGATATCCACAGAATATATTTTGTGGATATTCAATATATCCAATATGGATATCCAACCAAATGTCCGTCTATATCCCAGGCTGGTTATCTCTGATCCCAGGATATAGAAGATATTTGGATATTCAGCAAAATATTTTATGGGTATCTTTAGTAGAGGTTCATAAGTAAACCAATGATTATTGAATAACGTCGAAAGAAAATAGCAGAGATAAAAAATATTTTCAACACTCTGCCTTTGATTTTGCCCACTAAGGAAAAAGTCATCCTTATTAGGACTCTTCAGCAATAAATGAAAATTCTCGACTCCAGTCTCTAATGGAGTGATTAGGACACAAATTTCGATTGAACTCAATTACGGCGGGTCGAGCATGAGTAGATGCGATAGTGGTATCGCCATCTATACTTAGTAAGCAGAATCAAATAACATCTAGTGGATATCCACGATGGTTTGCGTTCGCGCCTAGACTTTGATATATTTAGTGGATGTTCATGGGATATTGAATACACCTTAAAAAAATAATTTTAAATATCTGAACGGTACTATTAGCCATAATGGCGAGCACAATGGCGTAATTTTTTAATAATTTGCTATATAATTACTATTATTTATGGACATTTGCATGTCTATAAATTACATTTCATGGATATAAAATAGATACCTACCATGGACTGGACATTCAGTGGATATTGGGATGTTCAGTAGATATCCAAAAGATTTGGTGTGCTGTCTGGGAGGACGAAAATCATTGCTTAGCATTGTAAAGAGCACAGAAAACGTAGTTGTATTAAAACTGATTTTGATTAAAAAGTAGTTGTACTCTTCAAAATATTTGAAATAGTAGTAAAACAAGTTAACTGTAACCGAATGTTAACTACTCTGGGTATAGTTCCAATTACTGTTAACATGAACTACTTTTTAAAGTAGTTTTACTTGATATTTAAAATCACCAGTTAGTGAAATTGTATAGAAATTTGATTTGTCAGTGTCGAAATTTTGAAATTAATTTAGCAATACCTATGACAATCAAGATAAGATATATTTCACATTAGTATTGAGGATATCAAAAGGCATTATTTAGGATAACCATCATTGTACTTTATTTCCTGTAATATTTTTCATTTTTGTACGTTTCGTCTAAATATTTTTGTCATATTTTCCTATTCTGTAATTGGGTATTACTTGTAGAATAGTGTATTTAATAAATAAATAAAAAATAAATAAATAAAATATGAGAATGCATAAGTTAACTGGTGTAGTGCCATTACAGACCGTCCCATTACCGACCGCGACCCAAAACTACCTGCTCGAGTGCCACTACCGCCCGCGCAGGGTTTACTTATTTTTTGTATATCCCACTACCGACCACGAGATTCTATCACATAATAAATATGTTGTAGTTCTGAAAAGAACTGATTTTGTTTTAGAAATTTACATTTTAATAATTATTGATAAGGAATATTTTTATTTCGCTTTCAGTTAGAAACTATATTAAACGCTCTCCGTAATATTATACATTGAACTCTTATTTTAGGGCTTGCTAATAAATACAAAGTCGATCCCGATATCAGAAGGCATGTAAAATTTACGGCGGCTCTAGCCCATATTTACCTCCAGAATTCATTGATGCTGGATGGTTGTATATAATGGAATCTGCGCCCATTATTGAAGAAATCAATGATTATAATGAATATTTTGTGTCCCAATGGTTAGAAAACGCAACAATTAAGGATATGTGGATTTGTCACGGCGAGCGACACAGGACGACCAACGTTTGTGAATCCTGGCACAGTCTTTTAAATAGATTAATTGGAAAATCAAATCCAAATATAACTGAACTAATAAATTCGTTGAGAAATGATTCAGATTACTACGATATTGTTCAACAGAGGATCGAAAACAACATATCTCCGAAGAAACGACCTCCAAAATACGTGCAAGTTGATAGGCGCATAAATAGGATTGTTGCGGAATTGTCTATTAATAACAATATAGGGGCAGCACTTCATATGCTGTCAAATATAATTACCATTTGCGTCACATAAGGAGAATATAAAATTACTAAAACAAACTTAGTTCTTTTCAGAACTACAACATATTTATTAAGATGATTGATTTCTAGATGTATCTGTGACGCCTATGATTAGTAAGTATTCAAAGTTATTTTTTATTGCAAATGAGGATGAGTGATTTCGGGTCAGCAGGTACGTAGATAGGTATGGTAATCCGCACTTAACATCTGAACCAGATACTTATTATGAATGTTTTAATGTCATTAGTCAATTCATAACACATATTATTTATGATTGTTAATCTTCGTATTTATTAATTTTATTTACGAAAATAACCGGGTTAATTGATTTTCTTATTGTTCAATTATAAATTAAATAATAATAATAATTAAATAAAATAAGAGTTCAATGTATAATATTACGGGGAGCGTTTAATATAGTTTCTAACTGAAAGCGAAATAAAAATATTCAATAATTATTAAAATGTAAATTACTAAAACAAAATCAGTTCTTTTCAGAACTACAACATATTTATTATGTGATAGAATCTCGTGGTCGGTAGTGGGATATACAAAAAATAAGTAAACCCTGCGCGGGCGATAGTGGCACTCGAGCAGGTAGTTTTTGGTCGCGGTCGGTAATGGGACGGTCTGTACTGGGATATAGCCAAGTTCGACTATTACAGGGTGTTTATAACAAAACATCATCAACGATAATACTACTTACCTTTTGTATTATGAAAATTCATATTGCACTAGCTGACCCGATTTCGCTGGAATTTCTCAAATCTCAATTATTAAAAGTGAACAGTTTGTTACTCGAGAGAAATTTTTTTATGCGATACCTAGCAAAAATTTTTTATTATTATTTATTATTTTATTTATTAATTTTTAATAACTTATAATAATTTTTATTAGTTTTTATTTTTTAATAATTTTTATTTATTTATAATGTGAAAATCCAAAAACTTGAAATGAGTCATTATTTACTAATAATGAGTAGCTACAATTCCAATTTTCTACCTTTAAAAAAATTCGATACCCCCATACAACCTTTCCCTCATTTCCCCTCTTTCTCCCATTTTACCCCTTAAAATATGAAAATCCAAAATCACACCATTATTTATTTGTGATGAGTAGCTATATAATTCCAATTTTCAAGTTCCTACCTTTAAAAAATCGATACTTCCATACAAACTTTTAACCCCCCCCCTTAAAATGTGAAAATCCAAAACCCTGAAACACGTAATTATTTATTTATGCTCAGTAGCTGGATTTCAAATTTTCATGTTTCACTACCACTATGCAAACAATCATGTCTATGAAAAACAAATCTATCGCACGGAAACCATAAATTTTTCCGGGATAAAAAGTAGTATATGTGATATTACAGACTATAATCTATCTTTGTGCCAAATTTCATCCAGATCCGTTCTTGAGCAACAAACATCCATCCATCCAAACTTTCGCATTTATATACGAGCCCCTTCCCATTTCAGTTGGCCCACCTATTGAAATTTAGGAAATTCGTATTTAAAGATTAAAAATATAAATATTGCATGAACTTTCCAATTTTTATTCGTTGAACAATATGTTTAATATCGTTTAATCACAAAAAATATGTAGAAAACATTAAAATATTTATGTAACATAAAATTAAAAAAAATAAACAAATAGTTGGAATCAAACGTTAATCAATTTTAAAGTTTACCATTGAGTAACGTCACCTTTAATTTTTATTAAAGCTGAAATTCTTTGCGGCATGGTATTAACTAAGCCTTGGCAAAATTCTAGTGTAAACGAGTCCCATATATCTTGAAGTATTTGTTTAAGTTCAGGTATTATTGTTCTTGCAGGATGTTTTCGAAGTACCTTCTTCATCTCATGCCACAACGTTTCTATTGGTGATAAATCAGGACTACTAGAAACCCATTCCAAAAGTGGAACACCGAATTCTTCCATCCATTTTAGAGCTTTTTTTGACGTGTGACACCCTGCTCCATCTTGTTGAAATACAAAATCTTTCCCTGATGTCAAATATAATTCCATAGTCGGTAAAAGTGATTCCTCCAAAATGTCCAAATATTTATTTGTATTTAAAATTCCTTCAATAAAATGCGGTTTCCCTATTCCTTTAGATGACATGCTGCCCCAGACCATGACCGATGCGGGAAATTTTACTTTTCTTTTGAGATAGTCTGGATGGAACGCTTCATGTTTTTTGCGAATAACTTGACTTCTGCTATCTCCAACACAAACTTCGAATCGGGCCTCGTCACTCCATTGTATTGCATCCCATTGATGAGAAGTCCAACTCATATGTTCTTTTGCCCATCTTAATCGTTTTTTTTTCTGTTTCGCAGTTAGTAGTGGTTTTTCTTTAACCTGTAACAATATTATCAATTTTAAGAAAACATATTTGATTGTTTTAGTGTCTTCAATCCATGTTTTTTTTATTATAAACTTACTTTGTAAGTCCCAAATCCCAGTTTGCGAGCTTCTGTACGACATGAAGATCTCGAAATTCGTCTTCCAACAGCATTACTCCACTGAGCACTTAATTCAAGGTAATTAGCACGACGGTTGGTTCCAATAATTCTTCTCAATGCTCGTCTATCGGCATTTGTAATCTTGCTTTTTCTAACATGACAGGGCTTTGGGCTGATTGAACCAGTAGTTTTGTATCTTCTAACTATATTTCTTACAATATATCGTGATAAATCTAATATATTTGCAATTTCCGAGTTCGATTTTCCAGAATTGCAATGTTTTATAACAAGAAAACGTATTTTTTGTCAATGATTTTTCCTCTACCCATTTTATTAGACAGAATTAGCCTAAAAGAGGTTAAATTGTCTTGTGACAGTTATTTGCATTATTGTTTATTTTTTCAAAGCTACCTTCGATTTTGGTTTATTTTCTAACGAATTGAATTCAAGTTGAAATAATGCAATAATGTTCCATGTGTTAATAAATTTAAAAATAAATAAAAAAAATGATGTTTTCTAGTTTTAATTCTAATATAATTCTAAATTGATGCATTGTTAATTAATTTATGATATAAAAAAGCATGTAATCTTTAATACTTTCTTATTGTCGTTATATAAAGAAAATATCAATAGGTGGGCCAACTGAAATGGGAAGGGGCTCGTATTAGTAGGATTATTGAGTAAAATATGGATTAAAACACTCAAGGCGGATTTACAAAATGCGATGCGCCCTCGTATACTATATGGTGTGGAAACCTGCATAAAAATCTAGAAAACCTATCAAGTTTTCGAACTACCTACTCTGAGGCGCATCCATGAAGTGGACGACACAAAGTCGAAAATATTTTTCTCAAGTTTTAAAAAATGTCCACGTTTATACAAAGGGGTCGTTTGGAGTTGGGTGATATTAGAATGATCTGAAAAACAAGCAAAAAGATAAAACTTACCTTTAACTTTCGTAGAACCTCTTAGACACTGTTGTGGGACTTTTAAAGAAAAATTTTGCACACCGAGATCATTTTAAACAATTAAAATATAGAATAGTTCAATTCAAAGCCATTTTTTGGCCATTTTGTAAAAGATTGATAATTGTTTAAAATCAAGCTATATTTGGATTAAATGCGTTCAGAAAGGAACGCATTAATATAGGGTGTCCCAATAAGAACGTACACGAGGCGAACTTGTTTTTTGAAATGTAGACGCATCGTCTACCGTGACTGAAAGAAAACTACAAAATTTGATTTTATAGTTTTAATAAATGTACGAAATGAAACAATAAATAAAATATATACATAAATAATATGGCTTAATCATTTTAAAATCTTTCATAAATTAACAATTCTACAACAGAACAGAATAAAATATACACTGTAACTGAAATAGACACTTTTTTTTAATTGTATATTAATCACGATACTTTTTATATATTAAACAGAAATAAAACAGAAAGCTTCAGAATATATTTAGTTAATTATATTACCTACTTTACTCAAAGACAAATAGCAAATAAACCTCACATTTTTTCCATGTCCAGAGATTTGATAAATATTCTACTAAACAATTACGTCAAAACAGCCTATTTCATATTACTAACACAAAACCAGAGGTCATTTTAGAACAATTTTAGCAAGTTCAGCATTACATATAAAAATGTCGCAATTAGCGAAACACGTGTGGATAGAAGTAAACATAAGGACATGGAAAATATTCATTCCTAAAAGCATTTTTGAAACTTTGATATAAATTAAGAACTTCTTGAGAAAAGTAAACTTGCATTTATCAGTATCGAACCTCAAACATTCACAATTTTCTACATTTTTTTCCACACTAAATTTCAATTTTTTTAACATTATTTCTATAATAGAAAAATACTTTAAATGATTATACCTCAGGTTTAATATCTTTTAAACAATTTTCATGCAGCCAGTACTTAGGTATATACCGAATACCCTAAATAAATTCGAAAAATGTCAGAAACATAGTGTGGATAAAAAAAGCCTTTTTCATGTAAAATGGACCATGTCAAAATACAACAATGCTTGATCATAAAAAGTAAGATTTCAAAGTTCCCAAATATTTCTCAAAACATGTAGGACACCCAGTTGGATATAAAAACATTTTAAACTGATTATACCGTAGTTTAGATGTTATACAATTATTTAAAATAAATTACTGGTTTTGAATGTACATAAAGTGTATTCATTTTTTGTAAAAATAATAGGAATGTTTGGAATGATATATTTTTTTATTTATATATGCAAAAATTCATTACAATGATTTTTTTAAGCAAAAAATAATGTATATAAGTATCATTGCAAGAAATTTCTGTTATTTAAATGCTAGCTACCATTACAATATATACAAATTAGATTACAAAGTAAAATTTCTTCAACACCTTAAGCGCCACAATAATAAATTCAAAACGATGTTTCTCACACAGCAGAAAGACAAAGATTTTTTTGGTAACAACCAAAGTAATACGTACCTTGGAGGTTCATAGACGTTAAGCCAGGCTGATATCACGAAACTTTGCATCAAAACCAAATTATTTACTTAACGTGTTAAAGAGTGTAATTAAATCGGGTTGGGTTTACAAGAAACTTTTAGTTATTCAATGATTAACAATAATAAAAAAAAATGTAATATAAAATTGTGAAATAGGAAGTAACATTTATTAAGTTAAAATAATTATAAAAATTATTTAAATGCTGTTTTTTGCTAATAAATTAGGAATTTTTTTGTTGTTGGTAATTCAGGCATTTTTAAAATTATTCGGGATTATTTGAAACAACTTTTAAAAAAAATGCTTTCTTTATTATAATATATTATATGATAAAATAAGGAACATTCTTCAATTTTATAGTTCTAAATTCTTTGGTATGTTTTTAGAATCTAGAATAAATCATTAATTTTTAACTGAAAATACTCATAACCATTCATCGGAATTTTCAACTATTCAAAAAATAAGTATTGCCTGTACTTCTTATTGAAACTAGCAAATTAAGTATCATAATTATTACTTTTTATATACATCATATAATTTTCTAATAATACTCTCTAATAATTGTTCATGTTAAACATTTACTATGCTTTTGGTGTTAAAATTGCATAATTTTAAATATATTTACTTTACTCTCATATGCATGCAAAGTATTGAGCTATGCTTGATACAACACAATCAAAAAATTAACAGAAAAATTTATCCAGTCAATACTTTGTCAAATATGTATTGTACCAACCATACCTTGATTGGCGATAGTTAATCTACACAAAACCTTACATATGTATTCCCAATTAGTCAACAGAAGATCAAACAATATAGCAATTGAATATTTGAGAAGCATATTACATTTTGAATAGCTAGGCAAAGAGGTCTAAGTCGAAGGAGCCTTAAATTATAATTGAACAATCCCTTGTTAACAAAAACGATGAAATGTTCAATTAATTAAACTACCCTACCTACATCCCAGATATATATTTTTTTTAATTTACATTCCAGTTCCAGTGGATGAATCGATGTGGAATGATGCTTAATAGTGGAAAGAGCTAAACATCATGATGAATCAGTTTGAGATGAAACAGCTAATTGCACTGGACAACATCTAAAACACAGATTTATGTCTAAACCAACATAATGTAGTATTTCAGTTAACAGATAGGTATAATTGCCTCTCATCAAAGTCACTGTGATGTGGTCGATTTTATTTGTTGGCCTTTATTTTCCATTTTTGTAACCACTTGGCAATTAAACTTTCGAGTGTTCTTGGATATTAGCTGAGAAAACTCTTTAGTTGGAGACATCGACATGTCTGCAATGGTGCTTATACTGCCGGTTGATATGTGTACAATACATATAGTAAAGGGTCTAGAATACTGTCTTGAGGTACATTCTTGTATTAAAAAAACGGCAAGAGTTTTCCCATGGATCCTTGAATTTACATTTGCATTGGTGTAAGATATCAATAGGTTAAAGTGGGTTGTATGTAGAATTATTTGTCTTATTATAAATAAGCTTCGATATCAAATGTTGAATAAATGAATGAATATGTATGTCTAGGAACAGCGTAATTGGTTTGAGAAGAAATATAATTTGAGCAATTTTGATTTAGGCCAGTGTCGCATTCTTAACACAAATGTGGTTAGCGAACGATAAATTATTAATAGCAATCTGATTATTTATACCTGAACACTGAGCTGACACTTAATTTTGATTAAAGTGATTTATATTTTGCAAATAAAAAAAACCTCTGCTATCTTACAAATGCTTTTTTCAAATTTTTTAAACAATGAACATAAATCTACTTTAAGACTAGATCCATTTATTGGCGAGGTCTTGCCGGTAGCGGTGGGGGAGGAGCGGACCTAGCAGGAACAGGAGGCGGTCCCCTGGATGGGGTAGGAGGTAAGTTAGATTCGGACCTAGGAGGAGGAGGGGGTGGTCCTACCGGCTCCGGACAGCTTGTTACATCGTCATTTATTTCTTCGTATACGCCCTCTTCTTGCGGCAAATCTGGAGGGGGCATACTAGGCGGAGAACCTGAAGTGCGTGGAGATTGAACGGGCGAGGAACCTGCAGTGAGAGGAGATTGAACAGGTGGGGAAGTTTGAGGGGGTGGAGCAGAAGTAACGTGCGTGGGCGAAGACATTTGGGGTGCTGACATTGAAGAAATTGGCATGCTAATTACTCTGGCTCTGGGTAGAACTGTTCTGGGACTTGAGGGCGTTGATTTTCCAGCTGGAGGTGGAGGCCGACTTGGGGGTACTGTACGAGGCATCTTGTTTACCTCTGGAATGCCCAAACAATTATAATCCGACTGATTTGATGATGTATACAAAGGAATAGTGTTGCTTGAACATATTCTTATTTCTTCTTTAGCTTGATCCACCCAATTGGTTGTCTTCAGGGCAAGAGACAAGTCGAGGCCATTGATCTATAATATAATAATGATATTAAAATATATTTGATTGTTTTAAATTCAAAATACCTGTATCTTTCCAGAGGTCTTCTTCATAGCCTCCAGAACCACTTGCCCATCTCTGAAAGTAATCCACAAGGTATCGCCAACAAATCGAACCAAAATTGTTTCTCCAAATTGCGAAAATTCTTCTAGAAGCGTCATAACCATGTTGTCATCAAAGACAAAGTCATCACCTTCAGGGGCATCTTCACAATGTACTATAAGAGTGGAATCAGGTGGTCCCATTTCTGCTATTATTTCATAGAAAACTTTTTGGCGCATTTGTTCATTAATACTCCTTACTTCTAAATCCACAATTGCAATTACTGGCCTGTGATCACTTTGCTTTAACTCCGCCCTGCCTACAACATGACAACAAATAATATGAGAGACTATTTAATTATTATGATTTTTGAGTTACCATAGTACACCAGCTTTCCTGGATTATCATGTGAGACTCCGTTGATATCTGGAGTTAAATTTCTCCTTTTAAAAAGAACCCGATCGGTCCAAGCTGGGGCTCTACACTTCTCGCTTGTATCGTAATCATCACTGAACAAATCATACTTATAAGTAGGAGCAAAATTAATCGGACCCTCAATAAAGTTTTTAAAAACATTGCCTTCCTCCTGTTGCTTTTTAAGCTGATCATTTGCAAGTATGGATTGAAAATCGCCTTGCTTTACTAATTCTTTAATTTCGTCTTTGTCCATGTCAACACGGTAATTGAAATCGCCGCACCAAAAGAGATATTCATGACTGTTTAATGAACGACTCATGGGGAAAGCTATTTTTCTAGTTATTTCGTTGTAGTCTGCGTTTCTTTCACTTACTTGAGATTGGCCAGCAGCAAAATGAGCACAAACAAACGCCATAGATGTAGCATGAAATACCAATCTTATGGCTGCAGCACCTAGAATATTGGATGAAAATGGTTACAATGTCACAATAAACGAAAAAACTATACTGATAAACGACTGTAAATATTACTTTGTTATAATTTATCTTTACTGGATTGAATCTTGAGCAATAGATGTCAACGTATCATAGTGCATAATTCCATATCATGTGACGTTTCAGTCCTGTCCGGTATTCCTCAAGGTTCACATATTGTTTTCCTTATTCTTTAATGATGTTACGTCCTGCTTTCTTAATAGCCAATGCCTTCTTCTCGCGGAGGATTTAAAGTTTTTTAGTAGAAACACTGGTAATAACTCCGCCATACAGTCTGACTTAATAGGTTTGTTACCTTTTTATAAATGTTTCTAAGTGAACTGATTTCATAGCCGTAACACATGTTCTCAAACAAGATTATTGCTTTGTGGACTGCAGAAGAAAACAGGCTTTACTCCTACTCCTGGCTAAATTAATAGGTGGTCATTAATAGTGCGGGTCACTACTTGAAAGAGTTCAACTATAGCTTCCTGTCCGACGGACTCGAGGCACATCACTTTTGAAGGCAAAAGACACAAAACCAATTACGGACTAAGTGCATTTATTGATCGGTTGTGCAAGAACTATAATAAATATTTCAGCGCTAAAAAGAAACTTGCAACTCCTGGACGTCTAAGTTTTACTCGTATCGTCCGTCCTATAGTGATTTTCGTTTTTTAATGTTTTATATTTTTTTAACTCACTACATAAATAAATAATTTATAGTTAGTTTCTTGTATACAATACTGACTTACTGTTTTAAACAATGTAAAAAGGGACGTTATGATTTAATACATTTCCCCACTTGCTATTCTGATACAGCCTTTAAGTAGGCAACTTTTAGTACGCACTAGTGTATTAAGTGTTGCCTATTTAAAAAAAAAAAATAATATGTAATTATATAGATTGCTCATCCATATGTAAATCCGTCTACAAATATTGGGTTTTACTCACCAACCTTCATATTAAACTGGAAGGCTATATGAGATAACCCCTAATCCTAATGTCTAAGCCGACATGGGTGAAAAATACGATCGGTGCGCATGACGATTTTGACGCCATACTGTCAATTTCAAGCGTTCTACGTCACGTTTTCCACGGGCGTACTAAGGTAAGTTATATTATTTTTTATTAATAACGTGGTATTTTAATAATTATTATTATTGGAACATTTGTTTTAGTTGCGTATTAATTAAAAATCATTTTACGTGATTTCCTTAAATTAAAAGGTGTTGTAGTTAAATATAACAAGTGTTAAATTTAATTGTTCCCTTTTAGTGCATTTCGATACGCACGTGTGGGCGCCAACGTGTCAAATATCACCTCGCTATGTGGCTTGATTTTGTTGATCGGATTTGCTCTTCCAGTTTAATATATAGTTCAGTGGTTTTACTGGGCCAATTTTCATGTTATCTAATATTAATGATTTGTCTCAATTTTGAATACTCAGTTGTAAACAAATCATTTAAAGAACCGGTTTAGAAATTAGAATCTTTAATGTTTTCTTGTCATTAAGATTTTTACAGATTTAAATGTACATTTTATAGATAGTAAATATAATTTTACAGATAATGAATAGTATATATTGTTAATTAAAACTAGTGTAGGGTATTACTATGAAATTAGAATGTCCAATTTGACAACAAATATCATGGTCCTATTTATAATAAGGAAACAATTTATAAAATTAATTTTATTCAATAATCAAGAAAATTTGTTCTGTATAATTGCAATAAGCATCAGTGTAATTAAATAGTTTTAATAAAAAGTTTTTTTAAGTAGTGACATTTTATTCTAAAACGGGCCAAAACGGTTCTGTTCAGTGAGCCTTGGAAATGCAGTATAGCAGCGTACATTGAAACCCGCTTTTCGTTGTTTTTAAATATGGGTGAGCAATCTATATAACTATTTATATATCATTGGCTTAAACATTCATAAAATTTTTAACAACAAAATCAGAGGAATAAAAAAAGTTTTTCCAATTTACTTAAACAGAAAAACTTTTTTTATCCCCAAAGGACCAAAACGTCCCAATTTAGTTGAAAAAAAAAATGGGACTGATTTAGGAGCAATACGCTAGAGACATGGGTTTAAGGGGATCATGCGCTATGTTAAATTAGGATGTGCGAGCCTAATGTCACAAATTATTCCGCCTTTTTATCTTAGTATAAACTTATTTTGGATAAATTTTAGGTTTTGGTATGTTCGATAGGAGTTCCAAGCATAGTTTTTTCGTACATTTTGGGTCCATGGGCAATAAAAAGGTAGCCATTTTGAAATTTTATATACGTAATTTTTTTTTTTTAGTTTTGACTACTAAATGGCAATTAAAGGTATATGAGGAATTTTTAGAAATATTAAACCATTTTCTAGGATTTGTGGGCTCCAAAAATCAGAAGATTTACAAAAAACGGACTTTTTAATAGATGAATGCTATTTAATTGAAATTATAACTTCCTATGCTGAAAAATCATTTTTTTTTTTAATTTTCGTCAAATTTTCAGAAATTTTGGAATTTCGAATATTTTGTTTCTGTCGAAGTCTTAATAAAAGGTGCGTTTTTAAATTAATTTAATGTCGTAAACGTATGCTTAAATAAAGACACCGTACGTTTAAACATAGTTTTTTAAATTTTGCAAAATTTTTAAAATTTTAAGAGAAATTATGGGAAAAGTCAAGAAATTGTTCAATTTAAAACGTTTACCTTTATTTCCCGTGTGTCCACCCAATCCAGTTTTGACCGAATCTACAGCTACATCTCGAATATAAGGTACATGTTCAGGCCTTACAAATACATACAAACATACTCCAACCAACTGTTGATAAGTTAACAAAACATAAGGTCTATCTCTAGAAAGTACTTTCTGCAACTCCACAGCCCATGCTTTAGCATTTTCAGTACTGGAATTAACAATATTAGCCGCATTTAAGTCTACAATTTCCTCAAATCCTATAGCATATAAGTCAACAGGGATAGACTTGCGGGCATCTGTATATCCCGTATCTACCAGATTGCCTTGGCATTTGATATGTGGATCCAAGAGCCAATCAGAAAGTTGAATGTCTTTAAAAACTACGCTGCGAAAATGCTTTCCACCATTAACATTATAGGTGCCTGCCGCTATGCGAACTGAGATTGGTTCTGTATACTCTGAGAATCGCTTACACATTTCTCTAAGAACATGGTTTGGAGCTACAAAATAAGTTGTGGTAACTTTCTCATTTTTCAAATTAATTGTTTATACTTTAATACAGAAATAAAAGAGAGCAATGGAATGTCAGGATTGAGAGAAGAATGCTGATAGAGTTGCCATACATGCAATATTCATATTTACTCACAGCTGAAAATTCCCTCTTGCCCTGTAACCAACGAAAACGAACTTTGATGCAATTACATTCCATTACTGCCTATTATGTCTGTATTCAACTACAGAATTTTATTAATTGTTCACCATGAAGTGTGTTGTAAGGTAACAGATTTCTAGCTCTATCAGCCAATTCTGAAGACAATGTAGATCCCACTAAAAGAATATCAATAGCCTCTTGTTTAGAATTATCTAATAAATTATTTTGAATAGTTCTAGCAGCAGATCTTGCCCCATCCATTAACTGAAATCATATAGTTTTTAACACAAACATACATCAAACCTTTTTAGCTTACTTTTGATCCACCCTGTATAGCGCCAGTACCAGCATAAATTTTACTAATTTCATTACCATTATTTATCCACATCTGTTTAAAAACCTCTTCAAACCTAGATATGGTTTGCTTTTTGTCTATTAACTGCATACATATTAGTTGTTGGGTCAGAAGCTGTAAATAGAATTGGTTAATATTTTTGAGCCCCAATTTATTTGGCTGTTTTACCTCAAGTCCAAGGAAAGTTTGGACACAGTTTGTTCTATCTAAACAATCTAGACAGTTGGTACGGATTGTACCTTTTTGTAAGCTGGAAAATAAGTTTTACATAATTTATACAATTTTTATCAATATTGATCTTTCTCAATGCCTTTAATATAATCAATTTGATAATTGTGCATTTTGTAATAACAAATTTTACAAAAATCTTACCTATAGACACTAGTCCCATTTGCATGGTAAAAAGAAAAATCTTGAAGTTGTTGCTCTAATTTATTTTTAAGTTTTTGTAAATTAGCTTGATTTCCACCCCGACATTCTTGATGATAATCAAAAACTATATGTGGTACATCAGAATGCATAGACTCCTTATGATGTTTCTGAAATTACAGAATACAATTTACCCAAAATATCATTAAATTTTTGTCAATAACATTTTTGCAATGTGAATAATCTAACCTGGAATTCTTGACTTAAATTTGCTTCTCCTTCCTTACTACCTATGAGACTGGTTCCTAATAAATTTAATATAATTTGTTTCCCATACCACTCCTTTATCAACGCCATGTGTCTATTAAAAGCAGATTTTGAGGCTTCATAACCTCTTGATATTCTTACTTTATGAGATCCCACCTAAAAGATTAATACAATTTTTCACCATTGACATCACAACTTTCTTAAACTGTAAAAAAATAAAATGGTACACATATTTTGATGTCTGGAAAAATAGGGCCATAAATCATGACTTTGAATCACTTTTATATGCAGAAATAAAGAAGAAAATAAACTTACTTGAACCCCTGGTTGCTCCCAAAATAAAGGAACAGAGCCCCTAGTTTGTAGATATGAGGTAACTTCATTTTCCAAAAATATCACTTGTTCAGTCTCTACAAAATTAGCTACATGCCCTTCATCATTTGTCCCTCTTACATTAAACCTAAATAAAGTGAATCAGATTAATATAATTTATTTTAGTATAATACTTCAAATCCATGTGAGTAATATATTTTCTTTGATGTGAGTATATACCTACATATATCAGTTCTTGTGACTAATGTAAACTTTTGTAAATCTTTCAGTAACAAATGTATAAATCTATCTAAATCTGAATCATACCGAGGATATGTCTTTTGGATGAACAATAAAATAAAGCAAGCAAAAAAATATTAATTACTATAAAAAAATCAACTTCTAGTCACTATTAAATTAGGTTTTAACACTATATTCTGAATGAGATAAACTGTAAAGAACATATTCAGTGATTTTGTTTTAAAATAAAAATGTTGTGTACCTTGTTCCTGCTCTTTCACAGCTTAATCTTGAAATAACTGCAGCCAATGCTTTCCTGTGGCTCACATAAACCGTTCTCATTTCCACAGAACCACACATTGCTTTTACTAGCCAACTACTGCAATCTACACCAAATCTCACTAAATGAACATGTAACATACGATTCCTACAAAAATTTAGTATGGTAAACCAATGGTATATAATGCATTTAATAGTATACTTACCAGAAGAATCTGTGATCTGTCATTGATGTTATATTTCTCCTTTGTGCACACAAAGTTAAATCTAAAGGAGTGCCTCCTGGCGCTCCTGAATACCATGAAAAATAGAATGTTCCAGAATTAAGTAACTTGCGCACCTAAAACAATAGTTTCTTTCATAAAAAGGCTCGATTCTGAAACCTATTATGTTACTTCTGCAATGCGATCTTCATTTTGAGAAAAATGTAATGGTACAAACTGAGTTTGGGTTATTCTGAATATTTCCGAATCCCCGATTTTCCCTACAGAGAAAGAGCCTGTTACCATAACCAGGTAAAGGACTGTAGTATCACTTGCATTTAGCTGAAGAACACCTAAGCAACCATAGGCATCTAGTATTTTTGTGTATTGTTTTTTTACTGCTTCAGTTTCTTGCACAGCTATAACATAAAACAGGTAACGTATACAATCTATCATTAATTAAGCAACTTACAAAGAACTGCCACTGCCTGTGATTCAAATAATAATGTATTTTCTTTGCCTTTGTGTTCTAGAAGAACACTGTGAGGATTTGGCGGTTTTGATTTTTCGTATACACGAAAACCTTTGTACATAGCCATTTTCGCTGTTAATTATATAATGAAAAGGGATGAAAAACTGTATTATATAGGTTATTAGATTACTTATTGACATTTAATACATCACTTCACTGTTTTTATACACCCCCTCATTCCAATCAAAATCAATTTTTGTTTTTCCAAATTATTAGTGACAGGTGACAGTGACACTTGTGTGACGGCTCGTCAAATTTCGTAGTCGACGATGACAACCGAGGCCTAAAGCTACTATCACAGACCTTCTATAACTAGACTAGAAATTCGTAATGTTTCATCTTAGTTATTAAAAGGGTGAGATTACAGAACGTCTGCAACTTTGCAGATCTGCAAATATGGCGGCAACTTTGCAGATCTGCAAATATGGCGGACTTACATATGCACGTATCAAGTTTTCGTATTCCAAAAATAATCGGCAAATTCGCAATATTTATTGTGGTTTATTACCCCCAACAACACTAAACCCAAATCCATTACTATGTTTAAAAACTTGATAATCTGACACCATGAACTGTATTTAATAAAAAAAAAACAGAATTCTTCATGGTTGTAGGATGTTCTAACCTTCTTAAGGGTGGATTTGGATATAGTGTTGTTAGGGGTAATAAATATTGCGAATTTGCAGACATTTTTTGGATACTTGCATCTGTAAGTCCGCCATATTTGCAGATCTGCAAAGTTGCCGCCATATTTGCAGATCTGCAAAGTTGCAGACGTTTTGTAATCTCACCCGTAGTGCGACAAATATACGACACAGCTTTAGGACCGATTCCAACGTTGTGTCAAACGAAGTTTAAAATGACATTTTTACATTAACAATTTCATTTTAATCTCCGTTTAACACAACGGTGGAATCGGCCCTTATAGAATACAGCTCCACACATAGATAAATTAATGGCTCCACAACTTCGTGTCGGCGCCTTTGATTTGGCGGTCGTGAACCAAGCAAGACGGAATGGTGCTATCTCTGTTAGATTTGACGGAAAAGTTGGGCCCGGATTAAAAAATATTTTTATTATTGAAATAATTGAAGACCTTGGCGTAATAAGGTTGGTTACATGCCACATTAAGTAAGTTTTGAGAAATTAAGTTTTAAATATGTTTTAATTCTGTCAAATATAAATAAAAAATTATTTAAACTTGAATATTACGAAAAATAGCACATCTTTCGGATTAGAGGTAAAATAATTTGTATGTGGCTAATAATATCCTTGTTAACAGATGTTTTTGAGCTAAAACAGTCACTTCACGACAAATTGTGGCTTGCATTCTTTTTACACTAAGGGCTTCAATTATTAACGACTTTTGTCACGCCCGTGGATGCAAATCAAGTGGTACTCATTGCGCAAAGGGTTTATACCTAGCTAGATATATGAATGCTTCGCCTGAGGTCTGGGAACTCGATGGTATTCTGGGTTATTATAAAGAATCGGTCACTTGTGCTTTTATTTTAACAATATTGGTTTTTTTAGATGTATTCTTATTCATTGGAATAAATATTTGTAGAAGTAATATTTTGACAGTTTTTATCAATATAATTATTCAATTTTTATCCGTTCGTACCGAAGTAGGGAATTTTGAAACTTGATAGTAATGTGAAATTTGAATTACAATATTACGCGAAATTACATAATTAGTACCTATTTTAGGTAGGTACTAAATTTGTAGTTGGAGAAAGTAATATCGATTTATACAAGAAAACTTAAAAAGTAAATTAATTTACTTAGTTCCTATTTACTGATGTAAACATTAAAACAAGAAAACAAATAAATAGTAGTTTTGTACAACAAGAGTGAATATAGACAATCCACTCGAGTTGTACAGTATACTTTTTCTACGACCCACTGACGAAAATCTACAAATTTAAAAAATTATTTTGGGTTATTTAGACAAAATAACTAATTTTAAAATAATTTATCGAAACTTGGATTTTAGTTTTAATACTCGTAATTAAATTAGTATCATGTAGATTGATTAAATTTTTTTTTTCATTTTTTTTTTTAAATGTTCTCACTACCTAAAATGGATATGAAATATATTCGTTTAGTTGAACACGATAGCATACTTTTTCGTTTTTTAGCGTAGATTAGCTAATATTTATGTGGGCGTAGAAAAATTATTTTGAACATGTTCAAATTTACTACTTATGGTTTATTTGACGCGGATATCCATTCTTTGAAGGTTTAAATGCACAGTGTTTGCAAATAATTTTTTTGTGAGTAGATGTACCTTACACTGTCAGTTTAAGATATGTTTCAAAACACTCTGTATAAAATAAACCAGTTCTATAACCACTATTCGTTAGCTTAATATCTTATAAGTCTGTTTATTAAACAATTTTGAAATCAATGCAAACCTACCTAAATTATGATAATTTAATTTGGGGTTTGCATCAATCTTTAATTTCAAAAAAAATTAATTGCTTGGCAACACTGTAATATTTTAAGCTATTGCATAGCTTTTATCGCGGGCTTTGAGCGCGGCGACCGAATCAAGAATTTCCGTAACGACCGTAACGAAAAAAAAACTAACACCCCCCACTCCGATCGGCACAGCATTAAACAATATTAACTTCTCATTTATTCAATAAAGAAAATCGAAACAGAAATTCCGTAACGAATAAAATAAACCTAACACCCCCCACTCCGACCGGCACAGCGGTGCGGCGTTGAAAGCCGTGCATCGTCTAACGTCGTTTCAGTTCGGCAGATTTCGGCACGGTGTTGGTGTGCGTGCGACTAGACGTATGCGTGTAGACTAGCTGCTAACTGATTCTATCCCTTTTAGACACAATTTCGTAAAAATTGAATTTTAAAATGAATAATGATCCACAAGAATCCACAACAAAATATGGGACCACCATTGACGCGGTATTTTCCAGATATTTAGAGAATATCCAGCCTCAAACTTATGTTTCTTATTTCAGTTACCATAAACCTATAGTTTCAATGATAAAAATTCCTGAATAACCTACATGTATTGTACGATAATAAAAATATTTAAAACAATATTAACTTCCCATTTATTCAATAAAAGAACAAAATTGTTTTCTTATCGGTCATCACGCTTAAAAAGTGTAACTTGAATTAATATCAAAGAAAAAAAAATACTGCATAAATAAATAATTATAATTGCATGAGTTGATAAAAAATGCTACGCAATAGCTTTACCGCGGCAGTCTCCGAGTGCCACAAGTATTTTTTTTTTTAATATATAAAACTAAAATACAGAATGTTCCATTTAAAAAACATACATTTTGATTTGTTAGGCAAAAACGCGACACCCTGTATATCAAAAAATATTTTTAAAATATGTATTTTTCAAATCCATATAACCTATATTTAAAACTTTTTGGGACACCCTGTATAAATTATATTATTAACAATGAAAATTTCTTATGTGGTACTTTCCGGTTTAGGTCCTTGGGGAAAACGAAAGAATATTTTCTTGCAGGTATAACCCTTATTGAAACAGCTTTTGACTGCACAAACAGAATGGTGTCTTTTTTTCACTCATTCTACTCACAGCTAAAGAGTCATCAAAATAATAGCAGTACCTTTAACTTAACACAACAGAGAGCTCAAACAAAATCAACGAAATTATAGGCTCAACGAAATTTATACGCACGGCTCAATACCTTACCTAAGTACACTTCTGAACGCCAAAGCCGTCTTTTCCGTCCGAAGGCGGAGCTTAAGCGATGCGCGACGGAATCGACGCAAACTGTTGACGCCAAGAGAGTGTTTTAGCTGTATTGTATAAGAGCTAGTCTACTGCTGCTCGATGGCACATACGAAATCGAAACCAAATACAGAGGTATAGATCTTCCTAAATAACAAACGTTTATACGAAATAATTGTATTTTTTACTTTCAGAAAAGTATAGGAATAATTTTTTTCGACGATCTTTACGTTTTGGGATCCCCTAAATCCGTTCTCAATTTTCGCGATGGTCTATCCTCCGGTGGGCTGATTAGATTTTGGGTATAGTCTGAGAATCTGAGAGTATTTTATAGAAGGTAGTTTTTCTATTTTAAGAAAATTCTTTCAATAAGTTTTTATACCTGTTTGTCCTATACATGACTTTTCTAAAATGGATCGTAATGGAGAAATTTGAGGAAAAATTTAAATTTTGTATTTTCGTTGTTTAAAAATGATCTACTTTATGTAACCATTGTGACCCCTTTATATGTTATCAATTTCTCTACATTTTATATTCAGTTTTAATTTCTGGTCCTATTGCACTCTAAATTTCTCTAGATCTATGCAAATTTTTTTTTGTTCTTGTCAGACATAAAAGAAAAGCAGTATAAAATACAAAAGTGTCTTTCTTAGTACAACTGTTAGGCGAGCAGTTTTATATTGATTTTATTCGCCATTTAAAATAAAAGCAATACAGTGTAAAAACAAAGATTTAATTGTAATTGGCCTGTTTTATATTAAACTGCATTAACAAGTCGAAATATGAATACATTTAATAGTATTCTTATATGTATTAAGAAGTTCCAAATCTGCACTTTTTGTATAACATAATACTGCATATAAAAAAATGGAAGGAGTGACAAACTATTGATTTAAAGAAAACCCAAAAATTACGTGGATGAAACAGCACACAGAGACTAAATATATTACATATGTCACAAATACAAATTGCCATTGATATCATAAAAAATATTTCTCGAATTTAAGATTAAATTTTTACAAAATATATAAATTGTCCACCTATTTACAAGCCCGACTTTTCTGTATTTCAGCATCTTCTTGTTTTTTTCGTTGCTTTTCTCTCATTACCTCAGCATCTCTAAAAATAACAATTTAAGTTAATGAAAAAAGATACTTTTGGATAGTATATACATAAACCCTTTAAAATAAACAACTTTTTCAATATTTATTTAAAATAGGTCCACTCTAAAATATTTGATTGCATCAACAGAATTAAGAGTTAAATATTATTTCAATTTTATTTAGTATTATTGATTCATAAAATAAAATTTCTAATAAATCCATTTTCATTTGAACTTTTTATTTTCATTAAAAATAAGTATTTTCATACAAAAAGTACACAAGATAAAAGAAAAAATATTCGCTTCAATTTAAAGAAATAGAAGTCCAAGCCACTCCAAGCTAATTTAAAAGCATGAACGAAAAGAGACACTCAAAGCACATGTGATGATAAACTGTACAAGTGATGATCCACAGATCGATTTGACAAACCTCCCAAACATTCATGTATGAATCAGAAAATACATTGGAACTTTTACTAACAGTTCATCAGATTATCCCTGACTTTATGGAAATGGACCATTTTCAATGCCCATCTATCTAACATCCTTCTGATGAGCTGTTGGAACAAACCTGATATTTTTAGTATAGTAATATGTACATAACAGTCGATTCAAATACAGAATTATTAGTGAATGTGTGTTGTAATTCCTAACCTTATTTTAAATTATTAACTTGTAGTTATACAAAATATTGGTATTTTTATCTGGAGAAAGAACTAAATATCACCAACTTATATAAATATAACACAGTTTATTCATAAAACATCAAAATAATTACATTACATAGAACATTAAAAAATATGAAACTATTTTCTGCAAAATCTCCTTTTCTGTATATGTAAACAAAAGTATCAAATATTTTTTTAGCTCAAAACTCACAGAAACATGTTAAAATACTTTTTAAATATGATTGCTATTTTTATGCACCTTCGTGTTGATCATTTAGAGCTCACCTATGTTTTCGTTGTTCAACAGTCAGACCATCGCTTCTTTTATTTTTGTCCTGTTCCTTCTGTTTTTTTTGGGCTTTCGCTCGGGCCAATTCTCGTTGGTTGCCACCTATAAAACAAAAATTACGGGGTAATTAAACATTACCAAAAATAAATGATCTACTTACGGGTCATTTTTGTTAAAAATATAAGTAAATATTTTTAAATAAATAACGCTTTGGCTTCCGAAGGCCGCAGGCTCCTAAAAAAACTACTACACCACTATCTTGATAAATACATTAATTTGGACAGGTGACAGTTATTGAGGTGACAGACTAAAGGTCTGTTCAAAAGAAGTTCCGCTCCAATTCATTGGTCAGTTCTGTTCGTTCGTTTGTTAAAAGAGCATGAAAATTAATAAGCTACAATATAAATTTAGCGCGCCAGGCCTGGGCCAACAACGCACCAATTTCGTCAGATTTTCTTAGGTGCTGTGGGGTGGGTCTACAGCGCGATGGAAAGGGAAAGCAACGGGTCTACTTCGATCCTATTTGGCGCGGCGCATGGTGGACACACATCACAGCACCGTACAAATCTGACGAACTTTGGCCCTTTGTTGGGACGACGTAGGCACGGCGCACCATGTTCATACGCACCTTTAGCACAGAATAACCTACCTATTATAGGTCCCAACAAACAATAAATTGCCGGAATATTGCTGGCCTTTTGCTGTAATTGAAGGGAAAATGAATGCGACGATTAAAAGATAAAAGCCTACTTTTGGCCTTTCGATAGTGGCCCAGCATTATGTTGCTTGATGAAGGGTAAGTAACTGTATTGGGTAAAAGCATGGTAAAAGTCAAAAGGCCTTTAACTGCCGCAGACCCAACAGTCCAGGAGGGCTCCGCCCCGGGTTCATAGATGGAGACACCGATGACCGCTTGTTACATACTCAACGAGTGGATATGTACTAGGCCAGTCTCGCATTCCTAATATTTAATATTCATTGTATTTTTATAATTTTACATATTAATACTTTATTAATAATTTTTTTGAAGTAGACATTTTTTCAGTATTATTATATAGCTGAATTAAATAGAATGTATACATATTCTATATTGAAATGCCTTCTGTTTTTGTATAGAATTTATAGTTCAAACGGTACTACTGGTCAAAGAAGGCACTATCGAATATCCTGTCTGATATCATGTGCCTGACACATGGCCTTTATTAATATGGTAAAAGGCCAGCAATTTCCCGTTAACTTCCCATCAATAGGCCATTATTATCTTTTTATCTGATTTTTCTTTCATCTGAA
This sequence comes from Psylliodes chrysocephalus, assembly GCA_927349885.1. Taxonomy (NCBI): domain Eukaryota; kingdom Metazoa; phylum Arthropoda; class Insecta; order Coleoptera; family Chrysomelidae; genus Psylliodes; species Psylliodes chrysocephalus. Next base: position 21,523,872 of record OV651826.1, on the reverse strand, counting down.
AAGATGCGGTGTTTGGGCTCGAATGTCACTAAAACAAAATATTAATCCAAAGTTATTTTATTAAACCAACATAATTTTTATCAAAAACGAATTATTAGAACATTTGTTATAAAAAACATTATTTTAAAAATGACTATACTATAACTAAAAAACAATTTTGTCCACAAGTGAAATATTTAATTATAGTTATTGTATCTTTAATATCTATTTGACCGTACATACAGTTTAAATTGCTTGCATCTTATTTACATTAAATAAGTTGTTTATTAAAAAAACGATGATACAACTATTATTAAATAATTACTTGCTTAAATTTCATATTTTTGTGCATTTTATCATTAACCTGAGTATTAAAATGTGAAAGACCAGTTTAGAAAAGTTCAGTTGGCTCCAGAATTTATTTAAGAGGAAATCTATCGATTTGAAGATTGCTATCTACAGCAACAAATTAAATTGTGACATACTAAATGGGCTATGCTTGAAAATATTTCTTGTGTCAGTGCCCTTATCATCTAGTCGTATTGCAGCGAAGATTAGAAACGCTACACATCCAATTCTGTCAGTGGTCACCTATCCAACATCCTACAAGAGCTAATACTGCTCGATTCTAAGACCGCCCAAATGCGGCAATACCCAGCGCCCGCGACTCCTGCTAAACTATTCTTAGTGGCCCATCATATTAAATAAAAAAAAGTTAAAATATTAATATAGGTATTAATAATTATTAATCACGTAAGCCGTTGTAACTTTATTCAACTTTTAACAATCTATTAGGCACTCCAAACAAAGTAGTTGGCTGTGTGCCTGATGGATTTGACAGGGTCAATGAAAAAGTCTGGCAAAAAAGTAATTTCTTTGAAAAGAATAAATGTATAATTATGAAATTGTAGGCTGTAATGCATAGATAAATTAATAATTTATTATTAATTTATCTATGCTGTAATGTCAAATTTATGTGACGTCAGCATTTAGCGTACCGTCGTCATCTTAAACTTTTTTAAATGACAACGTAGGTCGAGTTATATATCAGAGAAAAGCTTATTTTTTCCGTTTTCAAGAATACTAAAAAAGTAGCACATTACTAATGAAAAGCCCTATAACATTGCAGTTCTATTAATGTACTATTTTTGATTCACCACAGGTAGATAGTTAATCTGAAACTAAGAATAGTAATAGACACTGAAAAAATGTCAAAAACATTGTGTATACAAAAAATTGTCAGATTTAATTTAGTCTTAATTATATTTGATTTCTAGTGTTTAAAATTAAATTAAGAATAATGGCAAACTTATCAGAAAGAAAACGAATCCAGATACTAATGTTCATTGGATATGGTGATAGAAAACGTACTTATGAAGAAGAAGTAACTTTTGAACGATTTAAATCTTTAAAGACCTCCTATAAGTAGATCTACGGTTTCGAGTCGAATAATGATAAAATTTAACGAAACCGGTAACGTACAGGATCGTCCAAGGTCTGGCAGACCAAAAACTGCAACTAATAAAGTTAAGACTTTAGATGTCCTACTAGATGTTCAAGAAAATCCTAAAACATTTACATTCGAGCTGTTAAGAAGTCATAATTGCCGGTACGGGTCAGCTTGTAATCCGCACTAGATGGACGAGACTCATACACAATATCCACAAAAAGTTAACAAGTAAAAATGTAGATAATTATTTTTTTTATTAAATACAAAGGCTAAAATTTGGTATTAAAATACATTTTTCTAAACCTATTGTGATTAATGAGCACTTATGAGGAAATATGGCCGCTTTGAACAATCTATTTAACTACATACAGGGTTGCCAATCGTACGGTAATTACCGTACTTGTACGGTATTTACATAAAAAGTACGGTATTTTGAACAGAATTAGCAAAGACTTAGAGTTGTGTAAGGGCCGATTCCACCGTTGTGTTAAACGAAGTTTAAATTACTAAAAATGACATTGTCTAATGTAAAAATGCCATTCTAATCTTTTTACAGCACATTTTCTTCAAAAGGACAAAAGAGCTTTTGTAAAAAAATTTTTTTTTTTAGAAGTTAGGTAGAAGGACCAGAGGTTAATTAAAATATAATGAGGACTTTTTTGTTTTTAGAAGCCTGACAAAAAGAAAAAGATATTTACACAATATAGTTTTTACAAAATAAAAGTGTACGGTACTGGGAAGGCCATGTACGGTAATTTGAATTGCACGGTACGGTAAATGGAATTTGAAAAGTTGGCAACCCTGACTACATATATCATTGACCCTTTCAAAGCCAACAGGTAGCCACTTGGACAGGTCGTTGGAATGCCTAATTTACATGAATAAACATTCATTAAATATAAACATTGAGCAAAAATGGTTAATTTATTGTCAATGTTTTAAAAGTCAATACTTTTTATTGCTATAAATGGATTCGGAGTCATTCAACTCTATCTCTTTTTTGACCAAAGATAATTAACTTACCGTTTATCAATGAATTTACATTTTTGATTCAATTATACCCGTTTGTGAAAATATTTTAGTTTTATCGTAAACAAAAATAAAAAATCTTGCTTCTCCGAAAAGAATAACAATTTAACAACATCTTTAACAATTTTAGTTTCTTAGGACCCTTTCAGAGCTAAGTGTGTCACCGGTCTACAGTTTTTCTACAGAATGGTAATTACTGAACACGTCGAATAAACAAGCATAAATGTGAAATGACAAACAGTACTGAGGCATGTCAGTCATCTATCGGCAACACGCTTAGCTTTGAAACAGCCCTTAGAAATAATATTAACACTCGGGAGTATTCTCAGCATATCTTATATTCTTCTTAAAAAGCTCTTTTAATTTTTTAACATTCCCTCCTTTATCAATCTCTTCCTGACATTGGGATTCTAAAATTACTTTCTCCTCATTGGTACAATCGAAATTGGCAATTCTTTTGTTAACCTGCAAAACCTTCCACTTGTCTTGATGTACGGATAGAACATTTTGGATTGTTTCCCTGGTATCAACATCAACTTTATCACATAATTTAGGAACTGGTAGGGCGTCGCCTAAAAGTATAAATTGAGAAAATTACCACTTCGTTTATCACTTTAAACGCCTTAAATCAAATATGATCTCACCTAAAAGGGCTTTAACACACATGGTCATCGAAAGGGCAGTGCTTTCCAAGTGATAACCACCTTCAAGTGCAAGAAGTATTTTTCCGGAAGCGAGAGGTTTGAGCGTTTGTATGAAATGTGAATATATTTCCGGTGTCAACTTGTACCCATTGCCGAGAGGGTCAAAATACCCGGCATCAAATCCTGCAGACACAATTACGAAGTCCGGATTGTACGAGTAGGCCAAAGGAAGTACAATTTTTAACCAAACGGTCCAGTAATCGTGGTCAGTCTTATTTCCCTAAAAACGTAGAAATTTTACTAATACTGTTCGTCCAGGTCGAATGTTAAAAAAGTGATCTTTAAGAGTCATAAATTTGGACACATTTAATGCCCCGAAACGGTACTGCAAATTTTCTTGAAAAACAATAAATAGATAAGTTCAAAAAATTAAGATTCATGAAGTACTTAATTTTTTTTACAAAATATCAGACAATATTTCTTACCTTATTGAAAGGTATATTAATATTATATCCATTTCCTTCATTTCGTCCAGTGTAACTATAATTAGCTTCATCTGAAAATGGAAAATATTTTGCGTTGTCATATCGATGTACAGAAATATACATAATTTCCTTTTTGTCGTATGTGAGATTTTGCGTTCCATTGCCATGGTGGATATCAAAATCCACTATTAGTATTCTGAAATAAAAAATAATTATTGCTATAAAAGCAATACTTTTAAACTGTTATCATACCTCTTATAATTTTTCTGTTTAATAAGATATTCAGCTGCAATCACAACATTATTAACAAAACAGAATCCAGATGAACTGTCAAAACAAGCATGATGTCCTGGTGGTCTTATTACAGCAACGCCAGATCGTATTTTACCTCGATGTATATTGTCAGCAAGAGATATAATATAAGAAACTGATTTTAGGACGCATTGTATGGTTTCTGAATTAAAGAACCAATCTGGTTTTTCTTTGACATTCTGTAAACTAAGGACAGTTTTTGCATAGTTTTCTTGGTGGACTTTTCTTATCCATTGATCGGCATCTAATTCATCAAGTTCCTAGAAATATACGAGGTAGAGTATAAACATTTAATCTCTATAATCCTAAATAAATACCTCAATTCTTTTACAACGTCCTAATAGACCAAAATTTTCGAAAGTTTTAATAATTTCTAAAAGCCGTTCGGGTCTCTCCGGGGCATTTGCGTTATCGCCCGTAGGTTTATGTTTAAGAAGACATTCATCATATGTGTAACCGATAATGTTTGGCACATTTCCAGTTTTGATATATTCTACAAAATGATATCAATGTAGCTCAACAAAAAATAAAAATCTATATAAATTATCTATCTTTCGATTAAGGAAACCCTCATTACTTACCATTTCTAAGATCATTCACCATTCCTGAATACTTTTTAACCTCTTCTTCGGTTCTAATAGGATAAAAACCTGTGGTCTCAAAAACGGCAATGTCTTTCGGCACGAATAAATAAGAAATGCAAGTCAAATGCTCACTTTCTTTATCAATATTTAAACAATTTTTTAAATCTATATTCTTTGGATACGAAAATAGAGGTTCCTGTTCGAAACATTTCCAAAATTCCCGCAAAAAATACTTGGTATTGTTGATGACTTCGATGAGACTAGAATTGACTTCAGGTTTTGCAGAAATGGGATGACATGTGTCGCCAAGTAGAGCTTTTAGAGTGCATGCGACACCTTCTGCTAAAGATTCTGGAAAGTATCCACCTTCCAAACATACTACAATTTTACCATTGGCTAGTCCGGATAGAAGTGTTATTAGGTGACCATAAAAGTGAGGAGTGACTAACATTTCTCCCTAAAAACGAATAAGAGTAATAAATGTATTATCTATTATTTAGAGATAGATGTAAACATTTTAGAAGAGACCACTAAACCAGTATGTCATCGACACAAGAAGGTAAAATATAATTGGGAAACATTGTTAATCTCAAAGCATCTAAAATTAAATCCTTACCTTTTCATCTCCCAAACATGAGTCAAAGCCAGCCGACACAATGACTAAATCCGGTTTAAACTACAAAATTTAAAAAAAATATATTTACCTCCGGACATCCCAAAGCAGAATCATAACCAGCAGATATAAGGATTAGGTCAGGTTTAAACTAAAATACAACAAAAGGTTTCTATTAAGCAGAAAGTATTTTTTAATATCGTCATGCATTACCTCATATGCAACAGGTAAAAGAATATTAAGTACAATTGCCATATAATCTGCATCAGTTAAACCAGTTACGTTTAAGGGGATGTTAATATTATAACCATTTCCTTTCCCCTCGCCTATGTGATCAGATTCGCTTTCTCTTAAATTAGGCCAAAAAAGTCCATGTTCATAACGATGAATCGAGAAATACAGTACACTTAAAAAAAAGCATTGGATTAGTAGCAATGAATACTAGAAAACATTTAATAAACTTCATAAACATACTCGTCTCTATCGTAAAACATGCGCTGCGTGCCTTGTCCGTGATGTATGTCGTGGTCAATAATGAGAATTTTCTTGGCTAGGCCCTCGTCGATAGCTACTTGAGCGGCTAATGCAACGTTATTGAAAAAACAGTAACCACAAAACTCATCGACCATCGCGTGATGTCCTGGTGGTCTTATTAAGGCAAATCCATTTTTTAAGTTGCCTTTTGCAACTTCCAACGTCAAAGTTATTGCTGCTTCAGCAGATAATTTGGCGGCGTTGTAAGTGTCCTATTAGAAAAATTAATTGAAAATGCCTATGAAATACATGTGTTATCAATAGGACGAAAACTGATGATTTTGTACAAACAACACAGAAACACATTTTTAATTTGCAATATTACCTGAGTAAAGTACACAGAATCATATTTTGAGGATTCAAACTCGAGTAGTTCGTTTGGAACTTTTTCAATATCTTTTAGTTTATCATAAAGTTTTTGTGTATGCCTTTTTAAAAACACTTCTGTAGGAAATTGTTTGGGAGCAACTTTTACACATCTTTCTCTTAGTTTCAAAGCTGCTAATCTAAAAAATATGTAACATTTAAAAACAATATTTATTACCGGGTGTCCAAATAAGAAAGGAGACCGCCTATCAGCGGCCGTAGGATACAGCCTATATCTCAGAAACTTAGCATCATAGAAGTTTGGGAAAAAAATTTTGAGATATACAAAAATCTATCTATAAGATGTCATAAGAAATGAAGGTCTTATTTTTGACCCGTTTTCGTCAAAAATGAGGATACGATCTATCGATTTTTCGTGATTTTCTTTACACGCCCATATCTAGTCGATATTGAAGTTAGCTCAAAAACCCATACAGATTCGACTCTATATGAACAATAAAATGGCATATTACACGATATTGGTCGATTAAAAATAAGTAAGAGACGGCTGTTTTTCGAAAAACATCCCCTGGTTCATCGAATATCAACACGATATGCATTCTGCCCATGTATAACGTTCTTACACAGAAAAATCACGGTGACATTATTAGTAAGAAACGAACGAGATTTTCGCTACAATTTGGGTAATTATCCCCAATTTTCCCTCATAAATACCCCTAAAAAAATAAAAAAAAATAGGAAATATATTACAATTTTCATATTTTTGACAAAATTTGGCCTTTAAAAAAAATTGTCCATGGGCATAACTACAAAATTTCAACAATTTCTAGGGATCATTTGTATTAAAAAAAAAAATCAATCTGTCATTTATAATTATTTTCGAAGCAAAAACTGTTCATGAACTACAAATAATAACAAAATTCCATATTAGATCTACTGACTTTAATGGTGACACCGTTTCAATAGAATTACTGTTTTTTATTTTTCAAGACATTAGTTTTACCTTCTTTTCGGGCAAGCTACTCTCTCCGGGTTCTCGGGATACAGAGGATCCCAATGGCAGTAATGCTCAGGACTTTCCTCCTCTATATACCCAGTACCCTTTTCTTCATTGTTCTTATATTTATTCACAGCCTCGTAAGGATCCATCAATTCAGATTGATTCGAATTGCTGCAAGTCGCTTGTTTGCGACGTTCAGCAATAATATCTTTTAACTGTAATGAAAACGCTAAATGAACAATATTTACCCGTTGAAATGAAATATATATATTTTAATTTGATTGCTTGTTCACAATTTACTAAAAATAAGTTTTCACAAACTAATAATAATGATGATAATGATTATATTATTAAATGCAATTATATATGACAGAAAAAAGTAAACATAACTAAATAAATAGAAAAGGTAGAATGCAATAACGTTAAATTTACAACTAAATATTTTTATGATACTATTATTTGATTAATGCAACCCATTAAGACCGTGTTAAATATTATGCTGTTTCAAATATTGTTAAAAACATTTCAGCAATGAGATTTAAAAATATGAAGTTTACATTTTGATAAGCAAATTCAAAATATTATGGAGAAACGCCACTGCGATAATTGTTTTTATCAACAAATACATGCAATTTAATATTAACTTCAGTGTTAATGGAGTGACAAGTTAAAATATCTTTTTAACTTCTGTATAAATGAGGAAACATTTATTTTGATTTTTCTATGATTTTTTTGTAGCACCAGCTGAAGCTAAATACATTTATTTATATTCTAAATCGCTAGGAAAAAGGATATTAGGAAAAATTATACTTTTTTCAAGAAAAATAAAAATCATAATAACTACATAACATTAAGAACACTCTTACTCCAGAATTATACACATAAACATTTTCAAATTATCTGTATTATAGACTTCAAAATTACATTTTTAGCAATCTTTTTTTTATTAATTACAAAACTTGGGGGGGGGGTGTCTCCCACTTTCCTCTTATATTGTAATGGAACGTTTTTTTATCTAAAAATTGATAAAGAATATCCTGTGAAAGGTATTGAACATAATTACTTGTTAAGATTTGAAGTAAACCTTTTAGAAAATTGATCAAGTTTCTACTCATGTTTAGATATTATACAGGGTGGCTACGCTCAACGGGACGGAGCTTTATGGGAAAACGACCAAAGATATAAAAAATTCGTTTGGGAGGAATACGTAGGTTACAGACGGCTACAATTTAAAATTTGTTAGATGTATACAGGATGTCCCACATAAGAAAAAAAAAATTAGTTCATTAAAAATTATTCAAACAAGAGTAAACAATTAATTTCTGGGACGTTTTTTCCTTAAAAATTCAAATAAATCTAAAACTAATAATAATAGTAATAGGGAACCTTTAGTTAACTGACATTATTTTTGATGTAGTTTTTAATTCTAAAATAAAAAACAGGGTGTTTCATTAAAAATAATATAACTTTGTATATTTTCTCTTATGTGGGACATCCTGTATACATCTAACAAATTTTAAATTGTAGCCGTCTGTAACCTACGTATTCCTCCCAAACGAATTTTTTATATCTTTGGTCGATTTCCCATAAAGCTCCGTCCCGTTGAGCGTGAGCCACCCTGTATTTATTTATAAAATTATATATTTGGGACTACCCATAGATACACGATGACATCTGGAAACACTTTAACAACACCTCATTTTTATTTGTACATTGAATAAAATGTAATAAATTGAGTATATACAGCATTCATTGCAGAATATGTGGTATTTATTAATACTTACCCAATTCGCCTTTTCAGACATTCAATAAAGAGAAGACAATAGTTTGATACATTTTTATATTTCTAAAAATTCATTAAATCGCAGAGCTATTCATATTAAATTAAGATAATATTTATCACAACTAGGAGCTTATATAGTATTATTTAAACAAGTAAATTAAGATGTAATTATGTGTTGTTAAATGATAAAGAACTAGTTCACGCTGATACAAGGCTATTTAAACATTATATGTATTCATATTGTTAAAAAGACATAAAAAGAATATTTGTCAAGTAGCGCTATAAAAATATATTTTTTTACTGGTTAAATATTTACCTAAACAGAAATTAGAAAAGTCCTAAAATATGTTTACCATTGACTATTTATTATATAAGGTATTTGCAGATTTTGAAGATTGGTAAAATATGTAAAAAATAAGAAATAAATATTAGTAATTTAAAGCTAAATAAATGAGAGGGTGCAATCTAATACAGAGAAAATATTGATCAAAATCATAATTTTATCAAATAAATCTGAGTTGAACTGGTCTTTTACACAGAAATGATGTTAAACAAATATTAGGTGGACGAAATTAAGAGTGTAACAAAATAAATTTGTAATTGGGTAAAATTATAATTTAATTGAATTTACCTTTTGTCGGGAAGGTTTTCCAGAGCTTCTTGAGGGACTTACACACGGTGCATCTAATTTATAACTGAAATTAGAAAAAAATACGAGTATTAGCTGATAAAGAGATAAAAAAATGTATCATTATCTTACTTTTTCTCTTTATCTGCCATTTAACACTTATCGATATTTACTTTAAATTAAAAATATCACAAAAAATTATTAAAATTTCAACAGGTGAAAATTTCGTATTCGTTTATTTACAATTAACATATGACATACCATGTGTTGACATGGAGATATTTATCAAGTTGCCAAGACGTCTACTCTGGCTAGACAGCTAATGGACAGCTACTCCAGCTGAGCTCGGCTATTTTAGCTCTCGTAACTTTTTGATATTTTGAACTACAAAGCACAAGCCAAACGTACCATTTGCGTTGGTTTATTTCAATCGGTGGCGCATAAGTGACAGTTAAACACTAATAAATGACAATTAAAAATAACGTAAAAACTTCACTCCTGCTCCATTCCAAACTAATGAATTACCGAACTCACTATTTGTACCACTTATTCAAACAAAAAAAATGTAGTTTTAAAATCGACTTGCAAATGGATCAAACGATGGTAAGTGTTCTGTGCAAACGATCAAACTAGTCTTGTAAAGCGAAAGTTGCGAAATAAAAGTAGAAATATAGTTATTATTATTATATTTTGTGTTCGGTTTGCAAAAGGATAATATGTTATTTACCAAAGCAAATACATGGAGGAAGGATATGATATAAACCACTGAGCAAATTATTATATTTCGGTTCATTTTCAAGATACACTTCAAAAATCAAATGATTTAAACAATGGCGCCGAGAGATCGACTTTTCATGACAATTGACATTGATTTGGGTACACATGTTCACCAACCTTTAAAATTTGAATAATCTAGCTACTTGTAAAGCTCAGTCTACAAAACGGTGGAAAATTAATTGGCGTTTTTTGTCAAGTTGTTCTTTTTATTGATCATTTGTCAAGTCAAAACTACACTTTTCATTCTTTACTCTTAATTAGATTTTTCAATGATTTAATTTTTAATATGTCTCTATTGTTGTCATTAGCAAGTCCAGATCGCACATAATTCGTGAATCTTGTAATTCACACGGGTGTTTTTGGATACATGTAACCTACCGATACGACAAATTTTATTCCTATAGGACCGATTCCACCGTTGTGTTAAACGAAGTTTAAAATGACATTTTTACATTAACAATGTCATTTTAATCTACATTTACACTAGTTAACGGTCAACCAAGAGCATAAAAAATATCACTTGTGGATTTTCTTGAACAAATATTAAAACTGTGTATATCAATGTTTTATCTTTTTTTTACGAGATACTGGGAAAATTAAAAATAATACGCTCCATCAATTTTAAAATATAAACTAAGATCTCATCCGAATGTGAAGTTTTAAAATGTTCACACCTGCAACCTGCATAACGCGTCCCCTTTTTCCTTAGGGTGCGCATATTTATAAACCGTATTTGGCTGAGTGCTTCCCTTGAACGAAAATAGTATAATAACGGATTTGACAGTCCATCTCTAAATTTCAGTACAACGGTGGAACCACATGGACTTTATTTAGATCATGAATGAAATATGCGGCTGCCTATTTCTTCAGCGATTCAGCGGCAATTAAATGTATCAAATCGGACTGGTGTAAGATTAGCTTTAGATCAGCCAGCCTTCTCGTCTGTCTTTCATCCCGTCGCGCATGCCAATTTAAAGTCTACTATGCTTGTAAGGTGAGGGGGGACCCCTTGTCTTTTTCTCTGGTTTTTGTGGGTGTTCAGAGAAAAAATGTTGTGATTTCTTTAAATTAAAAGTTAGGTAATGGCAAATGTAAACTTTAAATAATATTTCATGTACGTAACACACTAAACTATCAGATATTATACAAGTTAATACCAGTTCACCCATATGACAAAATGTTTATTTACTATTCTCTACTATAACACTCCATTCATTAAGTAGTGTTTATTATTACTCATCCTGATGTAACCTAAAGAGGCTGGATTCATGGAGATAATTGTAATATGTTTGTTTAAATTTTAGTGAGTATTATGTACATGTTTTGAAACATAGCATCCTTTCAGATGATTCCATCAATGAATCCTTATAGAATGATAGTGGAAGAAAAATCAAAAAATGTTTCAAGATTACCATTTAGAACTTATTCTTAGAGGTTGATGTTTTGACATTAAAATCTCAAAATAATAATAATCTTTTCATCATGGATATGGGGGTAAGAAAATTGCCTAAAAAAAGGAAATTTGACCCCTCTGAACTGGAGGAAAGTAATCCACAAGCAGCTTGTATCCCAGTGTCTGTTGTTCAATGTGCAAGTGTAATGTCAGCCCCCCAAGCTACTGCTGTAGATTACTCTTTTCCTACCAGGGCTTCGACCCATGAGGAAATACATATACAAAGTAATTGTAAACAAAATGTCATTGATCTCAGTGAATGGTGTAATCACAGAATCTTAGCTAGACAAGGGGACTGGTATTATCCCGGTGTTATCAGGGAAGCCCATGGTTCTACTGTAAGTACACCTTTTATATATTATTTATATCATTGATTGATTTTGAAATATCTACCTCATTTATAGTTTTCAATCAGACAAGTTAAGTATTTAAATATATACTGTTACAATTATTAGTGTTTAATAGTTTCCCATTTATAAACCAAAAAAAAATACAATATACCTAATTATACGTATATAAACCAATGTAAACAACAGAAAATATTAAAAATATGTAAGAGTTTGGTAGAATTACTTTACAAGGAGTTGATGAATGATGAATACGACATTGAATTAGTGTGAGTTCTATTACATAAAAAAATGTCAATGTTTAAATAAGTAGTTATATGTAGATCAATGTTTGAAAGTACCTACTACATATTACTAAATTTTACTATATAACGATTCATTAAAAAAATAGAAGTAAAATGCATAGGATTTCTTTTTTTATCACACTGTAAATTTTTCAGATAACTAGGTACCTAGTTATAGTTATGATTGTTGTTTTACCAAGCATTGATTTTTTTAAATAAAAATATTTTAATTTAAATGACCTGTTACAATCTAGTAATCACATACATTATTACTAATGAGTTAAAACAATTATATACCTAAATTACACCCTTGAGGGGCATGAATAGGACACAGTTGATGTGATTTAGGTAAAATTTTAGTTATTGAAAATATGTAGGTATTATTAATTATTACAGTCTAAGCTTTGGCTCTTTTGTAAGAAAGTGTCTATTTTGTTTTTCCATCTTCTGTGTGTCTATTTTGTTTTTCATGTTCTTTATTTTACAAAAAAATGTAAAGAATATCTTTATAGTTGTCAATACTTAAAATCTAACCATTTAAACTTTTTAACCAATTGGAAATAGGTAATCATGGGACATGGGATGGAAAGTGTTGAAATTTTCAACTTTTAATTGCTGTGAGATTGTAGAACATTCTTTCAATTTTGCTTAGGAATACAATTATTAATAACTAAATTGATTGGCCACCACTTTAAAACAACTCAAACTAAAAGATAACAAATCAAGATACCTTGATAAAATATTTCTTTTAATTTCTATTTGATTTTTGAATGAATTTTAAGTCTTAAAAATGGTGGAAGACGGTGCCCAATGTAAAGTAAATTTATGTGTAAAACCCCACTACATTAAGTAATTAGACATAATTACAAATGATTTCAACATATGGCTAGCTTATCAAATCTTTGACTTAATCTTAAACTAAAAATAGAATAATGGAAAATATCTACTTTTAAATTATTTATAGCTTTTGATGCTCTATTGCTATTGGTATCGAATATAGTTTGAATTACAGCACTTTTTTTTTTAAATTACCAAATGGAATATATCGCTAGAAATTTCCCCATAAAAATACTTTGTAGATAATGAAACCTTTAGGAACATAAATTTACATTACTATATTTAACATTAAAAAGTTTGTTGTTCAAGTTTTAAAAAAAAAATATCTATATAACTATTACTTAAATATGCTTTCCCAGCTTGTAGATTTATGTAATTGAATTTTTATAGCATCTTTTTTATGTTGCAGTTTTTTAATAAAAAACTCGTTTTATTTATCTATGTAGTTATAAAAATGAGCAACAGTTCGTTAACAAATACTATAAATATATATATTGTTAGTTAAATAGAGTAGGTATAGACATGCATTCAATTATGATTAAACAAAAAACAATAATTGTTCAATTTAGTAAAAAAAATAAGATATTACTAATAATGTGTATTAGGTGCTTCCTATACCTCAAGAGTTCATTTTTTACTACAGAAATGATTCCCCATTACTATTAAATGGTGTTTGGCAGTGGAGGTTACTAAAATACAGGGCATATCAAGAAATAAAAAAAAGAATGAGTTTTAAATAAAAAAGTAAACTCCAAATTACTAATAATGATTCTATGAAACCAATGATGATATTTTTCTTTTACTTGGACTTCCCAATCTTAAAAGAGTACTAAAGCTAAATCGCTACTTGAAGGAGAAAGCAAGAAATAATCATAATTAATCCATAAGTTCTGGTACAGTTAAAATGATAATAAAAATAAAATAGAAGGGGATGGGGTGGCTCAGTGGTTAGTGTCTGGATTTCCAGATGCAAGGGTCTTAAGTTCGATGCACTGATCCCACTTGACTATTCACTATTGGATTCTAATTAACAGAGCTCATTCTAAAGTGGCGCTGTGAAACAGTAACACTAAATAAAATAAAAAACGAAACTGCGTGTTTTTATTAAAATATGATTTTTTTTAAACTGTATTAGCACAAATCAACTTTAATAAATTCAGTTTAAAAAAAAAATAACAATTCATAAAAATGAAACAGACTAATACAATCAAAATATTAGAAATAGTTAGAATTTATATCAATTTAAAAAAGAATTAAATATATTAAAATTAAAAATAAATGATAAAAAATTCCTGGTTAAAGTTAATAATCACGTAAAGGAAATTATTATAGGACCCCTTTTGTTAATAGGGATGCTAGCCAAAGATTTGTAACAAGTATGGCACCAAAAATTTACAACTCTCTTCTCTTGCAAGTCAAAAATATCAAGACCATCAAACATTTTTTGAGAGAATGTAAAAAGTTTCTTGGAAGTAATTACGATTTGTTCATGACAATATTATAACTGTTGTCTTCTGTCGTGTCTCAAAATCATCTCCATCGCTTTAGATACCTAATATATTTTATGTGTTGCGTAATTTTATATATGTTGTTATATTTTGCAGTTTTTAATGTGTTTTGAATGTGACTAGGATATGTTTATGTTAATGTTATTAAAATACCATATACAGCTTTGTACTCTTGTTACTGTTATTCAAATTAATGTATAAATGTATGTATATTGTATAAATATACATATAAGATAATTTTATTTTTTTTTTATTTTATTTATTTACGTAAAATCTTGTCTTTAGCACATACCGGTGCTTGCACCGAAGTGCTTCATTTTAATTTCAGTTTACTTATATTTTAATTTAACATGAAAAAATGTGAATGTGAATTTTATAATGAAATAAATAAATAAATCATATAATGTTTATCTAGAGCTACTACATAATATGTATATTTTATATTTATGTTTCACTTTAGCAGTAAGTTTTAAATTGTAAACAATTATATTTTTATTATTGTTTTGTTTTATATTAGGATATATTCCTACTAGTAAAGATTTATTCAATTATTATAAAAAAAAGTTACTAAACATCTGAACAATGTTTTATATATCTTCTTGTTCAGATTGAATAATATTTTGCTCCGTTTCAACACAGTTTACACATATTTGCTTCAAGTGTTTTCAAGTGTTCAAATTAGTATACTGTCACATAAGAACATTTGTGGATTACACTCAGACTATAACGCAGAGTGATTTTACAACACAGTTACGTATCTGCTCATTGCCATGACATATAGCCAAAATCCACGCTACATTATGACATGCGCGAACTCTACAAGGTTTCGTCTGCTAAGTATTATACCTCTGAAATTGTTTATATCATGGATTGTACTTGTAACATTAACAAATATGTCCTACATCTAAACGCGACGAGTAGCAGTCACATACTAAAACTGTCAATTAGACCACCAAAAGGTAAGATATTAGGAAATTTAGTGGAATACATATATAATGCAGGATTAAATAAAAAATCTGAACAATGTTTTATATATCTTCTTGTTCAGATTGAATAATATTTTGCTCTGTTTCAACACAGTTTACACATATTTGCTTCAAGTGTTTTCAAGTGTTCAAATTAGTATACTGTCACATAAGTACATTTGTGGATTACACTCAGACTATAACGCAGAGTGATTTTACATCACAGTTACGTATCTGCTCATTGCCATGACATATAGCCATAATCCACGCTACATTACGACATGCGCGAACTCTACAAGGTTTCGTCTGCTAAGTATTATACCTCTGAAATTGTTTATATCATGGATTGTACTTGTAACATTAACAAATATAAGTCCTACATCTAAACGCGACGAGTAGCAGTCACATACTAAAACTGTCAATTAGACCACCAAAAGGTAAGATATTAGGAAATTTAGTGGAATACATATATAATGCAGGATTAAATAAAAAATCTGAACAATGTTTTATATATCTTCTTGTTCAGATTGAATAATATTTTGCTCTGTTTCAACACAGTTTACACATATTTGCATCAAGAGTTTTCAAGTGTTCAAATTAGTATACTTTCACATAAGTACATTTGTGGATTACACTCAGACTATAACGCAGAGTGATTTTACATCACAGTTACGTATCTGCTCATTGCCATGACATATAGCCATAATCCACGCTACATTACGACATGCGCGAACTCTACAAGGTTTCGTCTGCTAAGTATTATACCTCTGAAATTGTTTATATCATGGATTGTACTTGTAACATTAACAAATATAAGTCCTACATCTAAACGCGACGAGTAGCAGTCACATACTAAAACTGTCAATTAGACCACCAAAAGGTAAAATATTAGGAAATTTAGTGGAATACATATATAATGCAGGATTAAATAAAAAATCTACATTAGACATTTAAAAGTTTCAAAATTACGCAACACATAAATAAATAACAAATGCAAATCGTTGTCATGGTAACCTAATTAATCACTTTTTATCCACTTGCATTTATCATTAAACATCAGGAGCATAACAGAAAGTAGGTAACAATGATAATTTTTCAGATAACAGTTGCTTTAGATGGAAATGAAGAAAGAATTACATATGATAATGTATTCGATAATGAATGTTTTAACGTGATAAGTGATGCGAGTCCCTCTATAAACCAAATAACACTAGGCACTAGAGTGTGTGTACGTAACAACCAGAGTATGTTTGTGGAAGGTGTAGTCTGTAGCATTTTGGAAGGGCAACCAGTACGGTTTGTAGTAGCAGTTATCGGCGAAAAATCTATAGAATTAACTGTAAAAAGAGCTGACTTAAGATTACTTCGTCCACCCTGGTGGGACGAATTAGAAAATATAGAACCTAATATCGAAAATGTAATGCAACCAACTCTGGAGTTTTATAGAACCAACCAAGCTTCTCCCACACAATTACATACACCCATATCAGTTGGCACTCCATTGTCTAACGGTAGGCATTACGACGAATTCTGTGAAAGTGAGGACGAGCTAAGGCAAGATGCTTTTAACTCCGAAGTTAATGCTAAACTCTCTGGTAGTAGTAAACGAAGTAGTATGCATAGCAGAAGCAGTTCTTCTAGCAGCATAACGCCGCGTTCTCAACCGACTACGCCTAGAAGCCAAGCGGCTACACCTCACAAGTATAAGAAGGGAGACGTCGTCTCCAATCCGAACGGGATTAGGAAGAAATTCAATGGGAAACAGTGGAGGCGGTTGTGTTCTGTGGACGGGTGCAAGAAGGAGAGCCAGCGCAGGGGTTACTGTTCCAGACATCTCAGTTTAAAAGGTAATAGTCTTCGTAGTGGGAATTTTGCTAGATCTAATAGTAAAGGGGATGGTGAAGATACTTCTAGGGATTCTGAGACATCGCCGAATTGTGGAGACCGTCGGATGACTGGAAGGTTCGATCAGGAGGAGACTGAGGCTGCTAATATGTTAGGTAAGCCAAACATTTTACTTGCTTCTTTATTTTCAAAACAATTAATGGATCTTGGTTTTACCTCGCCAATAATTAAAAACGGGTATATAGATTAAGGCAGTGTTTTACAACCTGTGGACCGCGGTCGGGTGGCGGTTGCAAGCCAGGTAAAAGTGAAAATCAAGGGTCGTAGGTCCTACACTGCAATACAATAAGTTCCATGAGATGGCTGTACCTGTTTATTACTAATAATCTGTCTAATCATGGTTTTATTAGGCATTCCAATGACCTGTTAAAACTGCTGCCTGTTTGCTTTGATCAATAATTATTAATCAGAATCGGTTTAGCAAAAATGTGTCTTAAAATCAAATTTCAGCCTTTGAATATAATAAAAAAAATATTTATCTACACTTTTACTTCAAAGCATGAGTTTATGTTTATTTTGAAAAACATGGATGATCAATCTATATAACTTTATATTTCATTGGCGCTGTCAAATCCATCAGGCCCACAAGCAACTATTTTGTTTGGAATGTCTAATTTTTAAGACACAAATATCCAAATAATTATCTAATTGGAACATATTTCTCTTCCTAGTTTTTAAGTTCACTATTGAAGAGAACGTAGGAAGTGGCGAACGGCGCTAATAATTTTTAACCTTCCCTTCTGGATATTCTTATTTTCTCTTCATCCAGAAGACATCATTCTTTTGCGAATTAAATTTCATTTTAGGAATACCGTCATTTAGTATCGATGTATGTCTATGGTCAGCTCTATAGTCCTCAACAAACTTGTACAACGCACTTAATTTAGCGATCAGTCTCAATAGAAAGAAAATTAAATATATCTTTAAAATCACTAACATAATTTTAAGGAAGTGGGGATCGCAAGATTTTCATTACTTGTAAAGGGGTCGTATACTCAAGAAGGTTGAAAAACACTTTAAACATACATTCTGCTGGATATTCTTTAGTTATATAATCAAAAATGTAAATGCCAAGATCTATCTATCAAACTAATTACTTTTTCTTCTGCTGCCATTAACTATAGTCCATCTTACAGGTAATGGAAAAATTCTAATATAAAATGCCATTTAATTATGGAAATAATTAATTAATAATATGCTATGTTTCGGTTATTTCATTGAAACAACTGCATCATGTATGATGTCCCAAAAAGTATACAATTTGAGAAAAAGATTATCTTACATTTTAGAAAAAAAAATTATTCGTGATAAAAAATTCTGCATCACTTAGAAATGCATAATTTATTATCAGATTTTATAACATAAGTGGTATACAGGGAAAATAAAAATAATGATTTATAATGAAGAGTAAAATATTTTGATATTTGAAATTAAAAATGTTGATAGGAATAAAAAAATTGCTCAGATTTAAATCGTTGCACTTCTTTCAAGTGATTTCGATTTACTTTATTCAATAAATAATCCAAAACCAATTCTAAAGTGTTTATTGGAAATTTAATGTTTAATTATGGCTATGCAGTGATGCAGAACTGTTTACTAAGAATAGACGCGATAAAAAACAAGAGTAACTTCTTACTGTTAAAAAAAAAACACAAAAGGATTCAAATATATATTGTTTCTACCTAAATATATTCCTTTTAATGTTAGGTGTTTCTTTTTTATTTTTACTGAAACAACCTTTAAGGTTTGTTTAATTTTGTTTATGACCACTAGAAAAAATAACTGAGGAAAACATCTTTTAGATGCCGTTATAATTATTTACTAGTGGTCTTTTATTTATAATGGCCTTGTTAATCACCACAATTTCCATTATTATAACAATGAAAATATTATTTCAATTTGATGATAGCCAGAATCGCTGGAATGTTAATGTGTATGGAGGAATTATATATTATCGGCAAGCAAGTAAATTGGTTCTAATTTTTTTATGGCCATTTAAGAGATAACATTTTTGTGATTTTTGATAAAGGACTTTTGCGTTCTTCTAGACATTATTCCTTTAAATTAAGAAACAAGTCTAGCTTCAGTTATACTCAAATCCGCCACATCTCCGGGGTTGGCTTCAATGGAATTTACCTACAACTTCCGACGGTAAAAAATAAACTGTTAAGAGAATTATTACACTCAGGATTCAGGATGATGATCGCGATATTGAAACGATTATATTTTTACTGTTTTGGTATTTTTTACTTCTCATGTTTTTGATGTTTCATAGAAAATTTGCTGTATAACGGGTGTCCCAAAAGTTTTGGGAAAAAGTTTGTGCTCTGCGGAGTATTAAATCAAATTTATCTAGTTAGCCATGGTAATAAACGTTGCCCTGGGTTTTGTTTACTTGGTTGACAGCTCAGTTGCTATCTGTCTGTAGGCATAATGGCGTACAAAATTGAGATTCGAAAATCTATTTATAACTTTGTTGACAGAATGCCAAAAAATATATCGTTAATATTTTCCGGAATCAAAATATATCTAAAACAACTATTTACCGAACAATTCAAGAATGCGAACAAGGAATACCTTGTCTCAACTTGCCGAAAAGTGGCAGACCGGCAACGCTTACCGATGTCAAGGTGAACAGGATGGTCGAACTTGCAAAGGATACCATTGGAGTGTCAACTCGAAAGCTTTCTTAACGATTTTAGGTATCAAAATCGACAGTTTCTATATATATTGCAAAAAAAGGCTTAAATTATAGAAAACTGACAAAATGTCCAAAGTATAAAGAGGCCCAACTTCGAAGGATTCCTTATTGTTGCCGCTTGTTACGTCTTCGTCATTTTGTGAACAACAGAAAGATTATACTGGATGACGAAAAATATTTTACATTTTCGCATGCCGACCTACCAGAAAACTCAGGTTTTTATACAGATAACATTGAAAATACCCCCGAAAATGTAAATTACAAACCAAAGGCCAAGTTTGCGGAAAAACTGTTAGTCTGGATTGCATTACGGAAAATGGTTTGTCCAGGCCCTATGTAGTAAGGCTGGTAACCATGACCGGTTAACCGGTTCCGAAGACCAAAAAACCGTTAAAGAACGTAACATGTTTAATCGGAACCGGTTTAACCGTAACCAGTTTAACCGCAATCGGTTTAACCATAACTGGTTTAACCGGAACCGGTTTATAACCGTATTTATGTGTACCAGCCACATCAACGTTTTTTCCAGTGCAGGAAACATAGTTTCGGCGAAAAAAACTGCTTGCTACCGGAAAACGTTGATAAGTTGATTTTTTGCATCAAAATTAAATAATAAAAAAATAGGCAGTTTTGTTATTAGGTATTTATTATTTCTTATTTTATGTCCTAATTAATTATAATTTATTTTTGAATGTTTTTTTTTACTTGAATATAGTTTATATTTTTGTTTTTTAGTTTTACCTACTTACCCATCCAGTGGGCAGTGAAAGACTGTGTCCTTTTTTAAATTTTAAATAAAGTTTAGCAAAAGTAAAATTGGTAGTATTTCTATTATTCTAATTTAATTTTTATTAACGAGTGCCTATTTTAAAAAAATCAAGCATGCACTACCTGGTCCTCACGGGTAAGGAAAGGTGAAATAGTTAGTAAAGTGACCCCATTTCTATTGAAACCAAAGGATTTGGTGGATGTGTTTTGCCACGATTAAGTCGGCGATGGTTACAGTTAAACCAGTGATGGGTTTAACTGGTCACGGTTACGGTTAAACCGCCGAATCCGGTCTAACCGGTCCGTTTCGACTGGCTCGGTTTGATTGGACCGGTTAACCGGATATCCGGACCGGTTATAATAATAGTAAAAATCCGGTTAAAACCGAAACCGGTCAAAATCAGTCGAACCGGTTAACCGTTTATCATGTCAGAAATTGACAGCCTTACTATGTAGGACGTGTTAGAGGCCCTGAAGTGGATCAAAATACTTACATTCAAAATTGTCTTCCGAAATTGGTAAATTTTATTAGAGAACATCATGCCAACGACAATATCATGTTTTGGCCGGACTTGGCGTCGGCTCATTATGCTAGAGCCACATGCGAATGATTAGAAGCTCAAAATGTGCCATTTGTGCCTAAGCAGGACAACCCCCTGAACGTTCCCCAAGCAAGACCAATAGAGACATTTTGGGCAAGATTGTCAAGCAAAGTTTATGAAAATGGCTGGGAAAAGGCTGCGGCGTAGGCCATTCCAAAAAAATTAGGGAGTTTGATGTTGAAGAGTGCCAAACCCTAATGAGACGCGTCAGGACAAAACTGCGCCATATCGAAGAAAATGGACCCCTAGCGGTGCTGTAGTACTTTTTATTTATTGTTAAGGAACCACTTTGTACGTAGTATTATGAGGGATAAATAAATTTTTAAAATATTTTTTTTATGTCTTTAATTTTTTTCCCCAAAACTTTTGGGACACCCGTTACAATAAAAATTTTACACTTTTATCTCGTCTTTTATTACTTGTCGATTTTTAGTATATTTAATAAAACAACTTGTTTAATAATTACAAAAGGAATATATTTAGGTACATGGAACTTAGATTCGGGTTTAAAATCAAATTGCCGTCTTACAAAATACAGGATGTTCCATTTGTTTATGTAATTTGAAGTTGGTGTATATTGAATTAATAAAAGCTTAAATACATCAAGGATATAGTTTCGAACCACATCTTTATAATTATAGGTAACTAAATAGATAAAATGTTTTTAAAAACGTTTTTAACAATGTTAAGAATAATAATTTAATAAAAGATACCAGATATCATAAAAACCCACGTTTTCCTAATATAAACCAGTAATATTATTAATCAGCTACTTTTATTATTATTTTTTCTGAATCATTCCACTGCTACTTAAAGAAGTTTTATTTCAATATATTATAAATTCTTTAAATAACAAATAATACAAACATCACGTCTACATCGAGCATGTCCAGTACCTGTTGTCTGTTGAGTAAATACAATTTAAATACATAGGCGTCCATACCAAGAGCGATTAGAATTTAATTAGCTACCTTTGAGACGTGGGAATTGTTTTTAAAAAGTTGAGCTACCGTAGAAGTGATATTTATTAAAATGAAGCATGATTAGTTATAGAAACATGCTACATTTTCTATTAAATTTAATTTTTGATCCAATCCTTTTGCATATTAATTTCTACGACGCCCTAGAGTAATAGTAAAATTTGCTGATTTTTCAAACCACTTTTTAGTTTCATCCCTCTTATATTTAATTCCTATTGAATCCAGATTAATTCCAGATTTAGTAATTAATGTTTTCTTAAAATAAAAAAGTAGGTAACTGATCTAAACAATAAAAAACAATTTTTTCTGAATATCAGATATCAAAATAACCGAATTTTACTTATTTTGCATAGTTTCCAAATCTATTTTTTAATATTGTAATATTTAGATGCGACCTTGTGTCAGCTTTCTGTAAACGTTCAAAGTATTTCATAATATAGTCACTACAGGTTCTACAAAATTCTAAATAAAAAAATCCAGACCTTTATTGTTTCTTTAAAAACTAATTCACTTTTTAACATGATCATTTCAAGTACAACACCACTGAAAAAATGAGATTGCTTTTAAAGATTAAACTGCTATTCGTGAACAATAATTCATCTTTTCGTGATTTTCCCGACAAAATAACATTTTTTTCATTTTCTAAATGATAATTCTAAAATTCCGCTTGATGAATAACTCACTAAGGGCATGCAAACATTGAACTGTGTGATTGTGATTGTTGTCATACTATTTTTCAAAGCTGTCCATTGATCAAAAACGGGTAAATATCAAAGTAATGAATGGTAAAACATTTCTCTAAGGCTAGAATACATAATTTTCTCAATCATTGTTGATTATTTGATAATTTTCATAACACAAAGCAATCATTTCCGTATCGGATCCTTATCTGATAACACAAAGTAGTCATTCCTTAATTACTGTAATAAAATCATGTGTGCTATAAAATATCAAACATCAAATAATTTTATGTAATAGTCACAGAAAAAGTATAGTGTTCAACTCGCAAGGAATGCTCATTTCATACTCATTGAACAATATACTATTCTGTGTTGTAACTTTTCATTCATAAAGTTAAATAAGACCATGTAAAATTTGGTGGTTTTTAAGAGCACCTTACTAGATATGCCCATGATAGGAATAGTGTGACTTTAGTAAAATGTTAATAAGTTACAGGGTGTTGTCGTTATTTAAGTAATTTCATCAACCTGTAAGTTTATAATTATCAATAAGTTAGTAAAATCCCTTTCTAGATCCTTTATTTTCCAGGTGGTGCACTTACCATGCTGTCTATTCTACTTCCTTGATTATTTATTCCTACTTTAAAAAACATTAAGGAAATATAATTAATAATACATTTTATTGACCTTATATTACAAACTATACCAAGTAAACAAAACATACAAAAGGTCAAAAGAACGTTTGATCAGTTCAAAATTGTACTTCCTTAAAAGCCTGCTTGAAAGTAAAAAGGAAAATAGAAATACATAAACGAATGAATAAGAAAAAACAATTAGAACAAAACAATTATTTTACATTTATGAGTTAGCAGTTGGAAGAATCAGAAAAAATAACACATTGGTCGTTAAAGATTAGCTTAGTTATATAATTTTATAAACATGGCAAGAGCATTTTTTGTTTCCAAGATATCTATGAGATTCTTTCTATGTACACGTGTTGTGAATATCGGACCCAAATTTAACAGGTTCAATGTCCACGTCCAGTTTACTGCCTCCAGTTTACTGCCTCCAGTTAATTTGACACCCGTTAAATATTAAATATACGTGTCCCTATAAACGGTGGTCTATTGCGATATATCTTAGATTTTGAACCAGGAGAAATATTTGTCCTAAAAAATGTTTTACTCATCTCAAATTGTTGGCTTTTTTTTACTTAACTGGACCCTGATGTTTGTTATGAATGTGGAAAAAATATACCGGCGTCCAGTTAACTAAAGTGCGTTTAGAAACCTCGCACCGCGCGTCTGACCACATACATTAGAATAGGGTCCAGATGCGCCGTGCGAGGTTTCTAAACGCTCTCCTGGACAGTGGTTAAAAGATGTCAGTGCGACAGATATCTTCTAAATATATCCCAACTAAGGCTATATTTTATAATTTTATTATAAAAATGTTTCTGTATTCGTGATAACTACAGGCGCCTCTGAATTAAATCCAAACTGACACTTAAGATTGTAAAAATTTTCAAGGACTAAGTTATAAACATTTTTTATGGTTCACTTCATATATAGCCGCGATGTTTTATATAGTAGTTTAGTTTTTCTATCTTTCCTGAAATTATAGTACAATAATGAATTTGAATTTATCCAGTATCACTAGGTAGTTCACGTTCAGCGACTCCAGCGTTTTCCCCCAATGGTCAAGGATCATCGCCTCACACGATGCAGTCTCCAATAACCGTAGGCCCCAGACAAAATGTTTTCATGCCTATTCCCAGCAACCATTCGTTACAGAAACGGGCATCTCCCATAGCTCAAGGATACAATTCTTCATATCAGCAGCAGGTTATAAGGTAGGATTACTATGAACAACTTTCTAAGTTAAACAAGCACTACCTAGACAGCTCTGCCCCTATGCATGTCAGAACTTAGGTTTCTTTAACTGTGTAGTATGTACTTAAATAGTATTGACAAGAAAGTATAAATAGAAACTAAACAGATTATTTAATTTCTTTATGCTCAGGATTAATACCAGAATCAAATTACTATCTAAAAACAAAATAATAGATGAGAAAAGAAAAACACAATGATTTACCAACACCATAAAGGAAAGTATCCATATTTTTTCTTTAGCCCAGGTAATTTAATAATTTCATGTTGTTTAGTTTGATTATATTTTTAATTTCCAGTGGGATGAAGTTATATAACTTAGGGCAAAAAATAAGAATGTCCTTTGTGTGATTTTTTACATTTGTTGTGGTAATACTGTTTTAAACAATATGCAATTCTCACTGTCACCATGGATTTAAAAAGAAACTGAACTGCATATAAAATAAAATATATAAGTGGACTAGAATATGGTTTAGAATCTACTAATTTGATAGTATTTAAAAAAATATTTAATGTTAACCTTTGCTACATTCGCGAATGTAGATTATTTTATTTGGTATATATTTCATCCCAAAATATAAAGAGAACAGAAAATGATTTGCTAAATTGTATAAAAAATTTGTATATCCTTTGTAACTGATAGCCGCTAATCAATTATTTTACATTGTTTATAATATAATCTTATGCTTCTGGATTTAGAACATTATAAACAAAATTTGTAGACTAAATAATAACTAACATAAGATTTTTTTGAAATATTATATCTTTACGCTTTATGAATGGTTTATTTTTGTTATGCCTGAACTTTAAGTCTCTTAACAAATGGTAAACCTTTTCACAGGCATTTCTTTACTAGGTAATATGTATAATTCTAAAAACATATAAAAAAGTTGATAATTCTCTCTCAATACACAACACGACAGATTGGGCCATGACGGTCGCAGGCATCGTCCAATACATATTCCCAATATTTCCGGGGTCTACACTGACCTTTTTCTGTGCATTCAACTGGTTAGTGTTTTTTTTTGCAACCTTGAGAATTGCAGATATTCTTTTTCTTAAGAGAATCTACAATTTCGGCATTCCACTTGTATTTGCCTTAATTTTCTTGTGTTGCTTTGTACTTGTGTTTTCAGATTTCGTTAAAAAAAATTCAATTTCATTTTTCATCTCCTTAGTGACGCGATTTCTAAAAATAATTTCCCATTTACTTCCTTTTTTTATGTATGGATACTATAAAAATAAACAGTTTGAGAATTTAAAATCAGGAAATTATTATTATAGTTCCGAAATTTGCAGGCCAGAGGCTCGAGCAGTACAAAGTGGTACCAGCGTTATACGAGTTTCACCTAATCCAAGGCAATGGTCAAATATGCCTGAACAGCAAAGTGTTATATTGCAGCACGCCCTAACTAGTCCGCCAAATCAAATTATAGAACCCGAAAGCAATCCTTTACCTCCTACAAGTAATGACTTCCCATACAGTAAGTAAAAGAACTTTTTAATTAAGATGTATTTATTGGAAATCAAATATTCAGAATCATTTATTTTCAGGTACACTTTATTGTGTGGTTCCGCCAACACATGAAAAGAGTATTATGATTGTTAAAAATGAAATAGATAATGAAAATAAGGAACCAAAGTCATTTCCACGACAGGTAAGATTGCAATTTATACTGCATACTTCTCAAAGGTTGTATTTAAAGATTGATGATAATTTAACTCTACACAGTTGAATTAAAAGCATTGATGATTGCTCTAAACAGCGTTTGAAAGGACTCTAGCAGCTTCAGCCGAAGATATAATAAATTCCAGGGTCAACTTGTTATCGTACTTAATACTTTAAGAAGAGAGTCTCAATAAAAATATATGTACGGGGATTTGTCAAGAGGTTTTATTTCATGAAGAATTTGTAAATTTCAAATTTGTAGATACTATACTTTTTAGTTTATCCTCGATGAATCCAAAATCAAGTTAAATTAAAAATTGCAATTTTTCTATTTTGAACTAGAAATTAAGCAAAAACAGCGAAGTGGTAATGTTACATTTTTTTTTGTGGGCTGTGAACAGGAAGAATTTTGTTAGTGTCAGTATTACTATACAGTGTGAGCGATGTTTGACTTTCATAGCCACCCTGGATTTAAATAGAAACTGAACTAAATTTAAAATATTTTATAAACAATGTAAATAGAATATTTTACATTTTGAAACTTAAACGATTTTTTAAATGATAATGAAATACACATTCATTACATATATTTTCTTTCAGTAATGAAATTGCCAGTTAAATTATCATCATATACGTTCTTACTTTGTACACCTAGTGCAGCAGTGTAATTAAAGCGTTTTATTTTAGGTAATACAGAGTGACCATTTACACCCTACTCAATTAATACGTGTTACATCAAATAACGGTATAAACAGTATAAATAGCCTGAATAATAACATTCACTCACATTCCAATGGTCCTGGATTGATGCAATCAACTCCGATCAGCACTGGTTTGCCAGTAATTGTTAATCCAACACAGTTGGTACCAGTGCTGCCATCTCAGTCTCAATCCGTTGTCAAAAGAGTTATTCCCACTGCCACTATTCAACAAAATCCACCGCCTGTGATCGTTAAAACTGAACAAGGTGAGGATTTATAGATTGTTCTGTATACATTCAATAGATTTGTTACATTTAAAATCGTAAGTAAAAAGTAATAATGTTATTAATAGGTTTGTTCCAACTAAATTTCAGAACTTTGCAAGGTTGTGCATTAGGGTGGAACGAAAATTAACGATAATTAAAAAAAATGAATAGCGTCGTGCCATTTAAAAAAATATAATATATAAAAATATAATAATATAAAATATAAAAACAAGTATACTAAAAATAAAACTGGTGTCTTTATATCTTGAGGTTCCTCAAAGGGACGTCATATTTAATAAAATAAGAACTCAGTGTTTTAACCAATTTTTATTAATTTTTTATTTTTGTGACAAATCATGTCATACATTTTAGTATGCTGCTTAAGGTTGTAGGAAACTACATTCTAAATTTCAAAACGAAATTTTAATATTAACATTTATTTTCCGAAAACTTGAGGACCATATCTTAGTAACGGAAGAAGACATCATTTTTTCTAATGTAGTAGGATTTTCAACTAGTTCTATAATCGTTTTAACACTACTCGAGTCGATTATAGAACTATATATTCTAAGCAGTTCTGAATCATGAACTTTCTAATGAACAAACCTAATCTTGAAGCGGTATCACTGGATGTTATTTTTCATATAGCTTTATCAAATTCTCATTGTATTAATAACGACAAATTTTATTTATCTTAGATGTTAATAAAGAAGAAAAATAGATTTGTTCGCAGAGTCTTAACAATAAAATATTTTCAGTTTCACCAAATGCAACAAATCACCTGAAGGACCCTTTAGTACTACACAATCCAGTTCAGCTGCAAACCCATCAACGAATCACCACAGTCTCTCAAATTCCGATATCACAAATAAGCCAGCCGCAAAACAGACAGCCGGTCAACATCAATCCGAATCCGCCTATTAAAGTCCAAAGCAATACGTTGAGTAATCAGTCTGCATTTGTGATTCCATGGCATTCGATAGTACCACTTTTGACCGCATCGTCGGGACCAACTTCTCCACCTATCTCACAATTGTCGCCTCCTTTGTCGGCGCCACCGGTGAACATTAATAGTGGACCAATAATTGGAGATTGTCATGACGATGATGTTGATGTCGAACCCATGCCGACTCCTACTGAAGAGGACGACGATGTCTTCGAAACTGAACCAAGCGATCTCAATGTCGATGGAAATATCAACAGCAAGAGAAGGAGTCATTCGTTGAGCTCGTTGCAGAGTAATGCTAAGGAAACTGGCAAGGTAAGTTGTTTGCAAATAAATAATGTACTTGTATTTCTAGATAGAGGAAGTTCTTATTTCATATAGTTCTTTTTTGATTTTCCTCTTTATTTCATTCCAAGTTGAACATTTCAGTAAAATCATGAATTGTACAGTAATTTGGAAAAACATTTTCATTACATGCTTATTATACTTTGACTTTTATTTCCAAGAATAACCGCATACGAAGACCAATGAATGCCTTCATGATATTCTCAAAAAGACATAGGGGACTCGTGCATCAGAGGCATCCTAATCAAGACAATCGCACCGTTTCTAAAATCTTAGGAGAATGGTGGTACGCTTTGGGTCCAAATGAAAAAAAGCAATATCATGAATTGGCATTGGAGGTCAAGGAGGCCCATTTTAAAGCCCACCCAGAATGGAAATGGTAAGTGTACTGATCGTTAAGTTTGTATAGTTGATTTACCAATTATTGTGTACAGCATCAATTTTCTGAACTGGAATTTAACTAAAAAAGTATAATTAGTAGATATCAATATTGAGGAAAAATATTATTTGTCAAAACTTAGGTACACTTTAACAAAAGTTTTGGCAAAATTTAAAAGATAAAAATCGTAGAGATGCTTTCTTACAAGGGATCTACGGGATTAAAATCACCTCCACGCAAATTGATAGTGTTCCAGGTTTGTTAAATCACGAAAGATAGGTGATTATCACAGAGATGTATGCAGATATATTTTAAACATGGTTTTAATCTACGCGTTCACATTTAGAACCAGGTTCAGTCATTGTATTAGATAACGTTTCATATCATAGTCGTTGCTTATAAAAACGAGGAAATCTAAAATATTCGATTTTGCTTGAAAACGAGAAATATATATTGACAGACGTAAAAATACTTTTAAACACTACAGTAAGTGCTGTTACAGTTGCTGATTGATCTAAATTTATTTATTACGTTATAAAAGAAGAAGATTAACCTTGGAGTTAGACCCAAGAATAGAAATATTGATAAAAACTTTTAAGGATTGTTAAGTTTATATATACATTTACGTTAATTATTATATTAATAAACTAAAGAGTTTCATTACGTCGCGCGCCGTATAGTATTTTTATTTGTTTATCTGTTTTACTCAGTTATTGTCTATAACAAATGTTCTTCCATTTTTTTTAAGGTGCAACAAAGATAGGAGAAAATCATCTACGAGTTCAAGAAGCAAATTAAGTTCAGCCGGTGATAGTGTGGAGCCGGATCTGTGCACGAGTCCGAAATTGCAATCACCACCACACACCATCGAGCCATTAAAACAAATATTACAGGAACAAGACGGAACAGGCGATCTATCTGATGACGATCAGATGGTTATATGCGAGGATCCCGGAACTGAAATCGACCTCAAATGCAAAGAAAAAGTTACCGACTCCGATTCTGAATCTCAAAGTGATATGGACTCCTCCATAGAGAATCGCATGTTCCAACGTTTTAGTCCCGTAACAAACACGAATTGTTCTGAAATTACGTGTCGTCCCAAGCCAATTAAAGCCAGAATACCATCTACAGAAGCACCAAAGTATAATCTCGCCACAACTCCAACTTTCCACTATTCTCCTGTGAATCCGACGGGTGTTTCTGGTTTCCAACCATCAGTAGGGGGAGCTTTCAAGACCATGCCAGCGTCGCCGAAAGTGGTTAAAAACGATGTTAAGAGTGATAGTAATGATACTTATGACAACTGGTCAGGTACATTGGTTAATAAATCAAATGATGTATCATTACGAGCCAATTCATCCACCATACAAACTAGCACAATCACAAGCAAAACTAACTCTACATTAGCTATACTAAAACCACAGATCAAACCAAATATTATTCAGCTAAATGACAGCATTAACCACAATTATCAATCACAACCTTTAACGGTTGTCATTGGTGGACAGCCTACCATTTGTTTGTCCAATGAATCTGAACGGTCACAACCTTTTGTTGTTGTAGCTTCCACAGCTGCCTCCGATATTCCCGTTCAAGTGTACATGCAACCTTCCTTCAGCATTCCCGTAACCGACAACGGTAGGAGCGTATCGTTGCAGAGCCTGCATTTGTTACCCAAGCCGAATCATGCTCAATCTGTCATTGTCACACAGGCTCATAATAAGGTTTGCGTTTCATCCCAAGCTGAGTACCATGCAGCGCAGAATACAGTTGTTACGTCATCCAACAAACCTAATCTAACATACTCAAACAACTCTGGTAAGAATTTAATATTATTCGAGTAATAATTTAATAATATACAATAATATAAATGTCAACAAAGCTATTTAGGTTTGTTTCAATAGCTTTTCCAGATAGTTCTGCCGTGAATGTTGTTACTGGGTTGTTAAGATAATATTGGTTCTTTTCCTAGTTTACCAATCATCAAATTTGCAACATTCAGTTAAGCAGAACCGGCGTTTGTGTTGTGTCCGCCCCTGACTTTTTCCTATTGGAATTTTTTTTGGCACAAATAACGATTAAAGCCCTTAGTGCATATAGCCTAAAATCAGCGTGACTTCTGGAATTTTTCATCTCCATCTGAAGCTGCCAGAGTACTTTTGACGCAGTATCAAGATTTAGTGAAGTAAACTACTTTAAATAATTTGGCGCCCGACTATGGACGCCATTAGTAAGCGTATTTTATCAAGGGTCAATGAAAAACTCCCCATCTCTTATATGACAAGATAGAAGAAAATTACATATTCTAGGCAAAATTGAAATTTCATTGGCATTGAGTTACGCTAGCTAGCGGTCGTAATACGATTCTCCAAATAATTTCAAGGTTTTTTTTTTGTGGCCACTTATTGAAATTTTTTTCCAGAAACTACTGTAAACGATTCCCGAGATAAAGCCGACTATTATTATTGGGTCACCCAGTACCTTTTGTAGGTAATGTAGTCTGGTTGTAAACTGGACATCTATAACAATAAATAAAAATTAAAGTATAATTGGAAATTAGGTAATATGTAGGTGGTATATTGTAGTTGGAGATCTATGTGGTTAGTTATTTTTGAGTGTGCAGTGGTGCCTTTATTGGTACATGGCTAGCTATGAGTCCCATTATTATTTCCAACTGGTTCCTATTTATACAGAGTACTTCTTTTTGAACATGGCCCATCTATGAAGGTTTCCCCTAAGCCTGTTTTGCAACATTTGCCCAGTAATTCAGGTTTAGGTGGTGTATATCGGCTTTCCGTATTTTTTCTGGCCCTCTTTATTCAATTTCGTCAGTTTTTATTGCCTTGAGGAATGTTTACCCTATTTTTCGATATGGCAGTGTTCTCAGTTCTTCAATGCAGTTTCATACCAGTCGCGACTTTACTTCCTCACTCGATAAGCCTGGATAAAGTCTCCATCATATGGAATTTTTTTAGTTAACACAAATTTAATGTTCATGAACAGATTTTGCTTGGAAAATAATAAAAAAATGTAAACAATTTTTTTCTGCCGCTCAGCTATACCTGCCAAATTTGATATTTAAAAAAAGGTTTTTCATATTCGTTCAAATTTGGTAGGTTGGTAGCAAATCGAAAGAGAAACAACAATTTGTGAGAAATGGATGATACTTATGTATAAGGAATGTTCCATAAATGTTTCTAAATTAAACCGTGCCTTACAAAATCAGATGAGTCATGTTCATGATAACTATGCACGGCTCAGAATTAAATCCAAACTGACACTTCAAGAAAATAAGAACTGGGAATATTTCCAATCTCTACTTTATAAACATTTTTTGGGGATCACTCCATATATACCTGGTTTGTCCATTATTAAACAAAAAAGTGTATATAGAAGTTTTTATTTTGCACTTTCAGCTCCTGTATTACATATTCCAGAGAACAAAGATATCAAAGAAGATATCAAATCTCCGTCAGTATTAGATATGCTGCCATCCACGTCTGATTCCATAGTATTGGAGCAACCAAGCCAAGAATTCAAATTGGCTCCTACACCTGCGCAGCTTGGCAAAGCTCCTCTGCAACGAAGACAATCCATGGGTAAGTTTGAATCAGTGTCTGCTTTAAATATTTACATTTGGCTCGTTTGGCCTTAAAACCGTTCAATGGTGCGGTAAACAAGATCTCTATATGTATTTATTAGGATTCAATGTATTGTGCGTTTTTAAATGTTGTGTTGCTTTTTTTTTGACAAACGTTATTTTTGTTTCTTTTTCCCAAGAGTTTACGTCTATAAACAAAATTATTTGTTTGCATCAACATTTTTTATTAAAATTATGACTGTGGCGTTGACATTGGAAGCTACATATTCTAAAAATAAGATTTTAATTAGTTTATTTAGAATTTGTATTACATTGTTTTTTGGGACAATTGCATTAATAAATTAAAAGTTAAAATTACGTTAATACAGTCATATACTATCCACTGTGACTAATTTAGGCCAAAAGTCCTTTTATTTAATTCTATAATTGGATTAACATTCACCACCTAATTCACAAATGACCTCTAAACTTACTTGTAAATAGCAGATGGAAATAACCCATCTGCAGACTATTGTTTAAAAATATAAGTAAGTCGGTTTTGTTTTCATGTTTTTCAGAAAAATATTAACGAATATTTAATTTTTTATTGATTTGGAGAAACGTTGCCTCATTTATTTAAATTTTACTAATCACAGTAACGGTTCACAGTGTGTTTTAAAAATAACGATATCGCCCACCGTTACCTTTTTTCTGAATTGACGTTGATATTTCTATCTTTAAAGATTTGCAGATAGATAATATTAAAAAATACTTTGTTAATACAGATGTAAGTGTGGCAAAATGTAACCCCTGAATGTTATAATTTTTAAAGAACCTTTGAACTAATTCAGGGCATCTTAGGCCACTGGTGGCGTAAACGTGCTGATCCACCTGTGACTCTGCACGTTGACTAATGTAACTGGTTACGCCGTCAAAAATTTTTGCAGAGCTGCCACCTCGGCAACCGGTCAGACCACATCTTCTGATATCGACAGAAGTGCGTTATTTTACACGTAGACTAAGCCACCAGCGTTGCACGTTCAACAACAGTACTTTCATGCTTCCTACCATGTCAGTTATTTAGTTAATTTGCGTCTCGAAACATGGAAGGAGATAATAAATAGTGAGATAAAAATCTCGAATATACAAATTATGAAACACATTTGAACAGTAAAGAACAAGATCAGCAATTGAAGGAAGTTCACTGAATGTGTAAATCAGCTTAAACAAATTCCAAATTTTTCGGCAACGAACTAAGCATTTATTTTGGAGAATGGTCAAATTCGGCTTATGAGTTTAATATATGTATACAACACTAACGAAGTTAGAATTTTAAATAATTTATGTCCAAAATTGGTTATGACAGATGCTCAATATGACCCCCATTTTGTTGGTGTGAGATTACCAACCTTTCCTACAAATTGGATACATGATTTGATACTTCTATTTTGCCAATATTAGTCTTAATTTTACTGTTACTATAAAAAATGTTGATGTAAAAAATATGCCATAATTTTGTCAAATAGTACATAACAAATTTTAATAAGATTACATACCTACATAATTATTACTTATTATAGTTAAATCTCAAACATTTTGAACTAAATGTAAAACTTTTTGGACTATATGAAAAATCAAAGTGGTGGAAAATACGAGACAAAAATCTGATTTTAATGCCTAAAATAATGATAAATGGAATATTTATATATGGTTATATGAATGCATGTAATAAAGGACAGTATAAAAATTAACACGTATACGGGGCGAGCCAAAAAGTTGGTTCAGTGACTGTGGCTATTATACAATGTATCCTGTATATCGTAATGTGTCTCAATCAAGTTCAACAAAAAATATATACTTCATACATCACATACAGAGTAAAAAGTTAACTAAAGTTGAAATATACAAAAATTGCCATTTGTTACAAAACTTCCTGTAGAGACAAACAGTTGATTTTCACAACTTAATCCATGTTCTATAACCTACAATAAATTTCAACCATAATACTATCACTTAAGGGGGGGGGTGGGTAAGGTTAATTCGTGCAAAAAAGGCACATTTTTGTGAATTTTTTTTTGACGACATAGTTAAAATCTGTTTATTTAAAACTAATGGTACATTAAAGTATAACATTCAAAGAATATTGTGTCAAATTTTCATGTAAAAATAGTAAAAAAATACGGAAATGGCAGCAATTATTCAGAAGCGTTTCAGAAAAAAGTAGAATTGCGGTGCCCCTCCTAACTCGGTGCTGAATCATCAGAAATAAAAAAATAAAAGTTATCTCGTTAGGTAATCGTTTTCCCCAGGTAAAGCTGGGAGGGTTTTTCGAAATTTAAATTTTTCACTTTTTGGGAACACCTTGAAGTAAAAAACGCGATACTTGCGAAAAAATAGGCTAATTTATTATAAAATAAAAAAATAATAACAAAATTGAAAAGAAACTCTCCAGCGTTACTTCGTAAATTATGTTCAGAAATAGTGTTCAAAATTTCAAAGGGATAGGTGCAGTTGTTTAGAAGTTATGAGGGGCACCAACTTTGGGAACGTGAGTTGTGGGAAAAACGCTTTAAAGTTTTGAACACTAAAAAAATTGGAATAAAACGTTCATAAGCGAGTTTTATCGGCTTATCTCATACTGAATCATCGATGCCAGGTACATAAAGGATGTTGCTATCATTCATGATGTCTAAAGGATCTTTTTGCTCCTGTCTACAACGAATCCTTATTCATGAGCGCTTGATCTACTACTGATTCCTATTGTCTTGAATGTAGGTTAGTAAAGCAAAAGAACATGCCAGGCCAATGCTACACTAAATTATATACAGTACAGGTATAAACACGTTCGTACTTGTGTTAAAATTTCTGAAGAAAGGTAAGGTTAGGGATTATATAGAGAGCGAAACAGCTGCCAGGCAAGGGCGGCTCCGAGACGAATTTTCGGTGCGGGCCATTGCCTTTAGCCATTCTCTTTTTAGCATATTTTTTAGAATAAAAGGCTCATACATCGTAAGAATTTTCATCTCGAGGGGGGCCATGGCCCCCATAGCCCCCCTCCCTGAAGCCGCCCTTGCTGCAAGGTAACAATAGCGCGCTCGGGCCGGGCAGGGATTTTCTGATGCGCTGAGTCATGTATGAGGCGTGGTTACTCAAACCCCTGTATCTTCGTTAGTTTTGCACCGATTCATCTCGAATTTTAACAGAATATTCTTGAAAGGCTCTCCATTTACAAAATCAAATATAAAAAATGCAAAAAAAAAGTTTAAAAACTTTACTCCCCCCTTAACAATCGCGAGACAAATGTCAGTGTACATTTTTAAATGTGTAATCACAAACTATTACTTCGCTAATTTACAACTATAATAACATTAGATTTTTGTCTCGAATTTTCCACAACTATGCTTTCCATCACTAGACATGTAGTTCAGGATTACATTAATAATAATTTGCTTTAACACTATTTGTTAAAAATGTGTTGCTGTCTTCCGATCTATTATAGTATTTCTAGTCAGTAATTGGCGAAAAAAAAAAAAGAACTAAAAAACAGGAAAAAATGCAAAGCTCCTAAACTGAACCGCAGAGAGATCAAGAAATTGGCTACGTTTTATAACTGTTACAAATTGAGTGTTTAACATACTTATTTAAGTTCGTATATGATTTTTCAGCGTGTACCATCTGAAAAAGTCTGTAAATGAGTTTTCAGATATCTACAAAATTTGTGATTTGGGGGGTTTAAAGAACATCAAGATTCCTGTATTTTCATTTCACTTTGGCTGATTTGACCGTTTTGCCAATAATAATGGTAACTTTGGTTTTTTTACTATAACAAAATTTAAAAATATAATAAATGAAATCTTAAGTATGACATATCTTAAAGTAGGATTGAAAAGTAAAATTAAAATGAAACAGTATACATGATGTTGCATTGATAATATGGCAACAATGCACCAAAAAGGAATCTGCATGTCCTTAAACCTCCACATCCCAAATTTTGTATTTTTGAGAAACCAGTTTAACTAAAATTGGCGTTTCTAGTCCTTTCTTCATTCTGTATATTGTCTAGACCACTTTTCAATCACGGATTTGTTTTTAGTTATTAAAATTATTTCGATATGTCTAGGTTAAGTTTTACTTTTTAAATTATTACTCGAATATCGAATTAAAAAATTTACGATTTTATTAAGAATTTTAGACATTTTTCAAAAAATATGTTCCGTCCGTGGAAAGATAATAATTCCAATTAAAAATTTAAATAGATGAGTCTGGGTGTGATAGTGATTTTTCTAAGAGATTGACATTTCGAATTTTCTCCTATACTATACAAAAGAACAGCTATTTAAAGTATTTATAAAGTATTATAATATCCTAAAAGGTACGTTACAGACGATATCGCTAAAGAAATAGGAAATGGCGTTTTAAAGTTACTGCCTTATTTTTGAGTTTTCAATCATAGTGAATTGATTTGGGCCTAACTAAAAAGGAGGATACGTCGAAAAAACGTAAATTCAAAATTAGATGTTGAGATAATACGAGTAGAACTGAAATAGCAAATATTCCAGCAGTTAATTGGCAAAAGAAAAAAAATTGTTAAATATGAAGGGAAGTACAATACTGAATACTACTTCTCATCGTCTTTCAGTGTTTTGTTTAAAATCTATTTCAGATAAGGTTGGAACCAGGAGTTTAGCGTCCCTCAAATTATGTTATATTGAACTTTTTTTTTTTAATGTTCAAAACTGTACCAGTCAAATTTTTAAATCGTAACATTTCGCTAAGATTAGGTTTTTCTTTGTCTCCAATACTTAGGTTAGGTTTAAAATGAGTGGGATGATCTTCGCCTTCCACTGCGACCCAGACGGGTCTATTGTGGCTCATGACTAACTTATAGTTCAGCGTACAAGTTACACCTTTTGATGAAATTCATGGTTGAATTGGGTGAGACTTGTTTAAAGTCGGTAGGCTCCAGTCGGGTAAATCCGAAGATCTGGAACCTGGTTCTTTCCAGAGCGGAGCAGGTACATAGAATGTGCTCTGCAGACTCGTCCTCCACGCTGCAGAATCGACAGTCCGATGTTTGTTGCAGACCTATCCTTCTCATGTGGTTGCCCAGACGGCAGTGTCCTGTCATCAGTCCAGTGAAAATGCGTAGATCTTTCCCACTCCATTCTCGGATCTGAGCAGAGGCGTTCATGGAAGGGTTGGTTATAAACGCCTTCGAATGGGTTAGGCCTGGGGTATCTCTCCAGTTCGTGAGTGTTGCACCCTCCGTCCATTTTGAGATAATTCCTTTCGCAGTGCTCTTTTCAATATCCAGGAATGGTTCTGGTACTATGAACACAGATTCGGTTCCTTTTTTAGCAAGCGCGTCGGCTTTTACGTTGCCCTCCACACCACTGTGTCCCGGAACCCAGATCAAAGTAACTTTGTTCCGGGCACCGAGGCATTCAAGGGTATTTATACAGTTCCAAACCAGCTTTGAGTCAACTCGATTGGAGCTCAGGGCATTGAGGGCTGCCTGGCTATCTGAAAATATCTTTATAGTCTTGTTTGCGGGGAGAAAATTAATCAACTCTCTCGCTCCCAATTCTATAGCAATCATTTCTGCTTGAAAGATCGTGTCCAGAGAGCCTAGGTTTATTTATATATCAACTCTAGACCTCTGGCCGCAAACTCCCGCTCCTACTCCTTTTTCAGTTTTGGAGCCGTCCGTGTACAACGCATAGTCTGCCTGGGAGAGGGTTTTTTCACCTCTGCTCTATGCGTCTCTCTCTGGAATGAGGACGCTGTATGGCTTTTCTATGTGCTGTCGGCGAACTTAAACAACTAATTTAAAACAGTTGTAAAACATTTTGCTCATCTGTCGACTTATATGCGGTTCACTTTTGGTATTATTTTTTCCTGTTTTTTAATTGTTTTTCTTCGCCAATTATAAACTATAAATTCTCAACAAACATTTCAATACAAATTTTGAAAACGCACATTATCACTGTAACCTAATTATTGATTAATTTTTATTTTCATCTATTGTTTAGGTTGTATATAATCATTTATGCCATTTAAACATGTATGAAATGAATAAAAAAATAATAGCTACACAAAAAAAAACATTCCACATATTTCAATTTTCTGCATAACTAGTTTTTAAGAATTTATAGATATTAGATGAATTTAACACCATTTTAATTAAATATGAGATAACCTTACTTGTTTGGAAGGGAATATTTTATAATTTGCCCCTACTTGACTATGAGGTTTCTAAAAATAGTTGCAAATTGGAAGGGAAAATTCTTAAACTTTGGCCCGACCAAATATTTATTAATTCTAACTATGAATTTATCCAGATATTGCAATTTTTTGCAAAATATTATTTTACAATGTTTTTTACAGATCTAGTTTTTAAGAATTGCTAGATATTAGATGAATTTAACCCTAGTTTAATTAAATAAAATTGCATTTTTTGAGATAACCTTAGTTGTTTACTAGTTTTATGGAAGTGAACTATCTAATTTGCCCCTATTTGAGTATGAAAGTTTCTAAAGATATTGTTATTAACAAATTTTTTAATTAAATTTTGAGGTAAAGAATATGCATTTGGAAGGGATAACTCTTAAAACTTGGCCTATCATAAGTTTTTAAACTTTATTTCCTAGCTTTTAAAAATCGTTGCAAATTGGAAGGGATAATTGTTAAACTTTGGCCCGACCAATATTTATTACTGCTATCAATTAATAGACTTATTGATCCTGATCTGACATTAATAAGTTTGTTTCCGTACATATGTATTAATTTTTTAATACATACGAATTATTACTATACCAATATTATATAAATGTATATAATAATCCTGAATGATTTAATCATAATTTCTAGGTACACTTTTAACTGGATCTTTCGTTATGTACAGTTAGAAATTAATAACTTATTTGTAAAAATTAGCAAGTAATAATTGTACAAAATAAAATAATATACAAAGTAATAACATGGGATATTGCTAAACTTTGGCCCGTTTATTACGTTTATAATTAATAAAGGATATTCAGGAATACATTTCAGAATACCCTTAATTATTTTTGTTACTTCGGCAATTTAAAACCAACAAAATCTTTCATTTCACTTTCTACTTTTTTAATTACACCTATCAGTTAAAAATTAATTAAAATGTTTATCTTAAATATATTAATAGTTAAATCTGAACATAAAGACTACAAATGTATGAAAGGGATACTATAGACTTTGGCCCTATTAGTACTTTATAATTATTATTTATTTAAAACTGTGATTGAAAAATTGGCAAATTTTTTAATTTTAAATAATATTAATATTAAAACCAAATCTTAAATTAATTTTTTTGTTCTTTATTAAAATATATTGCGAAAATTTACAAAATACTATATTTAAGAACGCGTCTTTTTTAATGATTGTGGTATTAAGTGAAGGAAAAATAAAAATTAATTTATGTGTTAAGTAAAATCATAAAAATTACTGCTATACATAATATGGTAAGTTTGTGCAACAATAACAGATCTAAATAAAACCGGATGTAAGGCAATTTGCAAGACTTTAAAACATACTATACAACTTGTAATTTACAACTAACTGATCGTTAGTTGAATCTATAATTAGTTACGGTATTTTGGTTTGGAGATATTTATATAATAGTGCACTTCAACCATGAAATATAATTCAAAATTACATTTTAGAGATAATATACAAACAAAATACACATTTCTGTATAACAGTGACATTTTACGTGCTAAATTATTATATCTTCACACGGTATCATGTACAACAATTGAAATGTTTTAAATATTGGTTTCATCGGATACAAAAGTGTTTGATTTTAAGGGGAATATAATAAATAAACAACACTAGTAACCCCATTCTCAAAACCGTCAAATTAGACAGGATAGATATAGAATGGAAAAAAGAAGTCAAATATCTAGGTCTAATCCTGAACAACAAACTTTTCTTGAACATACATGAGAAGGAAGTAGTAAATAAGGACACAAATGCCCTAATGGTATGTAGAAACATTCCGGGCAAAAGATGAGGATGCAACTAACACCCTGCGATTGATGTATACAGCAACAGTGAGACCACGGGGCTGTATCCTGGAGTAACAGAACTAGTTTAGTTACTACGAGAGCGAATATCTCAAAACTACAAAGACTAGCCTGTGTTTGCATCACAAATGCAATGAGAACCTGTCCTACGGCTGCAATGAAGGTGATCTTAAACCTCACCCCTCTACATTTAATGATAGAGAATGTGGCAAAAAGGAGAAAATATAGAACGATGAAGAACGGAGAAATCAGACGAAAGTTTATTAGCTTTAGGACCCAAGACACTTAGGATATGGCCCAGGACGAAATGAGAAAGAAGTACAGTTTTGAGAAAAACTTCAAAAACAGAGCTGGGATGCAAGAAAGAATGGAGTCAAGAATTCATCGTGCTTACAACCGAAAGACATTTTATTCAGCTGTGTACGGATGGTTCTAAAACCATAGAATTAACTAGAATAAGAGTGAATGGACCTACAACTAGGCACTCTGAAAGTTTGTAAAAATTAACAAGTAATAATTGTACAAAACAAAATAATATACAAAGTAATAACATGAGATATTGCTAAACTTTGGCCCGTTTATTACTTTTATAATTAATAAAAAATATTCAGGAATACATTTCAGAATACCCTTAATTATTTTTCAGTTACTTCGGCAATTTAAAACCGACAAAATCTATCATTTTACTTTCTACTTTTATAATTACAGCTATCAATTAAAAATTAATTGAAATGTTTATCTTAAATATATTAATAATAGTGTAATCTGAACATAAAGACTAGAAATGTATGAAAGGGATACTATAGACTTTGGCCCTATTAGTACTTTATAATTATTATTTATATAAAACTTTAATTGAAAAATTGTCAAATTTTTTAATTTTAAATAATATTAATATTAAAACCAATTCTTAGATTAATTTTTTTTTGTTCTTTATTAAAATATATTGCGAAAATTTACAAAATACTTTATTTAAGAACGCGTCTTTTTTAATGATTGTGGTATTAAGTGAAGGAAAAATAAAAGTTCATTTATGTGTTAAGTAAAATCGTGAAAATGACTGCTATACATAAAATGGTAAGTTTGTGCAACAATAATAGATCTAAATTAAACCGGATGTAAGGCAATTTGCAAGACTTTAACTATACAACTTGTAACTTACAACTAACTGATCGTTAGTTGAATCTATATTTAGTTACGGTATTTTGGTTTGGAGATATTTATATAATAGTGCACTTCAACCATGAAATATAATTCAAAATTACATTTTAAAGATAATAGACAAACAAAATACATATTTCTGTATAACAGTGACATTTTACGTGCTAAATTATTATATTTTCACACGGTATCATGTTTATTTTATAATAAAAACCGCCACCTAAAACTGAAATTACATCACATAAATATAATGCACTTACCAAAGAAATGATTTGTTAATAGAGATGCTAAACAACAATTTGTAACAGCTGTAGCACCAACAATCTACGATTTTCTTCCCTTGCAAGTCAGAAACATTAAAACTATAAAAACAATTAAAATGTTTCAAATATTGGTTTCATCGGATACAAAAGTGTTTGATTTTAAGGGGAATATAATAAATAAACAACACTAGTAACCCCATTCTCAAAACCGTCAAATTAGACAGGATAGATATAGAATGGAAAAAAGAAGTCAAATATCTAGGTCTAATCCTGAACAACAAACTTTTCTTGAACATACATGAGAAGGAAGTAGTAAATAAGGACACAAAAGCTCTAATGGTATGTAGAAACATTGCGAGTAAAAGATGAGGATGCAACTAACACCCTGCGATTGATGTATACAGCAACAGTGAGACCACGGGGCTGTAGCCTGGAGTAACAGAACTAGTTTAGTTACTACGAGAGCTAATATCTCAAAACTACAAAGACTAGCCTGTGTTTGCATCACAAATGCAATGAGAACCTGTCCTACGGCTGCAATGAAGGTGATCTTAAACCTCACCCCTCTACATTTATTGATAGAGAATGTGGGAAAAAGGAGAAAATATAGAACGATGAAGAACGGAGAAATCAGACGAAAGTTTATTAGTTTTAGTACCCAAGACACTTAGGATATGGCCCAGGACGAAATGAGAAAGAAGTACAGTTTTGAGAAAAACTTCAAAAACAGAGCTGGGATGCAAGAAAGAATGGAGTCAAGAATTCATCGTGCTTACAACCGAAAGACATTTTATTCAGCTGTGTACGGATGGTTCTAAAACCATAGAATTAACTAGAATAAGAGTGAATTGGCCTACAACTAGGCACTCTGAAAGTTTGTAAAAATTAACAAGTAATAATTGTACAAAACAAAATAATATACAAAGTAATAACATGGGATATTGCTAAACTTTGGCCCGTTTATTACTTTTATAATTAATAAAGAATATTCAGGAATACATTTTAGAATACCCTTAATTATTTTTCAGTTACTTCGGCAATTTAAAACCGACAAAATCTATCATTTCACTTTCTACTTTTATAATTACAGCTATCAATTAAAAATTAATTGAAATGTTTATCTTAAATATATTAATAATAGTGTAATCTGAACATAAAGACTAGAAATGTATGAAAGGGATACTATAGACTTTGTCCCTATTAGTACTTTATAATTATTATTTATATAAAACTTTAATTGAAAAATTGTCAAATTTTTTAATTTTAAATAATAATAAATTTGCAAGACTTTAAAACATACTATACAACTTGTAATTTACAACTAACAGATCGTTAGTTGAATCTATAATTAGTTACGGTATTTTGGTTTAGAGATATTTATATAATAGTGCACTTCAACCATGAAATATAATTCAAAATTACATTTTAAAGATAATATACAAACAAAATACATTTCTGTATAACAGTGACATTTTAAGTGCTAAATTATTATATCTTCACACGGTATCATGTTTATTTTATTATAAAAAACCCCGCCTAAAACTGAAATTACATCACATAAATATAATGCACTTACCAAAGAAATGATTTGTTAATAGAGATGCTAAACAACAATTTGTAACAGCTGTAGCACCAACAATCTACGATTTTCTTCCCTTGCAAGTCAGAAACATTAAAACTATAAAAACAATTAAAATGTTTCAAATATTGGTTTCATCGGATACAAAAGTGTTTGATTTTAAGGGGAATATAATAAATAAACAACACTAGTAACCCCATTCTCAAAACCGTCAAATTAGACAGGATAGATATAGAATGGAAAAAAGAAGTCAAATATCTAGGTCTAATCCTGAACAACAAACTTTTCTTGAACATACATGAGAAGGAAGTAGTAAATAAGGACACAAAAGCTCTAATGGTATGTAGAAACATTGCGAGTAAAAGATGAGGATGCAACTAACACCCTGCGATTGATGTATACAGCAACAGTGAGACCACGGGGCTGTAGCCTGGAGTAACAGAACTAGTTTAGTTACTACGAGAGCTAATATCTCAAAACTACAAAGACTAGCCTGTGTTTGCATCACAAATGCAATGAGAACCTGTCCTACGGCTGCAATGAAGGTGATCTTAAACCTCACCCATCTACATTTATTGATAGAGAATGTGGGAAAAAGGAGAAAATATAGAACGATGAAGAACGGAGAAATCAGACGAAAGTTTATTAGTTTTAGTACCCAAGACACTTAGGATATGGCCCAGGACGAAATGAGAAAGAAGTACAGTTTTGAGAAAAACTTCAAAAACAGAGCTGGGATGCAAGAAAGAATGGAGTCAAGAA
This sequence comes from Psylliodes chrysocephalus, assembly GCA_927349885.1. Classification (NCBI taxonomy): domain Eukaryota; kingdom Metazoa; phylum Arthropoda; class Insecta; order Coleoptera; family Chrysomelidae; genus Psylliodes; species Psylliodes chrysocephalus. Next base: position 21,479,091 of record OV651826.1, on the reverse strand, counting down.
TTCATCGTGCTTACAACCGAAAGACATTTTATTCAGCTGTGTACGGATGGTTCTAAAACCATAGAATTAACTAGAATAAGAGTGAATTGGCCTACAACTAGGCACTCTGAAAGTTTGTAAAAATTAACAAGTAATAATTGTACAAAACAAAATAATATACAAAGTAATAACATGGGATATTGCTAAACTTTGGCCCGTTTATTACTTTTATAATTAATAAAGAATATTCAGGAATACATTTCAGAATACCCTTAATTATTTTTCAGTTACTTCGGCAATTTAAAACCGACAAAATCTATCATTTCACTTTCTACTTTTATAATTACAGCTATCAATTAAAAATTAATTGAAATGTTTATCTTAAATATATTAATAATAGTGTAATCTGAACATAAAGACTAGAAATGTATGAAAGGGATACTATAGACTTTGTCCCTATTAGTACTTTATAATTATTATTTATATAAAACTTTAATTGAAAAATTGTCAAATTTTTTAATTTTAAATAATAATAAATTTGCAAGACTTTAAAACATACTATACAACTTGTAATTTACAACTAACAGATCGTTAGTTGAATCTATAATTAGTTACGGTATTTTGGTTTAGAGATATTTATATAATAGTGCACTTCAACCATGAAATATAATTCAAAATTACATTTTAAAGATAATATACAAACAAAATACATTTCTGTATAACAGTGACATTTTAAGTGCTAAATTATTATATCTTCACACGGTATCATGTTTATTTTATTATAAAAAACCCCGCCTAAAACTGAAATTACATCACATAAATATAATGCACTTACCAAAGAAATGATTTGTTAATATAGATGCTAACCAAAAATTTGTAACAGCTGTAGCACAAACAATCTACGATTTTCTTCCCTTGCAAGTCAGAAATATTAAAACTATAAAAACAATTAAAATGTTTTAAATATTGGTTTCAACAAAAGTGTATGATTTTAAGGGGAATATAATAAATAAATAACACTAGTGGCCTTTTCAAGAAAAAAAAAAAACCTCAATCTCTAAACCGTCCAATTAGACAGGATAGATATAGAATGGACAAAAGAAGTCAAATATCTAGGCCTAATCCTGAACAACAAACTTCTTTGGAACATACATGAGAAGGACAAGATATATAATGATGAGGAACGGAGTAATCAGACAAAAGTCTATTAGCCTCAGGATCCAAGACACTTAGGATATGTCCCGGGACGTAATGAGAAAGAAGTACAGTTTTGAGAAAAACTTCAAAACCATAGAGCTGGGATGCAAGAAAGAATGGAGTCGAGAATTCATCAAGCTTACAACTGAAAGACATTGTAGTGTACCACCCTATATATCGTCAGATAGTTGGATACACGAAAAGTTTAGTAATTGTCATCATTTTTTGATAGTTGTCATTATTTTTCTATAAAATAAAAATAGGTTGATTAAAAAGGTCTGTAATTTTATTGCGGCAGTGCAGCATAACATTTTATTTAGTGGTATACGGATGGTTCTAAAACTATAGAATTAACTGGAATAGGAGTGTATGGGCCTAGAACTAGGTACTCTGAAAGTTTGGGTACATACCCAAGCATTTTCCAGGCGAAAATTCACGCCATTGAGAAGTGTATACAGTTCAACATTGAGAGAAACTATCACAGACAAGAGATTACCATCATGTCCGATAGCCAAGCAGCCATCAAAGCGCTGAGCTTTTACGTAATCAGTTCAAAAATGCTCTGTAGATGCCTAGAAAAACTGACTGAGCTAGGCGAGGAAAATACAGTTCATTTGGTTCCCGGGACATAACGGGGTAAAGGGTTACGAGATTACAGATAGTATTGCAAGAAAAGGGACTCAAACAACCTTTGTGGGATCTCAGGCGTTCTGCGGTATCAGAAGTAACACAATATTCGGAGAGAATAAAAAATAATTGGGCAGTTGAAGAACCGATAATTGGAACAATCTCTTGGAGCTAAGACAAGCTTAAAATACTTCTGAGTGAGTATAACCAGAAAAGATCGGAAGCCTGTATCTGCCTGAGCAAGAACAGGTTACGCATTATAACGGGGATCCTTACCGGGCATTGTAGACTCAGAGGACATCTTACTAAACTGAGAGCAGTGGAAGGTGGTGAGTGCAGATTATGTGAGGAGGAGTAAGAAATTTCCATTCACTTTCTTACTGAAAGTGTAGCACTCCAGAATCCAAGGGCACTATTCTTAGGAGCATACCAAATAGAAGACTAACTTAAAGCCACTCCAAATTCTAAACTTTCTTGGGAAGATAGGATTGGAAGAGTCGTTATAGGCATCGATACTATTTTCTTACTGCTTTAGCGACAGAAAGGGACACAATAGGTCGCAGTATATTAATACTCTATACCTAACATAACATAAGGGAAATATTTGAGAAGCAATGAAATGTAATTTGTGTTTTGTTTTACATTTTCCACGAACTTAATGTCATAGTTGTAGACAAAAGCACTTATATAATTTTGGCTGATATAAGTACACTTTTAATGTACTTAGTACATTTTGTGTACATACGTACAACCATTTTATTTGCCTGAATTAGTTATCTGGCCTTTCCAGAATTTAGTGTGATAAATTGTAAGTTAAAGTCTACATTTAATTCAAAAGCGAGGTAAAGTGTGCTTATCTTGTTTTGGCAGTAAGCCGTTTTTAATGTATTTTTCTAAAGTTGTTGGATATGTGTAACTTCGCCCACGACTTGTTTTTTATGAATATAAATAAAGGTTCAAATAAGGATTTAGTTGTGCACAGAGGGTACTCTACTTTACAAAAAAAAAAAATTTTAATACATAATTCTAAAGTTGTTGGATATGTGTGTAACTTGGCCAACAACTTTTTTTTATGCGTATAAATAAATGTTCCAATAATTATATGTTTATGTATACTATGTATTGCAAAACTGAATAAAAAAATTACTCTCTTAAAACCTAAAAACGTTCTTGGGATTTTATGAATTTTCAGGAAAAAAAGCAGAATATATAAAAAATATCAAGAATGAAAGTCAAAACTAAAAAGTTAAATAAGAACTCTGTTTCACTTCTAATAATGATTTATTATATCCCACGACTTCTATAATGATTAATCTGTAATAATATTATCTGAAAATAAAGTTTGTGATGTTATAATAACAGTGATATTTTTGTATTTGATGACCATAATGTTTTAGAATGTGAAAACAACGCTGAAATTGTGATATTTTACGAAAATTGTGTTAATTTTCACTGTGATAATGACGGTGTTATTTTTGAATATAATTGTGATAGATTTAGAAGAAGAGCCCTGAGTAAAGTAGAAACGAAATCATTTGAATTCACAGGTACAGAAAATAACGTAGGGATACATTTCCAAAATTTGACAAGAAGGTAATTAATTTAATTAAATTATTAGTCTATGGGCTGATCATTTTTTGCACATCATTATATACAATTAATAATTTGATTTTATTTATGTACTGAAGACATTATAAACTTAATTGGCTAAGGGTCGATTCCACCGTTGTGTTAAACGGAGATTAAAATGACATTGTTAATGTAAAAATGTCATTTTAAACTTCGTTTAACACAACGGTGGAATCGGTCCTTACCAACACAGCGGATGGAGAGTTTATGGCTGGCTTTTGAAACTGGAGTAGTTAAATTTACATTGTTAAATTTTGTTGGTGCTTCTAAACTTCAGTCGCTATTTGAATGGGATACTTGTTGGTAGTGTTATTTTCATTAAATCTTGAATCTGCTTTATCTGATTTTTCCTGTTATTCATTCAAAGCCCACATTTTTGTCATTTTCTTGTTGTTTTATCTAGATTTTGTTGATTCTTACCAAATTAATAAAAATAGAATGTTTTCCAAACTAACTATACTTGGCTTGATACTTACAAGGATCCTTTGCAGTTCTCCCTCTTATCAGACATAAGAGAAAGAGAAATATGGTTGCGATATAGGCATTCCAATGTTCTGGTACACAGACTTTTGTTTAAAAATTTGTCGAAGTAGTTTTTTGTTCATTATTAGCTTAAATAACGAAAACATTGTCCTTTTGAGGGTGAAATTAGAACAAAAACGCTGTGTAGTGTGTGATTTTAGTATTATTTTTTACTTAGTGTTAAGTTTTAACTATAGTTGCTCGTTTTATTTGAAGACATCGGAAATATAGTAATAAGGCTAAAAAGGTAAGTAATGAAAAGAAAATTCATTGCATTCGACTGATTTTTGTTTAATATGTTTTAGTGTAGTTTAAAGGATTTATCACCTCAAATAAAACAACGTTGGTCACATATAATTAAACGAGATGATTTGATGGATATCAAAATCCAATATGAAAGTCTTGCAAGCAGTTTTGAACATGTAAAGTGAATTAAAATCATTTTGTTGCCTTATATATAATATAATTGTGTATTTTAGGTAAGCAAGCTTCTCTGTAGGATGTAATACGAACAAGGAGTAACGGAAATTGTTCATCTGAATTCATGAACAGCGAATAATTATAGGAAAAATTAGATCAAAATTCATGATTTTTAAAGGACATAATATATACCAATTAGTATGTTAATAATTAATGATGTAAATAATATAAATATTTGTGACAAAACTGTAGTTGTTTATTAATAATCCTTTTTCCACCATTATAAATTGGAAGAAAAAATGAAATCTTTATTGATAATCAGGAAGGTGTATAAAATTTTTAAAAACATGTTCTGTTTGTCTTATTTTTTTCAATAGGTTCTTATTTGAAAATAAAAGTCGAACCATCTATTCAATCCTAGGAAATCATTTTGTTATACGTGTAACAACGGGATATTCGTCTAATCCGCATCTTTTAAGGTGCAAGAATCCATATTCAGCACTTGATTTTTTTATTATAACTTGTGGTTCCAATCAATCTTAATATTAAAAACCAAAACCATATACACGAGGTTTGGCTATTTAAAAACCGGACTGCGCTTTCTGACCGTAAATATCAGAACGTAGCGGCTCTCGGTGAATAAGATCTTTGAACCCTCCTCTCTCTAACTAGACCAGTTTCAATCAAATTGACCGCTTAGTTTTTTTTCAAGCCTTAAATGAGTAGAACACTACCACGTTAGGTTGCCAGAATTTTGAAGAGTTTAAAAATCGAGCAGCGCTTGAATCTTAAATTTCTTATTAAACTGAAAAAAATCTGTTAACAAAAGTTTATGTGGATCATTGCATGTCATGTACTCAAGCATTCGAGTGGCAAAAAAGGTTTAGCGAGGGTCAGGAAGAAGTCGAAAACTGACCAAAAACATCAAGTAAGGCAATCAAATCAGTCAATCGGCGCTATTACGTCGAGGTTCTGGCTAAACTGAGAGAACAAGTGAGAAAAAAAAGACCGGATCTGTGGAAAGATGACTCGTGGATTCTGCATCAGGATCACGCGCCACCTCATAACGCATTGTCCGTTAAGTAGTTTTTGACCAGTAAACGCATCTTAGTGTTCGATCATCCTCCGTATTCGCTGGATTTGGCACCCTGTGACTTTTTCCTATTCCCAAACATAAAAAGCGCGTTGAAAGGTACCCATTTTCAATCTGTCAAGAACGTGAAGAAAAAAACAGCAGACCTGTTGTGCAGAGGCGTATGAAGCTGTATATAGATAGAGAAGGGGAGTATATTAAAGGATATAAAAGCTAGATTGTAAAATGTTTTCAATAAATCATTTTTTCTTACCAGTCCGGTTTTTAAATAGCCACATCTCGTATTACTAAATTAAGTCATATTTCACAAAAACAAAATCAAACGCCTATCAATGTCAATTTGTGGTTTGTGTTCCATCAAGCAACTATTTTAACTAGAAAGGTTCGACGCGTACCCCTCTCTTTGCCTACACTCTGTCGTTTCAAGTAGAGAGCCAATTTTATTGTGGTATATCAACACCATGGGCATCGTTCAAAAAATTTCCAGGGGGAAGTTTTATAGACAGGGCCAAAAAGCGGGCAGACGTCCCCCCTTGCCCTCGTGTGGCGGCGCCCATGATCACCACTGATGTTATAATATTTATAGGTTTGGTGACCACGCCTTTAATTAGTATAGCTGAACTATTTAATTTACATCAATTAACTTTTGTAGCGACCAATGTGTAATATTTAGGTATTATAGAAAAACAAATTAAGTTGTCGGATTTGTATAACTTGGACCACAACTTTTTTTATGAATAAAAATAAATGTTCCAATAATAATTTATTTAAACACACGACTTGTAGAACGATAATATATACTGTAAGAAAAAATAATGTTTAATGCATACTTTTAAAGTTGTTGGATGTGTTTAACTTGGCCCACAACTTATTTTCCGATTAGAAAAAAATATTCTAATAATTTATTTATACACACAAGATATCTAAGAATTTTTTTAACAGACAATCACTATGAAACCGCTTACTGTTTTTGTACAAAATTTGAAGGTTAGTGTCACTGACTATTGTACAGAATCCTGTTTTGGGTTTATGTGATTTATATCTACATGCGAGCTCCCTAACCCTAGCATATAGACAGAAATAGTTAAATATGCGATTCTGAACTTGAGATTGCAAACAAATCTGCGACATAGGTCTTACCAGTTAGGAAAAGTAGAAGTAGTAACCAGATTTGTAACCATAGTAACTAACCTAACTAATCAGAAACCAACCAATAAAACGTCTTAATTATTCACATATCTATGTGCTTTCCTTAATTTTATCTCTATTTAGATATGTACCAAAAAAGAAATTAAAGTTATGTACCGTTTTCCTCTTTTTACATCGACGAGATTACAAAAAAAATTAATCCATAACCAATCGGAAGATAGTTGGTTAATATACGTTGAATTATTTCGAATAAATTACAATTTATCGCTTTAGCATGTAAATCCAAGATAGCATCAAAGTAAAAAATTAAAAATCAGAAATATGTTATTAAAGATTCACGTTTGTACATAAATATACCTAATGTTTTATATGTAAACTGACTGGATTATTTAATGTTACTGTTAAAATGTTATATAATGATAATAATCTTCCTAAATACATAATAATATACTCTTATATAAGATAATAATTGCTTTTCTAACTTTATGTTACAGATTTTGTATAGACAACATTTATAATTGATACTGTCTTAAATGTACTTATTACTCATTATCTAAAATAATGAATTTTACTATTCAACTAATAAATTTTTCTTTCAGGTACTTTTGTGAATATGTGATATTTTTATTTTTTTAATTTTATATTTACCAATCTCTTTTGATACTCAGGACTTACATTTGGGCGCAGGTTAATGTTCAGGAGCATATTAGGAGCAAACTTGTGGAATACTCGTCAGGATCAGGTCTAAAAATGGTTACCCATTTATAAAATATAAGTAATTTTATTCCTTCAACTCTTACACTGAGCTTTAAGGAAATTTTACCTCAGAAACACAATGTGAAAGATACTCTTAAAAGTTAGGTAAGAAGTAAAATAAGTTGCATTTTTAGATAATAAAAATAATTGACGCAGCAACTCATCTTAATAATTAAAAAGTGTAAATATCATTTTCAACAACTTTTGAATTGGTAAATTAAATGGTTTCATTTCATAACGTGTTTTTGGAGCATTTTTCCTTTACAAGGCAGCAAATGTACGGGATATTTTTTAAGGTTAGCCTCCTCCATTTGCAAACTTTCTGAATAAGTAGATTGTTGTAGGCATTTTCAGGTTGGAATAACTGAAATAATTCACATTTTCATAAATTCTAAATTCCCTTATAGCTGCTTTCGTTTCAACGAGTTCCCAAGGGAGCCTGGACAGTATGCCGGTCTCCACCAATACTCCAGTGCCTGAAGACCCCAACCAGAGCGACTTGATGTCACCTACGGCCAAGAAGAGCTTCTTCAAGCGTTCGATCGAAGACGGAATGGATAGGTACTTTTTAAGAACACTAATTGAATTTCTTAATGCCTATAGAAGTTTTCTGTCATTTTGCAGGGTATTGGAGCAGGTGAACTTCGAAAAAAAGTTCACCGCCCTGCCGCAATTCAAACCTGAGGATGGTCAGTCGCCGAGCGCTATCTCGATACCCAGTCCAGGGTTGTTTTACAACAAGAAACGGCCGCCACTCACTGCCGCCAGCCATCGAACGTCCGTTGAAGAGGAATCTGAAGCCGAAACGCCCCAGAGTGTTCCGAAATCAGCTGCATCGGCCAAACCCATTGTTGGAAATCAGTTTTTTGGACCTGATTTTGAAAATGTTAGGGGTAAGTACTGAATTACATATCTGAATAGATTGGCTTCCTTAAAACCGATTGTTTCTCGTTTGAACTGGGTCCTTCTTCGAGTTTTCAATACCTAACGTGGTTAAAGTTAAATCAGATTGATCCTGAGGAACGTGAAATGAGACATTTTGAATTAGCGTACTTATAAACAAATTAACTCACTTTCTATACAGGGTGTTTCAAAAGATATATTCAGGACGTCAAAATATTAATATTTTACTAAATAACACGCGGTTAGTCGACGGTGGAGGCAACGACTGGGAAATATTACATTCGCGATCGTTGCTTTGACGGAAGGCCATACGGTCACTTAGCCTGTGGGCTGTTATTACATACAAACGCACATATAAAGACAATCCTGTTTTTTTCTAGCTTTTTCAGGGAACATCCCTAAATACATTTCCATTACCCAAAATAAACATAATCCCCCAATAATACCACTAAGGTAAGGAGTCAGGGTTGCTATATCAACAATTTCAAATTAAAGATAAGTCTAACAGGCAGACTTGTCTTCCATGGTCCCTTGCGGCCCGCACGAAAAATCTCGGGTAGACTCGGTAGTGTTGAATTATTTTATTTTTCTTTGATATGTATATATATATGTATATTCTTTTAACATGTAATTAAATTATTTAAAAGTAAAAAAAGTAATTTTGAGATTAAACTAAGAGATCGCCGATCTGTATCTGTAACGTGTGGAGGGTGGGTTACCCCCACGGCACTTAGGCCTACTTAGGCCCATTGTGCATCCACCTAAAATGATAGGCACGATTTAATGTAGTTGACAATGTCGCCAAGAGGTGCTTCTCTTATATCGTCCGGTGTTAGCCGATACTCGCCGAACACAAATCTTCTAATAAATGAGAGCGTCGAGCAATCGTAAAGGATTTGCTCGATGGTCTCATCTTCTTGTTCGCACCCTCTGCAGAGTGCGGATTCTAACAACCCTATGATATGGAGATGCTTTCGTACTTGGCAATGACCAGTCAGAATGCCTGTGACTAGGCGCAGATTCTGTCTAGTCATAGTCAAGTATTTTTTTGCTGCAGTATTGTCAGGATAACTTAAGAGCTCCCTGTCAACTCTGCAGTTTCTTGTTTCATCCCATCTTTCCTTGAATTTCACAAGGGGATGTTCTTTGATTAGGTCTGTCACTACCGATTTTGTCAGGCCGATAGAAGGGCCAGGTCCAAAAAGTATTTGGCAAGACGGTTACCTTTCGATGTGGCGTGACCTTTGATCCATCTTAAGGTAGAGGGAGAAACCCCAGGAGTGCCCCACGGTACGGCGGCATTGTTCATAAGCAATGTATGCTCTTTTAACTCTGTTTTCTAAATACTACTTCCATGTTAACTTGCTATCAAAGGTGAGACCTAGGTACTTCACCTCTGTTGCAAAGTTTAGTTTTATGTTTAGGAGTTCTGGAGGTTTTAATTCCATTTTCATCCTTTTTCTTGTGAAAAGGACGTTTCTGTCTTCTTAGGATTGATAGACAGTGAATGGTCCTTGCACCACTGTTCTATAATTTTTAGAGCTACTTGCATTCTTTCGCAGAGTATGTTCTCAAAATTTCCTGTTTGCAGAATGATCAGGTCATCTGCATATGCTATTGTGTAGTGACTGTCATTATTGAGGCGGCTGAAGAGGGTGTCGAGGACCATATTCCACAGTAGAGGGGCGCCAGTTACCCTCTATATTTCAAACCTTTACGATACCAAAGTAATTTTAAACAAAAAATATTAGGTATTTACGCGTAGTTTCTTTCATTTATTGTTTTATGACGATATTTATCATAAATAGTTGAAGCGCTAATAGGTCCGTTTGACCAAGACAAAAGTTTTTTGTTCTTCGGTGTTCCGCTTCGCCAGAAAAACCTGTGGGACCCCCAAGAATTCCAGATCCCAGATAGACAGCCACCAGGTGAGTCTTCCTAATAATATTGTCCTCTTCAGTTTTTTATTAAAAAAACTAAACTATTTTAAAATCTGTTCATTAGGTTGGTTAATTTCGTTTTAATAGTCATATTAGAAGTCGAAAAATAATTTCTGTTAAGCAAGAGGACGAAATTTTGGTTAAGATTGCCGAGAATCCCGAAATGAGTATACGACGTTTATCAGCAACCTGTTGGCGCTAATCATTCCTCCTTAGAGATTAAAAAACCTGTGTCCCTTCGATTTTATGCCAGTACAAAATTTGTTACATAGGATTTATAAAGCAGAAATTTTTTTTAACATTGCACACTCTTGGCATATGGAAAATTCAAATTCAGCAAAAGAAAGACATTTTCAGTATGGTGATATATTTTTAGGAGCTTTAGAACTGCCACCCAATTTAAATGGTATCCTATATTTAATTTCTTAAAAATAATAGATGATGATTTACCGTCAGATTTGTGGCAAGATATGTATGCGGTTGATGCAAGATGAAGCCCCACCTATTTTCCCTTAGTTGTTCGTCATTGCTGGATAGGACGTGGAAGTGAATTCCCTCGGTAATTCCTCGTTGTTACAGTATAAATCCCTTGGAGAATTTCCCTTGGGGTTATATAACAACTATAGTATATTCAACTACCATAAAGATACACGCGACGAATTATGGGCCAAAAATTCAAGAAGCTGTCGAGATTATTAAAAATTAACATACCACTTTTTTTGTCAAGAGTCATTAAGTAAAAGGCTTAAAGCATGTATTGAATTACAAGATGCTTATTTTGTGAATTTAATCAAGTAATATCCAGCGTTATTTAGCAAAATGTTAATATGAAACATCCTGTATTAACATTAACATCCTGCATTAACACCTTAGACCCAATCCTAACAATCAAAAACAGAATACTGTTTTTTTTGCAGTATAAATAAGTGAATCAAATTATTTCAGCTGAATTAAATGAAATGGAGGAAGGTACTTCCCCTAGGACGCCAAGGACGCCAGGCACATCGAGAGACACTGAGAAAGGTCATCGGAAAACGTTGGAACAAAGGCGTCAATTAGTGATGCAATTATTTCAAGAACAGTCCCTTTTCCCGTCATCTCAAGCCACTTCGACGTTTCAAGCCCAACATTCTGATATTTTTCCCACAAAAACGAGTTTGCAGTTAAAAATTCGTGAAGTGCGCCAAAAAATGATGGCCCAAAGTAACCTTACACCATCTAGTGCAAATAGTCCTCTCACCCCCGCCGAACCCGTTCGAGTATCTTCAAATAGTTAGCTAGTAGTGTGCAATAGAGTGTCTTCCTTTTCCTATGTTATCGTCAAATTGACTGAAAATAGCACATAAGAGCTTATAAAGTATTTATCGGTTTGACACAAAGTGTGGTGTAGATATCTTTACTTAAAATTATAGAGATTTACGATTTACTCATTTGGAACTTTGACTGAAGTCATTGAAGAATTTCAGGATCCTTACAGACTTAGAGATTTCGCGTAGTTACTTCACTGATGTTCGATAATGACTGTATAGAACTCGATATGTTCGAGAGGTAGACATATCAATGATTAAAACGGAAATATGATAAAGTATAATTAACTACGTGACATTTTTCAAAACGTTAGTGCGATTTTAAAAAACCAAATTTATTATGGAAACCTCATTTTAAAAAATGTTACTTGAAGAACCACCCTATATAAAACTGTAAAAGGAACATTACGATAAGTCAATTATTTATGTCTTTCTTCCTCTAACATATCGAATTCACAATATTTTTGAATAATTATATTAATATCTGTGGTTTTATTTTTCTAACTGGTGTATTTTTTGTGTCACTTAATGTCTATAATGTCTCGAAAGTACGGCTTCGATTTCTGTTAACTGTTGTTAAGATTGCTAGCTGGTAAATACGTCCACACTTGGAAGAATGTTAGGTAATACTTAAAACAAAAAGTTCGTGATTAAAAAATATTACTTTAGAAATTGAAGACTTGAAATATTTTAACTAAAACCAAACAGAATTTGTCAGCAATATAAATAAGACATTTCAATGTCTCGGTAATTATTAGCAAACGGATTAAACAATATGGCTTCTCTTTGTTTATACTTTAGCTTTTTCTAAATCTTTTACTGCAATTTTAAAATGTCTAAGTATAAATCTTGAAAAAAAAAATCGATAATCTATAAGGTTAATTAGAATTTTTGATTGGACCTAATTTGCTACTAAATTTAATGTCTAGATGTCATCTGTGTCGCAGCCTAGTTATTAATATATTCTACACACGTCGATATTGTAGCTGTATCGCACGAACCTGGCTTTATCACTTCACTTACACAAGTTTAAAAGGACTCGTAACCCTTTAGGTCCTGGTTTTATACATAAAAAATTATTTACAAAGAGATATTTATACAACTTTTTTAAAAATATTCTTTATTATTTTGTGATGGTTTTTACTGGATTTTTTACTCTAAATAGAACTGAACGATAAACAAACAGAAACGCTTTTTACATCGTCTGTAAGTATATAAGAACGAACATGTTATTTAATTTCAGACGCTTTTTATTAACTTTTTACGATTATTAGCAACAATTTTTGTTCTAAATTTATGTGGATGAGGTTAGTGGGAAGAGGATATTCCAATATCAAGTCTGAAAATACGTAAATATTTCATATAAATAATGGAACAAACTTTTACATAATAGTCAACATTTAAAAGTTATATATACAACACATATATGTTAGGTCGTTAAAACAATTGAAATATAAAAGAATTAAAAATATATATATATAAAAACAATGTGTATATACAGGGTGTTCCGCATAAGTACTGACACAGAACAGGTGTGTGTTGGGCACCTAAAATATGATGATTTAACGCAATTTACCTCTATACCAAGTTGTATCCCTAAGATTCATTTGAACTAATTTTGACTTACGGTACGCATGGAAATTGTTCATTAAGGGAAAATAAGAATAATAGGAGCGGATAACAAAACAATTTGCGTTAGTTAGTTTATCCTTTTTGATTAGGGATTCGCTGTCATAATATTATTATTCATCCAATATCTTTGATTAAAATTAACTCATAAATTTATAATTCTAGCTACACTTTAGCGAAGCAAGTGGAACGGATCGCTTTAGTCACTAATTAGATGTAATTTTAATTCCGCCCTGCAATGTTAAATGTAATATAGCTTAATTACATTTTAAAATGTTATGTATTTCATATTCTTTTCATTTTACGTTAATTTCTTTATTCAAATCTTCTCTAATCATACGTCATTTTACTTTTTGTCTAGAGTGACCATATATACAGCATTTCGCTGTATTGTACACCATTTTCAAATCCCGTCCAACATTTGATCTTGTACAGCAAAACGCCGTTATTGTCCAGCAAACATTAAACATTAAAAAAAATTAAATTAAATATTTTAATAATTTCCTATTAATTATATTCTTATCTAAATACAAAATATGTTTTACTCAGTGGCTTTAGGATAAAAACAAAATTGTTTTGTTGTTGTTGTTTTATTTGTTCTGTTATCTTCCTGTTCTTTGCATTTTTAGAAGTTAATAATAATGTTAGGTTGTTTAGAAATAAATAATTCTGTTTTATACCTTTGGACTATTTTAAAGGATTCCGTTTAAATATTGACAGAAGTTAGTGAATAGGAAAATATTTTTAATAATAATAATAATAATACTCTCCCTAATTCACCCCCTTTTGAGTGAATTTTAAACCCAAAAGCTGAGCTTGTCTGGGGAAGGGACGGAAATTATTATTATTTACCGTGGTGCTTCGGGGAGACTTAAAGATGAATGATGCTGCCACTTGACTTACAGGTGAGGAAAACACCACCCATCATCATCGAAACGATAACGCACGGCCATTTTTATAATCTGGATGTCATATCAATAGAATTTCTGCTAATACGACATCCATCCTATAATGAACATGGTCTGCTGTAGGAGTCGCAGCCGGTGTGTCTCTCAACCACAAAATTGCTTGCAAATGAATGCAAGCGCCTAAGACACCTATGCCATCGTTAATATTTTAACGACTGTTAAAATATAAAGGAATCATTACAGTTAAGCAATTGTCTTTATGTGAAACCAAAGGGCAAGGATACATCTTCCTTCTCTTCTTAGAAACATGTATGGGAACATCTTCTAACGATTTTAATTTCCTTTCGGCTTGTTTATTGTTAATCTATTGATTCAAGTAACTTAGAATGTCTTTTAACCTTCTAGTATTGGATTTTAATATGTATTATTTTAACTTTTTCTGTAACTGTCGTATATGCCTATGTGCCAAGTTTTAACTAATTTAATAAGGTAAGGTCTTTTATGTACATTGTTTTGTTAATTTTTTATATTTCAATTGTATGTGTTGTATATATACCGTAGAATGGGGCTATTAGAGAATTTTTTAAAGGATTTTTAGTAATATCTTTAAAACAATTCTAAACCTGGTCAATTTTATAGTAACATTGGAAAGACCTATGATAGGGCAATTTATCACCTACATTGGACTGAGGACGCATTCTTTTGGGAGCCCAAAAAAAAATTTTTAGTGCCTTTTCAAATTACCCCATAGGGTGGGGCTATTTGAAAACATGTCTTAAAATTGCATAAATCACAATTTCCCCACTGAAAGGGCTATTTACAAAACAAAAAAACGTATCTCTGGAATTATCAAAAAAATTATCAATAACTTCTGGCGAAAGTGAAGCCCTTTTTGTAGAAATATTGAATGATAGACGGTTTGATATAAGCCTTTGATGTCGTTTAAGAAAAGCAAAAGCCCAATCTCTACCAGGTAAATTATCCTTTAAACGAGTCTCATTTACACCTTTTGTATCCAAGTATTTTTTTGCAAACAGCCTTAGGTCCATTAAGTCGAAGGGAAATCCCCATGCTGCCACAATATTTACGTATTTGACAAACCGTTCCTCTTCTTCCGTATAAAATATTGGAGGTCTTCCCGTTTTTTTAAAACGTTAACCCCTCTAGCATGTCTGTTTATGGTTGCGATGGGAATTTTAAAACGCTCAAAGGCCTCAGTCAAAGTTAAACGCCTTCTTTTTACCGCCTCTACCGCTCTGGCCAAGGCATTTTCTGAATAATGCCTATAGGGCACGTAATTTTTGCTGTTTCTTACATGGCTTAATGTTCTTTTATAGTTATGCACCATTACCTAAAAAATAAAAGCGATAGCTAACGATTCTCAAATAGCCCCCAATGAATTCTCAAATTACCCCATTTTAGAAAATACTGAATAAAATAAAACAGAAAAATTCTAAAATGTATGTATCGGAAACACACCTTCCTAAAACCCGTTATAATTAATTAGATTAACCCCCCAATACCATGCAATTAATCGGTTTAGATTTATAGGAGAAAATTAACTACTTACCATTCTTCCAACAAATCACACGTGTTTTATATGATGTCTTTACGCACCGAAACTAAACATTTTCCGACCGTCGAGATCCACTCACATTCACATTAGTATGTCTATTAACTGACTCCTGGAGTGTTTTCAAATTTTATTTAACCTCGTGGGGCTGTCTTGACGCTTTTAACATTAGTTAGGCAAATTCTCAAAAACCCCTCATTTCCCGAATAGCCCCATTCTACGGTACCAAAATGTTGATTAGTATGTAAACCTCATAAGTTGTACCATTATTTATATGAAATATGTATTTTCGGCCTAGGTAAAGACATATAATAAACGACGAAACCTCTGAATTTTATAATGAGTCGATGTTTCTTGTTAACACGTCCTCTTCCCACTAACCTCATCCACATAATTACATTTGAAGAGCGAAAACTCTGACTCAATTCCAAATTTATTGAGACATTCGATTTTTGAGACATTTTAGAGTCGTTTGCGTCTAAATGTCAAAAAATACCAACAAATAAAATAAATCAAGTTGTAAAAGGGACGTATTTTTCCATTTTTATCTTACTCAAAAGTATTTTAAATTATTGATTTGTGCAAGAATGTTTATGACATTATTTCTTGGATCATTATATTATTTTCCTCATTCGTAAGATTACTACTTTTGAGCCAATGATGCCGATAAAACAGGAACAAAATACAGCCAGTTTTGTAATGCAATTTTTCGGTTTTCATTTTCTTCAGCGGTACAGTTCAGATGTATGTCACTTAATGAATATCAACAAAAAAGTTACCTTAATAGATTTCAACAGCTATCGACCTAGGTCTTTCCACCCAATTAATAAACATTTTTGCCAAAATTTCAATTAATTGACGTTATTTTATATACTTTAGGTTTCTACAATTTCGACATTAAGTTTGGGTAAGATTTAAAAAAAATCTGCAGTGCAATGCTTTAAAATTACTAAAATTGAGTCAGAATACTAAATACTGAATAAAAAAACTGTTGAACAATTTAAAATTGATTTGCATGCTCATAGTTTATATGAAATTGATTTGATTTTTAATTATGAGACTTCTGCCTAATGCTTTACGATCACAAGAGTAATTAATAACATCATTTTAGTATTCTGATTCTTACTTCATTATGACTTGGCCATGACAATGAACAAAGTACCAACCTCAAACCCCTTTAGGTGTACCTACCTTATTATTTTTTATTGTTAATAAAGTAGCTAGACATTGTTAGTTTTTAGAATATTTGCCTTATTTTAAATAGTTGGTTCTCTGTTTATTAACATGGATCGTTTAACTGTTGATCCAATGTGCAATATATGGTAGTGAATACATCTATAAAATTGATTTATGTATTTCTTGTTAAATCTAAGACAGTGGTATGTCAATTTCAAGTCTATTAAACAAATTGTTACACGATATCTGTTATCCTTTGTAGTTACTTTTTGAACCTTCTTTAGCCAAATATGTCGTAGATTTAACAAACAAAACAGTTTTTCCACATTTATCCACTACCAAATTTAATTATGAACTTATGAATTATTTCTGTTAATACTGATCCATATCTTTGAGGTGCAATTAAGAAAAAATAATAATAGTTAATTTTTTCTTGATCTAATTTAACAAACATCAGCTTTTGTTGGCAACGCTCAGATATTTTAACGTCATATAAGTTTTGATACAGGGTATTCCAGGGAGTTTTGACAAGTGACACATGCCAGATTTCAGGTATATGTAGTTGGAATATGACTTTTTTCTTCTTTTTCATATATTTCTGCCTTTTCAGACGTCTGATTGGGATATGTTCTCTTCCTGGACCACTTCTTCCATTCTTTTCTGTTCCTGCATCTCTCAAAGTTTTCGTCTTATCAATTCCGATCTCTTCAATCCATTTTCTCTTAGGCGGTTTCATTCTTAGGTGACCTTACCAGTTTAATTTTTTCTTTTTGAATTTTGTCATTATTGGTTCCTGTTTAGTTAGTTTTCTTATATCTTAGTTCCTTACCTCTGTCCCGTATAGTATTCCACGCTATTTTCTTATCAAATGTGTCATTTTATATTGCATTTATTTTTTCTGTAGTACCCAGTTTTCGCTTACATACAGTTATTGTTGGTACTGTAATAATTATATTTGTGAATTTTCATTTTAGTGTCTATCAATATTTTTATGTCCTAGTGTTGTTTTATTTAGGGTGAATTATACTGGCTGATATCATAAAAAAAAATGTTTCTGCACGATCGACAAAGACGTACGAAAAAAGAAGAATAATTGTACGCTCGGTATACGTGAATTGCTCCTAGGCCTACTTTACTTGATACTTTAGTTATTTATCAAATGCTGTCCAAGTTAATAAAACTTGAATAGTTGAAAGTGGAAACTTATATGCGTTAAAAATGGTTAGAGTGTTCATTGCCTTCGAAGATCTGCTGCTTAAAAAAAGTCCATTACTTATAAGCCACATCAGTGGGTATTATGCCTCATAAAAAACGTCAAAAAGTGGCTTGATACTTACTTCCATTCAGCTAGACATAATTATGATAATGATGTAGAAATCATTGGTCAAGTAAACTGGTCTTGTACCTTTTGGGTCGCAGTGGAATTCGATGATATATTATATAGTATCTTACTTATTTTCACCTAACCTAATCTAATCGTGCGCATGTATCATTTGGTTCTCGATCCATTTTATGACATTCTACTGTATTTTGGGGTATATTCGTGAATTTTCAAGATGACTGATAGTAATAGTAATAACTCTGGTCCCTTATCTTTTTCTATTGAACAAACGTATTTTTATCTTCTACAAGTAGGAAATTTAAATATTGGCATACATAAATGAAATTGCTTTTCTATGTGCTAATTTTTCCCAGAAGTATTTCACAATTAGGCATTCCAACGACCTGTCAAACAATAGGTGCCAGTGGGAAATTCTTGTATATCTAAGGGGGTAGCGACATAGTCTTGCAACTTGGACGCTATTTTTATTCAAAGTAGTAGTCGCCAAGCCTGCCAATTTATGAAGAAATGTATAGGTGGGTTTTTTAAATATTATTTTTATTGTGTTTGATATAAAATATTTAAATGTAATCCATTATTCATGATTTTACGTAAAGTAGATAGAATACACCATATTTCGCCACCCTTAGATATACCAAACCTGCCCACTGGTAATTCATTTGTTTGGAATGCCTAATAGTCACAATACAAGGTATAAATCTATAAATTGACACTTTTATTTGAAGTAAAGGAGATGCTACGATAATATTAAAAGGATCCGCACCTTTGCATTACACTTTTACGTCATCTGTCAAACTCGAACTAGTCAGTTTTTTAAATAGCTTCATATAAATGATATAAAAACATTTTCATTGCGTCAATCTTCAAATAATTCAAAGTAGATATGACTCTAAGCCGCAATTTTGATTACACTTTTCCATCACTCTTGGCACCGCTAAATGCGTCCATCTGTTATATCGCAAATAGTGTTTATGTTATCTCTACTTCATTCTATCTCGATGGTAAACTCACAATTTTGATTCAACAAAGTTTTTTTTTTTCGACACTTTCCTGAAAAAAAAAATTACATGTGGCAACAATGTCAACAAAAATTTACTTGAAGTACGTTTATGAAGTCTAGTGAAAACTGGATATATCTTTTTCCGTTCTCGAGTTATAAGTTGATAAAATGTGAATTTATATAGATGAGCACCTTATATATCCAAAAGGCTGTTTACTGAAGTACTTCCAATATTATTTTCCCCTAATCCCATTAGGCTTCAAAATGTAACTCTACAATTTACCATTTCTTACTCTCGCGACATACACAGTAGGTACCTCCTATTTAGGTTATACTTGGTTTATTAAAAAATATAATTTTAGATTTTAAAATAATTTCATTAGGCATAAGATTTCATACCAGTGATTTGTTTTATTATAATTTTATATATTTCGGAAAATAGATGTACTTGATGTAGTTATCTTATGAACGTCGACCTTAACAAAGACCCGCTTGCTTTGATCAAAGATCTCTATTTCGAATATTTTTTTTTGACGTATGTCAGTGTTTTTTAAGTTTAAGAAATGTGGCCGGTAAATAAAGTGCAATAGTTATTTATGATAAAGAACATCGATTTTGGAAAGTTGTTTTTCGTAAGTTTCACATATTATTTACACTTTTTTTAATATTAATATTTATTAAATTTGATTTCTGATATAGGAGCCATTTTTTCCTAAGAACGACACTAATGTTAACTAAATCTTATAACCCAAATTTTAAACTAAAATATTTTCTCAGCTCTTGAACAAAACATGTTATTCAAGACGGGTAGCTTTATAGATAAATTGCGATGTGATAACTAATACCATGACATGAAAATACAGGGTGTGTCAAATATTTGATCTCGTAAGACTTAATAGAAGTTATTTTCAAATTTTGTCTAGATATTGTTAATGATGATGAACTTGTACCAACAAGATTTGGAAAGGTTACTAAATATATGAATATTCTTGATGTTCGCTTTAGTTGTATAAAAAACATGGGAAAAATAAAAATTATTTTTGTATATGATTAACTGATTAATTAGAAATTTAAAGATGCCTTTCTAATGTCAAACGTTGTTTTAAAACCGCCCTGTAAATTCATCCAAATATCCCAAATTTTATTTTCGCCATCAGAAAAGTGACGGTATTTCTTGTGTTATATCTTGTAAAGTGTAAAATAACAATATTGCAATTGTCGATGTTTTAAAATTCACTAACTGTGACTAAGTTCTACTTGTTATCTCTATAGAATTGTTTCGAAGCACGTTAACAAACTTCTTTTTATTTGATTACATCTTTTTCTCTAGACTTTACTTGATGTATTTGGATCTTCTTTCATTTACTGATCCCAGCACTAGGAATATATACATCTAGTTATCACATATGATATTTATAAAAAAATTCGAAACAACCTAAAAATATTAGATTTGTAGAGAACCTCGCGAGGATGTGTTTCGTTTAAGAATTAACAGCACAACTTTAAAAAAATTCTTAGATGATTGGCAACATCGATAATATATATTTTCTTCTCATACAGGCCCGAAGGTTTGATCTTGGCCAGTACTGTATTAAATTTTCTACTAGAATCAAAAGCATAAAAATTTCGTTAAAGAAGTTTGTTAACTATTTTCAATCTCCCTTGTATAGTTAAATTTTAGTAGGCCTAACAGTGTCGTATATTGTGAACAGTTAAAAACAGGTGGACGCTTTTTTTAATATGCCAAAACTGACAAAACTAAATTAAACTACCTACAGTTAATAAACTACTGGTCTTCCCTCTTATACCATTTAATTGCTTTTGTACATTGCTTTTTATTTATTTAATTTTGAAATTTTATCATAATTAAATATTATTAACTTATTATTTGAGAATTTTTATTACTGAAAAAAGCTGTGTTATTAACATACAGGGTGTCCCAGATTAAATCAGGCTATATCTCATAGACGAATAGAAATATTTGATTGAAATTTTGGTACGAGGATTTTTCGGGGGCGCTCTATCGATATAAAATATTTTGGATAGCCAGCCACTTCCGATTATAACGGAAATGACCCCAAACTTATTTTAAATTGAACACGCTGTATATTTTTAAATTTTTATGATCCCCTCGGCGAGCCGATTTAAAAAATGTATCACACTTGATGACTATTATGTATACAGGATGTCGCAGACTAATTATTCCAGGCTATATCTCATATATAAATGGAGGTATTCGAGTGGGACATACCATTTTTTAAGTAATTTCAATACAGCGTACAAAAAACATTCCTTAAATATTTAGAGTCCATGGAATTGGTACTTTTTGCCTTACATCAAATGAGGTAGTTCTGATTTTTTTTATATGTTAGTATTGATGAGATGGTAATGACAAATGCAAATTCTCCACCTCGAAAGCCCTTCGGATCATTGTTAAATACTGAAAAATTATTTAAATTTTAGGGATTTTTTTAGTTTTTGTCAATTTTTATCACAAAGGACCTGTATTATGGCAAAAGTTACTAGACACACTTTTTAAGTAGACAAAATTTGCAATGAAATGAGAATAATATGAATAAGGATAATTTCCTGACCGTAGTATAATTTTATTTAAATACAAATTTCCTTGGTTAATTGGTCATTGTTTTTATTTTAAATTTTGACTGCACCTGAAGATGGAAAAATAAATTTCCAAAACATTTTAGTTTTCGACAATTTTTACCCCTAAGGAGTGGGTTTATGGGAAAAGTTACTTTATTATTATTATTATTAAAGTCCACTAAATTCTCAACAAAATGAGACCAGTTATGTCAACTTACACCTGATAGTTCCTGAGACACAGCTGTTCAAAGTTGTTGAGATAAGTAAACAATTATGTACTAGAAGGGTTTGCAAAATAAAGTTAGTGAAATAAGCATTATAATTTATTAAAATAAACATTTTACTAATTAAAACATTAATATGAAAAATGTAATGAAACGCCAGATTGTATTTTATGTACAGAACAGGAAATAGTTATTACTCGCATTACTCTGAATCCACAGCATACCTTTTGGGGGCAGCTTGCTGAGGTAGAATTTCTTCATCGAACTGCTCAAGAAAGTCGAAATCGTCATTTGATGGTGTGTCATCAATGAATGGTTCATCAATATCGTCATACATAACGTCTGGTGTGTTCTCGCGAGATTGGCCAGTGTAGTAGCTGCAAACAGTCGATTATTTTAGTCCTGCTTTCCTGCTACCACAACTTCCGATACAACCTTTTTGTGCAGTTACAGAAAATCATATTTAGCAGAGCTGTTGAGGAACGAGGCCTTGTGTACTCCGAATCTCCAGCTCCAATCGAGAGGGATTCTTCACATTTCCCAGCCACTTCTGTACCTGAAACAAAACAACAAAATAAGGTACTATAAAGAATGTGGTCTGAAGCAGAAAGGAATACAAGCAAAAAACTTATTCTCACCTGGTGGTATGTTCGTAGAGAATGAAATCTTGCAGCATCCCTGGTTGAAGGCAATCTGGCGAAGTTCATGTTGGTCTTAACTGCCGCCCTAGTGAACAACTGGAAGCGAAGATCGCTAAGATATTGTGATTCTCTGTTGCCTCCATAAAGTGAAACGAGGAAGGTCTCTCCTGCGGTCGGCAACTTGCTCAGGTGTGGTATTGGAGCTTAAGAAAACCTCTGCGTTTTGTTTGAGGCGTGGCTGTTTTTTTTATTGTCAATAGAAATGTCTTTTTTTCCTTGGCAAAAAGGTGTTGATGTTGTATCACAACCGCTAAACGCGTGAAGGAACAGTGCTATTCCGGGTTGTGATAATTGCGTAAAGGAATTTGTCGAGTAGGTGACATCTGGGTTTTTTCCTCTCCCACATTTTACAAATATAATTGTTATTTGGTCTGTTTGTTGGAAGGATTTGGTCTCCTTCATCTCGTGACAAACCATAAAGTAAGACCAACAAATCTATATCCTCGCCGACGATCTTCACTACTTCGTAGGAAGAGGATATGGAAATGGCTGTGGTTACTGTTAACCTATCAGCATCTTCCTCTGCCTATAATGGTAGAATTTTGTTCTTCTCCAGGTGAACCTTCAGCATGTCGATGAGTCTAACTTAATTCCTGTCATTCAATATGAACTTGTCCTAAACAACTGAAGCAATGGTTGTTTCATCGAATATAACACCCACGGAGTACTGGCGTTGGCATGTTAGTTTGAATATGAAATCGGTGACACAGGTTTTTATTGTATTGTTTCCTCCGTGATATTAGTTGCAAACAAAAGTAAAAACAAATTCTGTTATAATATTAAATAAATGTTATGTTACACATAAAAGTAAAAACAAAATAACTTTCAGTAAAAATCAATCGGACAACTAAAAAATTGTAATACTTCCTTTTTGTTGAAATTTTTCAATGGCCTACCAAAACAAAATTACATAATTGTTTACTTATCTCAACAACTTTGAACAGCTGTGTCTCAAGAACTATCAGGTGTAAGTTGACATAATTGGTCTCATTTTGTTGGGAATTTAGTTGACTTAAATAACTAAAAAAATAACTTTTCGAATAAACCGACTAGGTACTTAGGGGTAAAAATTGGGAAAACTAAAAAAACTGTAATACTTCCTTTTTTTTTGAAATTTTGCAAACTTTTAAATAGACGTATCTTAAAAACTATTTGGCCTACCAAAACCAAATTATTCTCATTTAATTGCAAATTTAGTCTACTTAAGTGTCCGTAGTAACTTTTTGCGTAACGTAAGTCCTTGGTGGTGAAAATTGACAAAAACGGAAAAAACTCCTAAATTTTAATAAATTTTCAAGTATTTAACTGTGATCCGAAGGTTTTTCGAGGTGGAAAACTTGAATTTGTCATTACCCATTTCATCACTACCACTACCTCATTTGATGTAAGGCAACACTTCTTTTTTGGTACGATTTCCATGTACCCCTTAGTGATAACTCCCAGAATAATGAAAAAAAATGTCTGTTTTTTTTTTAATTTAAGGTAGAAGTTTATGAAATATAGCCTGGATGAATTATTCTGGGACACCTTGTATACAAAATAGACATCAAGTGTGATACACCGTTGAAATCAACTCGTTGAGATAATAAAAATGTATAGGGTGTTCGTTTTAGAATAAACAAGTTTGGCGATAACCGGAAGTGGCTGATGATTACCCTGTATCTTTCGAAACTTAATAGAATCTCGCTAAGTTCTTTTATTTAATGCTCTTCATAATTCAAGAAAAATTCTTATTATGAACATTATTATACTAAAATGAGATTTATTTTCAAATAATTATACAAAATATTTTGTAACAAATAGTACATGGAGTTCGAATTATTATTTTTTTTTATTATTATTGAGTTGTTGAGACACTGATATGATTATAGGCTCGTTCTTACGTTAATAACAGTAACATAAGATATTGTCAAGATATGTGTTGTATATTAAAAACCTCTAATTCACCATGCCAGCTCTGGTATGTTATATCCTTAGGTCTACATTTTTCCGGCGAAAATCTATTAAATAATGAGGAAAAGAAAGTTTGCTTAATACCTGTTAGAAATTCTGTATAACTTGAATTATTTTGTTTACTCAATAAATGTGACAAGCGGTGCACTATTCGTAATAAGGCATCAATAGTTATTAAATAATAAAGGTAAGACAAAATCTATTTTCCTCTAGTGATATCTTCTTATGCAATTATTTTTATCTGAAGGTGTCCAAATTGTATTCGATCTGTTCTTCTAAGTTTCTTCATATGACAAAGGTTGTTTAAAAAAGATGATATTCTTTTAATAGTACTATATTTAGAATGACAATGAGCGTTGAATAGGTTTTTAACAAAATAGATCGAATCTTTATGGATGTCCTGTACTTTATTTCATATAATTTGTGACACTTATATTGAACTTAGCCTTAGATATATAAAACCACCCCTTATTTAACTTTTTATTATATTATTCTCTGCATATCTTAGAAAAATCTGTTTAACCAGAATTGTTTATCCACAAACACTGTTTTCAGTGGTAAGGTTTGATTTAAATGTTATTTATTTATAAAAAAAAAATGTTTTATATCATGTCTATGATATTAGTTTTCTAGTTGGAAAATAATTAAAAAGTTAATGGTTGTATAATATTAAAATCAATTTGTTAATCAGAAAAAGTGCAATATTTAAATGAAAATTTTATTAAAATATCACCATTATAGAGTAAAACACTCCAACAACTGAATTTTAACTTAATAGGTTTAGTTGTCACGTTTTTTTAAACATTTTTATATGGAATGAATGAAACTCTAATAGTGTGATTTTTAATAAACTTGAGTTTAATTTCGTAAAGTTTTGTTTAAATTTGAAATTTGAGAGATTATCAAATTGAAATAGAACGTAAATCGTTTGACTGCAGGTTTTGCTAAACTCACGTTTTTTTTTTGAAAATTTATTTTTATTTATAATACACAGGGTGTACCGAAAAGATTGGTGATATATTTATTATACCACATATTCTGGGGTCAAAAATAGTTCTATGAACAAAAGTGCACACAAAAAAGTTACAGGGTGTTTGAGTTAAAAATTTAAATCAATTTTTCTAACGTTGCTGTAAAATGGAAAATTTATATCTGATACTAGTGTGCAATATATAATAAATATGCAGTATATGCATTTATTTGTATTAATTTTTTATGGGTTTTCAGAGGAGGTCAACGCCCCTTTGTGAAAAATTCAATAATTCGATATTTTAAAATTTACAGATGGCTGTAACTTCCAAATTAAGAGTTTCAGAGACAAATACTAGCGGAGAAAAAGTTTTAAAATAGTGATTCCAGTGACGTTCCGTTTTTAGCAAAATATTTTTTTTAAAAAAAGTTGAGTAGTCAAAGGAGCGTTGAACCCCTCTGAAAATATATAAAAAATGAAACTAAATGAATGCGCCTACTGCGTATTTATTGTACATTGTATACGTATCCCATATAAATTTTAAGCAACGTTAAAAAAATTGATTAAAATATTTAACTTTAACACATTTTTTTTTGTTTGCCTTATTGTACACAGATAAGTAAGGTTCAATCCATCTATTTTTGACCCCAGAATATGTGGTATCAATTTTTTCGGGACACATCAATAAAATTTCAACACAGAAAAATTAATTTTCATAAAAAAAATGTGTAGTTTATGTGAAAGCGCCTATTTTAAAATTTTAATACATTAAAATATAAATGTTACATTGGGAAAATATACGATAATGTCAAAAGGTACTTTCGGTTGAAATACATCAAAATGATAAATTTATATACTAAACATATTCGATATTTTACTATTCATTTTTTGAGTTAATCTGTCGTATAAGTAACAAAAAATAGAGTAAGTATTGAATTTGTAATAAATGTTAATCGAAAAAAAATCTGTGATTTAAATAAAAAAATAACCTGCACAGTTTAAATTTTGTTTTTAAACTGACAATCATTATTATACACGAGTTGTAAGTCCAGTGTGTATTTATTTTTAAATTCAATTGAACTAGATAGTTGTCAACATGGCCTTAGAATAATGACAAACTGTCTTTCTTTATTAGGTGGTATTAAATATCTGAAAAATACGTAATTAATGGTTGACATTATTTTCTTTTACCCTCTTTTAATATTTATAGCCAATATTATATAATTAATTTCTAATGATAAAATAAATACACACTACTTAATACGAACTCAGATGTCTTAGTTTCAATATTAAATATTTTCTGTGTTTAACCGATTTCTATATTTTTTTGTGGGGCACACATATATCTGAAATGTTTATAGACGGATTATAGTTAATTTATGGTTCCCATTTCCAAAATTCTATAACTGAAAGTACAAAAATATTTGCCAGTTTCTAGTGGCATATTTATATATACGTTTATTTCATTATTTATTTCAGAACTGGTTGTTTTTTATTTTAAGAATAATTTTAACAATAAGTCAAATACATATCTTGGAAGTACTGTAATATATTTATTCTTACTATTTTAAAATGTTTCAGTGGTATGCCTGTTGTGTGCTCTATAAATTAAATTAACATTAAACCAAAAATTATTTCTGTAACGTTTTACCTAGATTTATTCTCATTCCTAAATCTTTACTTGCGTTTCATAATAATGGTTTAGTGAGACTGTGGTTAAAAGTTTCTAATGGTTATGGAACACAGTATTGTTTAGGAATAAAGAAATAATATTTTTTGTAAAGTTTCCGAGTAACATGAGTTGATCACGAATCAGTAGACTAAAAACTAACAGTATTGCACTTTGCGAAACAATTTGCTTATATTTCAAAATAATAAATTTGTGGTTACTTTCTATAAATAATAATGCAAGATATTTTTAATGAATTGAATATTTTTGAAAGAGCAGTGCCAAAAAAGTTGAAACAAACTTATTTAGACTACATGAATATATGTTTTTTTTATTGATTTGTGATCACCGTGTAAAACAAGTGTGTTGCAAAATATACGCCTAGAATTTGAAAACTTGCAATTGCACTTGTGTTAATGAAACATTAGTTGCCTTGATTGTGGTGTTGTTTTTGTTAAGATTTAGCATTTTATAGTCGATGATCTCGTTAGGAAATTGTTCACGTATATAGTGTAAAAATTGTGCATGTACACTCTTCTTTGAGCACATGTTTACATTTGATGTATATAATACTTATTTGGTACTATTTGTACTGTCATATTCTATTTTATTTAAGATAAAATTATAAAGAATCACGTACAGTCACAATAAATGTATTAATTATTTATTTGATGACTATTTATTTTAATACCAAAGTCCCAATTATAATAAATTATGAAAATATTAGAGTTGCGTTTAACCAATAAATCAATATATAGAAATATTTTCATTTATTAATCCCGCTGGCGTAATAGGTACATTTCCCAGAAAGGAGGCAATTGGCAAATGGTGGTCGACAGTGTTAAATTTTAGTTGCTGTGGAGCGATTTACGCGGCTCCAACGTGCTTTTTGTATTCATGTGTTTTATAAAATTAATGATTCTTATATTCTTATTCCAAATTGCAAATTTAATTTCCAGTACTCTCAAACTTTCTTAACCAATATTTATTTAAATTTGCACTTGCGACATCTTTAATTCATTTTATGTTATAATGATTTCTGTACAAACGATGCACAAGAACATAAGAATCATTATTTTTATAAAACATATGAATACACAAACCACGTTGTTGTCCCGTAAATCGCTCCATTGCAACTTATTAACACTGTCGACCACCGTTTGTACATATTACGCCAGCGGATGGATTAATTAATGAAAATATTTCTGAGGCACCTTTTAGTAGTCGGAAAAACTGCTTTGGTCTTTGATATGGACAAAATCGATTGAAACTCATTCTATTACTAAACGAGCTTACATATCCGACTTCCCGAACCCTTTTAGTGGTGCAGCATTTAGGTAAAAATTGAGAAAGTTGCCATGTTTTAATTAAACAAATTCCATCGACGTGGCTCGTGAAAATTTGTAGGATAGATAATAAGTTGCCTAATATAAATTCCAAGTTTCCGACAATTAGGTTTAAAAAAAAAATCATAAAGGATGAGTTGAACAAATTGATTATTTGTTGTGATATTTAAAAATGTATAAGCTCTAATAATTAATAGGTAAGAAAAATATTACTCAAATAAGTGTTCCATAAAGTTTGATCCATATGGCAATTTTTTTAATATTCGGATTGAAAAAAAAACGTCATAGGACATGCATCTCTGCTTTTTTTTTAAACTTCAAATAGCCCATATTAAAGTATGTTGGATACTGCATTAGTTGAGGAGCTAAGTTTCAAACGCGAGCTAGTCCATATTTTTTGAAATTGAGGTTTTGCGCGCGTTGGCAAGTTTCATCTTAATGTTATTTAATTTTAAAATCAAAAACGTTCAAAGTGAAATGTACAGTTTTTAATACTATGGAGGACATTGAGAATGCTTTATCAGTATTAGTAAGAGATGGAAACATAGGTAGTAGAAAACGACGAAGTAAGGAAAGCAGAAGTTCTTTGAGGAAAAAGAAATTGTATGCTAAACCTAACCGGACGAAAGCATCAAAGCCTAGATTATTAAATGTGAAATACACTCTTCCACGTAGAAACGGCCAAACTATGTCTGCAAGAATTTTTTTCTTCACATAGTTCAGATGAAATGTTCACGCTTGAACAGCTTTTGCAAATAAAATTTTTGGTTATAGACATCACAGAAAACAGGGGTGGTGATAGAAAAAGCCACTTATCTGAGGCTAAGAAAAATTCTGTTAGACAATACATTGGTTCCCTGCCTGCTTATGAGAGCCACTATTCTAGAAACAAATCTAAGAGAGTGTACCTTAGATGTGATCTGAATATCAAGAAACTTCATAAAGCATACAATTCCATGACTGAAAACGATTTGCGTGTATCTCTTGCAATGTTTCGAAATATCTTCAACAAGGACTTTAATATTGGATTCAAGAGTCGAGCAACTGACGTGTGTAGTTACTGTGAAAAGACTAGAAACCTCATAAAAAATGCTATTGGTGAAGCTAAAGTTAACTTGTTAATACAACTCAGAATTCATAAAAAAAGAGCTCAAGCATTTTATGAACGCATGAAAGAAGAACATGAAGAAGACATTCTCTACTGCTTTGATATGCAACAAGTGCAGCAGTTACCCAAAACTCCTATTCAAAAAGATTGACAAGATTGAAAAATTCAACACAGAAAATTAATTTAATTTTAAAATATCTGTTTTTTTACCTAAGTAATATTATTCTGTTCCAAATTTAAGTACCTATATGTAAAAAATAAAACTCGAACATTACTCAAATAAAACAAATTGTGTTTTTATTGCTTCCATTCAAACGCGAACTTCTCCAAATTGTTCAGTCAAACGCGAACTTGTCCAAAATAAAAAATTAAATTATACAAAAAAATACAATAAAATGTTTTCAATGGTTGTTAAAAATAATACCTAAATTAATGAAATAAAGCAATTTTCACCTTCATTTCCTCTTAATTATATCAGGATCAATTATTTGTGTTACCTGGAAAATCCTTTTAAGGTGATTAGTTCGCGTTTGAAAGTTAGCTCCTCAGTTATCTGTCAAATTCGGTATTTTTTTTGAAAAATCGTTAAAAAAAAATTTTTTTAATGCGAATTTGACAAAAAACTAATGTCAGTAGCCAACTTTGAAATGGGCTATTTTAAGTTTTTAAATTAGCAGAGGGGTTTGGCCTATGATGTTTTTTCTAATCGTAATATTAAAAATCTGATGTGTCCAACACATGACTTTCCTATCTAGTTATTATAGGCTTTTTCCGGTTATTTTGTACAACCTATTGCAGCACATTTATAAATGTTTAGAGGATAAACTAAATATATACATTTTCAACATTCATCTACCTCGAAACATTTTTCTATAGATATTCATTGAAAACGAAAATACTGAAAAATTTAAATTTAGCACCTTTCCTCCAATTTTTTTCCATTACGGTCCATTCTAGAAAATTCATGTAAAAAAATTTATAGAGATCGATATCGCAAACAACTTTTAGTTCAACAATTTTCTTAAAAATCAGAATTTTGCACATTTTGTCAAATTTCTCGAATACGGACCATTTCAGGAAAATTTGACATAAAGTAAAAATTATAGATAATAATATTAGAAGTAACTTTTATTTGAACAATTTTCTTCTCCAAACATAAATAACAGATATATTCCATAAAATATAAAAACGGCCTCCCATAAAGTACCCCCCCAGATGTTCCGACTTTGTCCAAAATCTAATCATTTCACGTCAGGCCGAAATAAAACTTAAATTTAAAACTTTTTCCTCTATCCGTTTTTGAGTTTTCTTCAAAATTCGAAATTTACACATTTTTTCAAATATCTCGAATACGGTCCATTTTAGAGAAATTATGTATGGGATAAAAATTATAGAGAATTATATTACAAACAACTTTTATTTGAACAATTTTTATAAAAAAATAATTTTTTTTTACATTTTGTCAAATTTCTCGTATACGGACCATTTTAGCAAAATTTTGTATAAAACAAAAAATATTGATAATATTGTAAGTAACTTTTACTTGAAGAATTTTCTCATCCAAACGTAAATAACATATATTCCATAAAATATAAAAATGACCACCTATAAAGTACCCCCCAGATGTTCCGACTCTGCCCAAAATCTAATCAATTCACCGCAGGCCGGAATAAAGCTTAAGTTTAAAATTTGGTGTTTTTCTTTCTACCGGTTCATGAGTAATGATGGATACAGACACACATACACACAGACATCATCCCGAAAATAGTCAAGACGGATTCAGGGGACCCCAAAACGTAAAAATTCGTCGAAAACTGGAGGTCGAAAAAAATCATGATTCCTATACTTTCCTTATAAAGTAAAAATAATTCCCATATGGATCCAACTTTATGGCGCACACTGTATATCAATTTGTTTCATCTTGTTATAAAAAGTGAGTCACAAAAAACATTTCTAAAGTAGACCATAACCGACAAAGACGGAGATACGAGCTATATCCATGAAAACTACGCACCGCTCTTAAATTGAATCTAAAGATACACCTTAAAAGAATTGTATGCTCCGGCATACGTTAATTTTTCCAAGGCCTATACTTAAGAAACATTTTTTGTGGATCACTTCATCTTTTGGTACCTTTATACACAAGCGTCATAATCAGTAGTTTTTTAAAAAAAATTGCTCACACACGCTTGCTTAGTCCTAACAAAACAGTGCTCTATCTTAAATCAGAACAGCACTAAGAAAGCAGGAAAGGAACAATGCCAGCGATGCCAGCTTGTACAGCCTGGCCAACGTTTCAACACGGTCGATTCGTACAAATTGCAACGTTAACACCATTTCTTTCCTGCTCGCTCCAATGCCAACTCTCTGTAGCTTTCACTTATACTTGTGCCAAGGGATATTGGAAGATATTCGATGGTCAATACTGTATATCTAGGATATACATATTAAATTTTCCAATAAACAAAAAATTGTATTTACATGTTTTTTATGGATAAAATAGGTTGAGATTTGTTTGTAACTTGGCCCCTGTCAGCCATCAATTTTGCACCACCTGTAACTGGCAACATTGACAATGTTGTTTTTTTTCTTGTATGTTGTTGGACATTTCAAGGCAGGCAAGGTAGGCCAGCACTGTATATAAACGTATTAATCATGACAAAATCCACCACCAACCTTTGGGATAAATTATAATGAAGGGATAGATAACAAAAATGCATATTTAAGATTGTTTTTTTTTTATTAAAATTTGATTTTTAATTTAGAAATTATTTTTCTACGAATCGAAAATCTAATAATAACAATTTATTTTAAAATACTGGTTCATTTTTATTTACAAAATATACATAATTTTTTTAAGTAGAATATAAAACGGACTAAAAATGCAAAAGTATGAAGCAAACACTCAATATTTGCCATCAATTTAGATGTAACTCTGGTGCACACACTTCCGTCTTTACCCTAAGGGCATGAGTCCCCACCCTAATGGGGGCCCTGAAATACAGAAACCCAATACCCATATATTTTTATCCATGCCATCTAATGGTCACCTACATTAGCGCTACCTAGTGTTGCACCTCAGCATGCACCTCACGATACCTTAAACAACAA
Organism: Psylliodes chrysocephalus; assembly: GCA_927349885.1. NCBI lineage: Eukaryota > Metazoa > Arthropoda > Insecta > Coleoptera > Chrysomelidae > Psylliodes > Psylliodes chrysocephalus. The sequence goes on along the minus strand of OV651826.1, from coordinate 21,446,258 downwards.
TTATGGTAGGGATACATGTCGCTACTTGGCATTGATAGTGGGACAACTCAAAAAAGTCGAAACTCTTTTACTACACAGAAATGTTCTGCACTGTATATAATTTTATCATAAAAAACACAAAACACTTAGTAGCGCGAAAGCTACGAAGTGTTAATGTGCTGTTTTTTATAATAAAATTATATACAATGCAGAACATTTCTGAGTAGTAAAAGAGTTTTAACTTTTTTTGAGTTGTGCCACTATCAATGCAAAGCTGTGATATGTCCTTTTTTCCTTCAATTTGTTGCAATCGCTGTTTCATCGGGTGCAACTTTGAACGCTTTGTGTTGGATTCGTTTTATTTGTAGTGATCTTTGTAAGAAATAACATTTGACAGTTTGTTGTGTTGATTGTTGCTTAAAATTTGTTTTTTAATTTTATTTTAATGTATGCACCGTACTTGGAAAAATATGTTTTTCTAAAAGTCTATTTGTTCGTTTTTCCTACAATAGAATAAATAAAATATTCCCTCAATCCAGCTGTCAGTTGTCATATCTAAACTGAAAAATCATGCATTGAAACTGATGGATTGATGTTGTATTTTGATTACAACAACGTTGAATACAAAAGACAACTTTTTGGTAGATTGATAATTGATGAAAAAAAAAAGACAGGAAGATATAACAGTTGAATAAAAGAACACAGGAGATGCATTCCACTCCATACAAATGTTATAATTTGACAGTTCATCGGATCAGGAAAACTAAAAGTTTGCTTATTTCCAAGAAATGAAATTCACTTTGGAATCTCATGTTCACTTAAACATGCATATTAACAATGATTTAAACAGTAATATCACCAACATTGGTATAAACTTTTGATTATTTCAATTGACAACTTTACTGTCGTTGTGTTACACCAAGAAAGTCACAAAACAAAAGTATATTCAGTTGTTTGCATTCTTTGTTTTTTGTATGTAAAAGGGCCCCCAAACTATGTATGCTCAAGAGTCCCAGTGTGGTCTAAGACGGCACTGGGTACACCAAATAAACTTCCTAGAAACTGTTAGTTCCAAAAAACAACACAGAGTATTTTGCAGAGTGGACAACAATTATTGCATATTAAATTGATATATTATTTATTATCTTTATATTATTCGTTGATATTTAAATTAAAATTTAATCAAATTTTTCAATGGTTGAAGGTTTATCCAAACCTTGCCCAAATTGTTCAAAATGCAGGATAATCTGTGCTACAATACATTTTTTAAAGAGTCCTTTTTTATTATTACTTCACTTGAAAACTAACTCAATTATAAATTCTTTAAAATATGTATATTCATTTTTTTAAATACAAATTTACTTAGTCTATTTCCATTATTATCCATAAACTTAGGCGGCGATTCAAAATTATGCAAAAATAGTATATTACGACTAGTTGTACTTTTATAATTAACAATGAAACTTTGAAAGAGAATTATTTACCTTTGAGATTAGTAAACTTCAATCTGATTGCGAATGAATAAGGAATGGTAGAACTGTCCCTAACAAAGATGCAACTAGTAAAATGCGTGTGTGATAACTTATTTTGCCTCTTAGATTATTCTTCTGGTCCATCTTTATGGATTTTAATATTAATAATACAACACGGAGACTATATATTTGAGTTAAAACATTACACATTTTTTCAGTTACTGTTAAATTAACATTACTCTCGAACACTTAAGAAATAGTTAATTAAAATAATATATATGATTTTGAATAATTGTATGTAGCTTTTAAATACTAAATTCATTTTAGATTATTAAATGTCTGGTAAGGTACATTTATTTATATGTATGATATTGCAATAAAAAATAACAATTCAAGTAATACTTTATAATAAATACTACACCCTAGTGACACATTTTCGTTTCTATAATCGTTTTCCCAACTCTTTTGTGTATTTTTATTATGAAAACTTATCGCCTAAAGTTTATGGACAAATTTTTTAGACGCCGCACATGTAAGGTTGCTAAAAAGAATGAAACAAATGATCTAAAACATTTCTGAAAATAATACCATATATATGCCTTTATGAACAAATTCTTCGAAATTGCGTTTAAATAAAGAGGTATAAAATAGCAAATCAAATAAGATTTAAAATTAGGCCAATTATTACATATTTCAAATTTAATAGTATTACCAAATGTTTAAAAGCACTGATTCCAGACTTTATAGCAACAACCATTATTTCCAAATAAGCATATCACATAATCAAAAAATGATAGATAGAACATTTTATAATTATCAAATTTCTTAAGATACACAATTATTAACAATTTCATAATAAAACTAGTGCATAAAAGAAAAAAATTACAACAAGTATCCAGGCACTTATTTAGCACATAATGACTGACTAACACAATTAACACATCTATTCAAAATAACTCTAAACATAATATCGTATCAAAAATACATCAAATGGAATGAGAAATATCATTTTGTATCACATTTACCTTTAAACTATTCTCTTGCGAACATAGAAAAATCCAGCTACTGCTGTTCTGATGGTCGTTTGTTCATTGATATTAGTAGAGTGTAAAGTTATTGCCTCGTCGTTAAACATAGCCCAAGTGCCTTTTTTATCGTTCAAAAGAACCGAAGCAAAATAGTGCCCATACGTCATTCCTCCAGAATGCTGTACCACCCCATACAAATTGTACTTGGATTTGCCAAATTGCAAATCGTGCATAGGAAAACCGACTTCTGCTTCATTTTTTCGGAAAGTGCCATCAGAATTGGCTATGTATCTAAAATAATTAAGAGCAGTAAGTCATCATCAAGGTGTACCAAACGTAAATATCTGTTAATTGACAATTAAAAGGGGTATTTCAATTCTGTAACCTCCAAGGAAAGACAAATTATACTGCAATAATATTGATTTATCTACATATCCTTGTTCTTGGATAAATTAAAAGTATTGTATTATAAATGTTGTACTATTTAGAGCATCGGTATCTGCATGAACATCCGAGAAAGCTTCTTACCTTTTTAAAACGATAACCAACACTTCAGGCTCAACCACGAGTTCCTTTTTATTGATAATAGTACCCGTGGACTTGCAATTTGAACAGGAAAAGTCGGTTAGTCTATTTTCCTTCAGATATTCAGCTACCATGTCTCTTAAATAACCTGATTTTGTAGACACAGGCAACATTAAGGTGCTATCCGTTTCAAATGAATGATTCGCTTTTTGGCAATTACAACAAACCTTGGTATTTTTTAATTGGTAATAAAAATTATCTATTAAAATAGATGACCTGCCTTGAAGATGTCCGTACCATGCTTTTTCACTTTCAGTCATCATTTTTAAACGTGGCAGGTCAACTGAGCAGTCTTCACTAAGTGCATTAAATAAAAACATGAAAAATTCGAAACAATCCTCATGGGTACCTCTATCGTACATTGGAGCAAATTCACATATTCTATCTTTGAATTCTTGGATTAGGAACACTCTTGGTTGTTGACTGGTACCACACCAAAGCTCCCTAAGTACCTACAATTTAAAACTAGAGCTTTTACACTTATATCAGACAAAATGATGTATTTTTTATTTCCCAATTTCTGTAATATATTTTTTAAAACCCTGAAAATGTGTACTTACATCAGCAAAATGATAATTCACCCTGGGTGGTGATCTGGTTGTAATAGTAATGTATCTATCTGTAGTTACATAAACCGATTTTATTATAGGAATAACTTTTAAACATTGCAGCAAAGCATTCATGTAACATATATTTTTTAAATTTCTCAGACCCGTATAACCATCTCCAATCAACTGAAATGACAGACTCTTAATAAGCAGTAATAAACCAAATTCATAAAGTTGTCCAATGGAAACTAAGTATAGCGTGTTTTTTGGTATTTGATATCATTTAATTTGTGGTCTATAAATAAATCAATTGATGCAGATTTAAATAAAAATCAATATCTATTGCCAAAAAACATGCCAAATCTGCCAGTAGTAAAACTCACTTGAACAGGTTTGAATGATCTATCAATAGTAGGAGGAGCTGGTTTAGCAAATATAAACTGATCTTGGCCAGTCGGTTCATTTAATCTTGGCTCTTTCTCACGAGGGCTGGAACCTTTACTAGATTCAGGCCTTTCCCTTCTTCTATCTCCTTTCTCTTGAGGTTCACCTACACCAAATCTTGGCTTAGCAGCCTTTCTAGCTTGGCGCAGAAGAGCTGCCTTGTCGCCTTCCATGATTTCTTTAATTTCTGCTTCCTCCTCTACTTCTGGTGTTGGTTTTTGTATTTGTTCTCCTTCAACCACAGGAGGAAAAAGGACATCTGGTTCTGGAGTAGGCACATCTTTCCGAAAAGCTTCTTCAGATAAACATTTGTATGGACTAACTGGTAGGCTTTCCTTTGAATTATAGAAGTCCAGGGGTAGATGGCCTTCAGATAAGCTATGCAATTTATTATAATTTTCATCACCTTCTCCATGATCTTCAAAGTCTCCTTTAATACGACTGTCTAAATTGCTAAGCGAATTTATATCATGGATTTTAAGATTCATTTGTTTGGTGGAACCACTTTCTGGGTAATTTATGCAATCAAGGTCTAAGAGTTCATCTATTTCAAAGTTTGTTTGGTTCAAAAATACCTGCGAATTATCTACAGTTGTAGGAAACCACTCAACATACTCTCTTAAACCACCGTTTACTACAACAGGTTCTTGTTTGTAAATGCGAAGGCTGTCCCACTGAAAAAGCATAATGAAATAAAAGCAGAAAGATGGACATGCTCAGCAACAAGGACAAACTGAATTACATGGTTTCAGATGGAAATATCTGCCAAGGATATCTGGTATATGGGAAGGGTAGGTTGCCTCACAACACTTATGCCTCACTAGGCCCATTGTGCATCTGCCAAGGGTGCTCTTGGATGCTTAAGGAGGAAAATTCTGCATTTATGTGTAATAAATTGAGATATAGATAATAATTAAAAGAAAATAAAGATTTAAACTAAAACTAAATTGCTCAGCTAAGATAGGATATTATGAAACTTCATTATTATCCTTAGAATACACACTTTGCTTATCTATACATTTTTAAATAGGCAGTTGTTTTATAATTATTTTCATTGTATAATTTACAAAACTTGCAATATAATAAATAAAAATTAATACAATTAATTTATGCAAACCTGTATGATGGGCTAGATACAATAGAAGATGAAGAAAATTTATGAGATAACTAAGATCATAGAGTTTTATTTAGGCTGTGTTAAAGAGGATGCAAGGAAAGTCCTTGGAAACGAAGGAATTCACTCTAAAATCAAACTTAACTGAGAATAATTCAAAACAAGATTTTTTTTTACATAGACTTGCAATTTATTATTCCCCTTACCTCAACAATAAAACTTCTTAGTCGTTCCAGTTTTGATCCAACATAATTGTATTTTTGAGTGTCATTGTCCATAAGAATAATAATATCAAATTTGTCCCTTTTATCCCATATATCTTTTATAGAATTATCTAAACAATGACCCAGTGTATTAGCAGACAAGCTAAAATTAAAATATAAAATAACAAATTTTTGTCTCAACATAAATCTGTAGTTATTTCCAGTGTCAAAATAGGATCATTGTTTTACAAATAATGCATATATTTAAAAGTGTTAAAAGTATTCACAGATTTTCAATTTTGGAAATGTTTCAAAGAACCGCTTGCTTGAAATTTAATACATTAATGCACAAATTAAATCTACAGCCCTGCATCAATACTTGGAAATGTCAATGAAATTAAAGCAAATATATTACTACATCAAGATAACTTTTTGCCTGAGCTTTGCAAATATAAATGTAACATGTTTGTATTTGTGTACTAAAATTGTAAAGTTATTTGGGCACTGGCCATTAATTCATTAATAAGTAAATGAAAAAGAATACCCTGCTATAATCAGCTCTCCAGGTATATTAATTACTGTTCCTTCTCTCGCACTGATTCTACAGTTAGCATAATCTGATTGAGATCGTATATCTACTAATAAGAAGTTCTTTTCTTTCTCAAGTATACAAAACAGCTCACGTGGTGATATAAATTTATCTAAAAAACATTTTTGTTATTTATTATAAAAATAGTGATACATTACTATCTGAGGTGAATAAAATACTCTTATATTTTGTTTAATAATCACAAAAAAAACTTCACAGCATATTTTGTAATTAAAATATAAATTTATTTGAAAAAATAAATTATTATTGGTCAACATTTCAAATACCTCTAAATTCTTGAGCATCTCCAATTTTCATGTTAGTTGTTTGGGGAATCAAAGCTGTTGGTGAACTTGGTGTATTAGGTTCTCCAATTGATAATGCATTATATCTGAAATAATACAGTAAATAAAATAAAAATTTCACATATTTTAAACATTAAATTCAGAGAAAATAAATTATGTTGTTTAGTTAATAGGTACATAAAATAAAGACCTGAGTTTATAAAATATAACAGTGTGGCATGGTCTTCTACTTCTGCCAATAATTCAACTGAGGCGTAAACCACTAAGGTCAAAAGTAACTATATTTCAGAAATCATCTAAAATTCATATGATTTCGGTGATTTTCTGAAATCTACCTTAATTTTGTCCACTTTATTGTATAAAATTTCCTATGATTTCTTTATAAATTGTCTTCAAATTACCTTTTTTTTTTTAATTTGAAAACCTCTTCAATTCTTGTTTGGTCGGTCTTTTTTTATAGGTCTTTTCCCTTGTGTTTTGATCCACAAGCTCCTGCAGTACCTGTAATTCAGGAGTGGTTTACTCCTCAAATTCAACTAAATAAAGAAATACTTTATTTAGCTCCAAAGCTATTACATATTCATGAGTTTATATGTGTATCTAATGATAAAAAATAAATTAAACTAAATGTTTCTTAACCTTCTTTGAAAGTTCTATTTGGTGCAAATTTTTCAATTAATGAAGATTATTATATAACCTTAGACCTTCAACAAGTACATACCTTTGAAATATATTTGAAATAATTCAAAAAAATAGTTTGAACTAGTATTGTTTTGGTTTTATTGCTACTATTCCTAGTGAAACTATTGCTTTTTATGAAATTAAATTATCTTTAATACCAATGAAACTGTGCCTTTCTATTAAATAATCTACTTGAAGAATTGATTCATTAAATCAATCTTGGAAATACATACCACGGTTATAACTATGTACAGCCTTTAAAATACCGTAGAAATAAAAATGTTAGAATTATAGAGGGTTTACCTTTCATCAAGACTTTTTCTCAGTTCAGTTATACGGAGTTTAACTTTGCGATAATCGCTCAAATGAAGCAATTCGGAGTGGTTTCTATCGTCGGATATTTTAAAAAGATAATCCACGAGATGTATGTATCTCGTGCATAATATATAACACTTTTCTTCATCGTCCTGGCACTGAAGTAGTTGGGCCAAAATTTTGTTTGCAAAATGAGTAAACCTGAAAAGAAAACATTAAATAAACATTGGTCTGTAATTTATAAATTTATGTACCTGTGAGATTTCTTGAGACTGTAGATAACATCATCTTTTTGGGCAATAACATCTAGATTTTGCAAGCTGTCTGCGATATATAAATCTTTCATACTTATTTTCAACTAGATATAAATTATAAAAACAAATTACAAAAACATAACCTCCGGTAAATTCTAACTTTTCGACATTTGAAATAATTTATTTGACACATTGCTCAACGTTTACACAGAACGATTAATCTGTCACAGAACACTAATTCCGCCACAGCTAGAGATAGGCGATATCCTGATTTTCAAGTATCAGTGAAACTTATTCCTGTGATTTCGTGACAAAAGACAAAAGTGACAGCAAATGAGCAAACATTTTCTACAAATGAAATAAGGGTGAAAGTGCTAATATTCTATCGAACCTAACCATCCTTCTTCAGTCTATTTTGTAGAAATATAACTACTGGTTCAAAACAAATTAAAATATTACAAGTTAGAAAATTTATTGAAATATTTGCCGCGTTTGAGAATCCACATCGGATGCATCTGAGATGTAGTAAATCTTTGATCTCGTGATTCAGTATACGTAAATGTAATGGGACAGATGTGTCCGATGTGGATAAAAAACCCTCGAAATGTAAAAATGCATCCGATGTGGATTCTCAAACGCGGCATATAAAAGATACAGCCACAAAGCACATGCTTTGTGGATACAACTGTTGGTTATGACAAGTGACATTATTGCAAATGGTCGTTTATCTCTTATGTTAGGACTTTGATTCGTAAGATATTAATCATAAAATAGCATCACCTACAAAAGGGTAAACGGACATGACTCCTTTTTTATAATTTAACTTTAATATTTTTTATGGATTCTAAGTACTAAAATTGTAACATGTCACGACTTCGAAACTTCAAAGTCACGTAGAGCTTGTCACTGTTGTAAGTTGTAACTGTGTGACTGATAAAACTATATCAGTTACAAAATCACTGTTACGTGGAATATCGCCCATCCCTAGCCACAGCACTTCTTCAGGACAGGAATACAATCGCGAAAAATTGTATAAAATACACATGATTTTACAGTTGGTAGTGTTGAGTGTTGGCAGGTTGGGGATATATTGTGGGTGGCAGCTTTGTAAAGTGACAGTGACAATAGTGACACCTATTTCGATTATCGGAATTAATTTGTCAATAGCTGTTGTCATCAAGAGGAAAAAATTTGTTTTGTAGAATTTATAGAAAAATTATTCAAAAAATGTCTTCTAATGTACAAAAAGCGCAGCAACTAATGGCCGAGGCCGAGAAGAAAGTTTCCTCAAGGGGATTTTTCGGTTCTCTTTTTGGGTATGTATCACCATTTTATAGTTACTCTATATTCATTGAAATAATTAAAAACAGTTTATATTTTGTTTATTCAACATTTCGGAGTTTTGTCCTACATATATATGTTTTCAGTGGGTCAAGCCGTATTGAAGATGCAGTGGAATGTTACCAAAGGGCTGCAAACCTTTTTAAAATGGCTAAAAGTTGGGATTCAGCAGGAAAAGCTTTTTGTGAAGCAGCAAATTTGCATTCAAGAAGTGGTGCTCGTCACGATGCTGCTACAAATTATGTAGATGCAGCAAATTGTTATAAAAAGGCTGACATTAATGGTAAGTAAATTAAAACCTTTTCTACCTAGTTACATATATAAATTTAGAGGTCAGACAGATACCAGTTAGTTAAACTGTTATCAGCTTAAAATGTATATTTTTTTAAAAGCTAATTGTACTATGAGCTATTATTTATATTAATTTACTGAAGTAAATTATTTTTAATTTAAATATTTTTAATATGAAATTTTTGATATGAATTGCTAAGTTGAAAACATATTTCTCTATAGAGCTGTTGTGATTGTGGGGAAACTATTTAAGCAGAAATTATTATCAAACATTATTGCAAACTTTTATTTTCAGAGTCTGTAAACTGCTTGTTAAAAGCAATAGAAATCTACACAGATATGGGTAGATTCACAATGGCAGCAAAACATCATCAAACAATTGCTGAAATGTATGAGACTGACTCTGTCGACCTAGAGAGGGCTGTTCAACACTATGAACAAGCAGCAGACTACTTTAGAGGTGAAGAAAGCAATTCATCTGCTAATAAATGCCTTCTAAAAGTCGCCCAGTATGCTGCCCAACTTGAAAATTATGAAAAAGCAATACAGATATACCAAGAAGTGGCTTATTCAGCATTGGAGAGCTCTCTATTGAAGTACAGTGCCAAAGAGTATCTGTTTAGGGCTGCCCTTTGTCACTTATGTGTGGATGTTCTCAATGCCCAGCATGCCATAGAAAGTTATATACAAAGGTAAGCATTTATAAGATGTTAACAAAATATCAGTTAAATTGTAGGGTTTCCTTTGGAATTGAAATATATATACACTATCTATTTTGTATTTACTATTAGCATAATTTTGGGCTCTAGGTACCCAGCTTTCCAAGATTCAAGAGAATACAAGTTATTGAAAACACTGATAGAACACATTGAAGAACAGAATGTTGATGGTTACACAGATGCTGTGAAGGACTATGATTCTATTTCCCGTCTGGATCAATGGTACACCACAATCCTGTTACGTATTAAAAAACAACTGAATGAGAGCCCTGATTTGCGTTAAAATTATTTATTGCCGAATTCCTTTGTTGTTCATACTGTTTAAGTGTTACAATGAAAGACCCATAGTTTATTTATTGTTGATTTTTTTTTAGTGTTTGTGTTTGGTCTGATGATAGCACTTTACTTTAAATTCCTTATTAAAGCATTTTATCATTCACATAACATCCCTTTTGAGGGAGACACATTAATTTTTTCTCTGCTTTTTAATTGCATATAACTTTCAACCAATTAGGTTTAGTTTTCAAAGCTCCTAAATAACCTATATTAAAATTTATTAGCAAAAAATACCGAGTGTTTTAAAAATATATTCCTTTTCAAAACAAGCTATAACTCTTGGAATGAGTGTTTAATTACTCTATTTCAATCTAGATAAGGCCTATAGTATGTGATAAGTGACATTCTAATGTTTATAGTATGGTTTTAAATAAACATTTATTTTTTTTATTTTGTTTCTTTTTGTTTTTTTTTTTTTGTAGGTAAGCAAAGCTTAATTTAGGTAGGTTTCAGGCTTATTTTATAATATTTGATATTATAAAATAGTGTTGTTAAATTAATGTGCTACTTTGGGCCAAATTTAATTAGTGTGAGTCATAGGACAGTTAATTTATTAATAAAATTCGTCTTTTCAAGAAGAAATATTATTTTTATTATTATTCTTGTTTACTACGTATGTACAGTTTGGTTTCCCCAGGAATTTTATTTTTAAATCACAGAACAAAAAAGTTTTTTTGTAGCATTAGCTCTAACACATTTAAGAGGTTTATGTTCATTGTGGCTTTTAATATAATACGTTTAGGTTGAGGGGTAAATTTATTAGAAAAAGTGTGTACTCAGGTACTCTGGGAGTTTCAATGGAATTCAAGAATTTCAGAAGGAATTCGGTTTTACCTAAATAAATATGGGATGAGCAAAAACAAAATTGAAATATTTTCTAAAAGAAAAAGAAGGTATAGGTATCTAATATAATAAAGTGATATAACAAAAAAAATAAGATAAGTTGTTTTAAAATGAAGGAATTACATAATTGTAAAATAAAGTTAATTTATTACAGTGTGATTAGATTTGAAATTTTATTTGTAGGTACTAATCTAATGTAAGTATAAGGCTTCAGGTAAAAGAAATGTAGAGGCTGTTTCACGTAGCAATTTCTATTAGGTACTTTATATATAAAACCTATAGTAGCTATGAAAAACCTTCAGATGGTAATATAGACTTGTATTTTTTTAAATAGAGAACCCTATAATATTACAAATTTGTATAGAGCTCTCAAGACAAGTTTGTAGATAAGCAATACTATGGGTCCAAAGTCAAACTTTTCGGACTTATTAAAGATCTCTAGTAAAAACATGTCTTAGTTTGAAGACTTTGGATCTACAAATTGCTAGATTTTATTTAGTTTTCTTTCATTTTATGCTAAATTTAAAAATTAGTCGCGAGCAGAGAGGTGTTCTCATCTCAAGTTTACGTTTTTTTTTTCAGAGATTTGCTTTGGGTCACTAAAATCAAATTAGTTATACTTTTAAGACCAACCATTGTCCTCGAATTTCAATATGTAGCCATTATACCACCGTTCAGTATAAAATACAGCATACTTTTTCAGTTAAATTGTATTCACCAAGGGTTCTAGTGGTTCTACACTTTGCTATTTGTTTAATTGGCAGGATTCGCTTACCTAGAATTTGATAAATTTAAATTTTCTGTTGTTCTAAGAGTTTAATCTTCAATTTCGTTATTTTATAAGAGAATTCCGTGACTTCTGATTTCTGAAGGAGTTCCATCCAGATGTGTCTGAAATTTCATTTAAATTTACCCTTCGGTTTTGCCACCATAATCTCAATATTAAATTAATTTTTTTAAATTGAATAATTTTGTGATGTGATTTTCAAGTGATAATGGTATAATCAATTTTATTGCTGAAAACCTCTGAAAATCATTTCTTACTTGAAAAATTCCTTTACTGTGGCTCACTCTTGTTATAAATAGAGAAATGTGGCAAATTAACATTTTTCTATTTATGTTTTATATGTCGGATTGTGTGGATTAAATAAATGTTGTACCATACCATATAAGTTTACGAAAATTTAAAAGTGCTGGGGTACAGCTTTCCTGACACCCCAGTATATTAGACATGCCTTCAAAGACCCAGTGCTGTCCTTAGCACGAAGCACCGGATTAGTTTGGTTCTCCTAAATAATTCATTTTTACTTTTAGTACTTTTTGCTATCAAAACTGATACAAACAATTTTTACGATATTTTTTAATGTAATTATGAATTATTTTACCATAAGGCGTGTCACAACATAAAACTACTTGTATATTTAAGAGTTAATATTGTTTATTAACTCATATTTTAATTTAGTTCCAAGATTTTTCAAATATACAAATTGTTTCATGTGCTTGATACATCCTTTATCAGAGACTTGAGTATTTTATATTTAAAGTAAAAACGTCTTTAGGGATTTTTCAACTGTACTCCTAAATATCATAAAATATTAAAATTATACAAAATGAGCATCTGTAATGCTTGATATAGTACTGTAATCACATAATTTTTCTTATGTTTAATACGAATTGATCGAAATTTAGTTTGATACAATTTTCGTATTATCAAAATAAGTAAAAAATAATAATGGGTAAGGTTATATTTTAGTCTCCAAAGGATAAGGTTGTTAAAAATTCCTAAAAAAATCATGTATATCAACAGTTGATTTAATAAATAATATTATTTTTTGGTTATAACGTAGGTAGTGGTTTAATAATTCAATTATGCCGTAAAAATTAGTGATAACTCATATGCTTTTAACTATGTATAAAGTTAGTAAAAGTAATTTTCATAATTTGTATTAAATTAATACAGAGTAGTCGAATTTAACATTATGATATTAATGATTTCCAAAACCCAGAATGTTTAATCTATTAAATGAAAATCGAAATAAGGGAATAGATATTACAGTACATGTTTTGTATAAATACAGCTATTATAAGTAATTTCAAAAATACGAATAGCCTGTTTATTTCTTGAAAAATTTTGCTAGTAATTATTAATAAAAATATTTTTTTTATAAATGTGACGACTCTGTATGATATGTTTATTTTGTTCACTTATGTTATAGTTCTTCGTTTCAATAAAACATTAATTTTGCTCATCAATAAATAAACAGATGGAAAGAAATGAATCATTTAGAATACCTGTCAATTAAATGAGGACTTAATATTTAAAATTTTTGGTATTTTACACTTTTGAATTATAAATATCTAACATAGGTGAACACAATTTTTTAAATATTGTACATTTCGTTTTGTAAATATTTTTTTTAAACAAAGTTGTTTTGCAATTTTTAATAAATATGTGTCCAAATCAGCAACCAAAAAGAAAGCATTGGGTAATCTAAGCAAAAAATAATAAAACAAGATGACGAGATTAATTTATCCTAATGTCTATTTCCCTTTATCATTATTTATTATTATGAATTCTGCTTTTATTATTGACATGTCCAGAAAAATATAATTTTTATGTTAAACTGCTGAATTCAGTTAAATTGGATTACCTCAAAAAACTGAGAAAATTTTGGACACTTATGTAGAGTAATAACTAATAATTGTAGTTTTAACACATAATTCGAATAATTTATTAAAAATAAGCACATAATGTGTTTTAGCTCAGTATACTACTTGCACTCGTACCGTCGTATTAGCTTCGAAAATTTTATAAATAAAAATAAACACGGTTACGAAGTTTAGTTATTTGCCTATATTGTGTGTAACATATCTTATGTAATCATTTTGCAGAAATACTGAGGAAATATAGTTATGTAGGATAAGATTCATAGGCGCAGAAATTCGTTTCTATTTTATATTTAGTCTTTTTACCGTGTTAGGAAGATACTAAGTCAAGTTTTTGTATAACCAACAAATTTTGTATAATTTGTTCTTATTATTCCAATAAAAAGTAATTGCTGATGTATAATGTTTATTCCTAAAGCGATTGGAAACTGCCAATAATTGTTATATGCCGCGTTCAAAACGATTTTTGACAGACCAAATAACCTTTTTACGTTTTATTTTTAAGAGCGTTTTTCTCAATTCTCCATTTTATATTTCAATGTCTTCCAAAAAATTATTTGTCGTAAATATTTTTTTTTGTTGGTTAAAATAATCAGATTTAATATTCGTATGTGAGGGGGTACTTGAGACAAGATGGACGCTACATCAAGTAATAAAATTGTAGCATAGCAAATATAGTGCTCAAATTTCTCTTTTAAAAATAAGCTAATAGACAGATTAATGTGATACTGTAAAATTTTTATAAGAAACCAAAAGGATTATATCAACGATAAGTTAGCTGTAGATTGTTGAAAAATAAAGAAGCAAGAATAAAAAAATGGGGTTGATGTGAGAAATGTGAAAAACGCTTTAAAATTTTTATATAAATATAGGAATTGCATAATGTATGTAGGTATATCAAAATATTTTTAATAAGTTACTATTTTTTTTATAGACATGTATAGTTTTACCGATGTAATTATTTTGTTTTGTAATGTAAGTCTTGTGTAAAATAATTTTCTCATTATTTAAAGTATATTAATTTTAAATGCAGATATAAAATATAATTTGGCAGGAATATGTATATGTACTATTACACTCCTTATGCTCTTAATAATTTATATTCCTTTTATGCACCAACATATATGTTATAAATTCTGTATATAAGTATTGTTTTAGTCCATAAAAATTCTGCCAAGTTCGCTGGAAATGCATTTTTTAGCAATTTATTGGGTAATTTAGTTCTTATTAAATTAATACATTAAAAAACATAATTTATCGTTAAACATAAATGTTTTTTTATTATATTTTAATCTTTTATTTATATATACACACACGCACCTTATACCCTCAAATAATAACATGTACAGAGAACATATTTAAATCTGAATGGGCGATGACGGTTCTGTCTCATTGAATTTCTGCGTTCGGTGCACAGTTCGGTGCCCTGCTCTGGTTCAATCTTGTGTCAACAACTGACACCAGTGTTTTGTGAGTGACGGACTGTGATCTGTGGACGGACTGACGGATGACAAGTTTGACTTTTGGCTATCGTTTGAAAAGTCCGGGGTCCGGTTGTTTCATTTGCAGAAAAATTTTTATTCTCATTCCTCAAAAAATAATAAAAATGGCACCATTTAAAATTGTTATGGTAAGACATGGTGAATCAGAATGGAATGAAAAAAATCTGTTCTGTGGATGGTACGACGCAAACTTGAGTGAAAAAGGTATGTAAAAATATAACCTTGTATGTCCTTTATACATAACCTCTATATTTACATAATTTTTCCAAAATTTTTTGGGGTTTACGCCTAAAAGAATAGATAAATACATCCATACGTTTTTCTTCAGGCAAGCAAGAAGCTGAAAATGCTGGTAAAGCTCTGAAGGATGCAGGCTATAAATTTGATATTGCATATACATCAGTTCTTACCAGAGCCCAAGTTACACTCCAGGCTATATTGAAAGGGATTGGGCAAGACGATTTACAAACTATCAAAACTTGGAGACTGAATGAAAGGCATTATGGAGGACTTACGGGCTTGAATAAGGCAGAAACTGCTGCTAAATATGGAGATGAGCAGGTATTTTTTATTTTACAAAGTATTTCCTGAAAAAGGTTAAGCATTTGAACAAATTATTAATAAATAGATATTATTTCCTTAATGGAAAAAGGTAAATTTGTTCTGAGAAGCATTGACAGAATATTAAAATAGGAGACATTAAAACAACTGTCTTTTAATAAACTTTGATCTATGTGCTAGGTGAATACATGTATTACCTATCTACTGATGTACTCTTATTTCTTTAAATTTATTTTTTATTAATTAAATGCTACACTTGTAAGGTGTTATAACCTAACTTTTTGTTTGGTGTATGTGTGATACTGGTTGCATATTCTAAAGGGATCACACATACATAAGCCAGCCCTGTTACAAGGGTATTTCACTGTACCTACTAAAAAAAAATAACTTTATTTTACACATAAATAATCTCATCCAACCACTTGTACTTTTGTACAATATATACAATTTTTGAATAAACATACTCATGAAGCTAATTTGTTTACGAAAATCCATTGGTTCATGGCTTGTTTTAATTAAACATCAAAATATATAATTTTTATTGAATTAATCATTAGTATTTAAGTATACTCTGTATGCATATTTTGGTTATTTGAAACAGGTAGCTATCTGGCGGCGCAGCTTTGACATTCCACCACCACCAATGGAAGCTGATCATGCTTACTATGACACTATTGTTAAGGATCCCCGGTACTCTGAAGGACCGACTCCAGATCAATTCCCTAAGTTTGAATCTTTGAAACTTACTATTGAACGTACTCTGCCATTCTGGAATGAAACTATTGTGCCACAAATTAAGGCTGGCAAGCAAATTTTAATTGCTGCTCATGGCAACAGTTTGAGAGGCATTGTCAAACATCTTGACCGTAAGTTGAGTCTTAATTTTTATGTTATGGTCATGGTACAACAGAATGTATTTTTGTTTCAGAACTAACAGATGATCAAATTATGCAGTTGAATCTTCCTACAGGAATTCCGTTTGTGTACACTTTAGATGATAACCTAAAACCAATCAAGAGTTTGGAATTTTTGGGAGATCCAGAAACAGTAAAGAAAGCTATGGAAGCAGTAGCTGCACAGGGCAAAGCCAAATAAACAAGTAGAGTTTATTTTATTTAACAATTAATATTTATTTAATAAAGAAAATTTAAAAATTTGTTCATAATTGTTGTGAATTGTGTATGTGAAGTTGAGAAAATTAGATAACAGTCGATTTTTGTTTTATTTCCTTATATTTTGACTTGTTGTTTTACTAAATATTCCCCAAAATGTCTCTTTTTTTTTATAAAGGGTCTTATGTCAAAATGGTTACTCTTTAAATAGCTCCTAAAGCCACCTGCTCTTCTTTTAAAGTAAATTCTTCTCTTTAAATTTTGTGTTCCCAGAGGGGGGGCCCTTTGGGAATATTTGGGGTCTGTGGCCAGGGTCGCCGAAAGCCATGGTGGGCCCCGGGACAATTTTATACAAAAATCAAAATCAAGTACTCTTTATGTTGCATTTCTAACAAAGAGAAAGGTCCTCAAACAAAATCAGATCCTTTCTCAGCGAAACCTATAAAAAAGGCCCTCTGCTTGTATTTTTCGTAAAGCAGGTGGTCCCTTTTTTGGTGAACTTCTAAAATATTTTAGTTTATTGAGATAAAGTAACTAATTTAAAAATAATTTATGACTTTACTAATTAATAAAATAAACTTGGCAAAAATTATTCATTTTAATTAGTCTTCAATCCTAGATTTAAACCCGGAACCTCTCGCATGATAGCCAATTGCGGTAGTCTCGGCTCCATTGACAGACCTAACATTTTAGTTTTAATACCTGTATTGATTTCGTAATTTTATTAAAATTTACGGTTTATTTGTAAATATAAACGAATTAGAAATGCTATTATTTGTCATTTTAATGTATATCTAATCTAAATTACTAAAAAATATACTAACAATTAGTTTGACAGAATTGTAAAATAAATATTTATTATGGTTAACCAACCTAGGAACTCTGATTGGCGGGTTTCATTTTTGTGCAGTGTTCTTACTATGCAAAATGGATATGAAATATATTCGTTCAGTTGAACTCAGTGATGTACTTTTTCGTTTTTGAGTGTGTGAGTAGAATAGCTACTATCCATGTGGGTGTAAAAAAATGATAAGCTTTTCTAGCCTCTTCAGCCGAACTGGAGGAATCGGGTCTGAGAGGGCTGGGTGTTAGGTATTTGAGAGGATGTTACTGACCCAGCATTCATCTATTGCTATACTAGGCAGTAGCATGAGGCTCAAACCCACTATACGTTACCACAGAGTCACCTCGCTCGATATCGCAAAGCAACCATGGTGTCTCGTATGCTAACCCCTTCACATTGTAGCTGAAAGAGTGGCAGGGGCGGATCCAAAACCTTTCCAAGGGGGACAATTCACTGTGTTCGTAGCACGAGCTGATTTTTTTCATTGGGTGTCAACGGAATCAATAACTAGGCTTAAGGGAAAGGGGCAATTGTTCTCCCTCCTTGGATCCACCGCGGTGAGAAGAGGCTACATAAAACAGAATCCTACAGGTTGAAACATAGGGTACGGTAACAAGGTAGAAAGTATTATAGAGGACACACAGTCCTCTTTAATCAACATAGACAGTGATACACTTCTGCATCAGACCCTATATAGTAGAGATTTCGAGTAGAAACGCTTGGAAACAAAACAAAGAAGTATTTTTGTGAAGGGTTCGTCTGTTTGATTTGCAGGTGGTTCTAGAACAGACGAGAGCACTGAAACCGGTATCTGTGGTGAGCACCACGGATTTCGAATAGAAATATATTCGCCATCTTTAAGAAATATGTATGTTAGGTTAGGTTGAAGATTATATATTAGGTCTGTTCCAACAGCGCGAAAACCGTAATATAACCGTACAAATCATGCGCTGTATACAAGTTTTGCGTAGAGCGCATGATTTGTACGGTATTATTATGGGTTTCGCGCATGTTGGAACAAACCTAAAATAATTCTCTCCATACAGTTCAGCCCTCTACGAGTAAATTTTAACTACAGCAGCAGACTGAGCTTGTGCGGGGAAGGGACGGATATTATTATTTTTAGTGCTCTTTTGCAATACCAAGGAATGGTTATGATCCTATCTATGAACTCAGATTCAGTTGCTAGCTCTTTTAGCGAGCGGGTAGGATTTCTCATTGCCCTCCACTCCACCCTACTGTGTCCCAGAACCCAGATCAAAGTATCCTTGTTTTTTTTGCAACAACTCGGTTGCAGTTCAGAACTTTTAGGGCTGTCTGGCTATCTGAAAAGATCTTTATAGCTTTGTTAGTAGAAGGAAGATTGACAACTATCATTTCCAATTATATAGCGATATTTTATGCTTGGTAGATCGTGGCAAAAGTGCCCATAGGTTTATTGATTGATTGATTGCTAGTGATAGGTCCTCGTTCAGGCAGTGGGCCCTCGTTCGGTCGTTGGGCCCTCGTTCAGACAGAGAGCCCTCGTTCAGGCAGATGGCCCTCGTTGAGGCAAAGGGCCCTCGTTTAGATAGAGGGGCCTCGTTCAGGCAGAGGGCCCATTGGTTTTACCACGATTTGATAAATCGCTATGCCACTTATCCTTCTGAGGGTCTAGAGGAAAACAAAATTAATGGTTTTCCCCAACCAGAGTAGTTTGCCGAAGCTTTTCGAGTTTTCTCCTCATGGTGAATGGAACGATAACAGTTTTCTGAGGTTTCACGGACATCTCCTTCTTCTCGCACCATCTATTGTTCATATTTAGGGCTTGTTGAACGATTACACCTCGTACAGAAACTTCCCAATTTTATTTTCACCTGAAAGCTTGCATTGAATACTACCCCTTTTGTGTGATTAATATTATAACGCTGTTTTTTGAACGCTATTACCAACTCTAAGTGAAACTTTAAACAGCACATAGCAAGTAGTTGATTGATATACAGATACCTAACGAATGTAACATTTAAAGAAAAATAAGGGCCTATCAAATAGGTAAGTAGGGCCATAAATTGAGCGTAATGCCTGGCACGTGGTTGTTACGACAAAGTGGATGTTATCCCAGCGTGCCACGCGTCATATTTTTGTTCTGAGATACTTTTATATATTGTGGCGTATTCCACTGTGTCCATTTACCAATATCGCGTGTAGCACAGATGTGATAAACAGTGTCGTTCGTTAAAAAATCCGTATAAAAAATAAAATAGGGTGACGGGTATTTAATTCCGCATTAGTGGGAATTCGTTAAGCGCGCTCTTTCAGATGCTTTAATGGCGAAGTTAGAGACGAAAAATATAAAAAAGGGATTTACAAAGAATCGTTTTATAAGAAGTTTTTATTACACACATCATTTTAAAACGTAATTAATGCGCGCCTCGCTTTCTAAACTTGACACCCCCAATAAAATTGCTCCTATGAAAATTGTTTTTTAATGCAATATAAATTGCACGAAGAGCGATATTTTGTCAAAATATGATCGTTTATTCTTATTTATTTCGTCATATTTGCAATTTCTTTGGTACACATTCCCCTACTTCTACTTTCAAGAGTGCTCATTTTGTAAAGTCAACAGATACATTATAAAAATTTGTGCTTAAATGTACAAAACCGTGTTCAGTACAAAATAAGAGCAATAGTAAACGATGAATGGAAAAACATCGCAAAAACCACGAAAATAGGTTGCATGACCACGTCAATATTGAATTTCTTCAGCTCCTGATGGACAACCGATACTATACAGGGTTCAGAAATAACAAGGAGATGTAACTACTAACAAAATATCGTGCGGTCCTGAATAAGACATATTCTAAGGGACACAGACGGGTATAATATCCGCTGTTGTCATATGCCTAATTCATTATTCTCGTTTTGTTTACAAAATTATTTACATATATTAAGAAAGCTAAAATAATTCAACCTATTTTATTGCAAGTGAATCAAAAAAAATTTTGAATCATTAGTTATATTAAATTTAACTAAATTAGGTGTAATTTCACTAAATAATTTTCAATAAATTCCAGAACCTAGTGATGTAAAGTTGGAAGTGGCAACATGGCTTACACCGGCATGGATATTTACGTTGTTTATTATAAGCGCACAGCGTCTTACACATTTATTCATTGATAACAATAATATATCTGCGTAAAATTCTTCTCTTTATCCCTTCTCTCACCTTTCGTCGCATCGCCCCGCGTCTACAAATAGAGTGTATGGATTGTCGAATTAATATCGTGAATATTATATTTTATCTCTGTTATCTCTGACAGGGTCCCTACTATTTCATAGGGACAGTATTGCTATTTCTTGAACGGTAACAAAAGCAAGTTGGTCAAATATAGACAAAAGTTGCTAAGAAACTTTTGATATCTACAGGGAGATTCAAAATATCGGACAAAAAATAAATGAATTTAAAGAAATGACAATTTCAATTTTTTGTCCGATATTTTAAATCTTCCTGTAGATATCAAAGGTTTCTTGGCACTATTTTAATGAGCACAAAACTGCGCAACTTTTTTCTAATTTAACCAACTTTCTATAATATGTTACCGTTTAAAAAATATCAATACTGTCCCTATGAAATAGTAGAGACCCCGTATAATAATTAGAAGACTCAAAAAGACCAAAATAGTGCATAGATCCAAAGTTGGAACATCGAAACAAAAAGAAGGATTGGATGAACTCTTGTTTTAAGCCTGAAATATAGCTAGTTGCAATACAAATTAAAAATGTACAAAAACATAATTAGTTGTGATTTGATAGAATTTTATAACGATACTCCTTTTCAAAAAATAAGAGGACATTCTACTGCTGAAACCATACCACAACCTCATTTCCCGCATCCATAATCCGAGTTTTTGACGAGAAATATTTGGAACTCACTGTATTCTGAGACAAAAGTATGTACATCATTGAGTTTTAGTTTTAATCATGATGTACTTAACATCATGGTTTTAATTAGCCCATGTTTTCTTTATGGTGCTTGGTGCTTATAAAAAAGCAGGTGAATATGGAAGATAATCCGGAGTGATTAGTCCAAATGAAAGGGCTATTTAACAGCCCTATTTGTAAATGAATCAAACATCTAAATTAAATGGAATTAGCGGTGGTTATTGTTTTTTAGGTTGGGGCGAAATATGTCAGTGGTGTAGAGTTTTTAGACATATAGGTTGGCGAAAATTTAATGAAAGATTATGGGGATTTTGGTTAACTGTTATAGGTACAAAATTGGTCGAAGGGATGAGTATTTTCAAGAATAATTTATTGGTCTTTCAAAATTAAAATATCAGGTCCGGTTTCAAAGATATCTGGCCAAAAACACAATTGGCGATTTTCGTTTTTTTTAATTATAATAGATATACCTTTGCTTTGAAAAATAAAAAACATTTACTAAACGTTATTTTTGAAAGTCAAATGCCGTTTATTTACCGACACATATATTTTCACAACCCAGTATGGATATATGCATATGCCATCAAATAGTAGTAAAAGTTATTATTCTAGTGTAGTGTTTGAAAGTTTCGTTAAAGTTCGGTTGTGATTTTGGAGGTTACCAGACAAGAGATCCTTACAACATGGACAAGAGGAAATTTTTCAGTTACATTGGATAATGCATAGCAACTCTTTCCTAATTCAACTATAGTAGGTAGAGGCGAATTACTACAGTATAGCAAAAGGGCCAACTTGGTCATCCTCTATTCTACTTCTAGTTGCCTTTTTGTTGCAGTCTCTTCTCTATCTACTTTTTAATGGAATTGTGCCGCTTTCTTTAGTAATTTAACTGTATCTTCCACCTATCTCGACTCTAGAAGGCAAATGTATCGCCCTCTCTTACTGAATACCTTGGGAGTATTAATCATCAACTGACTGCATTACTACCCATACAGCACAAACATATTTCGAAAATATTATTTCAAAAATATTACATTGAAACATTTTTAATGTTGTATAAATATTACGAAACATCCCAGAAATTCTGAAATGTGCCTAAAATATTATTAGACTAAAAAAAAGACATTTATAAATATAGATGTTTATTTAAAATACACAAAAATCAAACATTGATTCTTAAACAAACAAACAAACAAACAAATAAATAATTTTTAAACATTACTTATTTCATAAAATATAAATCGCTTTATTTCCACAAATTCCTTTAAATGCACATATTTTTTTTTAATAAATGCCCCAAGTAAAGAAACATTTACGATTATTACAATCTGATCATTAAGATAAATTAGCAATTTTATTCTAATCTAACTTATCAAGGGATGAAAAACTTCATAAACTAATATTCTACTCATTAGTAGGTATACCTTAGAGTCTAATTATTTAGTTACACTACCGTTAACGTATAACACTTAACTGCACTATACTTACTGAACTAACTAAAAAGGCTTGATTCTCTTGAGTCTTCTTATTAGATTGGCATTGTTGAGGAGCTGGATAATCTCAAGGTTTCCATGTTGGAGCAGTAGTTGGTGAGTACTGGCAAATTTTTGTATTGTATTTTCAACAGTCTCAACTTTAAGGTCCCTATGAAGATCAGTATTGTGGCAGTACCAGGGTGCATCGACGATGTTCCTTAATACTTTATTCTGGAAACGTTGAATAACTTCGATGTTAATTTTACTGGCACAGCCCCAAAGCTGGCGAATCGCTTAATTTTCACCAATTTCTTTAAATGCACTAATCTGAAACAAATTATAAGTAATTAAAATTGTTTTAAATTAACTATAGTAAAACAAACAATACTCATGCCTACACAAAATATGAATCTCCGCTTTTCAATCAGCTGTGTAGAAGTAGAACTAATAAAAAAACTGGTGAAGGGACAGCAAATGTAGGTTATATTTAAATAGAAATAAGAATATAAAATATCTATACATTTGATAAACGAAATAGCGTCACTCGCCTCAGAGAAGAGTTAAAGTTAATAAACCTAACCTAAACAAGTATTGTAATACTCGCCTCAATTTCTAAAGACATATTCTGCTTCCCATATAACAACAGCACAACGCATAAATAACAAAAAAAAAGGAAATGACAAAAACCGACAACTCAAATCTATAATTATTTAGAATATAGGGTTGTCTCTCACTTGACACGATGAGATAAAATAACTACATATCCCATCTTGGTCTTCTTACAAATCAGAAATTCTTCATTAAGTGTTGGCCTTTTACAACCTAACCCGCTTAGTAACCTATTGTGTAACATGTATACCATGTTTCAGAAACATTTTCAGTGAAATATTTAACTAAAATATTTTAGAAATATTTCAATAACTTGTGCGTGAAATGTTATATGTTTGAAACATTTGAAATATTGCTGAAACACTTCTGAAATAATGTGTGATGTATGGGTAATAACATTAATTCTGGAGTACCACACGCCTTCGTGGATTTTACCCCATATAAAATTAACGCGTAATTTCAGTAATACCTATTGTACACCACTGAAGATTTTGTTATTGCTTACTTTATTTTTTTGTGATTCACATTTCACTTATTAAAAAGAAGCTCAAACATCTTGCTTCCCTGCGCTCATTAATTTCCTTTTAAAGAATATTCTACTTCCTTTTTACATCGAGAGGTATTTAGTTTGAAAAAGTGGAGAAAAAGTAGGCGGTCGAATTACAATTATGTTTTAAATAAAAATTAAGACGGTATTCAGCAGAAAAATATCAAATCGGGGCTCATTTAAAGAGGCTTACAAACGAAATAAATTGATATTGGAATGAAATAAGTCGTTTCGGAAATTGTAATTGTAATTAGCAATACGATTTTGATTACTTTTTTACATTTTAATTAATCGTATCATCATTTTGTCATTTGAGTAAATACTGTTCGTTTATTAATGAAACAAATAGGTAGGTAATTGTATTTTTTACACCAAATTTTTGTTAGATATATTACTGATATTAATACAATAATATATGAATATCTATTGTTCTAACTAAAAGGAGTGATTCACAAAAAATGTATACCATGAAAAAATTCACGTATTTCGTAACGTTCTATTCTTCTAGTTTACTAGTTTGGATTTAATTCAGAGCTGTTCGTAGTTATTATAGACATGACTCGTATCTCTGTCTTTGTCATTCATGGCCTACTTTAGAAACATTTTTTGTGGATCACTCTTTACATTTTATATCTAAATGGTATGCTTGCTTAAACATTTAATCTGTAGATAAATAACCTGTCAAAATAATCCAAAGATTGTTATAACTTTCAACCCGCCCCTCGTACCTTTTTAGAAAAAAGTCGGCAAATAAATATGCATTCCAAGGACAAGGGATCGTATATCTAAGGGGGTTGCAACATAGCCTTTCATCTTCGACACCATTTTTATTCGAAATAATAGTCTCCAAGCTTACCAATTTATGAAAAATAAATAAGCGGTTTTTTAAAATAATATTTTCATTGTGTTCGACATAAAATATTTAAATTTAATCAATTTTTTATGATTTCACGTGTGATAGATAAAATACATAGTATGTCGCAACCCCTTAGATATACCAACCTGACCTTTATTTTGTTTGGAATGCCTAATAATCTAGGATGCGTTGAAATAATATGTCAAAGTTGTCAAACCTATTGAAATAAATCCACGTCACCGAAATAAAATTTTTGAAATCATTTTAAGTAAGATTTACTTTTTGCTATGTAATACAACATTGTACGTGTTCTGAATATGTAATTTTTGTATTTGCATAATTAAAAAATTCTTTAGATATGATGTCGAATCAACTAATTTTTCAATTTTCAGAAATTAAGATGGGATTAAATTTTCAATCAACAGAAAAGTATGGAACATCCAGGTTTATACCAAAATGAGCTCATGTAAGTAATTATGATTTAAATATATTTTTACTTTCCTATCTCTATACAGATATAAGGAAAGTATAGGAATCATGATTTTTATTTATTGTAGAAATACTTCATATATTTATCAAAAACATTTAGAATGGTAGCATCATTTTGTCATTTGAGTAAACACTTTTTTATTAATGAAAACATACCATGTATTCTTTATACCAATTAGATATATATTACTGTTATTAATAAATTCATAGATGTAGATATTATATTGTTATATACCCTTTTTTATGTTCATGTATGTTTTCTTAGACATTTAATCTGTTGTAAATACACATCAAAATAACCCAAAAAATTGTTATAACTTTTAACTTAGATGTTGAATCTAATTTTTCAATTTTCAGAAACGAAGATGTAATTTTCTATCAACAAAAAAATATGGAACATCTAGGTTTATGTCAAAATTAGCTCAGGTTAGTAATTTTGATTTAAATATTTACATTTTTTATTTATTATAGAAATTATTTATATTTTTATCAAAATCATTTAGAATGGTCGTTGCGGTGAATAGATACTGTTGATATAGTACATTACATTACGAGTGTGGAAAGTGACATTTTTTACACGAGTGGGAAATATTGTCGCACGAGGCATAAACCGAGTGCGACAACCACGCGAGTGTGAAAAATCACTTTCACATAAGTGATGTACAATATTTTTCTGGCTATAAAAGTTCCATCAAGATGTGGCTGGTTTTAGATTTATTTTTTTATTTGCCTTATTGAATAAATTTTAAAGCGTTTTACATATAGTGTTTTGTCAAAATTAAAAATATTGCGATTCCATTTACAATTTCATAGGATGTTAAAGATAAAATAACATTAGGTACAAAAAATATTAGAATACATTCATGTTTTTCTTTAGTTTATTATTTTTTTTTAAGAAAAATAAAAAAAAATATTTATTAATGTTTTCTGAACAGAAATTAAAATTAGTACGAAATAAATAGCTGAAAGAATATTGTAGGGGTTCTATAACATGTATTTCAAATAAATAAACAAGAATAGTCGTATTTTTTTCCTATTTTCATATTTCTTCAAAATAAAAAATAAAAAAAAATAAAGAAAAGATTCACCGGGAATTGAACCAGCGTCACTAAATAGTCGCTAAATGACAAGTTGCAAAAGTAAGACACTATACAATCTTCTCTGTTACGGTTTTGTCACTAATTAAATATGTGTATGAACCAGGAAAAAGCAAAAATAATGTAGGTAGCTACTTAAAAATCTGATGTGTCCAACACATGACTTTCCTAACTAGTTATTATAAGCTTTTTCCGGTTATTTTGTAAAATTTTGTATAGAACAAAACTTATAGATAATAATATTAAAAGTAACTTTTATTTGAAGAATTTTCTTTCCCAAACGTAAATAACAGATATATTCTATAAAATATAAAAATGACCACCCATAAAGTACCCCCCCAGATGTCCCGACTCTGCCCAAAATCTAATCAGCTCATTGGACGCTGGAACAAAGCTTAAGTTTAAAATTTGGTGTTACTTTCCCAAGTGGTCGTAGGAAAAAATATTTTTTCGTTTTTGTTTTTCTGATTTATTTTTAAATTTCAACCCCCCTTAACCCACATTTTTATTCGAAATCAATTGGCTCTATCTCCTTATAGAGCTTGATTTTTACTAAAAATTTTGTGTTTATATCGGGTGTTAATGAATACGTGTTAGGGCATGTAGAACATGCAAAAATAGAGTGAAAAGTTCATATAAACATGTGCTCTTGGAGCTTTGGTTTCGAAGCTAGAGCTCTTTAAAGACTAAGAAATGTATTCTGAGGACCAATGTCGCATCCAGAGTTTAAGTTTGAGGGGGTAGGCGTAATAAAGTTTAAGTCTGAGGGGGGTAGTGGTAATATTTGAGATTTTATTTTTGATAATAATACATTTTAGTACCTATAAAAAGTTAGGTTTAAAGATTCTTTGGGGGGTAATTACCCATATTACCCCCCCCCCTCCCCGTACAGCCTATTTTTTAAACAAGTTCCGAGCCCAATGAGGCTATAATAATTTCACTATCAATGATTTAAAAATGTAATTACGAAAATAAATCAAACTCAAATGTGATAGACGTAAAATAAAATGAATTAAACTCCAAGCCAATATCACATAAATACTAACGACCGTCTCCCTTCAAAAGGTAGAGAGTGTTTAAATTTAATTTCTATCTCTGCTGTCTTTCCTTCGGATATAATTCAATACCTGTTGCGGTATTAGCCAAAGGAGTAGTTGTTTTTTGAAGTGAGACGGTCGTTGGTATTTTATGTGATATTGGCTTGGAGTTTAATTCATTTTATTTAAAAATGTGTTTACCTATTCGTTATTAAAAAAAATAAGCAACTATCTATATAATTTTTCTTTTTTTATATATACCTACCCATTTATCAAAATTAAAATGATTTAAAAAATATTGTTATCCAAAATTTAAGCCTTCATAAATTAATAAAGGGATTACTGCGATTCTACTCATTTTATTTTTATAACAAGAATTTTGAAACGAATATGTGGTAACATAAAAAGCATCGAAATACAATAAAAAGGCAACAGAACAAAGACAAAACGAGATGGGAGATGAGAGCGAGCCAACATCGTAATGTGGGTGGTTTTTTCAATTATAAACTCTATTTGGCTTAGCACAGATTGTTGTGTAATCAGTTTAGCTCGTTACGGGCCGCGAGCATTCGACAGTAAACTACATCGAGGAACAATCTAACTAAAGCAAACCTAAACCTAAACCTTAACTGGAGTAGAATGATTGCATTTTCGAACCGACATCCGTCTCGAACTTATTGTTACATCGTTACTCACAAATATTATTCATCTTGAAATTGTGTATTTATTTTCGTCTCTTGTCTCTGCGAGTTCTCCCTCTTACTCAATATTCCATATTTATTTAAATTACTTTCGCAGATGTTGCTACCTATGCCCGCCCCATCTAATTAACTCAATTTGCTGAGACGGCTAAATTTTATTCAAGCTTCCTTCTCTCTCGAATTAGTTACTTTAATTAGAAAAATGGCATTTAGAGTTTTTTACTACTCAGTTTCTTTCGGCAGTTTAAATCTTGTCTGGTTTCTAGACTTAGTTTAAGTCTACTCTCTTTTGGACTATTATTCAAAGAGCATGGTAAAAGAAAAATGGTCAAGGAATAGAAAAATGGAACGATAAAACGAGGGATATATTAATCTATTTGATTGATAATGTTCAAAACTCACGTACTGAAGTCCAAAGCTTATTGAACCCCTATAAATTAAAGAATATGCCTCATTGGGGCTGGCGCCATTTCTGGATATTGTTTGAGGCATAACGTGTGACGACGAGTTTCGTTATCCTAATCACATTTTCTACCTACACAATAATCAAAACCACTAAAAGATTTAACCCACAGTACTTTGACTACATTGTGCATCCTTTAGAATCGATGAGACCTCTTTTAGCTCATCAGCCAGCCTACAGATTTAATGTAGCAAAATTGTATATTGCACGATATTGGTCGGTTAAAAGAAAGGTAGATAGGGCGGATTAAAAATTTAAATTTTCTTCAAAAAATCTCCTGGTTCATTAAATACCGACGCGATAGGCATTCTGTGCTAGCAGGCGAATTGGTACCCCATTTTGGGTGAATTTTACTACGAAAACCAATAATTTTGAAATTAAATAACTGGACAACCATTTGAGTCAGGGTTTTTGTTAAATATCTCGGCGAGTTGTTAACCTAATATATATATACATAATTTTACTATGACCAGAGGTACATGGCCTCTAAAGTTAAAATATACTTTCTTTGAAATCATATTTAAGAAAGTACAATTTTTTATAGAATAAAGTGAAAAATCGATAATGAAATGAATTTATGGAAACTCATAAACAAATATCCAAAATACCGAATACGAAGTTAAGAATGAAGAAATCAATAAAAAATCCATGTGTTCCGGTAGGAACCGAACCTGAGATGTATTGCATCCCGTGAAATCGCGATAGGCAATCGACCATCAAAAAACAGGGGTCTTCCGATCCAGATTCCTTTAGCTTTACCTCTAAGATAACAACACTATAACAACTAACAAGTATTTGTTTTTCCTTTATGTTAAGAGAAGTGGTCCGAGGATATGTGTGGCGATTCGTTCGAAAGGCTCTCCGAAATGGTACAGTGCTATTTTACCTTGGCTTCTTGTTTTGGGACCTTTTCTGTCATTGTATAAATCACATTTCTTATACCAATCTTCTGCATCCCGTTAGCAATTGACCCAATAAAATCTTTTCCGTGCCAGTGTCCTTTTAGTAACATAATGTCCTCCTGAACAGCTGCTATGAAGCTCCTCCAACACACTTCTGATATTTGATTTCGGTAGTACCACTTAGCGGACTACATGTACTCCATCGGAGCTCTCCTACTTACGGTTTAATAGGCCATCGTGAAGATAGAGGGAATCCCACTGAGTTCAGTACCGTTTTTACCCGGAAAATTCGTAGGAGGACGATGGCCTTTCTTTTACTCTTTCTAAGGCTTTTAAGAGTGATTCAGTCTTCGTCATTCCCTGGCTTGATAGTGGTTGTCTGAAGACTAACTTCTTCAACCGGCTCATCTCGTTCTTCGAGCCTTTTACAGTACCGGCATTGTCGTTCTAAACAAAGTCGCCTGAAAATAATGTCTGGGTTGCTACGGAGATGGGCCTCTTTGATGCAGTACTTCCTGATTATTACTAGAAAGCCGACTAGGTGTGGGTGACCGGCTTATCTGGGAGGCATATCTGCTGTAATTATTTCTTGTTGGACTTCGGAAGGTTCCTTTAGGTGCATTTCTGGCCTCATTCCTCGATTTTCGATTTATAGAACGAGTCCTGCTTTTACAGGTTCTTTGAAGGTGTCCGATTCTTCCGTTATTAAAGCATTTTCTGCTTTCATTTTGGCTGTTTCGTTGAATATTTTGCAGCATGTTTAAGATTTGTGAGAGAGTAGGTTGGGGAATAGTATTAGTAGTGGCCTCTTCACTTTACTGAAATCTAATTTCTCTCAATTTTGCACGAGAAGATCTAGATATAATTTTGCTGCTTCATATTTCTGGACTGCAATCAGCGTCTTGTGGTTTTGTAGCCGAAGAGCTTGCTGCATTTCCACATCTTGTAGTCCATCAATGAATGTCTGTATGCCGATTTGTTCTAGGAAATCTTTGGGTGCTTGTGGATAGCCCAGATGAAGCAATGTTTTTATATTGGCCTCGAATTCCTGCAGACTCTCATTATTTTTCTGACTACGAACCTTTAGCTGCCTTTGAAATACCCGTTTCAAATACTGCTGGCCATACCTTGCCTCCAAAGCTTGGATGAGAGACGAATAACTGGCTTCCTCTCGGGGAAGTAACTGAAAAACGGTTGTTGCCTGTCCTCGCAGCGCCATGTCTTTTTCGGTCCAGCCATTGACTGTAGCTGCAGCTTCGCATTGGAGTCGATACATTTTTCATATTGTCTGACCGTCAAACGTTGGCTTAGTGGCCTTGTTAGTATGGTTTTGTGAAACTGGGTTTTGAATGTGGCTTGGTTCGGTTATAGATGAAGACGAGGTAGTGTTTTCAGCTTAAATGTTGCTTACGAAGCTAGGCTTCGAATTCTTTTTCTAATTCAACTATTTTAGTTCTAATTTGCCTTTCCAACTCTACGCTAGCCGTTCCTTGTTGTTTTAAATTCTCTTGTTGATGCTGTAAATTACATTTTAAATTATCTTGTTGTTGTGCTAAGAGATATATTCGACTGTTAAGCTAACCTACCTCTTGCTTAAGGTTTTCTTGAATTTGTAGCAAACCATTCATAATTTCCACCTCTGCTATCTACGCCTCTTTTAGTTTTCTTTTTCCTCGTCCTCTCTGCGAATTTTTCTTTCCTCTACTTGCTCCCTTCCGGCGCCCTTCCCTTTCTTGTTCTTCCTTCCTGCGCCTTTCTTTTTCTGCTTCTTCTTTCTTCCTGGGCCTTTCCTTTTCCTCTTCCATTTTCAAAAACCATTCTGGGGGACCCGAAATATTCATGCCTGCTTCGTACACAGTGGGTCTAGTATTTACCATGAACCGAAAATACTTAGGTAACTTTTATTTTTGATCACACCTCTATCACCAAATGTTACGCTGGTTTTTGGTAAATTTATTTTATTTGCAAACTCAAACTTTTACAATATAACGTATAACGCCTATTTTGAAATTCAAGCTAAAACTGTGACGTCAGGATCATCGACTTATATAGCTCCTTTGAACCTTCTCGAACCGTCCAGATGGTTCTTGACATGGACTGACATTTCTAGACTATTCTTTCTTCTTCTTCTTCTTCTTCTTTTACTTAAAATAGAGAAAAACACCTTGCAATAATGCGTTACTTATTCATACTTGCTTTTAAAAAAATAGGGAGTTGCTGCCGGGCTCCAGGGTTTTGGATTTCTGGGTATGAATTTTATATGACAATAAAATTTGATGTGTTTTGAGAAACTCTTTTGGTTCTGGGGAGAGGGGTTAAGTTTTGTTGGTTTTTAATTCGTAACATGAGTTTTTTTAATGCAAAATTACAACGGTATCTAACATTTTATTTATGCCTTGACTTTTGTTTCAAATCACAATTTCTCAAAATTTTAAAAACCTTGGGCACCGCCTTGTATGTGTGAAGATTTTGAACAACGTATATTAAGTAAGTTTTCATTATATTAGAACATATCAACGGTACAAGCTAGCAAAAATACCAATTTTTTTTCGTTTTTTTAAGTTTAAAAAATTTCCAAAAATAGGAATTATGAATTTTTGAACTTTAACACCCTGTTCCTTAAAGACTTATCATGGATATATTTGGGCTAGATGTTTAAGTACTACAATATATTCAAAATGAATAACATTCGACGGAAATCTATTTTGCATAAGATTATAAATATGTAACAAATTGGTATGTTTTCGATTAGATATCGCCATTTGTATTCCATATGAAAGTCAGACAGATTCTGGTAATTGAATTTCAAATCGAATTTCCTTGGTTAAAAATCATTATCTCGGGGTAATTGAAAATAAAGCGCAGTGACGTGTCGGTGTTCATTTAACGACGAACACGCTCAGCTAGGCGTATAGTTTGACGTTCTATTTCATTCTATGGTCAATTCAGACCGTGCGGGATGGTTAAGAGTAGAAGGGAATACACTAACTTTGTCCCCGGGGATCCCATTGCGGCTTCGCCGACGCGGGAATATAATATACATTATTCATCCAACATTCAATTATATCTCAAATCTGCACTATGTTTTTTTATGGTTACTTTTTCCAGGATACCTATGTCATGTTATATGTCTTA
Source organism: Psylliodes chrysocephalus (assembly GCA_927349885.1). Lineage (NCBI taxonomy): Eukaryota > Metazoa > Arthropoda > Insecta > Coleoptera > Chrysomelidae > Psylliodes > Psylliodes chrysocephalus. The sequence continues at coordinate 21,413,290 of OV651826.1, read as the reverse complement.
AAGTTTCTCGACTGGAAATAAGAATTTGTTTCTTTATTGCATCATTTATTGCAGTATAACAGACAGTCATCAGGTATAACGATTTTGTTTTTTATTAGACATCAATTTAAATTTTTTTATGGGTTGACGTTCCTGAAATACAATCTATATAGGGTGTTCCAGAGTGATATGTACATGCTTTAACCTTATGTGAGGGACACTTGGATGATTCTAAATCAGCCATTATTAAGGGATCTAGCATACTAGTAATACAGTTACCTACTCTTGGGCCCCGAGACACACCGGAGTAGCAAGAGATTGCAGATAGTCTCACAAGGAAAGGGGCTTACTCTAATACGACCATCCGATTTATATATCAGAAGCCGGCTTTGTTAATTAAATAATCGATAAAACAAACAACTAGTTTTGAAACTGCGTTTTAAAAAATTCAGCGAACGTTGGAAGCAGTGTACGTTAAAAATATTCAACCATAAGATTAAGCGCAAAGTGACCAAAACAGACATAAAAAATAGTACTATCTTTTATCTCCCTCTTGACACAATGTTTTTCATTCACACGCATAGCAAGCAAATATTTTAAACAAGTTCATTTTAAAAATCAGTTAGGTACACGATATAACCAATATAATTCACACTGAAAAATGAAATTGTAAGAATTAAAAAGACTTCACATTGATTGTAAAATTTATCAAGTGTTCAGAAATTATAGTGAATAAATCTTTTTATTTGCCAACAATTTAAAAATATAATTTTTATGTATGATGTTGTTTTTGAGGCGAAAAGAAATGGCCCAACCTGGAATACCAGAGTCTTTGTTTTGTTTTGACCAAATAAAAATTTAGACGAAATCTGCGTAGATAGGATATACCCATTAATATTGGGTGATTTGGAATAATTCGATTAACGTATTTACATTTTACTTTGAAACAAAAATCCCTTAATTTTATATGATGACTTTTTTTGACTCTGCCCTTGTCTTTTGATCCTCAAGCTGCTGCATTTATATTTTTTGAGCGAATAATTGATTTAGAAGTGAATTCGATGATGATTTCGATCATGATTTTCGATAATAATTTCGCAAATTTCGAGAAAATTGTAGCGATTTCGGTGATTTCGAGTGAAAACGTACCACAGTATTTTGAGAGAGTGGTTCACCACTCGGTCCGTTGCCTTCGATGTAGGAGAATTTCTTTTTATTTAATTCCTCCTAAAAAGTCCAACGCCAAGGACTCTTTCTCTTTCTGTCAGATTAGTTCGTTTTCCTAACTTTTTCTAAAAACAGATCAAATCATTAAAAGACCAATCCTTCATCTCCAGTCAGCTATACTTTTCACGAGAAGGCATCTAAGTATAAATAAAATGAATAGTGGAACAAGATGAATCTTTTCTAAGCAGCTGGAATCGACAAACACGGAAATGGCTCCCCGGGGATCTCATATAATAAACGAGAATCTTTTGCGGCACGTTACTGGTGAAAAAATTGGCTGCATTCGCCAGTTCAAAATGAAATCTAATTTATAAGATTCTTCTGGCCCACTAAATCCCCCAAATGTGCTAATAAAAATCTGTTGTGTAAGATAAAGGGTACAAATTTCGTATCGTGCATTAATTGGACAAGGATTTTCGCTTTCTAGTAAAGTTATGCTACTTTTTTTCATTCTTGTCAGTAATTACAGACCAATAATTATAAGATTTATTGACTTACCTGTAACGGGCTCTTGGTATTACTTTTGATAACAAATTAAGTTTCCACGAGCATATATCCTCCTTGAAGATATTAGGCTTCATTATTCCTAGCGGCTGACTGAATTTTGTAAAAAGGTTGGCGGGACCATCAGGAAGTGTTATCTGCAAGGATTTAGTTTAGAACCCGTGCAAAAGAGACGTCAGACAATTCAAAGTTGTAAAAAATATCGACTAAAAAAGCGATCGTACCTCCGACTGAAAATTTACATAGCATCTCTTTGAAGGTCACAGATAAGGTAGGCAAATCGTCAGATGGGTAGGCCACTGCTAAAGAGCTGTCAGATGCCTTCAGAATTGGAATTTTTTGTTTCTTCATGGCTCAACATGCATTCAACTTTGCATTTCGCGACTAGGGTTCAATTCTCAATGAAAGCAATCTTTTTGTCTTTTTTATCTCCAACAATTTTGAAAATCTTTCCACAATTTATATAAGTATTTACAGTTTTTTTGAACCGTAATAGTACAAAATAAATAGCGAAAAGAATAATGGATTGCCCAAATGTATAGGTTATATTATGATAAATAAGTTGTATTTAAAATGAATAAGCAACAATAATACATACTTTTTCAATTTTAAAATTTTTCCAATGTTAAAAATAAAAATAAAAATGATTGTTTTCATCGGGAATTGAACCCTGGACGCGACATTTAGAGTTGAATGTATGTTAAATGCTTAACTATGTGAGCCATGGATACTTAAGTCAAGTGAGTTATCTAATCATATATGTGGATTGTAAATTACAATAAAAAATTATAACTTTGAGGGTGTCCCAGCCATCTGACGATTTACATACCTCATCCGTGACCTTCAATGAGGTGATTTGTAAATTTTTAACCTGAGGTACGATCGTTTTTTTTAGCCGACTTTGCCATTGTCGAAACTCTCCTTTGCAGGATGTAGATATAGATCGTGTTGCAAAAGCGCACATACGGGGGGGTAACGGGGAGTAATTATCCCCAAAGTACTAAAATGGATTATGATAAATAAGGTCTTAAATATTACCACAGTCGTGTTGTCGTAGTAGAAAAAAAATATATAAACTTTTATGCTTTATTAATACTTCATTTCTTTTTTTGTAAATAGAATAAAAGAAGAGAAATTGCATTATAAAAATAAACTATATGCAGCTGAAGCGAAATATGCTTTTAATTGTGTGTGTATTTTCCATTTTTATTATTATCCTTTTTTACTTATTTCTTTTTTTTTTGTAAAATCCCCTTTCATGCCTCAGCAACGTAGAAAATAACGCCACCATTGAAAACTTTTCGCGATAATTATCATAAGCGCGATTATATGATCATATATGTACCATACAAGAGGGGTGAGCCCAAACTTCTGTTTGTGTGTACATGTTCAATTATAATTTTTCCCCTCAAGCGATTGTATACCATTCAAACGCTTACCCCAAATAATCTTAAAACTGTTGAAAATCATCATCCTCTCTTAACTACCCGAGGGGTTGAACCTGTCGGGGAGTCAGACAAGTTTAAACTCTTGTAATTAGTACTCAAATGTAACAGTATGGGTAAATAATACGTGTTAATGATACATGATTTTGTTGGTTTCATGAACTCGAGGTTTATTTAGATGTTAAATAAAAATTGTTTGTAAATAAAAGTACGAGGGAACCGTATTGGAATGTAGTTAGTTTTTTTAAACATTTTCTTCAATAAAACCGAGATGGATCTAAATTGTAAGATAATAACCTATTTCTATAACACATAGCTGTATACTGGGTATCCCATTAGTAAGTTAATCAAACGATATTTAAATTTGTGTCACAGACACGCAAACGAGTTTCAATTTAAAGGATCTGAAAAAGGCAGTTTAAAAATATTTTTAACACTTTTGCCTAGCAAATAAAAATGTATATTTTTTAAACGGAACACCCTGTATTTTATTTCAGTTTTAGAATTTTCTGGTAATACTGTATTCAATCCTAGAATATTTAATAAGAACAGAATTTCATTTAGTTTAGTTTTTTTATTTAATTTATTTACTGTAAGACGTCAATTTGGGGTCATCCATAAATTACGTCACACGTTAAGAGCGGGGGAGAGGGTCGGCGAAGTGTGACATTGTGTGACAAGGTGTGGGAGGGGTCTTAAATTTCGTGACGTCACATTTGTAAAAAACTTTGTAAAAATAATACTGACTTAGCATCAGCTCTAAAACTTCGAGATACTGTTTGTCGGCGTAGAGTAGAAGAAAACCAATATGGTATATTTGAAGTCGTAAAGGATATTGCAGTTTTTGGTGGCGCAGCTGATGAACGACGTCGCACTGAAGGTATAAGGTGCTGCAAAACATTGGACGATTTACAAGCCGAACTTTGTAAACAGGGATATAGTATCAGTCGATCAGGGTTATACTTCAGACTTATTCTCAGACGAGTCAATACAGAGGAAGGAAAGAGACACGTCGTAACTGTTCCTGTTAAACTATGCAAACCAGATTCTACGCTACTTTCTGAATCATAAAGATGACACATTCTGTACTGCTATGATAAGAAACATTTAATCTTTAGCTTCAATTTTGGGGCCTGATCAAGTTTTCTTTTTATCAGTGGATGACAAAGCACGCGTACCAAATACCAATATTAATGCACCTTGATTATCGTGTAAAATTACCGGATCATGATTTGGTGGTCGCGGAAAAACATAAACTTATTCCTTTTGTTTATGCAGGTATTGTAATAAAGAAAGGTGAAGGGAAACCTGAAGTTGTGACACACTCTGGGCCTACATACGTAACAATTCGTAGTGGAAAGCATTCTTCCTCTAATACAGAGACTCATGACACAGACATACATAGACTTTCTGAAACACCTGCTTTCAAAAACTTTATGAGAACTCGAAAAGGTTTTGTAAAACCCGTATTTATTTTTTACTTGCGATGGTGGTCCCGACGAAAATCCACGATACGAGCGAGTTATAGTTTCAGCTATACAGCATTTTAAAAATTTTGACTTGGATGCTATTTAAATTGCCACAAATGATCCAGAAAGAAATACTTTCAATAGAGTGGAACTACGAATAGCGCCTCTTAGTCGCGAACTTACTGGTGTTCTATTAAAACATGACACTTTTGGTTTACATCTCGATTCCAGTAATCGAACTACTGACTTGGAGTTTGAAAAACGAAACTTTGAGAGTGCAGGCATTGTGCTGTCTAATATTTGGCGCCAATTGGTCGTTGATGATTTTCCTGTGGTTGCCGAATACATTGTGCCAACAGATACTAGATTGGATATTGAACAGGCTAAGGTATTGAAAAGTGATGCGAGTTGGTACGCAAATCATGTGCGATAATTACATTATTTATTATGAATAGTAAAATGCAAGGTTGTCTCTTGTTGTGGTGTGCGACGATCTAGCCTTTGGCTACTATTACGAGAGGGGGTTTTACCACCAACTGTTTTAGTTAAACAGACGGCAATAATCCTGGCAACAGGGACCTCCCATACAAGATGAACTCGTCTAGTATACAGACAGTTCAAAAACCAAGGAAGGGGCTGGTGTTGGAATCTTTGGACCCAAGTCGAAAACAACTATTTCTCTGGGTCTAGGAGAATACGCAACAGTGTTCCATGCTGAATTAATAGCCATGCAACACTGTGTAATACATAATGAATCAGCACGTATCAGGCAACACTATTGCCATCTACTCTACTATATTATTAGTGTCCCATCAGTTCGTAATTGATCTATATCTGTTTAGTTATTGTAAATACGAAGAAATTTTGAGTGCAAAAGTTAAATGACCATATTTTTAAATTATTCTCAGATATGCAGGGAAGTCCATAATTAAGGGGCGTACCAAACTTATACTTTTTTAAACGAATCACCCTATAGGTAGTTACGCATAACATACTTGATTATTTTTACATCGTCAAATAATTTTAATTGTCTTAAAATTCTTAATAATGTTTTGCATTTTCATTCATTTGATATGATGTATACAGGATGTATCAAAACGCGAGGTTAAGATATTCTCAATTTTTTTCAAATGCAATACTCTATAATTTTATTTGGCATTTCCTGTACTCATTCCTTTTTTTAAGAGTTTGATGGTTTTATCATAAAAATTTACATAATTTTTTCACATTTGTTCCAATTGGGTTTTTAAAATATGGATTTATTCATGGTAAAATGCTAGTTGAATTCTTTTTAACTCATTTGTTAGAAATAATGGATGGTTTTCTATTTCCCCGACGTCACCAGTAATGTACTCGTAAATCATTGTAAATTAAATAAAATATGTTTGATTTAAAAAAGTATAATTTTGAAAGTATATGTTTGATTTACCCCTGTATATTTAAGAATAATTTTCAAATATGGTCGTCAACTGGTAGGTACAACTTTTATATTCAATAATGAAACAGCTATGGATTAATTATGTACTGATGTAACACACTGAATATCGTTGGTTAGATAAATTCATAATGAATTTAATGCTGAAATATTATACAGGGTGTCAGGGTGTTACATTTGAAAAATTTAGTAAAATGAACTTGAAATGTGTCATATTTATGACAGGTTTCAAAACACTCTATAATGATTTTATTTGGGGTCTGCATCATTATCTAATTTCACAAAAAACATTTCCTTGGCAAACCTGTAATATTTTTCAAAAATATTCTAGGATTGAATACAGTACCTATTACCGTATCATTTTAAAACTGAAATAAAATACAGGGTGTTACGTTTAAAAAATATACATTTTTATTTGAAACTTGTTTGCGTGTCTATAACACAAATTGAAATATCGATCAATTACGTACTAATGGGACACCCTGTTATGCCCTGTATACGATGTTAACCGCATTGAATATGAAGCTAGAGAGAAAGTTTCAGAAATACACATAAGATAGACCACTGGAAGAGCTACATATATCAGCAAAAACGCAGAATGAACTGATATCATGATGCAAAGAAGAAATATACTATCTGCTGCAATTTCGAAAAAGTCGAAAATGGTAACAGTCGGTTGCAAGATTCTTTGATAACGTGAACTCTATTTTGTTGTATTTGCCTATGAGTTTGTAAATATTGATCAATAGATTTACCTACTTGTTACAGTTCTTAAAAAATGTCTTGCAAATATTTCATTTTGTGGTTACATAATTTATCAGTAAGTTTATTTTGTCTTCATCTGCTTCAACTTTTGCAGCTTTACAAAAGTTCTATATCACTGGGTGCAACGATGACCGGTATTACTAAAGGTAAAATTCCTATCTAACAGTTCGAGCTCCAAGAGTTTGTCCATTTATTGTGAGCTTCTATTAAATTGTAATAAAGAAAACCTTAGAATTGTAGGCTTTAATAAACTCAAAATTCAACCATACAATTGAAAATAGAAAGTAGATAATCGGTCTGTTCTGGTTCTTCAAGTTCCTTCAGAAAAATGTTGAAAACTGTGCGAGTACTAGCTGACTGTTCTAATAGATCGCCGACGGTTTTCAGCACATTTTCAAGAAACCAGAACAAGCCTAATGACAGTCATAAATGAAAATAACATAATAGTATCGTAGTAGAAATTACATAGGTGTGGATTATATTTTATATAACATCATCGTATTTGTTATAAAATAGGTATCCAAACATATAATTGTCAGGGCTTGTACGGCAGTGGTACACATAAGCTCTGTATAAATACCTACTAGGAAGATACGTCCCTCCTTTCTCCTTATCCTTGGCGCCACTGGCCGAGAAAATATAAAATTATTGCTGACCTACGAACAATACTGACATACGTGGCAATAGCAGGAGGATTTCTTTTATTACTTACCACGAAATAAAATAAAACATAAGTGGAAACAAGAACAATAAAATACAATGAAATAAGGATGCAGTTATTTGTTTCATATCGATTTTTCGGAAGAAATAGTCTTGCCATCGGATCGACAAAATTTACCGAAAATCGCTGAAAAAATGATCTTTGGAATCTGTAAATTCTACAAAAGATTGTTGCATCTTAAGAAATGCATCCTGATGTGTTATAATCTCAATGTGTTATATTCTAAATTCTACTTCAGAGTCTTCCCAGGCTGTCAAATGTTGCAATATTTCCGTTTCTACGAAATAAACGATACTTTTTTAAACAATTCCTTTAATGCCAAATAATTGATTTGTAAATTAGTAATCTACATAAAATAAGGTTAGTGTGATCTGAACATTATTACTCCCCGTATGTTCAAAACAATACGGATGTGAAAGTTAGATAACATGCTAATCCAATTCTAACACACTTCTAATAATATAAACCCTCCATCGAAAGGGTAGGTATGTAATAGTATTAGCATGAACTATTTACATATTTTCTACTAGATGATGTTTCCTATTATTTGCATTGGCTGTGTTTGCATGTTAAAATATGGTTTAATAGTTCAGTAGATATACTTAAATAATTTATAGACCATTCCTAAATGTACCAAATATATTTTCAAAACAAACTATAAATTCGAGAGACGCTAAAATGGTGGTTCCCACCTTATCGAGACTGAGGCCCTAAAGGGTAAACTAGTAGCGTAAAAACAAACGAGAAATAATTTCACTTGAAACGAAAGACTGAAAACCGATAGTAGTATTAGGGCGTTGAATTTTTTGGTTTGTGAAGCATTGAAATTACTAAGGTTATACCATGTGATGATTTTCACAAGCCTTGATTTTTAAAACCATTCTATATCGCCTTTTGATTAGGGTTTACAAACTTGTTTGAGCAATTTATCCAATAGTAATTGCCCCCTTTACCTCTTAAGCCTGCTCATGTAAAATATTTGGGCTCCTTACTTCGCCTATTTATATAGTATTAATAAAGGACAGAAGGATGAGTATTGCAACTATGTTAAAAGAAATAAATTGGATTTTAGTTCAGAATTATATTCAGTACATGACTGATATTTGTTTATAAAATAAAAATGACACAGTACCATCGCATCAGATCTATTAGAAAAAATAAAATGGACAGTTAATTATTCTATGGGGTTGCGACAGAGAGCCAGTAAATTTGATGAAGGTATTTTTGTGGCTAGGGGCGAAATAGTAGTAAACTTAAGTTAGCACCACCATAAAAAAGTAATTTTTAAGAAACTGCTTATATATTTTTCATAAATTGGCAGGCTTGGCGACTAATTTCGAATAAAAATAACCTACAAAATGGCTATGGTTGCAAGTATGAAGGTCGCAATCCGCCTTAGAAATCTCACTTTTACAATCAACAGCTGTTGTTTGACAGGTCGTTGGAGAATGTTTGCAATGTTAAGAATGTTAGGAATGATTGGAATTTGTAAAATTAGTCACATAAGAAATGCATAGGTAAATTTTAAGAAAATTGATATTAAGTAATTAGGATGACCCGAAAATTCTGAAAATCAATAGGGTTCTAAGTTAGAAGTAATTATTCAAGAAAATCAAAACCGCAAGTCAATAAGAACTTTCGTTCTAGAGTTATCGTGCCGACATACATACACACAGACGACCAAACGAATTTTTTTTTGCATTTTCGGAAACATGAAAAAAGTTTTAAAAAATAGGGGTCAGAAAATTTTTTCGTCTGCACGAATGCAATACTGAGGCCCCATAGGAAGGGCCTCAGTAATAGACATTTTTACTTAAGTTGTAGATGCATAACGTTGACTTGTATACCACGATGTTGATTAAGTGAAAATAAGAAATCTGCCAACAGCTTCATCTACACTTAGTTATCAAAGTCAAAGCTCACTTTAGTACTCACTTCAAAGAAAAGTGTTATATAAAATTCAGACTGGCAATTAACAAAGTAAATATTTGATAAACGTGAGTCATTAAGTATTTTTAGTACCATATTACCAATGTTTAGTACCAATGTTCAATGTTCAAAATGAAAAATATCTGCAGCAATATTTATTTTTATGATGTTCTTGAGAGTAATCGAGCCTTATCAAGAGTGGTTCGCTTTTTAGTAGTAAATGAGTTAAGCAACCAAATTTCAACATTTTTTTGCCATTGGCGTAGAAATTTTTAATGTGGAGGTATTGAAAAAAATTAAGTTCTACGCCGTTTTAAATTTAATAGTTACTTTTTATTTGGTTAAGTTTACTCAAAAAGTTTTAATAATGACCTTTTACATACACCTTGTATATTAAGCGGGATACCAATATAGAGACTCGAAATTCGGACAGGCTGTATGTTTTGCATTTAATTGGTTTTCTTCTGCGTTTTTTTCATCAAAATAATTATAAACGAGTGTCGCTTACGTACGGACTTCTTTAAGATGTTTTTCACAAGTTCCTTTTGAGGAAAATTAACAGATTTATGTCTTTAAAGAACGTTTTTGTGTGCAACTTTACGTATGAAACGGGAAAATTACGTTACCAGATTAAATGTAAAAATGCGGAGAATGAAAAAAGTATCTAAGAAACATCCTTAATAAAGTAGCTATACAGCTTGTCTGAACAGAATTAATGTACCTGCTAAAAAAATATTTAAAATGAAACCGGGCTTATTATGTCAACAAACCAAGTGTAGGTTGATTATTTTTTTGTTTTAGAGATTTTTCAATTACAAATACAATTATTAATTCTTTTGTTACTTTTTATAAGCAATTTGTCGAAAAAAATAAAATAAGGAAATGTTAACTGAAACTACCTTAATACAAAAAATTACCCGACGGCCAATTCAACACTTCGGCGTTACTTGCCTGATTAAATTTCAGTAAACATTTTCTTTTTTTTTTTAGACACTTTGCTTATAAAGCGGTTATCGAAAATACCAGACGTTCCAGACTAGACCAGACTAAGAATCGGCACCGCTTCCGGAAATATTAGGGGGTATCATCGAATATTCTTGGTAACGGGAAAGTGTTCTAGTAAAAGCTGGATAAACCTTGCATTTATAATGTAATGTTGCCAAATTAATTACGACTTAAAGATCTAAGAAAATTAGAAAAAATATATTAAACTAGATGGAGCCTTTTACTTTTTGGTAAATATATTGTTTGAACAGTGTTAAGTTATTACTGGTTTTTTGAGGTTATGTCATTATTCATTGTGGTACTGTTTATACCTAATATCTAGATTTGTCTGGATTTGATTAATATTCAAGGATTCCTAAAATGTCAGCGAAAAACAAAATGTAAATCGAACAACTGTTTTTGTAAAAGGAAAAATAATTTGTACAATACAAAATGTGTCATTCATCACTTCCTTGTAAAATAACCACTATATACCTATTTGTTTGTTGTAGTTTATTTTTTATGTTTAAAATATGTTTCATGTACTTATTTGTTGTTAGTTTATCATTTAAAATTATCTGTCAGTTCCTCGGCAAGTCCTCAGCAATTCTTTATCAATTCCTCAGCAATTCACAAATTATTCAATGAGCAAATCCTTGAAAATTTCCGTAATTCCCGGCAATTCCACGGCAAGTCCCTGTCCCACGGAAATGTTTTGTTAATTTCCATAATTACCTGGTCATTTCTATCAATTCATCTCAATTCCTATGAATTTTTATCAGTTCCCCTCAATTCCTATCAATTCCTCTCAGTTCCTCTTAATTCCTCTCATTTCCTCTCAATTCCTCTTAATTCCTCTTAATTCCTATCAATTAATCTCAATTCATTTCAATTTTTCTCAATTTCTCTACATTTCTCCCAATTTCTTCCTATTTATCTCAATTTATCTCAATTTATCTCAATTTATCTCAATTTATCTTAATTTATCTCAATTTATCTCAATTTATCTCAATTTATCTTAATTTATCTCAATTTATCTCAATTTATCTCAATGTATCTCAATTTATCTCAATTTATCTCAATTTATTTCAATTTGTCTCAATTTATCTCAATTTATCTCAATTTATCTCAATTTATTTCAATTTATCTCAATTTATCTCAATTTATCTCAATTTATCTCAATTTATCTCAATTTATCTCAATTTATCTCAATTTATCTCAATTTATCTCAATTTATCTCAATTTATCTCAATTTATCTCAATTTATCTCAATTTATCTCAATTTATCTCAATTTATCTCAATTTATCTCAATTTATCTCAATTTATCTCAATTTATCTCAATTTATCTCAATTTATCTCAATTTATCTCAATTTATCTCAATTTATCTCAATTTATCTCAATTTATCTCAATTTATCTCAATTTATCTCAATTTATCTCAATTTATCTCAATTTATCTCAATTTATCTCAATTTATCTCAATTTATCTCAATTTATCTCAATTTATCTCAATTTATCTCAATTTATCTCAATTTATCTCAATTTATCTCAATTTATCTCAATTTATCTCAATTTATCTCAATTTATCTCAATTTATCTTAATTTATCTCAATTTATCTCAATTTGTCTCAATTTATCTCAATTTATCTCAATTTATCTCAATTTATCTCAATTTATCTCATTTTATCTCATTTTATCTCAATTTATCTCAATTTATCTCAATTTATCTCAATTTATCTCAATTTATCTCAATTTATCTCAATTTATCTGAATTTATCTCAATTTATCTCAATTTATCTCAATTTATCTCAATTTATCTCAATTTATCTCAATTTATCTCAATTTATCTCAATTTATCTCAATTTATCTCAATTTTTCTCAATTTTTCTCAATTTTTCTCAATTTATCTCAATTTTTCTCAATTTTTCTCAATTTTTCTCAATTTTTCTCAATTTTTCTCAATATTTCTCAATATTTCTCAATTTTTCTCAATTTTTCTCAATTTTTCTCAATTTTTCTCAATTTTTCTCAATTTTTCTCAATTTTTCTTAATTTTTCTCAATTTATCTCAGTTTATCTCAGTTTTTCTCAATTTATCTCAGTTTATCTCAATTCCTATCAATTCATCTCAATTCCCCCATTTACCCCATTTTCCCCATTTCCCCCATTTCCCCCCAATTCCCCCAATTCCTCTAGATTCCTCTAGATTCCTTTAAACCAGCAAATTCCTCGCAATTCTCTACCCTTGTTTCTTTAGTTCATGACCGTATTATGTATGTAGTGTAAAGAACTATTTTCCATGAAAGCCATGAAGTCCATTTTAAAAAAGTACAATACTTGTAAGTCGAATACTTATATCAAATATTGTAATTTCCCATAAAAAAAGGAGGTAGAAACACCAATTGGGTTCAAATCTGGTGTTTTAAGATGCCTGTAGCAACGGGTTTTCTTCGACCAATATCTTTATCTCAATAATTTCAGCCGAAAAACATATCTTAAAAAAACAAGTCTCGCAAAAAATCTGCTATAATTGAATCAGGAAACAATAGGCAGTAATTAAATATGTGTGAAGGAAGCTGTCATCTGTCATTGCGCTAAAGTTTGGATGTTATATTGTAGGTTACGGGAAAAGAGCACATTTTTCAGTTGCGGGTATACAGTACCTTAACCAAGGCATCAAGCAAAATAAAGATGAGACGCTTAATTATATTTGGATGTGAGTAGAAAGAGTAACTTGGTTTAATCACGCCCTGTTGCGATCCGCAGTTGGTGGCTTATTCTATTTCTGTCTGTTCAATAGCATTTAGTTTCTATACTCTTCTCTTGGAGTCAGTATTGGAAAGTTAACGTACCTTATATTGGATATTATAATATTGGATTATATAATATCTTTATTTGTGGTAAAATTTAAGTTGGAATCTTGAATTGTAGGGGTATGGGACAGGGAATAGGGGATGTAATTCTACATACTTTTCATCTATAGGTACTCTTAGCTTGATTGTTGGTATAGGATAAAATATACTGTAAAAATTTTAAAATAATATATCTCAAAAAGTAACCAAGTTTGTTATTTTTTTTTATTATAGATGTATTTAGAAGAGTGTGCTCTTTAATAATCCTTCATAATAAATACAGGTAGTAAATTTTTAACGTAAGGGTAGATTGTGGCCCAGTTGGTAAATGTATAAATTTTACAAGAAATAAAGCGGACACTCGGTGTACGGTAACTCTGTTAGCATTCTTCTCAAATTCGTGACATTATCTTACTGCCTAGTATTTCTTTTCAACTATACCAGCTATTTCAATTCCAAATGGACGAAAGTGTTGTTTTTTATTGTTTTTTACTTTCATTAAAAAAAACATGCATTTGAACAGTTTACAAAGGTGTAATCTTCTAAATATCATTCTATACCTTAACTAAATTCCGGGCAGTCCCTTATATTTTTCGTGAATTGAAGTTCGTGAAAGGTTATGGATGTTACATACATTTGGAAGTTCCTTCTATTACATGTTAAAATCCGGGATTATCTTCTTCGCGTCTCTCGGTAGTACAATAATAGTAATAATTGAAGCGCTAGGGTATTATTGCACATGAATACACTCTAGCTTACGTAATGGTATTTACAGTGATTGAAACCATGTTCAACGGCCGCTCTCCGGTTTAGGATACCATCAGGAAATAATATTGGCTATTGGATGTTAATCCGAGGGCCAGGCCCGAAATACAATTTTCAAAGCTGACTATTTCGGCTTTCTCTTTTTCAACGCATCGTTTGGAATGGGTTGTATATTTTTAAAAGTTGGTAAATTGTAAAATATTTAAAAAACTTCATTCGTTTTCGGTTTACCTCAAGGCAGTTTAGATCAAATCAAATCAAATTTATTAATACATTTTTTTAACTCTGTTTATGACCTGATTAAATAAAGTTTGTGTGTGGAATTTTTAATATAGTTTCTTTTTTATAATTTCAAAACGTTTCAAATCAAATTTTTCATTGCTCAAATTGTATATATAGAATATAGAAATAAAATAAAAATAAAGGAAAATACGAAAATCTCAGAGACTGTATCACAGAAATGTTGAGCGACCGTTTTTCTCCTGAAAACAACTAATACCGCAACAGCCTTTGAATTATATCAAAAGGAAAACAGCAGACAGAAAATTATTTTCATCACTCTATCTTTGATTTTGCTTACTAAGGAGAACGTCATTATTGAACCGGTTTCGTCCTTATTATGACTCATCAGCAAGAAATTGACATTCACGATTCCAATCTATTGAATGTCCTCGTACTTATGGCGGTGGTTGGTTGTGTGAGGATAAGAAGTCAAAGAATTAGTTATTATTTTGCCTTATTTTGTGAATTGGGTAGCACAGCGAGCTTACTAAGTGTATATTAGATTTGAAAGGAGTTGGACATTATCTGTCCTTTCCACTGCGACCTTTCAGATATATTGTGGGACTCCGTTATTTGGAGTATGTCGCCCAGCTTAGTCTTTTTATTAGACTTAGTAGCTTTGACATGTTTCTGGCTTTTCTTCACCTAGTGTTAGAAATATCAATTTATCCAGGACTTCACACTGGCACAGGACGTGCATAATGTTGCTTCTTCTACTGGACACAGTAGGCAACAGTGTTCGGTGAAAATACCTATTCTTATAATAACTTTTGTCGTTTTTGATCCAGTAAATCTTTCTGTGAACTTGGACGTCAGTTTCTTAATTAACTCTTCGGCCTGTCTCAATCTGGAGAGTTTTTCCACCATTCCTGAGAGTCATTGTTGGATGCCTTGCACAGTGTCTTAACTACAGCAGGATTCATAGCCTGTCATTGACTTATCTGAGCTTTCATGTGTTAATTCGTCGGCCTTTTCATTGCCCTGATATCTTTCGCGGCCTGATATCCAGGCTAAGGTGGCCACTTCTTTTTGACTACGTAGGTCTTTTATAGGCAGTCTTTCACCAGTCGTGATTTGATTACTGGTGAGAGAATTGCCTTTACAGCTGCTTGGCTATCAGAGTAGAAGCCAATACTTTTGCCTAATTCTAGCTGATATATTTTTTCTCCTATACAGTGTTGTGTGGCTATTAATTTGGCTTGGAACACTGTTGCGTATTCTCCTAGACTTAGCGAAATTGTTGTTTTCAGCTTAGGTTCAATGGTTCCAGCACCGGCTCCTTCCTTGGTTTTTGAACTCTCTTTATACCAGACGAGTTCAGCCTGTTTTGGGAGGTCCCTGTTTCCGGTACTCTCGGGCTAGTATTTAAATTTGAAAATTTCTTTCAAATTTGTATGGGGTTATGGAATTCCAATCCTTTTTTACTTGTCGGTATAGCCTTGTATGGTCAACGCTATGTAGTTGGCTTATTGGGTTTTGCCCCTGCATTAGCCTCTGAATGATTAACCTGGTGTCTCCTTGTAAGAAGATGTGCAGTGACATGTAGATTAAATAGTGTATATTTATAGGTGAAGATTTTGTTCCTAACATTTTTTATAAGTAGGTCTACATACCTAAAATCAACCGTTCTTATACTATTAATAACAAACATTCAAAAACAAAAAAAAAATACAAAAATTGCTCAAAATACACAGTTAAGTCTTTTCTTAAACGATGGTTCTACTCTTCGCAACAATGTTGGCGTAATACTGTGAAGACTCCATGAAGACAAATCTGACCACCGACTAGGACCATTTCTTTAGATCTATTTATTTTAAAATAGTAAGAAGAATGGAAGCAGCTCTTCTATAAATTTCGTTTCACTGATCTCTCAGTGGCTTCTACAATTTTACTTATTTCCCGTTGAGATATTTGAGGTCTTCTTCGACAAGCATGACTTTCAATTCATTCTCTTCATTAACAAAATATTTCACTTTTTTGTATTTAGTGTAATTATTACAGCCAGTTTCTATAAATCTAATGATTTAGTTTTTGAAGGATTTCTTGTTTGGAATCCTATTTTTGTATAATGTTGTTTATAAATTATATCTGTCAACAAACACTTACTTTCTAATACACCTAATATAAAAATCCAACTTTAGAAGCAACATTGTAAAAAACATTAAGAAAATATCACCACTAGAAAGCTTTATTGTGGGATAAATGTCAAATAAAATCAATTGATGGCTATTCTAGGATTAGTTGATTTTTCAAAACGTCAAATATTTCAACCTACCTACCATATGAAATTTTGGATTTATTAATCATTTATTATTATTTATGAAATAATGTGTTGAATCTAGAAATATTGACACGACTGTATATGGAATGATTATGTAAGGATCAGGCGCGGATATGGGGGGATGAGAGTAAAATGGTAATTACCCCTCCGAGGTGTTCGAAGAAATACTGAAATTTATTAAATTTTAACCTTGAGATTTTACGAGAAAGCAAAAATAAAATATGGCGGCGACGTATAAAATTATTTTCCCCCCCTCCGAGAAATATTCCCAGATCCGCACCTGGTGAGGGTATACGATGCTTCCAAAGAACTTCTTCGCACTTTTTAGACCGTGAAAGGACTGGGACAATCATTGTAATTTAAAAACAAAATTACAATTAAATGAACAGAAACATCTTGACTCTCACCACTCAAAGAAAATTATTTTAAAAAATTCTGCAAGAAATATATTCGCACCATAATATCGCAATATCGAAACGTAGATTGAAAGTTTTCTAGTGGACAGAGATTGAATACAATAAAATTGTCTGAACCTAAACCTGCCATTATCAGGAAAATACGATGCAATTATTCAATAGATTACTATTTAAAAGGCTATAGAGCGCCCTGACTATTTATTGCCAATATTTTTTCTATTAAAATGGATTTCTCTATCGTTCTGTTTTTGTGTTATCGAAAAAAAGGATATTAATATTGATATTGCTTTCTGAAGGGAATTTTATATTTCTATAAACATTTACGTAGTTTAAATATTTTTATTGTATTACAACAATTTTACTAAATTTGGGAAAGTTAGAAACTCATTTTTTGTATGTATAAAGTTATTTTGAAAGGGCAGTTAAATACTAATTAATAGAAAGCCTGTATACCTTTAATGATTTACAATTTATTTATTATAAATGACATGTTAATCAACTCTAAATACTACAGTTTATCGCTAAATAACTTTAATCATCATGAAAATCATGTTTTTGTGAACATTTGAATGTATTGGAAGCTTTCTAAAAACAAAACAGTGGTGTTTCCCAGAGATGGATAGCTCTCCTTTTATTTACCCTAATTTAATGAAAATTTTATATGCATATTTTCACCACTATGTTAAAAAAGCCCCCTCTATCCATGGATATTTCCTGTAATCTTTAACATTAACAACGTATTTATAATTTGGTGATGAATTCTATGTAATGGAATTTTGAAGATAAGATTTATTTTATAAAAAATATCTTGATTTAACTATTTCTCCTTTTTTTCAGATCAATGGAGGTACAATCAAAATTATATGACAGGTAAGTGTTTGATTTAACTAAACCATTGTTACTTGTAATGTTCGCAATTATAGAACAACTTACTACATCTCTGTACTAAAAACTATCCCCTCCATAGCTAAGTAAGTGTGCCTCGCAGTTTATCTCCAGTATAACGTGTTAGAGTAACAATTTAAAAACTTACTATAGCAAGAGGATAAAACATACATTTCTTTTACCTATAGCTTTCAACCATTAATGTCATGCAATTATAAGTTTTATCAACATGGATCAACAGCTGATCAAGTTTTTTGTTACCAACATTTGTAGCACTATACAAGGACTAAATAATAGAAAATCTTGAACATTTTTACATTTTTTGCGAAACATTGCACCAAAACAGCAGTTTCTATTCTTGAAATCAATTACAACTGACACTTTCTCTTTATTGAAGACTTGTTCCACTCGGTATTCGATTCAGTTACTTATCTATTCTTGTTATGTAGCTGTTTCAACGTCCTCTGCTTTTGTACCACTAGACGCACCAGTATTTCTTTTCTATGGATTTTGTATTCGTTGATAACTCTCTTTACCTCTTCGTTTTTCCTTAAGTTTATGTAGATTTTCTTTTTGTTAAACTCTCTATCTATCCATTATTGAACTTATGCGCCTCTTCTTTCTTCCACTTCTCTTTAGTTTATTCCAGCTTGACTTAGACTCATTTGCAGCGCCCCTTTCTCCTGTAGTCCCACAGTCTCCAATGTACATATGTTATTCCATTTTTCATCTTTTTGTTCATACATTTCCATTTTAATTTGGCTGCATGGATAAAGATGAATTTCTTCCTTGTACTATTTCTTATTTTTTTCTTATTCGTTGTACTAGGACGTCTATAATCCCATTGTCTTGATTGTTTTTCCTCTTAAAATTATCCATAGCATTTTCTTCTTTAATTTTTAGTTTTGTTCATAGCTGTTGTTGAAGTTTCTGCTTTTATCCACTCGTATTTCTTTATTTTCGTCTTTACGGTATTTAAAATTGTTTTCAATGTAAAGAAAATAAAATAATAAATGGGTTAAAACAAGTTTTTAAATATTCGTCTTAAGGGCTCTCCTTAAGTTTAAAAATTGTACTCGTATATTTTTTATTATTTGTCCGTTCTCACTTGAACTAAGTACTTTAACTGTATTCTTTTAACTTCATAAAATCAAATTAATATGCACATACTGCTGTCAGACTTCGAATGATGATGACATCACTCATTACCCCTTAAAAGTTTTTGGATTTTAATATTTTTATAGAAAACACCTAAATTTAACAATTTAATTCGATCTCGATGAAACATTTCTCATTTTAAATGGAATCTATTCGAAATCAGCCTGACTTACGCTGTTCTTGAATAAGAAAGGCTCTTTTTTTAATCAACATTGTTTCCAATTGAAAAGATGTTAGAATTAAAAAGTAGAAATCCTTCAAAAACAGTATTTATGTTTCACATTTTTAAAGGAACGCGCTGAGTTGTAGGTAAAGTTCCATTGGTCAATTGCTAAGGGTTGGAAACATTTCTGTGCTGTCAATGCTGATTCAGCGTTTCGATTGGGTAAAACAGAGGGTAGAAGTGTAAACACAGCCCCTATTCACTGTGCGAGGCGGAGCTTCGTAAGTGTGATTTTCCATGTAACAAATAATGTCATTTCCTTTCCAAGAGCTGTGAAGTTCGGAACTTGGGTGAAGTTTAGAGTTGTGTGTGTTGTGTTACATGTGATTTTTGACGATTCAATTGTGGATATTGACAAGTAAGTAAACATTTTTAGTTTTTTAATTTGCGCTAAATAATCAATATTAATTATTAAAAAAAAAGTTTTCACTAAAAATTAATATTTTTTGAGAGGGAGTTCAATATTTTCAAAAGCAAAAATTTTAAGTATAGTACATAATTACAATTTAACAATAATTATATAAGGGTGTCATTTTTTCCAAAGTATAATTAATTCCACATAGATTTGAATAGTTTCTTTTTCTCTTCTTTCGTTAAAAATATATTTAAAATTTCATTTTTCCATTTTTTTTGCTGCGAAAATAATTTAAAACAACGAAATACAAGGCACCGTCAGAAAAGTGCCCATTGTTGATGAAGATGGTAGATGCTCATAATCCAAGATAATCTCCCTGCATTTCAATCCAGCAGGAAACCCAGCTATTGAATATAAAAAAATAACGGTTTCGGTTGACCAGTGAGCCCCAATTTACCACAGATTGGACATCGTCATCAGATTAGGGATATAAAAGTAATTTTGTTAACGACTTTTTCTGCCTTCCTACAACTAACGGATGATACCATATTTACAGTATGGTTAGACTTCGTAATAATCAGCCAATATATAGAATTAAATTTGTGGCCGTTAAGCGGCATAAAAATAAGAAAATCAAACACTGTCAGATCTGGGTAATATGGAGGATGTTGCATAACCTTATATATACCCGCATAACTTAGTATATTTGCCCATTTGTTGCCTCATCAGTATCAACATCTATTAGTATCCGTATTTAGTGGTATGTTCCACACTTTTTTGGTTGACAATCTTTCGTATTTTTGTTGTTTTTTTTTTTAATTACGACAGATCTAGTCGCTATTTTGTACGAGGATTGTTCGATAACTACGTGGCATTAAGTCAATCCAACAAATATTTTGTGTAGGGGAATAAAAGGCCCAATAACTATTACTCTACAATTGGAATGATGGCCATTTAACTTATATAATTAGAAGGCCGACAAGGTTAAAGTCACTTAGCCATCAAATCCAGTTAATAGGCTTACATTTTTTCTATAATGTCTAGAAATAAATATATTGGCAATTAATGGCCTATTGATGGGAAGTTAATGGGACATTTGACATTTCAGGACTGACTGCTGGATAAAGGCCATGTGCCAGTAGTACCGCTTGAACTATAAATTATATACTGAAACAAAAACATTCGAGTATAGAATATTGTAGACATTTTATTTAATTTACCTATATAATATAGTAATAGAGAAAAATGTCTTCTATAAATGGTATATTCATAAAATATTCTAAATTAACAACATATAAAAGTAATTTCACAATGAATACTGAATAGTGAATATCAGCAATGTGAGGCTGGCCGCATAGTACATGCCCACTCGTTAAGTATGTAGCAAGCGATCATCGGTGTCTCCATCTATGAACGCGGGACGGAGCCCTTCTGGACTGTTGGGGTTGGGCCTGCGGCAGTTAAAAGCCTTTTGACTTTTATCATGCTTTTATCCAATAGTTACTTACCCATCATCAACCAACATAATGTTGGGCTACAATCAAAAGGCCAGAAGTATGATTTTAACTTTTAATCGTCGTATTCATTTTCTCTTTAATTACAGCAAAATGCCAGCAATATCCCGACAATTCATTGTTTGTTGGGAATGAATGGTCGTACGTAAATGTTCTTGCTCTTTAAGTTATGATGGGGTACGTTAAATCAGTGAATAATAGGCATGTATATCTGTTTATTGCGGTTATTAATATTATCAACCAATATACATTAGTTTATTGCGGTTATACTTTAAATCAATGAACGATGAGCATGGATCTATGATCGCCGGTTATTAATATTACAAAAGATAGATATTAATTTAAGATTGTTGTAGGTACGTTAAATCAATAAAAAATGAATATGGAACAATATAAATCTGTATCACTAAACAGTAGTCAGAATTATGTAATTCTTGAATTCTCATCTGTCACGGCTGCCGTTCTTATGGCCTACCGCTAAATATTAGTCCGCTTAGTCAAGAGCAATTTAGGTAGTGCCACCTTTCCTTCACGAGCAAGCAACTGTCGTTTTTAGGATTCCGTACCCGAAAGGTAACCAACCGCTGTCCGTCCGTCTCTCAGCGGGCTGTATCTTATGATCCGTAATTGGTAGCCAGTTGTTATTTTTTACAGAATGTGTATATCTGTTGCCGCTATGACAACAAATAATAAAAATAAATTCAAAATTAAAGGGGGCTTCCTACTTAGAAACGTCTTTTTTTGGCTCTTTTTGCTCGATCATTATAAAGTACCTGCTACTTGGTTATATATCTATGGTACCTGCATAGTATTAAATCTTGTATAATGGCGAGGAACCCTTCATGCGCGAGTCCGACTTGCACTTGGCCGCTTTTTATGTTAGCTGTTCATTGATCTATGACAACAATTTATTGTTTTAAAGATGAATAACGTACATTAAAAGTCATTGAATTTTTGCATTATGTTAATGAACAATATAATGAATGTTTGATGCTTTGCGTTTATTGTTTAATTTTGGTTATGATATTGTTTCAATGTACTAATTTATTAATCTTTGATTAGAAATCATTGTAACAATCACTGAATCATGATATTAATGACCACTGTTCATTGATTTTACATACAAATTTTTTTCTGTGAAAGTTTTTTCGACAAAAACATTGTATTTTTAACGTACATACTTATTGCAACGATATTCCAAATTAGCAGTGTCTTTATTGTATATAGGTCGATGAATCCAATACCTCGGAATTAGACGAACATTCCTTACCGTCGAAAAATTTTTTCATGCTGTGAGCCAAATCTGGATAATAGGTGAATAAGGCACTAATTCAACTCCAAATTCATGAATTTTGGGCATTAAAATCGCAGACTTGTGGGCAGGTGCGTTATCCTGATGGAAAAACACCTTTTTTACGAAATTATACCGTCCCTCTTTGATTTTGTTGTTAAGTTGTTGTAACAAATTGGCATAATACTCGCCATTTATGGTTTTCCCCTTTTTTAAGTAGTCGACCAAGAGAATTCCACGAGAATCCCAAAACACAGTTGCCAAAACCTTTCCTGCTGACAAAACCGTTTTTGTCTTCTTTGGTGGTGGAGAACCTGTATGTCCATTGTTTGAACTGTTCTTTGGTTTCAGGAGTATAATGGTGAACCCAGGTTTCATCGGCGGTTAAGAAACGGCGTAAAAAATCCTATGGATTGTGGCGTAAACATGCCAAAATCTTGCGAGAAACACTCAAACGATTCAGTTTGTGCTCCTCCGTCAAGTAGTTTTTCATTTCAATTTTTCAGTTAAAATTCTGTCCACACTGTCATTTGAGATTTAAAACAATCATCCAATATGAAACCGTGGACTTTTTCAATCGTATCTGGGACAGTAGCAGTTTTTGGACATCCACTACAGGGTTCATCCATTTGGGCTCATTCGTTTCGAATTTGGAAGCCCAGTTTTAAACCATTGAAAACGAAGGAGCGGATTCCAATAGTGCAGAATCCAGTCAGCTTTGGTTTCGGTTGGTATTAAACCTTTCAAATGCAAGTACTTTATTACTGCTCCCAACTCTGTTTTTTTTTAATTTATTTACAAAATTACACGAGACGATCACTTTGGCGTACTCTCAAAAAATGACTTATTGGCAGATCGCTCTGTACTATCATATTTAACCTATAATTCTACAGATAGGCATTGGTGGAGCCAAAATAACTTGTTTCACATCTTAAATTTATGACAAACTTATAGACTTGACAATATTTGAAGCAATATGTTATAAAACCAATGATCGAATATAAATTTGTTTATCAACCAATGAAAAAACTAACAAATCAAAGAAAATTGATAAAAACATTCCAAATTATTACGGATTTACTCATATGGACGGCGCGCCTTGGCTGGTGTCCTACGAGACGTCCCATTCATCTTTTCCTTTCAACTTAAACATTACAATTTTGTCCGATGACGTACTTTCACAAGCTCTTATTTTCTGGATTTTTCT
Source organism: Psylliodes chrysocephalus (assembly GCA_927349885.1). NCBI lineage: Eukaryota > Metazoa > Arthropoda > Insecta > Coleoptera > Chrysomelidae > Psylliodes > Psylliodes chrysocephalus. The sequence continues at coordinate 21,389,603 of OV651826.1, read as the reverse complement.
GACTGTGCCTTGTACATTTTTATTTTAGAAAATTTCTGTAGAAATTATTGTAAACAAAAATTTGTTTTGCCAAAACGTAAAAGAATCCATGCAAAATGATATCTAACCTACACTTAATTAATCAGTTTACCCTTCATGAATACAATATCAAGTAATGCATGGAAATTATGTTTTTAGAATGGACTCCATAAAACCTAGAATGTCAGAATCGCAGCCTAGTATGTCACCAAAAAAAGAACCGAGTCCGAAACCTAACCAGGTAAGTAGCGTTGCATTTAAGCGAGTAAGTGCAACAGGATTAATACGTTTCTAAATGATTTATACGCGCAAAAGTTTCAGGTCTCGACTGTTATTTTATATGGAGTGCCGATTGTTTCTTTGATAATAGAAAACCAAGAACGACTATGCCTGGCACAAATTTCCAACACATTATTGAAACAATTTAGCTACAATGAAATTCACAATCGACGTGTTGCATTGGGTAAGCAAAATAGATAAAACTAGCTTTTTTTATAATCATCATCAAAAAGGCAATTCAAAACAATATTTAAACCTAAAAGATAATATCCGTGTTGCCGAATTGATTTGGCAACCCACAATAAGGTAAAACTAGCGTGGATATACAGATATCCAAGGAAATTAAAAGGCTAATGAACTCATCAAAGAAGAAACCGAACTATCATTTGCAGGACCTAAACATGTGTTTAGGAGAAGCAAAACCTCTGATTGACAGGCAGTGATCAGGTGGATAACCATTAAACACCAAACTCACTGAACCGAGAAGAGATCACATATTTAGTAAGCTCATACCAGCTGCGGCGTGTGGTTTAATACTTTGGGAATGCATATTTACAATTTAGGAATCTACATGTGCACTTATGAGGAACTGCTATTGGTCCGTGCTAAGAAGACCAAACCCACGCTTGACTTCTGAAGTTCTACAGCTCGTAAGGCCCCAGATATCCACCACTGTGGGATTACTAATGGGGCACTGCTTGCTAAAACATCTTAGAAGAGGAAGAAACCTTATAGTACGTTGACTTCAAATACGAAGCTCTAGCTAGGCAGCGACATACCCTTTTCGGTAGGGAATCTAGAAATACTTACGAAAGAAATAGTACTATTCAAACATAGTACCTAAATACGAAGAAAGCAGGGGAAAGCAATAAACCCAAGAGGTCGCAGTGTTCTGAGCTATATCTAATCCTACGATAATAATCAGTGTTGCCAAATCGATGATGCAAACATACGTATTAAGACACTTTTTTAAGTAACAGTACTACCTACGATTGGGTTGAAAATTTCAAAGGACAACAGTAGAGAATTGGCTTTGGAATTTGCAGTTTCTTTCCATTAAGTTGATACATTATTAACGACCCAACCTTTAATATTTTCTATCCTGAAATTTTCAGCTCTTCACGTTTGAAAGACTTTACATTTTATGTTATCACGAAAGAAAAGCCGTCATATTGAATATTTTTTTTTAGGAATAACTTGTGTTCAGTGTACACCAGTCCAGTTAGAAATTTTAAGACGGGCCGGTGCAATGCCGGTGTCTTCCAGACGATGTGGTATGATAACAAGACGAGAAGCTGAACGCCTCTGCAAAAGCTTCCTCGGAGACAACGCTCCACCGCGCCTGCCAGAAGATTTCGCTTTCGCGGTCCACCACGAATGTGCTTGGGGTTGCAGAGGCTCCTTCCTCCCTTCGCGGTATAACTCCTCCAGAGCTAAATGCATCAAGTGTACAGTGTGCGGCTTATTTTTTTCACCAAACAAATTTATATTCCATTCACACCGTCTCAGTGCCGGCGATAAGTACGTACAACCTGATGCAGCTAATTTCAACTCTTGGAGACGTCATATGAAACTCACTGGGAATCCTCCAGAAGAAATTATTCACGCTTGGGAGGACGTTAAAGCCATGTTTAATGGAGGAACGCGGAAAAGATTGCTAGCTTCATCATTGATGACTCGTGCGCCTAAACAAAACAAAATGGAGCCTCAACCGCAACCTATTGTTCCTGCTCCTAGAATCCCTAATTGCCAAGATATCTCCCTACCCATATCTAGAGTCGCTATGGATTTCATTTACCACAAACCGTTGGCTTTCACGTCTTATTCCTCTTTTCCTTGGCTGAAGCGCAATCCTATTCTGTTTCCTCAAGACAATCCTTTTTTTCCTATTGATAAGGCTTATCAGTCTGCATTTAAACCTGTGCAACCCGTTGTGGAGCGGGCTGTGTCCCAGAGGGATGACGAAAGTGACGACGAGGTTGATATTGAAACTACCGATGAAAAGACGGATGGCGTTCAGTCGAACTGGGATTTAAAAGAGGAAAAGGTGAGTGTTTGTAAATATTTTTATTCTGTTAATAGTATTTATATCATAATATCGAAAGCCACAAAAACTATAGGTAAAAAAAGTTATGCTTACTTGGGACCTAAGTTATACAATGAAATACTATACATTAATTCCCTAAATTTATTCAAATTAAAATTTAAAAAATTAGATGGGTATATTCCATTCCTACTATGAATCGCAACATTTTATTTCCACAAATAACGAATTTTATAGTTTAGGTAGTTCAATAATTTGTTAAAAAAAATAGTTGTTAATTTTAAAGCTCGGTATTAATATTAAATTTAATCTAGTCGTATTACCTACTTCTTTTTATATTATTCTAAGTATTGTTTTTTATATTATATGTAATATTGTATTTTATTAAAACTGCTCGTCCTAAGGCATACAATAACCCACCCTCAAGGCAAAATTACCAAGATGAGACACTATATTCATGCAGCCAAAATAAAGCTCTAACCTCGGACATTTAAACTAGAGTGTGCACAATGGTGCCAATGTGATCTGTATATAATTGTATTTTATGATGAATACTCTTTTTGATTTATTAGCTTCCAAAATAATTAAAAAAAGGAATTTCCTAATTGAACAGACATAATATACAATCATAAAAAATCAATAAACCCTCCACAAGAAAGTTAAATTAAATAATTTAATTTTGGAGATATTCATTGTAGTCCGATATCTTATCGGATATTTTGTTCATATAAAGCAAAATACCACTCTCGAGAAAAATTATGGTCAACTGTGGTCTTTGTCACACTTTTCTCAAGCGAGTGAAATAAAATAGTGTTTATGAATGAATTATTACTATACATTTTTACAATAATTGTACTGTCTGGTTCGTACGCCAGTGATGTACGAATTTTTTATTAAATGTATCACTTTCTAAGTCGTAAAACAAACAAAAATATCAATAAAAACACCAAACAAACAAAATTCATAGAGGCTTAGGGTGAGATTACAGAACGTCTGCAACTTTGCAAATCTGAAAATATGGCGGCAACTTTGCAGATCTGCAAATATGGCGGCAACTTTGCAGATCTGCAAATATGGCGGCAACTTTGCAGATCTGCAAATATGGCGGCAACTTTGCAGATCTGCAAATATGGCGGCAACTTTGCAGATCTGCAAATATGGCGGCAACTTTGCAGATCTGCAAATATGGCGGACTTACAGATGCAAGTATCAAGTTTACCTATTCAAAAAAATATCTGCAAATTCGCAATATTTATTGTGGTTTATTACCCCCAACAACACTAAACTCCATTACTATATGTTTAAAAACTCGATAATCTGACACCACGAACTGTATTCAATCAAAAGGAACAGAAGACTTCATGGTTATTAAAGAAAAGTAAAGTAAAAATTGACAATTTGCAAGTTTGTAGGATGTTCTAACCTCCTATGTTTCTCTTTTGCAACTGCAACTGATATTTGCAGATGCAAGTACGATTTGCAGAGGTTCCGTAATCTCACCCTTAAGGGTGGATTTGGGTTTAGTGTTGTTGAGAGTAATAAACCACAATATATATTGCAAATTTGAAGATATTTTTTGGATTACGAAAACTTGATACTTGTATCTGTAAGTCCACCATATTTCCAGATCTGCAAAGTTGCCGCCATATTTGCAGATCTGCAAAGTTGCCGCCATATTTGCAAATCTGCAAAGTTGCAGACGTTCTGTAATCTCATCCTTAGTCAATTAATACAAGTTAACACGTAAAGTGCACCTGTATTCAAATCACCTGAGGACATGCATTATTTTTATAAATTTTTTTTTGTAAATAAATTATTATTATTATTATTTCGAGACTATTTCTTAATTCATTAAGAAACTTCCTCTTTTTTTTTCGTTCAGAAACTTCTTGTTTTTCAAAAAGGCGTTTGATTTAAATACCAACAAGATAATTCAAATTAAAGAATTTATATTTTAATTTGTATAAAATTAAAAAAAGGTTCAAAATTATTAATACCCACATACGGGTGAAGTAATGAGTGAAATAACCATCAGAGACTGCTTAAAACGATTTGATATCGTTAAAATAATATTTTATATCATTAAAATACTATTTGATATTATTAAAATACTATTTGATATTATTTAAAAACTATTTGATATTATTAAAATACCAGTTGATATTATTAAAAAATTATTTATTTTACATTGTTAAAAAACCATTTGATATTAAAAACTATTTGATATTTTTAAAAGACCAATTGATATTATTAAAAAAACTATTTCATGTTATTAACAAACTATTTAGTATTAATAAAAAACTCTTTGATATTAAAAAACTATTTTATATTATTTGTAAACTATTTAAGGCCTATAATTACTATTTATTTGATATTATTAAAAATATTTGGTATTGTTAAAAACTATTTGATATTAAAGAACAATTCTATATGATTAAGATTAAAAAAAATATATTTTAATCTGTGTAAAATGAAAAAAGTTTCAAAATCATCAATACCTACACAAGGGCGAATTAATGAGTGAAATAACCATTATAAATTATTATTGATATTTTTGAAAAACTATTTGATATAATTAAAAAAATATTTATTTAAGTTTTGAATATACCATAAAAAAACATTATTTTTCAATCATTTAAGTTCATGTTTTATTTATTCATTATGTTTTGCATTTAATTATTAATAAAATTAGCTTTCAAATGAAGTGTCACACTATAAAATACGTAACATTTTTTTATCTCGCTAGATGGCGCTAAAATCAAAAGTGCAACAATAGTCGATGATAAGTCAGAATTGTATTGGATAGAGTGACGTAAGGGAAGATAATGATGCATGATAGTTCAGGATATGATAGAAACATACTTCGCAGCGTTTGTTTAAAATTTTGAGGCAATTTTCATCTGGCAACCTTGTATTATTATTTTGAGGTTAGTCGTTTATCGATTAAAACAAATCCGTCAAGTTAGTGTAGTAGCTCTCCACAGCATAGATTTAGGATTTAGCCGATATCAAGTCCATTAACGGTGCACCCTGAGCAGTTTTAACGAACCAGGCCACGTTTTTTAACATTTTTATTTCATATACGAACAAAAAAATCTGCATAATGTATTCTCGATGTGACTGTTGCATCGTTAAAAAAGAATGATATCGTTTGCCCACTAGATGATCCGTTGGTAAGATTTTTCTTTTGTGCGCCGTATTAGCAAAGGACGCCAGCATGTGATGAAGGTGTATTCCCTAGAGATGGGGTCCGAATTGACGCAATTATAACTAGTCCCCTATGCAGTGAAAATAACAGCCTAAATTGATTATCAGTAACCCCAGATCAACTCAAAAAATAATAGAAATAAAAAACGATTCGAAAAGTGATTGTACAGTTGGTGTTATTTTAATTAATATCTAATAGGCCACAGTCAAGGTGGGTAATATTTAAAAAAATTATCAAATGCATGTCATACTTACACAATAGTGTTTCAAAATAAATATTGGTTGATAATTATGTCAATAGATTTAGGCCAGGCGCTGATTCAAAGAATCCGTACAGTAGGGTTTTCTCTAACTTTTCACAAACAAATATCAATAAGTAAATAAAAATTATGATCTATATGGTCTAAATAACTAAATAAAAACGTTCTTGCGGTTTTCTTTCTTCTGCTAGTTCCAACTTATCTACCTCCTTCTCTCCTACCTTCTGTTACTGTTTTCCTCTGCTTTCTCCTCTTACTCCTCCTTTTGTTCAACTCTCCTTCCTGCTATGTATCCATCTTTCTATGTTTCAATACAATAATTCAAATTACCTTCTTGTTTGTTCAAGAATTGTTTATTTCAATATTGGAGTAATATTTAACTCCATTCAATATAACATAAATTAACATATATTCAATTCTTTCAAAAGCAACATTAAAAAAATCCTAATGACAGACAAGCACTACTCGCCCATCGAAAGGTAACCGTCTTGCTGATTCACTGGCCAAGAAAGCAGCCAACCAAATACTTTTTGGACCTGGCCCTTCTATTGGCCTGACAAAATCGGTAGTGACAGACCTAATCAAAGAACATTCCCGTGTGAAATTCAAGGAAAGATGGAATGAAACAAGAAACTGCAGAGTTGCCAGGGAGCTCTTAAGTTATCCTGACAACACTGCAGCAAACAAATACTTCACTATGACTAGACAGAATCTGCGCCTAGTCACAGGCATTCTGACTGGTCATTGCCAAGTACGAAAGCATCTCCATATCATGGGGCTGTCAGAATCCGCACTCTGCAGAGGGTGCGAACAAGAAGATGAGACCATCGAGCATATACTTTACGATTGCCCGACGCTCTCATTTATTAGAAGATTTGTGTTCGGCGAGTATCGGCTAACACCGGCCGATATAAGAGAAGCACCTCTTGGCGACGTTGTCAACTACATAAAATCTGTAGGCTGGCTCACGAGCTAGGAGGTATGGCTCCGGTTGGTGTGATTTTCATGGCTCTTGTTATCTGTTATGTTGAGACATATTGTTCGTTGAATTTGTTCTGGTTTGCGGATAGCTGTCAATTGTTGGGTGGCAACTGCACCGTATGTTAGCATAGGTCTTATGATGACCGTCTAAGTCCATGCCGACTCTGGGGGAGAGACCCCAAGTGTGCCCCACGGTCCGACAGCATTGTTAATAAGCAATGTATGCTTTTTTTACTGTTTTCTACAGGCCTTTTGAGAGTTGTTCCTGCACAGGTTCTGAAGTTACGACCTTTTAATTATCTTTCCAGAGTGAATATTATGTACTAAATGGTCAGTTTCAGTATTGGGAAATTGGGAATAATTGATAATTGATTATAGGATCACACTTTTTCGAAGAACCCCTGACAAGTCCTTAATATTTAGAATTTCTGCAAAATTTCTTGCTACCCGAACTGAATCGGTTAGTCCCAAACACAAATTATTTTTGTTTGCAGCAAGATGGTGCGTCCCCACACTATGCTGTTTTGGTGAGAGACTACTTGGAAAACTTGTTTCCAGATTGGACGAAGAGGATCAATCGATCTATTTTTATAGGGATATTAAAAAAGTTAAGCATACCAAAATACGATTGGATAGATAATCAAAAATCCTTTCAAATAATGTATCGCATGATCCACATTTTTATATAAAAAATCATCGAAGACGTCATCACGATTACATGAATAAAAGGAATATCTGACAGAATGCACGTTTGAGAATAAAAATATAATGGTTTAGATTTTTTTTCCAGAACTCAATGAGTTACAAAATAATGAATGTATTCCTTTTATTTGCACCCATACTGTATATCAACACGATAGTATAATAAATTTTCTGAGGTTCCAACACATGAAATATATTAAGTACGGCCCATAAAAAATAAAATTTTGCACTTTTCCTCAAATTTCTCCATTACGATCCATTTTAGAGAAATCATGTATATGACAAAAATAATAGAAAATGACATCACATAATTTTTATTCAATTTTCTTCTCTAATAATTAAAATTACAAAAATATTCCTTAAAATAAAAAAACGACTCTCTATAATTACTCCCAGACCAGACTATGCTCAAAATCTCACAGCAGGATGGATATGTTATCGTGGATACATACACACAGACAGCCATTATCGCGAATATTGACAAAATAGATTCAGGGGACCCCAAAACGTAGATTCCTCAAAAACTCGAGGTCGAAATAATCATAATTCCTATACTTTCCTTACTGGTAACAGGAATGTAAAATAAATCCATTAAATTACCAAACAAATATAAATTAACTATTTTTTTACTGTTTATATTCTTGAAAAAATTATGTAATCAAAAATCATATTGGAATAATAATTTTTGATTAACGAAAAGATCTTTTATCTAACCATTTCGAAAGAATGAAAACTTATGCTATACGCCTAGTTCGAATGTAATTATCTTGATGAAAATCGAGAAGAGGGTAATCCAGAGGGTGTATTCTTTGAATAGAGTCCGAGCGACTATCAATATTATTACGGAGCTTAAAATGTCAGTAAATATTCAACCCAAATATAAATAGATTGTACAGGGTGTGTTGTCATTCACCACCCTTTCCCCCGATTAATGTGTTAGTGTTTTTAATCAAATGTAACCTAATACTTAAGTGTTTATGTTTAACGGTGGTGAAGCCTTTCAAAATGATTAAATGTAAACACCTTGTGACGATGTCCGATGTTTCCAGAAATTAAATTTGAATTATTTATTCGTATATCTGCAAGTTTTCTTTCAATAAATATTTTAATGTTCTGCTCTTGGATGCGATTGAATAAAATTATAGTAGTTGATTAGATAAATTGACAAGTTTAAATATGGTTTTGTGTTAATCGCTTTCAGGAAAATTATAATTAATTGAACAATATACATATTAATATTGGTTACATATAGATCGTATTTTTAGTTTGTTTTCTTGAAACGATCTATAAACGTTTTCATTCAATCATCCATTAATTAAATAATATATTGATATAGAAAATCACGTTTATAATTATTTTTTAATAAAAAAAGAATCTCTTCTGGTGGTTCGTTTCAAAAAATGTACAGTCTTAAATACAAATAAATTTTTAGTTCTTACTGTCTTGCTTTAACGCATGTTCGAGTGCTTTGCACCTGCACTTTCACCTTTCCGCTCTCCTACCTCAGCTTACTCTTGCTAGGGCTTCGCCTGCTTTGCACCTGCACCTTTTTGCTCTGCTCCCTCAGGTTACCCTTATATTAAATTTTAATTACCTTTATTTATTTAATATACTTTATTCAAAGTGATTTTTTGCATAATAATTCACAAATATCTCCTACTTATTTCTATCCAACAAATTTCGCTGACAATTCTGACAATTCCAAAAATCCCGCATGACAATCTGTTTTCAAAATCAACCAAAAAAAAAAACAATTTCCATTTTAATTTTGATTTTCAGAAACTTCACCACCTCAGCATAGTACAATTTTGACAAATTTTGTCGACGTTATTTAATTTTCCATATCATTATATAATATTATTGTAGGCCTAATAGACCTCTAACTTGATACGTTATCTTCCTCCATTTTCCTCTCTCCAACTTTACATCTTTCAGCACTTCGTTCATCCATTTATTTTTTGGTCTGCCTCGTTTTCTCTTATACCACATTCCATTAGGCTTTCAGTTATTCTTTCGTTTTTCCAAAACCATCTTAGTCTATATCCCTTGATTCTGCATACATTATCTGGTTCGTTGAACAATTCTAGCAATTTCTTGTTTCCCATACATTCTTTACTTTTTCCTTTGTAAATTTTTCGTAGGAACTTTCCGAAACTGCAAGCATTTTTTGTTCACTCTTATTCATTGTCCAAGTTCCACTTCCAAACAATACTGTGGGTCTCAATATTGATTTATATATATGGTTTCGTTCCTCTGAATAGTAACTTACTGTTGAGTTCATTTTTAAGTTCATTTGTTTTATTTCAGTAATTTCTATATATCTTTTTATTTAGGTTGCTGCTAAATAAGTAAATGACTCAACTTACTCGTAGTTCTTATTTACTTCTTGTTGCTACAACAACGTCGTCTGCAAATACCAAACACTGGTGCCTCTTTTAGTATAGTAGTACCGTTCTATTTATCTTCACCCTCCTAACACCTTCGGTTACTTCATTTCTAATTCTTAAATAATATTCTGCCTCTTCAAGCATTAGTTTTATCATATTTACTAGTTTATTCCTTACTCCTAGTTCCCTTAATGTTACATATAGTTTACATATCTTTATCCTGTCGAAAACTTGTTCGTAGTATTAACATAGTACATATGTATCTTTCTCAAATTCGAGCGTAAATATTTAATTCACAATCACTTTCTTTTCTAAATCCTCATTGATATTCTCCTACACCTTCTTTCATCTTAGTAATCAATAAGTTTTTTATATATGAAGAAAGAATCGTATAGGATATATTTATTATGCTATGAGCATGGCTTCGTTTCGTGCTCAATATTTTTTCTTACAAACATATTTATTTTATTAGTTTTTCTTCTTCAAATTTGAACTCAGTTGTTATGTCGGCAAGGGCCAGCGCTTCTGTAACTTTTAAGTATGATGTTTCTTATTTCCTCCACATTAAGTATGCTCTCATGAACTTCTTGTTCATCTAGGTCCATATCATCATTTGGATTTAACAGATCTTAAAATATTCTTTCAATCTATTCAGTATTTATTTTTCTTCTCCTAGCAACATCCTTCTTTACTTTGTATGTTTGGTTCTTTACTTGGTAACCTCTTTTAATGCATTTTTTGTATTTAAATATCTTGGAATTCTCTTCTATTTTTTCTCTACGCTCTTCATAGTATTTTCTATTTTTTCTCTTGTTTTTTACATTTTTGCCTTTGCTCTTAATTCTCTTTCCTCAACTTTTATGTATTGTGTATTAACATTTATTCTCTTTTACTTCTTTCAGTTAATCCTTTTCTGCATATATCGTTAAACCATTCTAGTTTATTGTTTTTCGCTGTTTATATCCTTGTATCGTCTGCATCATTGCTCATTTCATACATTCCAGGTTTATTTATAGGTTGCCTTTGCTTCGTTTATTTTATAACAAATCTGACAATATAATTTAATTGAAAATTCGAAGTGTCTTCTTTTTGTCTCAACAAAAGCAAGTCTGAACTTGCTTTAGTAATTTCCTTATAAGGCCATGCTTCTATGTATGTTTTCGATGTCATGTATATACATAGAAAACACACATTGGGCCAGAGAAACTTATTTACAAACAATGGTATCTGTCTTACCCTGGGTTTATAAGGCTTGACACTTACTGCGGACATGTTGAATGTAATTTCAACAGTATCAATGTATAGGCTATTCAGTGGACGTCTAATAGGTCCCTAATTTTTTGATGGCACGTTGAATGGGGTAAGATGCTTTCCCCGGCTGCTAGAAAACGTTCCTCTTGACGACCGCGCAACAATGTTCAGGCACCACACAATAATAGAATTGTCCTAGAAGGGACCTATAACATGGCCGGTGCGTTCCCCTGATTTGACCCCTTTAGGTTTTTTATGGGACCAAAAATAAGTTTTATATAACCCAACTATCAGATTTGAATGTTCTATTTTTACATTTTATTTTCGGACAAATTAGTGTAACCTCGAATTTATCAGAAATGGTTCGAGATAGGTATAAGCCATATTACATAAAAAAATATGTAGAATGAGTCATAGAATTCATAAATGTTGAAATGTCCTATTTTAAATAAAAAAAATTCATTTTAAATAAAACATATTGCAGAATACAATATTTGCTGTCAGTTTTTATTTTCCAAAGGTCTTCGGTGTATTATGATCTTTTATCTTAAAGCTTCTAGTGGATTTAATAACAATATTTTTTCTTTTTTTAATATAGTTATAGATAACGCATAGCATTTTTAAAGTATATCCAAAAATGCCCTATATTCCATTCTTTATTTCTAAACATTTTTGTTGTCTTCAAATAAATACTTGCTTCCAATTTTCCGGCAATACAACCAGTTTACGGAAGAAGAATTGAACCGTATAGTTTATAAAAGTTCGGTGTAAACTTGAAAAAGTGAAATAAGTCACATTAGTTGTGCCGATAATAAAATAAATAAACATTCTAAGTTAAATGAGTTCTTATTCTTGAGGGAGTCGGGAGCAGCCAGTAGAGGACAAATGCGTCCCAGAGGAAACATACAAACAGTCGATACCGATGCTGATTTTGTACATGATTGCTTTTTTATATTACTAAACAAGACACGTACACTTACAAGATAACAGGGTCATTTCAAAACAACTTAAGTGTTAGTCTTGGATCGTTTCCTCTAAAAATAATGGCTCAAGATTTCATAATATGGAAATCCGTTTCTTGCTTTTTATAGTTACACCTAGACATTTTATCTTGTTAACTTTTATCGTCGTGTTTAATAACCGGGAGATAATGCACCATTTTCACAACAACATACGGAAATTGTGTTTGAGAAAAAGGGAAAAGTAGAAAATATCAAAAGGTAAAAATATGTTGACTTTTTAATTGTCAAAAAGCTATCTTTATATTATGTAATACTTTAAAAAAAAAATCTAAAATCTAAAAAATTAATCTTATTTATATAGTTTGATATAAATAAGAGTATTAACTAAAATAACAATTCATTAAAGTTTTAGCACAATTTCAGCAAAATAACAAATTGGTTTATTAATGTGTTGACCCTTTCTCGGCATTAGTCTAAGAGCTGGCGACACAAAAGTAGGGGTGACTCGGTAAAGTCAAAATTTATTTACAGTTTCGATTGTTACCAACATAGCGAGAGGCGGGCAGTCAGAAGTCACTCTGGAAGTATAAAGTAAGGTAGGGGGTTAAATATGCAATTTTTTTTCGCAAAATAATTTATTAAGGTACATTCTTAAAACGAGTGACCTTTTAAAATTAAGTTAACTGTTAATAGAAACAAAAAATTGTTTAGCAGATGATAAATTTCAAAAAATTATAATAAATTCGATGAAAAATTAGTAGGTATACATTGAACAATAAAAAGTCAAGTAACTAGAAAACGGCAAAATTTTGTATTAATTTTAAAAGTTCTATCGAGTATTAAAGCTCTGATACAAAATACTAAAACTACCTTTATGTATACATCATTAAGTATCATCAGACTAGTATGCAAATTTAGAAATAAAATATGTTACCTATTTGCCTTCTTTAAAGAGCAATATAAAACATACCGGATGTTATTGAAATACATGATACATATTAAACAAGATTAATATGTAGACTCTCCTGCAATGTGCAAAAATATTATTTTGAAAATTTACTTAATATAATTGAGAAAATGATTAAACTTTGAAAATGTATGTTCACCTTTTCAGGACGTAAATCGTTCTGCTGATATATACAGAGTGGCCCAAAAGTCTGGAAACGGCCAATTATCTCGTAAAAGGCTGGTCCTAGTTGCACAAAATTTGGGGTACACCTATTATGCGATATGGTGAATTTAGAATTGATATTTGCAATGTTGCCAGATTTGCCATTTCTCTTAAATTATTAGTTACTTTGGTTTTTTAAATTAACCACCCTGTATATTCAGTCATTATTGCTATTCAATACGAGTTCAACCATATGTAGCACTTATGATTTTATGTAGTCTGGAAGGTCTTAAATAAATAAAATAAATCTGGCAACGCCTAATTGTTTCAATAAATGTTTTAATAAAAACTATTTTCAACTACATTAAAACGTAACAATTGAAAGATTAAAGCATTTTTAACATAATGGTTACTTTATCAAGTGTTCAAAATGTGCTTCATTTGTGAGTTGACAGTACCCTAATCGGTGGTAGAATGCGTCTACCACATTTCTCCATGATTATTTTATTTATTTAAGACCTTCCAGTCTACATAAAATCATAAGTGTTACATATGGTTAAACTCGTATTGAATAGGAGATTCCAATAATGACTGAATATACAGGGTGATAAATTTGAAAAACCAAAGTGACTAATAATATAAGAGAAACAGCAAATCTGGCAACATTGCAAATATCAAATCTGGAATCTACGTATCCCAAAATAGGTGTACCCTAAATTTTGTACAATTAGGATTAGCAATTTACGAGATAATTGGCCGTTTCCAGACTTTTGGGCCACTCCGTATATTGTGTTAGTGTGTAAATAAAAATTATCTCCGTGTTATATCATAAAAAAAATTAATGTCTTCCTAATTGACTTCTGACAGTTGACTAATGGAGTACTAAGATATTTTAACCAGCCTCTCAGTATCACCATATCTCCGTTATTCTTCCACCTAGCCTTCTGACGATTTGCAAGTAATTTTATTTTGAATTACAGAATAAGAATACAAATTGTCAGAAGTGTACCTAGTGACATAATTGTTGCTAAATTTTTCTCAACATGAGCGCCTTCTGACGACTTTTTCTCTTCCACCTAGACTTCTGACAATTTTTTCCCTACTTTCTTATACTATCTCCGACAATACTGCAAATTTTCAGAGCTCTACCTTATGACTTATTTGGCGAAAAAAATTGCATGATTAACCCCCTATACCCTTTCTTTATACTTCCAGGGTTACTTTTGACTGCCGCCTCTCGCTTTGTTGGTAACAATCGAAACTGTAAATAACAAAGTTTTGACTTCCGTCTACATATTCTGAATGGGGATCATCAGCAATTTCCTTCTAATGCAGAGCATCTCATATCAACCGAATTTCATATCTCATTTGCTCTATTGCCTCTGGCCTCAGGGGAAAATTATAGATTCTTCTCACTATCATATCCCACACATGTTCAGTGGGGGATAAGTCTGGAGAACGTGGAGCAGAGAGCAAGACAGCTGTATTAAAAAAACACGGGTCGAATTATCTTGAGAAAGAATACCTCGAACATATGGAATGACAACAGCCTCTAACGCCTTCTGTCCGTAACAATGTACTCTAAGAAAATAGACACTTTAATTCGCAAAGAACTATTCTTAATAAGTGCCGTTTCTATGAGGCATACCACTAGCTTTTCTAGATTGATTTTGGATCAATTTGTATCAATCCGAAGTCTCTCCTTGTGCTTCTGGGATTTTTTGCAGTAGCAGCTTATGATATAATCTAATATAACCCGATTCCAGAATGACAACGTCTTCAGTTTCCAGAAGTTAACTGTCAAACTTGTCTTACCTCTGGTTCTAGACATTATACGCATTTTGTTCTCTGCTTCTCATACCTTTAGTTCTAATATAAATTGTTACTTTTTGCAACTGCTATTTCAGTATCTTTTTGTCTCCTGCACTCTTAAATTCTACCCCTTCCATTTCATTATTTTGCATTGTGCGCTTCTCATCACAACCGTGTTTAGTTATTCACAACAATTTTAGCTGATATAATTGTTGTTACAGATATATATGTGATAATCATCTAAAGTTGCAATGTAATCTGTATTCTCTTTTTCATTTGTACTCTAACAGAACTGCTTCAGAAGCAAACCTGATTTTTTTCACACTACTTTCATTTTGCCACTTGCTCCAACGTTTTGACCGTATTTGTTCTAAATTCCCCAGCTCAAGAATGCTCTATTGAACAAATTACGCCTCTTATTCTTCAATTACTTATCACGTTTCAGTTCCCATCAAATAATCCAAAAAGAAAGTGTTTTATGACTACCCTGTATACTGTACACGTTCTTAATATCTCCTTTAAACCTGTGGTCCTTCATTAAATGTCGATGTATCTTTTTCCATTTTTAAACTTCTTGTTTTCTCATCGATGTTAATTTGGCTCTAAGTTTACGGGTGTTGTTACAATGTCAAATTCGTGTACAGGGAGAAAGAGAGGGTGCCGATTATGTAAATTTTAATTACTTTCTAAGAACTGCTGAGTGATTCGGTACAGAGGTCCCTAGTTTAATGTTACCCTCACGGTTTAGTAAAGCAATCTTTAAAAATAGCTCGTTACTTTTTTCAGTGTCACATAGAATTAACGAAACTGTCTATCATTCGTTCGTTTAGAGCTTGTTCGCTGCTTTTTTTAGGGGTAAAAGACACGTTTACATTTATATGTATCTTCTTAAAATTGATTTAAAAAGCGCGATAGATGTTTATACAGGTTGATTCACAAATAGTATTGATCAAAAATCCTCTAAGATGATATTTAACTCCATTCAGATCAGAGAAGGAAACCATATGGAAAATTAAAATTAGAAAAAATTAGAATATCATTAATTTGTCTAATTTTATATGCTATCAATCACTATTTAGTTTATTGGGTAGAGTAAGGACTGTAGGAAGAAGGCAGTTCCTTCTAACTACCTTTTTCGTAAAGACGACATACCGACCGCTTTTTCCTAATTGACGTATAATTTCTAATCCGGTGTTTGTAGGTCTTAAAGCAACCTTGACTCGCTAGAAATTGAATCCGGTGAAAGTGTAATCTCTTCTGAGCATTGAGCACATCCTATCTCAATTGCTGCGCTTAAATATAGTATTCTCTCATTCTGTCTTTGGGATCATTCACTCCTTTTTGCTTCACTGTTCAAATATCAGCCGTCTCTTCCTGTTGTACTTGCTATGGTTTTACGGATATTGTCCTGTAAGTCGGTGGATTTCTTAAGGAGCATTGTTCTTTGCATTCTTATTAGCATAAATATGATTCTTTGGTATTTTATGACCTAGGGCCAAATTGATAGTGCTCTATATAAGATTATACCACTCCCAGCTGGTGGTATGAAGGTAAAACATAAGTAGAGTTGATGTACATTATGATGGGTTTTGAGCTGCTTACACTTTAGAGAATTATTACAGAATATATTTTATTTTTAACAAATTCTTTGCCAACATCCAAATGTAACAGGTCTGGGAATCGTGAAAGGCAGTAGAATATTCCATTTAGAATATTCTTTGAGGTGTCTTGTTGCCTCTAAACAAAAGAAGAATTTTTTTAAAACCAAAACAAACAAAAAATATATTTGGTACTGTTAGCCTTTATTAGTACGATGCAGCCAATTTAAAAAGAGCATGGGACATTTAGTAAATTGTGAATTGCTGGTAAAATTACTGGTTTTAAAACTAGGTGTTTAAATTTTCATCATAAATCGAAATAAATATTATAATCTTGATTTTTAATTAGCACCGAATTGATAATCCAGAAGTCTAATCTGAGAGAAAAGTAAGTGCTTTTAGGGCGCCTATAGTTAAACGATTAACAACAATGTGACTACCTAACGCCTTTGGTAAAAATGCATCCAAATGATATAATAACCTGAAATCGGTTTGAATTCATACGCTTAGTGAACATGGAAACGCGGAGAATACACTCCCCGCAGCATTATAATACTCCAGGGATTACGAATATTCTATTAGAAGTACTCAAGAGAGTCAGCTTTATCAAACCTAGAATTAATTCAAATACAAGGGACGCACTGAAATTTCCTAAATACGCGTACACTGCTACAAATTAACATCTGTCAAGTTCAATAAAAAGGGCTTAGGATTATTAGGAGAAATACTAAGATTATTAAAATAAAACCACCAAAATACTGCAAGAAAGTATCCAGTGCAACTTTTTGATGATTTTCTAAAATGAATTGGGAGTTATCAACAATCTGTCAGTTAAGGTTAAGTCTATGTGATAATATTTTATAAAATAACGTTACTGGACATATTACCTATGTCAGGATTATGTCTTCTTTATTTATCATTTAATAACACTTTGAATGTTTGACATGTTTTGGAAAATATTGTATTATATTCAATGCGACCAGTTAAATCACCATTATTTTATTTTTCTTTTCTAATATAGTGTACCTTACAATTTGCTACTTCACATCCTCGCAAAGCAGAAATATCGAAAAACATTTTAAAAGGCATATCGGAGTTTTTCCATTTTAATAATTTAACTTTTGGTTAATACTACAGAACTTTCTTTTTCTAAATTATTTTTTAACTTCGTACGTTTTGAATTACTTGCATCATGAGCTTTCTTTAATACATAATAATTCTCAAAGGGGTTTAAATTAACATGAAAAATTTTTCAAAAGTACATACTTTGTAACATAGTTTTCACAACAGACTCTTTATAATCGTCTCTATTTTTTTCTTCATATTAAAACCTCAATCCATCAATATCCTTGCCACATCAATTGTTTGTTCCGTCTTCAAATCAAAAATCACTAAATTGGTTCCAAATGGATGAATTGGATTTAGATTTTCATTTCTTATAACGTGAATCCTTATATTGTTCATACGACAAAGGTAGAAAAAATTGATGTCAACATATCGCTACTTATATTTGCTGAAATTGATTCTTGGAATAGAATCATCTAGAGCAAAGTTCATACTGGTTGCCAAATGTTATAAGGTAAAAATAGGAGCACTGATGATAAATAGTCAACAATATATAATTTGACACATCCCGCATACAAAAAATAACCGAAAGGAAAACCGTAGATACTTGTTTCAAACTGTTGATATTGTCTTAGTACGGTGCAACCAAGTTCAAAAGAGCATGGACACCTTCTTTTATCATTTCAAGCATACCTCTGCTCTCCCCTGGGGAGTTCCGACAGGATCCCCAATCAAGCTTGGGTTCCAGTCACTGCCTCTTTCTAATCAGGTTTGGGTTCCAGCCATTGCCTCCTCCTAATCAGGCTTGGGTACCAGTCTTTTTTTTCCTCACATGCTTATTGTACCACCACGTGGATGCTCTACATTCCACCGTGTAAATGTTCGATCACTTATCCTTGTATATGTCTTTTTTTATGTACAGAACATATTGGAAAAAGCCGAAACTATAGATATACGAGTATATTCTTATTTTTATCATTATTTCGAAGTTTAACCCGGACTATGGGTAAAATCATAGTTGTTGCATTCTCTGAACAGTTTTGCAATTACCGATGAAAAAGAAAACTGCAGGATCCATAGTGTTCGCTGCGGAGAGCGTAACATCGCTTTGTAAAAACCTTTTCCTTAAATTACATAATAAAAGAATTTTTAACTGAGTCTCTGTGCGGAGATTTTTCGTGGAACATATTTTCAGCGTAGGTAAGTTGAAATGAAGCAATTTGAATGCGAACAATACCGCCCCATTTAATCAATATTGAACTGAAAGAAGTTAAAATTTTAAGAATGGATTCGTTTTTTTAATTGCAAGTTGTCTCAATTATACGTCCATTGTAAATAATACCTAAAGTAAATTTAACTTTTCGAATCGTGCAATTAGATTGAGTTTAAACCAGGAAATATCTAAAAAAGTTACCAAAAGTTTCTGTTTTAAATATAATTCTTTATTAGAGTTTTTGCTAATAATAAATGAAAAATTTTAATTATATTTTCTTAGCAATATCCATATTAAATGCTACTTTAAAAACTGGCTACCAGTACCAAATGTCAATTCTTTCAGTATTCTTTTATGTAGGATCAATTTGCTTTCTATATACAGAGTGTCCGGGAATTGCTTATACATGGAGCTACCACAGATGTATGGGCTCAAAATAAGTTGATTTAACCAGACTTACCTATATACCAATTTGCTTCGTTTGGCCGCTAGAGGTCAACAAAGTTAAATAAAAATATGTTTTCTCTAATTTATTTACCTGTCTGTTTTTTACATTTCTTGTACTAAAATAAGAAACTAAGTTTCTACCTAAAAAAAGGAAAAAGAAAATAAATTTGAACTTTTCATATCGCCATGCTTATATAAAATCTCTAATTAGTTTAGTAGATACTATGAAAGATGTATCAAGGAAATAATATCTAATAATAGTTTTTATATGCTATAATAAAAAGTGCATATTTTAATAAAACTTACACATATAATGAACAAGTTGATTATGCTTCTGGTATACGGATTTTGTAACGAAAATGGTCGCGAAAGAGATTTCCTAATCTTTAAGTCCCAAATCAACCAAACATTTACAAATATTGAAAATGGTAGATTTGAATCAAGGAATATGGATCGAGGGCGAAAGCGTACGACAAGAACTGTAGAAGTTGAGGAACAAATATTAAATTTATTTGTTAAATGTACAATACATTTGAACCTAGAAGGCGAAGATTAGCTTAGAGCACTCTTTAACTCTTAACTTTCTAGGATTATATAATAATAGCAAATACAAAAAAAAATTCTCTTTTTTTTAACGAAAAAAATAAATATTGAAAATAGGATTATTGAAAAATATGATTAACAACAAAAAAAAGGCTACTGTCTAGCTAAAAAATGTTCTTTTGCGGTTCGCCTAAAGAAATACCACGATTTCTTTGAGTTTAAAAAGTTAAGAGTTATACAATTTGACGGCGTTATATGTAAAAGACCTTTCGAACATTGCAGATAAGTGGTGAGGCATTGTAAGGGTGTTAGGTCTTAAATTGTGTTCTTTAGAATACTGAGAAATCAAATCAAATCAATTATATTGTTTTTTATTACAACTGACTCCTTGCCATTCCATTTAGGTGTGCCTGATGATGAAGTGACAGCTTCGAAACCGGTCGCCAATTAAATTGACTTGTGAGAAATAAAGGACCTTCTCTTTAACCCCTTACACTTAATCCCTACTACTCACATATGGCTACCCTCACTCCAAATCATTTATATAAAATTTACTTTTTTTTATTTTCGATTACTTAAACAGTTATCAAGAGTAAGTTTGTTAAATTTAGAAAGAAATAAAAACTGAAATTTTTCTATAAACGCAAATACCTATTCATTATTTAAAAAAAAAACAGAAATTATACACACTCGCGTTTTTTTTTAATTAATTATCGTTTTAAATTTTTCATTAAATTAAAAAAGTAAAGTTAACCTTATAAATAAATCCAGTGGCGTAGCAAGACATTTTATTACTAAAACCTGAAGTGATCTTAATCTATGTTGCCATTAAATAATGAGAAAATTAGCTATTTAAACAATTAAATATAAATTTAAAAAAAAAATTAATTAATAATTATCTATTGGGATTAAATTTTAAAAAATGAGTCAATTTTTTATTTAAATTTGTTTCGGGATTGTAATTTTCTCGCTACGCCACTGCTTCAAACATACTGCATACTCCTACCTTTACACGAATTAGTTAACGGATTTGTAGTCACAGTAATCTGTAAAAAAAGAGAAAAATTAGGAATTAAAAAATTACCCCTTTAGAAAATGTCAGTAAATAATACATCTGACTACTACACTAACTAACTCTACAAAAACGAATTTCAAACTAGAATGAAGAGTAACAGACCTCCCCCATTTTCAATTAGAATTTTTTGGAATCAATAGGCTTCATCCCCTTACAAATCTTTATTTTTTCTGAAGATTTCAATTTGATATCGTTTTTTTTTGTGTTAGGATTTCTTTTAATATTTCAACCCCCCCCCCCCCCTTATTTCCCCATTTTTATTTATTTATTCATTCCTTTATAGAGCTTGATTTTTACTAAACATTTTATCTTGATAGTGCTTTTGGTTTTTGATTTCTATTTTTTTTTTTTTTATTTCAATCCTCTTTGAACCCCATTTTATTTATACTTTTTAGAAATCAGTAGACTTTGTCTTTTAATTTTTGTCAAAAATTTCAAGTTGATATTATTGTTCATTTTTGAGCTAAGATTTTTTTAATATTTAAACCCCTTCTTAACTCCCAATTTATTCCAATTTTATTCAGAATCAATAGGCTTTATCTTCTTACTAAAAATTTCATGTCAATATCATTTTTCGTTTTTTATTTGGGATTTTTTTTTATATTTAAACCCCCCTTAACCCTCATTTGTATTAAAAATTCTTTCACAATTAATAGACTTCATATCCTAATAGATCTTGATTTTTACTAAAAATTTCATTTCGATATAGCTTTTCGTTTTTGATATACTGTTTTTTATCAAGGGCTCGAAATATATTGTCGCTAAGATTGTTCATTTGGTTGAAAAATGTTTTCGAGAATGATCTTGCCCAATTTCCGTTTTTTTCTTTTATTGGTGGCATTTGGACTATTGGACGTTTAAGTTTCCTAGTAGCTTTCCATAGAGAGTAATCAGTATTTTTGTCGTTCGTGTGTATTGATTAATTTTTAATAGTCATTTTAGTTGTTGTGTTAGTCTGTTGAGAACTACTTTTAAATTGAATTCTGGAAATTACAGAAAAAAACAGATATTTTTATTTAACTTTATTGGCCTCTAGCGACCAAACGAAGAAAGTTGGTATAAAGGTAATATTGGTTTAATCAACTTATTTTGAGCTCATAAATCAATTTCGATACATCCTCTATACTTGAGATCGTTTTACTATTAACCACTTCACGTCTAGTTTTTTTCTGAGCTCATCTAACTTAGTCTCCGATAACACGAAAAATAAAAAGAATCTTTTCACAACTATTATAACCATTCTATAAAGAAAAAACTCTAAAATAATTGCTGTATTATAATTTGGTTTTTACTTTTCATTCCAAGGATTTACAATACTTGTTACACTGATGCAAATATAAAAACTTCCTAATTAAAATCGAGGGAAATAATTCATGGAACCATAATGTTTTTTTTTTTTTTATCTAACTCTGAAAGTCTGAATTCCGCTTGGTAATCATACAGCGTGCATAAAACACTTGCAATTCTCCCCACACAAAAAAAATCGAATCCAATCCCTATTATTAAAACATAAAAGAGCTTAAATGGTGTTAGCTGAAACATTTGGTAAATGTCAAGCGTTGACCTTTTTTACTACTCCGCGAAAATTAAAGTAGGCGTTAGTCAAGCCTGAAATTAAACGAAACTTATAACGGTGCTGAATACTGAAATATGATATTATTATAGGTTCATTTGATCATTTCAAAAGGTTAGATCCTATTTCACTTTACACTGATAACGAATTATTATCTACGATCTGTTTCGAAGAAACGTAATACGGCTTATATTAGGGTTGATTCCGTATAATCTCCTCAATCGAATGCTTTCTCTAAATCGATTAATGATATGTTTGTACGGTTTACTTTTTCTGAGACCACAATACTGTTCAACGTTCAGAACTTCGTTCCTATATCGTTTGGTTATTATTAATTTTTTTAAACATTATTGAAAGAACTTTTAAGAAAGCGCGCTAAGAAGCATTCTGACGTGGAAGACAGACTGAACGTGGCTGGGTTTGTTCATAATGACTTCTTACAGAATTAAAATATCCAACATCTATGTTTCGTGGGAATTATTTTCTTTGTATAGTTACCATTTCTTACATCAGTTCGACATCAGTATTAGATCCCTATAAACGAAAAACAGGTATTGCTGGGAGGTACAATAAAATTCATATCTACACGGTTCTAAAGCAAATCAAGACTCAAGGTGTGGAATATACTCCAGACCTAAACAAAAAATGGACTGAGAGCAAATAGTACCAGTGTAATTCAAACTGAGCTCACGGTGATTTTCATAGCAGCAAAAGAAATTACCAGAAACAATATCACAGATTACAGATAGCAAACAAGTACAACTCACCGTGGACAGATCACAAGTTTACTCAGGGTTAGTACTAGATTGTCATTAAAGGTAACCTTCTTACCGATTCACTAGCCAAGAAGGCAGCCAACCAAATAATTTTTAAAACTAGCCATTTCATTGGACTAATAACATCAGTCGTAACAAACACATTAAAAGAAAAATAATAGTAATTTTTTTAGCTTGAGATTTTTTTCGGTAACAATCGTTGATTTGACACACATACTTCCGATTTATTAAAGTCGCAGTTTTATTTAAACTTAATTTTTAATAAATACAATACCCAATAAAAATTGTCATGTTGATTTTTTGAATTTGACAGCCTGATTGAAAAGTTGAAAACGTTGGGAAAATAGAATATAAAATAGGTAGAGACAAACACTATTTTGTGATATGACACTTTGAGTCATATTTTGATGAATTTTAAGTTAATAATTTTATATTTGAAGATTGACGAAATGAAAATGTTTTTATTTCATTTAAATCACGCTATTTTAAAACAATTGCATTTATTATCACCAAAACCGACTAGCTCGAGTTTGACATATGTCGTAAAAAGATAATACAAAAGTCCAGACACTTTTAGCATCGTAATTGCATCTCTATATCTATGATTTGAAAGATACGTATGCCCCGCCCTACTTTGTGACGTAACTGTGTGTGTTGCGCAAAATAAGAGGATTTTTAGTGATTTTAAACAGGTCCATTGTTCGTTTCATGGATCTGTTAACTAGTTGCATCTCTTTTTAGCTAGAGGCTTTCGCGAAAGCATTTCACTCCCTTGAGCTCACTCAGAAAAGTGAGCCAAAGAGCACGAACGCAGTGGAGTATCAAATATAGAGATTAATACGTATGAAAACAATAAAATGATTAAAATTAAATTTATATTTTTATGTTATTTATTTTAAAATGATATGTTTTTATGAAATGTAACTGGGTGTTCACTGCACAAATGAAGCAATGGAGAAACCACCCCTAGTTTGCACCCTGTCATGAACCATATTGAAAATTATCATTAACAGCCTAGTCCAATCCGTCGTACCCAAAGTTAATTTTCCAAAGTTTAGGAGTTCTATTATGTCGACCCCCCTGGGGTGGGGGTGAAGTAGGGGTAGGGGAAAGTTGGGCAATTTGAAATCATTTCAGAGAGGGGGGCGCCGAAAGCCATGGTGGGGCCCCGGGGCAAAACACTGGCAAGGGCCCCTTATTATAATTAAAAAATCAGGTCCTTTCTTGGTGAAAGGTCTTCAGCTTGTATTTTTCGTTAACCAGGTCCTCCTTTTTGTGGCGAGCTTCTAAAAAAAAAGAAAAGAAGGGAAGTTGAATGAGTGGGGCAAGTATTTTTTTTTTTTTTTCGTTTTTCGCGAACCTCTATCCATCTATGTAATATTTTCCATGTCGGTTCGAAATTAAAGGGTGCTCATGTTCTTTATAGGCTAATTTTATTAGTCAATCATAATTTATAATTGTGGATCAATGGATTTCATATATAGAAGTTTGAAAAATAAATACCAACTGTTAACAAATTTTTTTATTGACAACACTAAAGCTCGTCAATAGCTACTCGACGAAACTAAAAAAAAAATATAAAAATCGGTTCACAAACAAGAGAAAATGGTACTGAACTATTTTGTTTATTTATATATAGAATGAAAAAGATAATCAGGTTTTTGGATACGTAAAACTTGGGTTAATAAATGTAAAAGGCCATAGTTATTCAAAGTAAACAAAGTTTATTTTATTTGAAATATGATCAAATTTTTGAATTCCATAGGCAAAACGTAGACAACTATTCTGATTTTTGGTAAACGCGCGGAATCGGATTGGAGTAAAGCTGGACCATAGATTGAATCACAATGACTGAGTTTAGAAAAAATGAGAGATTCACAAAGTTTAAGTGTAGAAACCAAGTCTCGGTTATGGTACAATTAGCTTAGGACTTTGAACGCGCTTCGATATAAGATGGATGTATCTGTACTGAAACAAAGATCAGAATCTAATCGGAGACCTAGGTGTTTTCCTTCATTCGTGAATTGAAGGAGAACACCGCCTAATTTAATTTGTATTTCGTTTAATGTCAATTGTCTTAATTGCTTGAGACCGAATAAGGTAAAATTTATTTTAATGTAGTAAGCTGTATAAATGTCAAATAAAAGCATTTAAATCGTCGTTTATTTAAATCACCATTAAATTGCCATGATATACATGATTATTTAACTATGACTTTAAAACTTCATACAAAAATAACGTTATTATTCTTCACAAAGTGGCTTGATAATAAAATAAATTTACCTTATTTCCATAATTCAAAACAACACCTGTTAATCGATTAAAATTGAAAACTATCTGAAACCAATGTAAAAACAACGAAAAAATAAAGTTCGTATTTATTTGGATATAGATAAGTAGTTGAAGAGTTACTACAAAACATCTTCACCGATTAATATACGTTCAATAGTATATGAGCTTAAATCTTCAATTAATTTTTACTCGGGATATAGATAATTTTAACTATATCGTTTTCTTTTACAAAAATTCGTCCCCCATTTGTCCAGACATGCTGAGAACCATATTTTTTCTTTGCCTCTGTATACAATTTATAACGAATGTCTTCATTTAAATAGATACGTTTTCTTCAATAGCCTTCGAGCTTTAAACATTTCTTTCTTTTTAATAATAGTTAGAAAATCCACCAGTATTGTCCTCAATTTTTGTTTATTGCCACTTTTTCCTATTCTATAGATATTATTTATTTCTAAATCAGAACAAATAATTTTTAAATTACTATTAAATAGATTTGTAACAATCGCCATTATATTTTCATTTTCTGATTCTTTTATTATATATTATATATAGTGAGAAAACAATAGACCTAGAACGGATCCTTGCAAAACACATTACATAACAAGTAAACTGTTGGAGGCATCAGCTTCCAAAACAACTTTGAGAAAAACTAAAAAATTTCTAAAGTATCATCTTTGCTGTAATTCAGAAGGACCAAGCTTGTGACTTTACTAGTGTAAATTAAAAAGTGGAACGGTCCAAGAACGCAACCTTGCGGTATACTTCTTGTTCCATCAGCATAGAACGATACACCCACTCTAACACAGTCTGGTTATTCTTCATGTAAAATGTCTCAGTTTTAACAATCGTTAAAATCTACATAGATTAGGAATAGGTAGAAACATGGCTGGGTTATTTTTTTCGTTCTATTCTTCTCTTTCTGTAGTAAACGATGAAAATTCGTATTCTTCGACAAACGACGCGAAATCTGCCCTTGTTTTAATACCGTTAATCCAAAATGAATTTGAATGGAGCATATATAATGAAGGATAAATATCCCAATGATTATTCTGTATTTAAATGAACGGGATCTCTTTATTCGCCGGGCTGTCTCGTTATTTGAATACGACACAGACACAGACGTTTCGCAGAAATCCATCTAGTGATTTTTGAGTTTTTCCCTAAGGGAGACGTCAGACACTAAACGGGTGTATGCACTGAGTAAATTCAATACTGACATTGTGTAAATTCAGTTCGAATATTTAAATATTCATACGGCTATAGAAACACAGTAATTAATCTATTGTTGTTATACAAACGTCAAATTTCATTGTAGCATCGTATTCTATATAATTCGTTTTAATGTACTCGTAAGAATTTCATTATGTCATGTTTCAATATTATTCTTTACATAGTTTTTGTCTATTCACCAAAGGGTTTGGTAAGTGACCAGTGGTGGCGTAGGAATAAGAAACTGTTAGGTGACCAGTGGCAAATATCTACTTACACCATTTTTCTGTTATGGCAAACAATGAGAGAGCACCAATAGCGTAATAAGCTAATTACGATCAACGTTATTTTCAAAATAACGAATGTACCTAAACGTGCATTAATAGAGTTCGCGCAGAGTAAATTTATTTTATTTCTTTCATTATTCGTATTTTCAGTTTTACCACTGTTTTGACATTGACACTTCAACTTTTCATTTGTTCTGATTTTATCATTAATTTGTCGATTGTGTATTAGGCATTCCAACGACCTATCAAACAATAGGTGCCAGTGGGAAATTCTTGTATATCTAAGGGGGTAGCGACATAGTCTTGCAACTTGAACGCTATTTTTATTCAAAGTAGTAGTCACCAAGCCTGCCAATTTATGAAGAAATGTATAGGTGGGTTTTTTAAATATTATTTTTATTGTGTTTGACATAAAATATTTAAATGTAATCCATTATTCATGATTTTACATAAAGTAGATAGAATACACCATATGTCGCCACCCTTAGATATACCAAACCTGCCCACTGGTAATTCATTTGTTTGGAATGCCTAATTGTGGATTATATGTAGATATTTGAGAGGAGTGATTGTTTTTTTTTTAATGAAACGAGAATTGGAATTAGCAATTTTAGCAGAGGCAAATGATGATATGCCTACCTAGGGTCCATTATAATAAATAATACTTTGGTAAATAATGAAGAACAGCATGCCTACTTTTAACAACAAAAATAACAATAAAATGTGCAAATGGCCCCTAATATTTTAATAAATCACAAATACAATCAACGCCAACGAACACAACTCAAGCTATAAAACTGTAAAAAAATAATGAACAGGAAACAGGTACAGGTCAAACAAAACAGAAACAGGAAACATATATACTGAAAATATATACTGACAAGCCCAATATCAGATTTTCTTGATTCTGATAGGGCTTCTCTAATTTTTCATAACCCCTTCCCTAAATTTACGGAATTAACGTTTTGAGTTAACGGTATTAGCGTGATTCGCTAAATATTTTAATCTGCGCATGCTTAGATCTCAAATAATACCGTACGTAATTAGCGTATCACGATATTGGTGCTTGGCTAGTCGCGTTCGGTTTGGCCAGGTGCTGGAACGGGACAGGAGCTGAGTTTTTTAGGTTGCTTTTAAATGGCATTTAAGCTGTGATATTTAAACTGTCATTAATCGGACTAAACCGAACGCTAAAAGAGTCGTTTGGAGTTAAAAGTGTTAAAGGAGTTAAAGGAACTTGGCAGACCGAACGAAATGTATGATCTCTTTTTGACTTTTCCCGTCCTACTTAGTGAACGAAAAGAATTCTTTGGACGCAAACATGCTGAATTAATTTTTTGTAGGTATTCCTCAATGGTAGATACCATAATATTTCAATATTCTCGGCATCTTATTCTTCGATATTCTCTACGAGTTTCCACCAAATTTTTTTTTTCGCCCTTACACCTTTAAGATAATATACTCGTATAGATTAGATAAAATTTTTCTTGGAGTTGGGACCCTGACCCTTTTCAGATTTACTGTGGAACTTTTGTGGACTTTTGTAGCGTTGAAAATAGGTCTCGCATCTAATTACATAATTTTACCTGTTCTTCGTTTACTAGGGTTGCCACCTGTCATTTTTTGAACAGGACAGTCCTTTTTTGAAGCAAAATGTCCTTGTGACCTATTAAAGCTTAAAATGTCCTTTTTACGGCAAATGCCCTCTTTTTATACGACATATGTCGTTTTTTTGAGTTTGAGTAACAGCGCACATAAGTTGAGGACCTTTCTTTTTTTTAGAAACTCGGTAAGACAAAGAGGAAGATTTTCTGTCGTTCAGCCCGACGACCTTTTTTTTTAGAAACTCTGTAAGACAAAGAAGAAGATTTTCTTTCGTTCGGCCCGACGACCTTTTTTTTAGAAGCTTAGCAAGATAAGAAGGATTTCTTTCGTTCAGCTCGACGACCTTTTTTTAAGAAGTTCGCTGGAAATGTGAGGGCATTTTGTATACCAGAGCCTCTGTCAGGGTCATTGTCCTTTTTTCACTTTTCAAAAAGGTGGCAACCCTATCGTTTACATAGTTAGAAATTTCGATCTAGTCAGACCTGCTCCAGATTTGAGATTTTCTTTTTGGGATTCAGAGGATCCCAGGGGATTCCATATCAATACAGATAGTTACAAATATAGATAGTTACAAATATAGATAGTTATGAATATAGATAGTTACAAATATAGATAATTACAAGTATAGATAGTTACAAATATAGATAGTTACAAATATAGATAATTACAAATATAGATAGCTACAAAGATAGATACAAATATAGATACAAAGAGAGATACAAAGATAGATACATGTTTTTGTTTTTCTAAATTTACCTAAAATCAGAAGTTATTTGGACTATCCAGTTTTGAAATGAAGACCCGGTATGAAAAATCGGAAGGATATATTACTTCATACACATATTATTTCTTATTTTGTTTATAAAAAAATTAATGTCAGTTAAAATACAAAATACTAGACCACCAGAGCGCTCCTTAAGCTAAAGTCAGCTTACCTAAAAATATTGATGTTTTAATTACCTATAGAATTATGTACTAATAATAACATTAAGCAATATGTATGAACAAGCATAATTCACTATTTTCCATTTATTTTATGGCTTACAATATACGCGCCCCGGTTTACAACTTTCTAGGTAAGCTACCAATTCTATTCATCGGTAGGCGTGTTCGTAGCATTATAAATACGCGTCCTTGATTCTTTAGATTTGGCGTTTACTGAACTAAGGTAGATACAAAGATAGATAGATACAAATTTAGTTACAAAAATAGATACAAAGATAAATACAAAGATAGATTCGAAGATAGATACAAAAATATATACAAATGTAAATACAATAATTTCCATTCGTCAAATAAGTATAATAAGAGTATAAACTGAAAAAAAGTCCATGGCTAAAAAAAAGCTTTTCCCTGTATATATTGGCACAATGTTATTCATTGAGTGTAATATTACCATACAAATTCATAATAATGAAGTATTAACCATTTTTTATTACCGAATTAAAAATGCATGTAATAATGATATAAAATAGCTTTCATTGAATATCATCCACTGAAATTGTACTAAATGAATAGTTAAGTATTCATGTGGTTTTATTACACAGCCAAACACAATCAATTTTTATTTACGTCGGGATATAATATTGACAAACCAAAAGCGAAAAAGAGACAAAGCCATAATATTAAGTTTTTGTGGCAAGTGATTTCATTATATGAAATTGATTAGCGTGACAGATACTGAATATTTGACAAGTTTCATAGCATAATTCCATGTGGATATTGTAATAATAGGTAACAGTTGTTAAAGTTTCTGATTTTGACTGATAACAATTTCTATGTCATTATTTTCACGTAATGTAAATTCGAGCTTTAATTTGTGTAATTTTTCGTGTTGCATCCTTATAATCGTACACAATAAATAATTAAACTCTGATGAAGTTGATCGATAAACCATAAAAAAGTAGGAAATTTATTATCCTTCAGTTCTGAGTTTTTAAAAAATTAATTCAGATTATATCCACGAAAAGTTAATAATAAAAAAACTAGAAAAATCAAGCGAGCTACACTTAAAAAAAATACATCTCATGTTTATTTACTTACTTAAATGATATAATTTGGCGTTATTAATTTGGTTTTACACAAATTTATCGACTAATAAAAAGGATTATTCTGAATATTTTATGTTAAAAATAACATATTCATATACAGAGTGTCTCACACTAATTCCTCCAGGCTAGACCTCATAAACGAACAGAGATATTCGAGTGAAAATTAAGTACGCGTAATTAAGGTTCTCTCTATCGATCTAAAATATTTTAGATAGACTGCCATATCCAGTTATACCAGAGGTAACGCCAAACTTCTTAATTCTAAATGGAACAGACTATATATTATTATATTTTTATAATCCTCTCGACTAACATTGCCAGGATGTATCACACTTGATGTCTCAGACTAAGGGGTCTATTCTGTAAAAATTCCTTTATATTTAACGGCCTTTAAAAATATTGGCGGCCTATAAAAATATGTTCGTATTCGTTAATTTACTTCTAATCATTATTTAAACAGATTTCTTTAAGATAGTTCTCTAATGTATTTTAAAGATCCGTTTAAATAGTGACCGAATTAAAGAAGAAAATATTTTTAAAGGCCGTTAAATATAAAGGAATTTTTACAGAATAGACCCCTATTTCATCCAGACGATATCTCATAAATAACAACCAAACCAAGAAGCAAATGAAGATGAAGAACAAATTGAAACGAAATATGACATAAACACGAAACCACTTTACGTATCACTAAACCAGTGTTGTGGAATCGAAATCCCAAAATGTCGGCATTCTCCGTTCTCTTTTAAAAACTGTAGTTGCCCGTTTTTCCACCCACTCTAAAAAAAAATATTTTCGATCAACTTATTTGGTAGTATTTTGAAAAGCTTCTTTATAATAAATTTATAAAATTGAATCATTAATATTTTGGAAAGAAAGTTCGTGCAAGTTAAATAAATAATGACCTAAAATGACCAACGTCGATGTACTACTAAACCCAAACTTATGTTCAAAACCGGACGTCCACTCTGGGTATTGTTATGCAGTTGTCAAATTAATATCCATAAAAGGACGTACATTGGACTTCCGAATACGTATATGGATGTTTAGGACCAAATATAGATCTAAAATGTACGTTCAATGGACTATTTGTATTGTCTCATTATCGGGACTATCGATAATAATCGCTTAAAGCTAATGTACGAAATATGTAAAAAATTATCATTTGACAACCTATATCCCGCTAGGGTGGATGGTGGCGAAAGGTGTGTATATACACAAGGTTTATTGAGTACATTAACTTAATGTAATCGATAATCCCGATACCAAAAGTTGTATTCAATAGATTATATTAAGAATTAATAAAATATAAGAGCTCAATAATTTACAGTTAGGTGCAGTACAAAAGGATAACATAACATGAAATGAATATAGTAAAATATCAAGCTATAACGCAATTGCTTGGAAAAAATGAATTTTTAAAAAATGTATGTTACAAAACAGGAATGAGGGTTAATTAATAATTACAAAGCTCTTCGAGACACTGGTTTAAGGTAACGATAACTTCAGTGTCGAAAAAATGTTGATTGTTGTAGGTATACCATCCAAATGTACCAAGTATGATTATCAGCTATACTAAAAGTATAGGAAATTAATATATTGGAAGCGATATAATCATTTGGGCATAAATAGTTAATCTAAATAATATTTTTTTCAATAGGCATCACCAATTTCATACTATTCATATATGTTTTTTAGGTTGCCTCTGTTGAACCTTCTACCAGCCCACAAACTTCCCCAGAAGACGCTGGCAAAAGAGAAGAAATATCCGCCATTTCTCAAAAGATCTGGAACCTTTCAAGACTATCTTTCGACGGAACAGACAGGACAAATTTTCTCTATAGACAAGACCTGCATCGCCATTTTCTAATAGAGTCTGGAGGTAAGTATTTTGCCAACATTCGGTATTTTTTTGTCTTTTGAAAACCGTTACTTTTACTAAGGAAATCTGATAAATCCTTACCCTTACGGCGGAATATTTTATGAATCCTAGAGCCCTAGATTCGCTAGTATTATCCAGAAAATAAACGATCGGTTGTAGAGAAAAGGAGGGACACACTTGAAAAAGTAATTCTTTTTTTTTAAGACCACATCCACGTACATTCCAGACTTGGTCTCAGTGACCAGTGACATCTTTAAAGGACCGCGCAATAGCTGCCAGTGGGAAGGGCTCGTAAATCTAAAGGAGTTGCGACATAGCCTTCCATCTTGGACGCTATTTTTATTTGAAATATGTCACCAAGCCTGCCAATTTCTAGAAAATGTATAAGCGATTTCTTTAAAAATAATATTTTCATTGTGTTCGACATAATATATTTAAATTTAATCCATTAATTATGATTTCACGTATTGTAGATAGACTACATCGTCTGTCGCAACCCTTTAGACATGCCAAACCTTTGCACCGCGTTTCATTTATTTGGAATGCCTAATATTTTGCAGTTATCGACTTCAAGCTCACAATCTAATCCTATAACTAATTTTTGATATACAAATATACATACAGGGCGTTGAAGTTACAAATTTGCCAATTTTTTTAAAAAGACCGTGCTTCTTAACAAAATACTTTGACAACAGAATATTTTCAATAATGCTTTAATGGTATCAAAAATATTTTTTGAAAAATGATTAATTATTTTGAAAACTTAATTTAAAGTTAGTACTGCAAATGTATGGATTACTCCAAAATTTCTCAATTTGATAATGTTAGATCTAAAAATAATACATAAATTATAACAAATTAATTTATGAAATATTTAGTATGATAAAAAATATTTAAAAATAACAAATTGAAAAACTTAATAATTTCAAACTAAGAACAATAGCAAAAGCAAAAAATTACTTTCAAATTATTTGTTCAAAATGAATGGTCTTGTCGAATAACATTAGCCGCTATCACTATTTTTTGCCACAATTCATTTTTGGTATTAACAGTAGGGCCAGAATAAACTAGAGTCTTAATATAACAATATAACCCCAGTAAAAAAAATCCAGAAGGTTCAAATCTGGACTACGTGCAGGCCATGGATGTTCATTTGTCCAATCTATCGATGGGGGAATACGTTATTTAAATGATTTCGTACTGTTATGGAATAATGGGCAGGGGAGCCATTTTGTAAATACCACAATTTTATCACTCAAAATTCTGATTCTTGTATGTAAGACTAATCCTGACAGTGCTACTACATTTGACAACTACCTACTAGGAGGGTCGCGTTAAGGGTCAGTGGCGCCCTGGGCAAACCCAAAAGCAGCTCCCTTATATATATATAACTGTTACAGTGTTACTTATCCACCACCTATGGACCCGCCGTGTTCTGGACTGGACTGGAGGTAACATTGAGGTAGTTTTTGTACAAAGAGTAAAAGTCTATAAATCCTCAATATGCCAAGTGTTTAAAGCATCACGGACCACACCCACCCACCACAAAACCGTTTGTCGTTATTATTCAAAAATATTTACATCTATTTACAACTACACGATGTCTCTGTTCTTTGTAAGTTTTATTAAAACTTTTCCTGTATTTCATTCGAGCAAATTCGTCAATAACACTGTTTAAGCCCACATTGGAAGTCACGTCATTTGACGTATATAAAATCATTATGCTGTTCAGTTTTCCCTCTCCCATAGTAGATCTTATTTCCTATTTCAGCAGAACAGCTTGTCACGGGAATACTTAAGAATATTCTCATGGCAATTTCCAGGTTTGGGAAAGTACTTTTTAAATCATTATTGCTGATGTAAGCAAAACATTCTTTTAAATATTTAATGTTTTCGAGTTTCATGTACCCTTGGGAGTGTAGGCACTCATTGATAAGAGAATCAATGTCAAAATCATTTGGGTACGATTCAGCTAGCCTCTCTGCTTCTACGTTGATCTTATGTGGATCTTTGTCGTGAAGGTCTTTGAAAATTTCAAATCTAGTACCGAGAGAACAGTAGTTTCCCATGCGATGTCTAAGTTGACCAGTCATGTTGTCGATGATTTTGATGTAAACACTAGTTCTAAATGTTTTTCTTGAATTTGTCACTGCTTTGTCTTCTGAGTCCCTATTTTCATCTGCAAATCGTTTACGTGTTCTGTTGCGTTGATAATTGACACTGTCCATATTACAAAAAGCCAATGCTTTCATTTCGCACTCATCAAAAAGTTTGTAGGGTTTATTGACGGAAAGAAGGTCCAAATCTTCTTTTTAAGGGTTTTTGCTGGTCTTATCTACTCTTTCCAATATATCATTCCAAACTATGGCAATAATGCTTGTTTCTAATTGACCAATCTGGTTTTTGGGAAACGTCCTGAGCCAGGCTTTCAACGGCTTGTTTTATTTCTTTGTTGCTCCGTACTAAGCTCTTGAGAGCATCAGCTCTTGCAGACCATCTTATCTCCTTAGTGATTTTGGCAAGGTGATTTTCGGTTCTTTCTCTTCCCTAGCGCGGGCGCCCCCCGACCACCGGCGCTTCCCGATCACCTGCGCTCCCCGACCACCGGCGCCCCTGGACATCTGCCCAGTTCTGACCGTTTATAAAAGCGGGCCTGCCTACTAGATTTAACATTATCAAATTGAGAAAATTATGGAGTAATCCATACATTTGCAGTACTAACTTTAAATTAAGTTTTCCTTCAAATGATGCATTTTAGCGACATGCAACAAGTATACCTTTTTGAAAGCAAATTGAACGCTTTTTCAAAATAATTAATCATTTTTCAAAAATGTCCATTCTTAAAAAAAATCTGAAGTAAATACTAGATTGGCGCGCCAGTTTATAACGCCCTGTACATATAATACAACAAAAAGATAGTATTCGTTTGTATCACCCAAAAAAATTACTTTCACAAAATTTGAGTATATTTACTCAAAAAATATTTGATTTATTGTAAAATTATTAAAAAAAAAACATATTTTCTCCACCCTGTAACTTCTTAAGCAAGCAAAATTCTACTAAGGTAAATTGGCCCAAGGTAAATTGAAGTTTGGCCCATTCTTTAATGTATATTATTTATGTTTTCCTCTTCAAGTCTTCTCTCTATTGTATAAAAATAAGTGTGTGTGTATATATTGAAATATACTTAAATAATGTTGGCCTGCCTCTCCCTGGGGGTCGATTCTCGACTCGTAGGAATATTTTCCTATAGGAATTTTTTCCTATAGGAATTTTTTCCTATAGGAATTTTTTCCTATAGGAATTTTTGACATTTTTATATACATCGAAAATTTATGACATTTTCCTACATATAGGAAAGTGTCACAAATTCCTATAGGAAAAGGTTCCTACAAGTCGAGAATCAACCCCCTGGTCAAATTCCTACGTACGCCCATGCCTATGGGGAAGTGATTTTTGGTTAAACAAAATAACTGAAAACCGCTGTTTTGTCGCACTTTGATAGCAAATACAAAAAATATTTTTTAATTGGTATAAAAGTATTTTGCCCTCGTTTTATTAGTTAGGGTACGGATTTATCAGCCTTTCCTTGTATAAAAGCTCCTCTAGGGATTCACGTGGCATTCTGTCAACAAAAATTTAAGGATTTACTTAAGTTGTACAGAGCAGAATGTATTTCCGAAAGCTACAAAGGTCTAAAGTACCTATGTATTTACAACCTAACTGAAAGAGAAAGGTGTAAGTTAATTTCAGAGGAGTATTCATTTCTAAGCGAATCTGTTAATTACCAAAGTGTAATCAAATCCCGTAAGCGCGTAGTTTACCTGAATAAATCTGAATTTAATTGGTACGGTTTCGCAATTCGCAAAACTGTTTCCTCTATAAACTCTCCTTGAAGCTGCCAAATGTGTAGGTTATCTTTTTATCTGCAAGGGCTTAGACTACACCGCACAGTGCAGTGACGTGCTTCAATTATATATCCATATTATGCTTAAATAAAGATAACATCGAAAAATTCTTCTGTTAATTCGTTAAAGAACAATCTCATCATTTTATAAAGCGCTTAAATTTTTCTAAAAAAACCTTTTTTTTAATCTAATCTATTTATTTTCAGAGGAGTCTTCTTCTATGTTGAGGACTTCAGTGGGAATGGCAATGAACATAAAACCAAATGTAGACTGTTCGACTTGTTTAAGTCATAGCAATAGTATTATTCCATCTCCAGAAAATAGTAATAACAAAATAACATAATTTTTTTGGTCTGGACATAATATTATTATTTTATTAATTTATTTAAGTAGGAATTGAAAGTGCAATATAAAACTTTGTATTATTATGTAAAATAGTAGTGAATCATATTAATGTTATTGGTTCTATCTAAATAAAAAGTGATAACGAAATGTAGTTTTCTTTTTTTCAGAACTTCGATGTTTAAATGAAATAATCTGATGACATAACTTAAAGTTTGATCGAGTTATGATTTATCTAACTAAAAAGTGTTTAGAAAATACCACAAGCATTTTATTCAAAATATTTTTTATACATTCATAGCCAACGAATATCGAATTTTGCACTTTTCCTCAAATTTCTCCAATACGGTCCACTTCAGGAAAATAATGAATGTGACAAAAATTATAGTCAACATCACAAACAACTCTATAACAGAAATATACTGTAAAATAGAAAAACGACCCCGGGTCATCGTTCATTTTAACATCGTCCTTTTATGTACGATGCCCGGGTTGCTGGGTGCTGCGAAAGGTATTCAAAACATCAGTCGCAAGACCCTAGCAGTGATCACTAGATTACGGCTTGAGTGGGTGACCGAACTCGCACAGCTCGGGCCCACTTACACCATAGAGTAGGGCATCCAAAACATGGTGGTGAGACCGATAATAACATACGCAGCTTTGGTGTGGTGGCCAAAGACACAGCAAAGGAAAGCAATAACGAGGCTAAGGAAGGTACAAAGACTTGCCTGCCTTGGAATAACGGGGGCAATGAAAACAACCCCCACTGCTGCAATGGAAGCACTAATAGGACTATTACCTCTTCACTATGTGATACAAGGGGAGGCAAGATTAGGTGCTTACAGATTAGGGAATACACTGGGAAATCTTGACATTAGGCCAAGTCACATGAG
Organism: Psylliodes chrysocephalus; assembly: GCA_927349885.1. Lineage (NCBI taxonomy): Eukaryota > Metazoa > Arthropoda > Insecta > Coleoptera > Chrysomelidae > Psylliodes > Psylliodes chrysocephalus. Next base: position 21,351,827 of record OV651826.1, on the reverse strand, counting down.
TATCTCAAGGTTAGTGACAGGAGACGTGCTAGACATGAGATCAGACCACATAACCAAGAGGTACTCTTTTAATACCCCATTTGAGGTTTTAATACAGGAAAGAGCGGATATCACCATAAGGGAGCCCAATGCCCAACGACAGGAACAAACCTGGTATACAGACGGGTCTAAGACTGCGGAAGGCACTGGGGCAGAAGTATTCTACAAAAACCCTGATACTATAGCTATGTTATAGGAATACATTCCTCGGTATTTCAGGCCGAAGTATACGCAATTTTGCAACGCGCAAAAACGAACAATGAAAGAGCTGTCGAAAATCAGCATATTCAAATAATGTCAGACAGCCAAGCGGCACCAATGAACTGGAGTGGGGTAGAAAGCCAATGTGCATATTGTATCATAAAACAAGATGCGACTCTATGGGCGCAGCCATTTTTATTTCTCATCTCACTCGGGAGTATTTATGGTAACCATTTTCTGTTTCACATTGTTATTGTTCAATCCACAAGCTGGTGGATCAGACAATAACAAAGTGAAATAGAAAATGGTTGTTATAAATACTTCCGAGTGGGATGAAAAATAACCTGTCTTTGCCCATAGAGTCGCATCTCAAGCCTATTGACAAGCATTCTCCCCTACTCCAGTTCATTGAGCGGCACTTAAGGCCATATCGAGTCAGAAAGTTACGTCGAGGCTGGTATGGGAATGCATCGAAGAACTAAGAACACTGGCAGACCGAAATAGAGTGAAACTATTTTGGATGCCAGGTCACCAAGGGATCGAAGGCAACGAAAAGGCTGACGAACTTGCAAAAAGTAGGTCAGAAGAAACACCAAAACCAGACACAAACCCAGGAGTACCAAAAAGTACAGTCCGGGGTTTCATAAACGACTGAATTCGGGAACAACATATCAACTATTGGGGAAGCATCCCAAAACAGGCACATGGAAAAGCCTTCATAGGCAGACCATGTCCCAAAAGAACTGGAGAACTACTCTTAATGAATAGGAACCAGTTGAAAGTGATAACAGGGTTCATGACTGGGCACGCCCCAGTAAAGGGACACTTGAACAAAATTGGCATGTACAATGGGGAACTCATGTGCCGACTATGTCACAAGAAATCAGAAACGGCCAAAAACATACTGTGCGAATGCGAAGCTCTAGATCGCAAAAGACAGGCTCTTTTTGGACAACCCCAGGTTGATCCAACAACGTATAGAACCCACTCACCCAAGGACCTGTACAAACTTATACAAGGTACAAAGGTGACAGAGTGGGTGCTATGAATTAACATGGGGTAAAACACAATAAACTAATAGGCTTCAGTGTTATTCGGAGACACATAGTCAGACGAGCCCAGGAGAAAGAAAAAAAAAGGGCATCCAAATAGTGGCACGATAAGCCATCTGAGCTTCAGTGCCGTCATGTGACTCCCAGAAGATGGACAGGAGGCTCGACCAAAAGCCTGATTCAGAAAGAGAACTAATGGCTGGACCCAAGCCTGATTGGGAGATCTACAGGAACCCCTTCAAGGGTTCAAACGTGTGTAAGTTTAATTTAAGCTCGAAAGCTAAGTTCATTTATCATAGTGCCCAGAGGATTAATAAGAATTTGATAAACTACAAGTACCGTACAAATAATAAAAAAAGTATCGAATGAAGAAGTGCTTCTTGACCTAACTTTTTGGACTCGATAAGCATATGTCAAATTTTTTCTACGCACATTCGCCTTGATAGTAAGACACCAAACGGATGATGCTTCAACTTCAATTTTTTTAAACTTATTTGCCACTTTCAAGTCGCAAAACTCTTTTAAAGGTCTTGAGCACTATACATGCTGATTTTGTTACAGAAATCATTTTTGATAGGTTTGTTTTATAAATATGTATTTAAATGGTGTAAATGCATAATTTGTCTGAGTATTTCCATGTTTAAATAGACAAATTGTATGATGCGGCATTAATTTACTGTAAAAAATAAATTGCATTTTATTTCAAGTTTGAAATTAATGTAAATATATGATGAAGTAAAATCAAATAAAAATATAAATTGGCAAAATACCTAGGTATTTGACTAGTTTCAAATCATAAAACTGTCAATATGGTTTGAAACTAGTCAAATATTTTTCCAATCTTTTTTTTTCATTGCATTTTTGCCCAACTAGCAGAAAGTTAAATGTCCAAAAGCCCGCCCCTTGCGGCCATATTGAATTTAGTACCACTCCAATTCGATAGATGGAGAATTTTACCATTGAGTTTTCCATCTATTCACTTTTCCTAATCTATGGATATAGCAGTACAGAAAGGAAGGAACTACATTTCATAAGCAAATAAATTTAAATTAATCAGTTTTATTTTTATATCTACATTCTTTATTCTGTATATTTTATTTAAATGTAAATTTTTTATTTTTTATCTGCTTTAATTATGTATTTTTCATGAATAAACATCTCCTTAATCGACTTCTCGACTTTTATTTCCCAAATTTAGTTATAAAAATTAGTTAAAACTATTTAAAAATTAAGAAACCTGTACTGTTTTAACTATTCCTTAATAGACGGCATTTATAACTATAGGCAACCATCATTACACATTGGTATATTCTGTGTTGCCTGTCAATTACAAAAGTAATTCATTTAAACGGTTCAAGATAGAGACAAGCGGCAATCTATCTGTCCGATTTTACGTTTGTCTACATTTGAAGAATAATTCAACAATTAGTATCAGGAAATAGCAAAAATAAATAATATCTTAGAGATAGCAACGAACTTCACGTCGTAAAAGTCGTAAAAGGGTGTGCACACTTTTATATTAACACACAACTTTCACCATCTGGCCATAATTAAAAAATGAATTTCTTGCCCATTTGAAATAAACTCCCATTCCTCCTCGCTCTTCTGTTATCCTGACACCAAAATTTTATCAACGATATTGCAACTTTTGGTACTCGGGTCTGTGTATCAGGATAACAGAAGGGCGAGGAGGTGTGGTTTTTAATTTTAAATGTATGGCTTGACTTGGCTTGGCTTTTTTTTTGAAATTTCAACATTTTTTCAAAAGTCCACTTTCCGTCGATTTCATTTCATGAATAATTTTTCGTCTCCGATTTTGATGCAAATTTGGTTACATATATAAGATTTTTTTTTCGTTTTTCTCGGTAAATAATGATCAAATTACTTTGTTAATTCACACACATGTAGAGCAGGACAGATAAATTAAAAGGCTCTATATGCTATTCGTCTCTATCTATATACCGGGTGTTCAAATTAAAATGTTACAGTTAAATACCGCCGAAAATATGCATTTTATAAAAAAAAAAGTTTCAGACAAAAGTTTTATTGTTTTTTGGAGGAAACATTTTGGCAAAATTAATTTTTTATAGATAATATGGCCGTATGGAGGTGGACTTTTTTATTTTAAATGGGAACCCCATTTTTTTACATATTCTTACAGTTCATAAAAAAATAAGAAACTTTTAGGGAAAACTTTTTCTTTATTGGACTTTTACTTATTGAGTAACACCTACTTGAAAATTGTTATGCGCGAAAAAAAAATTTGGCCTTATTATGGTTAGCTATAATGTTTACCCCAAAAAAATAAAAAACTTTCGAATGAAACGTCTTTTATAAAACAAAGTATTTAACTGTAACACTTTTATTTGAACACCCGGTATTAGTCGTTTAATGTAGTCAACCTATATGTTAAAAGATGGCATGAGTCAGTAAAGTCAGTGGTCTCTACTATTACAGAGCAGTGAGTTAATCAATTCATTAAGAGATGGCATTTTCAAGTAAAATTTTTACTGATAGATGTCTCTTTTTATAATCAGTTCAACATTTTACTAGGAGATGGCGCTTTAATAATATAAACAAAATTTTTCCCAAATTGCCGTAGTTCAATCGTGTTCTGTGGTTCAATCTTCAATCTTTCAATGATAGGAACCGTTAACAGATTGACCTTTCTCTAGTAATGAATCTATGTCCAATGTCAACAATAATTTTAAAGATTTGACTTTTTATTTTTCCCCTTGCTCCCTCCGATTTGAGTACTATAACATCTTGTTCCTGAACGTACATAAATAAACCACTGTTGTCACTTTGAACATTGCAGCTCAAAGGGAAAAAGTGGAGAAAGGTAATCGATATGGGTATTTTATATTTTATTACCCATTTCATTATTCATCATACGATTAATCAAAAACAGGTGCTCTCTTCAGTCTCTTCTCAGAGTTCTCTGTTGTTGTTATGGATGGTTCGGAATTCGGATGGGCGATTTCGTGATGAGTCGTAAGTTCTCGTCACAGGCCAGAGGAAAATATTTAAAATTATTTTAAATTTAAATTAAATTTATTAAATGTAGCAGCACGTGAACAGGTGGATCATAGACACAGATATAAACAATGGTCAAGCAGGGTTACAAGCAATAATTCCGTCAATTTGTGGTAAGATAATTGTATTTATTAAAATACATTCAAACACCCCAGCCTCTCTTCTCTCCCGGTCCTGGTTATTCGTTATCGTTATTCCGGCTGACGCTGACAGCACGACAGCATCCAGAATCCAGCAATCCAGGTTCGGGGTGGATTACTCCACCTAGTTTAAAATGTGTGCACCGTACCGATGCTAATTAATTTCGTATTTCGTCTTACCTTTTAATTTTGATTTGTAACAAACAAGTCTGTAGTTTTTTTAACAGTATTTTTTTTTCAGAATCATGATGTACTTTGAAAAGAAACATTTTCACAAACATAAATAAAATCTACATAAAATCCGATTACACTAAATTGTTATAAATGAAAACTTTGTCACTTCAAGAATGAACTTCAGATGGTTTGCAAACATTCTCGTTCATCACCCATTTTTCGTTCTATTAGCTGTTGCAGTTTTTTCAGGAACATGTATTATTATACCCCTTTCACTAATTAAAGTCCACGGGCGTAGCTTCAAGGATCCCCAATTGGTAAGTCACATATTTTTATTTAAGGCCCACTTAACTCTTTTAGCTCCCCAAGAATTTATATTTAAAATGGGGATGCAACAGATTTTTTTAAATAATCATTACATGCACTGTGTTATTTAGAAATCTTTAAGCAATCTGACAAAAACATAAATTGGGTTGCCTGTATATCATTTAATTTTAATGTTCTTTATTCAAAAAACTTTATTTTTAGGGATTCTCCACAAGAGGTACAAAAATTGCAAATCGTCTAACAGCATGGACAAATTTAATTAAAGCTACAGATACCTCTGGTGAGTTTACTAGAAATCCAAAAGAAATGAGAGAATTTATGAAAATGAAAAATCAAACTTCCAACAATGTATCAAGAGTGAAAGCTACCTTGAAGCCTAGACAAAAGAAAATTAAAAAACCACCTAAAAAAACTAAAGGAAATCCTGTGTATGGAAGTTTAAGTGTAAGTACAATGTAGGTTTGATATGTGTTAAGTAAAATGCACCACAATATTACCTTTTTTTTTAACAAATAAAACCAAACATTTTTAATATCTATCCAAATCTCTAAACTTTTTAAATCGACTAGTCACATTTTTGATTAACCTGTATATATTCCAAAAGATGTTATATTAAATATTAATAATGAAAGTGTGGCTAATTAGTACCACTTGTACAGTCGGCGCAACCCAAATGTGAATGCTCTTTGGTTATTTTTTACTAAATTCGTTTTTGTAAGTCCAGCTTTAGCCAGTGGTGTTACAAAGAGGGGAAAATATTAAGAACAAAAATATATTACTTTAAGAGAGTAGCTATAACACAATTAAATTAACATTAGGACATAATATAAAACTGCAAAAACCATTTATTACAAAAGAAAATCAAAGACTATTGCAAAATTAGATGAAAATTGGTCTTTTAGCGAAGTGGGTGCCACAACACTTTCCAATCTTGGCATGGACTAAATTAAAAGTGTCTGATATATTTTTTTGACTGAAGCCCCATACATTTCAATGGAGATCAAGTCTGGACTTTCTGCTGGCCATGGACAAAGATTTATGTTGTTGACCCAATCTCTTACTATTCGAGCCTTATGAACTGGAGAATTATCCTGTAATAAAAATAAATTAATATAAACATTATTTCAAACTTTTTTTCCCTAGTAACTGCACTATCAACTTCAAACTAAAATATCTCTCAATTGGAATTGAGTAACAATAAACATCTGGCAACCCTGCAGCACTCAATGCATTGCCTGTAGAAAAATCACCAAAAGCCCAAAATCAAAGAAGGTATACCTAGAATAATGGCATTACTATGTATTTAGATTTAGACTAGTTAGCGAATTATCGTGACATTTGGATATTTTTTACTGCTTCAAACTTCCATTATTTCAATAAGTTAAATTATTTATTAATGTATGATAAATCTGTGAAAAGAACAAATAATATCAAACCAAACAAAATTGCAGTGTCCAAAGCATGCAACAAAACATGGTTAGATGGGTTCAAAAACACAAAAGTAGTTGTGATAATGTCTTTGAAGAGACAAATACAAAAGCAACCGACTAAGAGTGAAAAAAAGCCCAAAAATTAACTTTTCTAATGATTTTTTTTCTTCATCTGTCAAAACAGTAAAATTTTGTGATTTCAACCAATAAGAGGTAATACCTTTGAATGTTCTTAATAACTTGCCTATGTAATATTTAACCAATTGATAGTTTTAATTTATTTTGCAAAAATTGCAAGTTTTATGTTATTATGATTTTTGAAAAATAAAAACTTAGTTTCTAGCTTTTGTTTTAGTTCTTAAATAAATAAAATTTAAAAGTTTGAATTAATTCAAAAAGTCAGACTTTTTTACTTTTTTGTAAGTCATGACTTATTCCAACCCTGGTTGAAAGGTAAACACTTTGTATGCAGCAGCACAGGTTTTTAAGCCAGTTCTAAGAGATCCTGGGAATAAGGTTTCTTCTTGTACTTCCACAGGGGTTTTCAAAAGGATTTTGAGGGATATTCTACGAGAGCATGCTTTAATTTTTATTAGAGACCTACACCTGGCTTGAAAGATCTTCACAATCTTTGTTCTTCTTGCTAGTGTGTCTTAACGTAAAACATGCAACTTTTACTGACAATTAATTCAGCAGCCACTTCACTTAAAGACCAATTTACTTCTAATTTTGCTGTAGAGCCCTCGACTTTTGAGCCTCAGTTAAATACCACGGCATTTTTGAAAATTTATTTTACAATTTTTAAGTGCTGTCAAATTTAAATGCGACAATCGGCTATGATGCAAAGTCTAAATTACATCATTAAATTTTGATGTTTCGTCAACTGTACTACCTAGGCAATAAAAAAGCTTTTAAATGTATGGGCAATAAAAATGACATATATTTGAGATTCTTCTTGAAATCTCATAAAGGCATATCTTCTCTGTAGGTAACTTTTACTGAAGACTCAAACTCTAGTGCTGCTTTGGCTGAACTTAACAGATGGAAAAATGTCCAACATTTAGAACCAAACAATCAAAAAACTTTTGAAGAAAATTATTTTTGTGGAAATCCAGGTAAAAATAAGTAAAAAAATATACATTAGTATTGTATTTAGTTTATATTAAATTAAGAACTGACTATGTATAATATATAGATCATTGTAAGTCTAAATAAAAATTGCTGTTTTCAGATGAAAGGTACGCTCACTTAGTTATTAGCACACACAATAGAAGAGACTTATTTAATCTAGCTGATCTGTTATCACTCTGTCGATTAGAGCATCAATTAACTGGTATTCCAACTTATGAAGATTTATGTATTGAGAATTCATGGAGAAAATGTTGTAAACCTTGGTCACTTCCAAATTTCGTCGCCTTTTTTAACAGAAGGACTTCTTGTCTAGCTATCACGGTAAAATAACATTATACATTTTTTATTATTTCTTAATTACTGTAGTATATATATTTAAATATATTTTTTTTGTAATTTGTAGGCAGGTGATGTAGAAAACACTAAAAACCTTCTGATGCAATGCTCCAGATATTTCCATTCTAATGATCTCAATTCACAATGTTTGCCAAATGTACCTTACAACTGTGAATGCTTACGTCATGATGCTGTGTATAATGTGCTCAATTTTATCACCCCCACATCATTTTTACCTGCTAATGTAAGCATTATTTATCAAATTTGATATCTTAATATCCACTTAATAGGAAAAAAACTAGATTTTAATAATATTGTTATATTAATAAATTATGAATACATGATAACATGATGTAAATAATTATTGTTTTTAACTTGTTTGCCTTATTTATTTGTTAAAATCTCTAATATTTTAAGACCAAACTACGACTTTTCTCATGTTTTTAAATATCTTATATCAATATGGAATTGAATAGAAGTAAATTTCAATATCTGGCTATGGACACTACTGCAATAGCAGTTTATGTTTTGCCGTGTCTACTGGTTACGTCTGTAATCACAGGGCTATTTACCATTGGAGTCCCAAAATAGAGAATAAAATAGCATGTGTTAATTTGCTGCTAATTTTTGAAAAATCCATTCATCCATTTTCTAGATATTTCTGTGCGCTTTTGAGGTCAGACAGCTAACGTCCATTAATGTGTCTAGATCTACCATAGTTTGTTTTTTTGCTATTACGTTTATAACCATATTGTATTAAGAAATTTTATAAAAAATTATTTCAGGAAACTATTGACGCTCACGAGGTTAGTGAAGTTATGATATTCCTGCCACTAGCCTGCAGTACTGCTATTATTCCCTATTACTACCACCTGTCATCAGTAACATTGGATTATGAAGGTTTGAAAATAGTTGCTATTGATTTTGGTATAAAGAGTTCATTATTTGACTCATATCTTCTGAGGGATGCTTACCTTATGGGATCTGGAGTTTGTTTTGTCTTCATATGCATTTGGATATACACACGATCACTGTTTCTTACGATGGCGACAATATTAATAATTATATGTTCATTGGGCATATCCTATTTTGTTTACAATCTTATATTTGAAATTAAATTTTTTCCATTCATGAATTTACTTGCAACAGTCGTAGCGATTGGTAAGTCACTGTAACATTTTTTTTAAACTTTCAACTATGATGTCAGAATATTTAATTTCAGGTATTGGTTCAGATGATGCTTTTATATTCTGTAAAACTTGGGAGACGCAGAAACTAAATCAGGACGGTTCTTTGGAACAAATTATGACTGATACATTCCATCATGCATTTATGACTATGTTTATCACATCTTTGACCACTGCAGTAGCATTTTTAGGTTCAAGCATTAGTGCAGTAACAGCAGTCGCTTGTTTCAGGTATAATATCATTTTATATAAATATTTTACAAAAGAACTACTTTGTTCGATTTCTCTTTTTATTGTGAGTTTGTCTTATCTACTGTGAGGTATAAGGCTGATTTGTTTTTTAGTACTTTCACTGGAATGACTGTAATTGCAAACTACCTGTTAATGATGACCGTATTCCCGGCCTGTCTTGTAATTTGGGAACGTTCCTGCATGTCAAACCAAGCATTTTTAAGAAGTTGCACTATGACTTTATATCAAAGATGGTGCTGCATCAAGTTAAGGCTGAACTTATCCGACGGATGGTGCAAGTATCTCAATATAACGAAATTCTTTAAGATGAAAGAAAACTTTATTCTGTCATACATCATTAGATACAAATATTTTTGTTGCATACTTATGACCAGTTTAAGTCTTGCAAGTGGTTTTATTGTTTTTGTAAATCCGAAAATGCAGCTTCCTGATTCTAAAGATTTTCAGCTATTTGACTCTTCACATCTATTTGAACAATACGATCTTAAATACAGGGACCAGTTCTGGTTCAATCACCCAGAAAAGGTAGTGTTATTTTTTTATATTAATCTATAGCCACGAATTAAAATTATTTGTTTTTGTAGCATGATCAAGTAAATTACAAACTGCCATTGCGTTTTGTATGGGGAGTCCTTCCAATTGATAATGGCGATCACTTGGACCCAAGAAATTTAGGTACTTTGACTTTGGATCCAGATTTCGATATGGCAGATCCAGAAGCACAAGAATGGCTCTTAAACTTTTGCCAGAAAGTGCGACAACAACCCTTCTATCACTCTATGGTCGGTCCTCTATTGCCAAACTGTTTTGTTGAAACTTTTATGAATTCAATGAATAGAAAATGTTATGATGCTTTCCTAGACCAGGATAGAACTCCTTGTTGCGAAATTTCAAAATTCCCTTTTAATAGAACTGTATTCAACGAATGTATTGAAAATGAAATAGCTGATGTATATAACACTCCAACAAATCTTTTGAATCCAGGTATGGCTGGCCCAAAATTTTCAAAAGACCAAAATGCGACAATAAAAGTTGTAGTAGTAGAATATGACAGTACATATAGTTACACAATGTCATATAAACAAATGGATAGTTTTTTTAATAGTGTTGAAACTTGGATGAATGAAGAATTGAAAACTGCGCCCAAATCGCTGAAAAACGGCTGGTTTATCAGCGATTTAGCTTTTTATGATTTACAACGCGAACTTAATATTAGTATTGAATTTGCTGTTGCTATATCAATGGGATTGGCTTTGTTAGTATTATATTTATCTACACTGAATGTACTTACAAGTCTGTATGCAATTATAACAATAATAAGTAGTATATGTGTTACTATTGCAGTATTAGTATTATCAGGGTGGAAACTGAATATTGTAGAAGCTACTGCTATATCATCTTCTATAGGTCTTACTGTAGATTTTAGTTTACACTACATTGTAAATTACCGTATGTGTCCAGAAGATGTTGCAGTTAATAGAGAAGCAGCTACCAAATATGCACTTGATTATATGGCTGGTCCTGCATTTATGGCAGCTATAACTACTGGTGCTGCAGGAGCATTTATGTTACCATCAATGATCCTTCCATATATACAAATTGGTACGTTCCTGTTAGTGGTAATGTGCGTTAGTTGGGTTTATGCTACATTCATGTTGGGTTCCATGCTGGCTATCGGCGGTCCTATCAAAGATTGCGGACAGTTCAACTGGTCAAGTCTAATGTGTCTATTTAATAGATCCCAACGTGTACAAGAAAGACCTTTGCCACCTCCATCTACAATCGTTGATGCCGACAGTCACGAATTGGAGTCCTTAACGTTCCCCAAAGAACAAAATAGGGCTTCTATACCGTTGAGACGTTCTTTAAGCACATGTGGAGTCAGATTCACCCCTAACAAATATACACTTACAGATGAATCCCCTTCTGCAACCAGTGCTATAACTATCATTATGACAGATGACAATTAAATGTAACCTTAGGACTAACTGTTCTGTGATATATTTTTTAGTTAAATCTTTATTGACACAAATGCCATTTATATCATTTTTGTTCAGATGGCATTTGGAAAATATACATAAAAAAAATTATAGATGTTTAAAAATTGTTATGTTATAAAAAGTAAACATTATTTCCGCAAATTATAATAATATTGAACATTCTTCTTTAGTATAAAATATACCTTTAGCTACAGTGTCTTGTTTAAAAAAGATAATGGATCAAGACATTTTTTCGAATTTCAATAATTAAAAATTGACAAATTTTAGGATATTGGAATTAAGAGCTTGGGTAAAGTATGTTTTTTTTTTATTTTAACATTCCTACAAAATAATTTCTAAGATGATCTGGTTGAAACCAGTGGGACTGCCCATTCTTCAAAAAGAGTTTGAAATTCTTAATATATATTAAGAAATATTTTAGTCAAATTAACTGAATGTCATGCAACGAAAAAAAAGCAACAAATATTAGCCTGCATATTTTGAGTAATTTTTATTTGATAATCATCAGATTTGGTTTATAAATACTATTAAATCAAAAATGCTGAAATACATCGATTTGATTTAATTTATTAAGTATATTTGGTTAGGGTAAATTTAGTCTACAATCGCCTCATGATGTTTCTGACATAATTACTGAAACGTACCTTGAGTACTAAATGTGATATTTATGGTGCATTGGTGTACCTGTGTTTGTAACTAGTTTGAAATAATCTAAAGTTTCCATACTCCCAATATTTATGGACCATTTAAATAATGTAACTAAAGAAGTCTTAGAAACTCACAGTATTAAGGGGGGTAAGGTTAATTCGTGCAAAAAAGGCACATTTTTGTGAATTTTTTTTGACGACAGTTAAAATCTGTTTATTTAAACTAATGGTATATTAAAGTATAACATTCAAATAATATTGTGTCAAATTTTCATGTAGAAATATTAAAAAGTACGGAAATGGCAGCAATTATTCGGAAGCGTCTCGGAAAAAAGTAGAAATGCGGTGCCCCTCCTAACTCGGTGCTGGATCATCAGAAATAAAAAAATCAGTTCTTTCGTTAGAAAAGTGTTTTCCCCAGTTAACGCTGGAGGGTTTTTTAAATTTCAATTTTTCACTTTTTGAGAACACTGAAGTAAAAAACGCGATTCTTGTGAAAAAAATAGGTTAATTGTTATTATAAAATAAAAAAATATTAACAAATTTGAAAAAACTCTCCAGCGTTACCTCGTAAATTATGTACAGAAATAGTGTTCAAAATTTCAAAAGGATAGGTGCCAGTAGTTTTGAAGTTATAAGGGGCACCAACTTTGGAAACGTGAGTTGTGGGAAAAACGCTTTAAAGTTTTGAACACTAAAAAAGTTGGAATAAAACGTTCATAAGGGAGTTTTATCGGCATATCTCACACTGAATCATCGATGCCAGGTCCATAAAGGATGTTGCTATCATCCATGATGTCTAGAGCATCTTTTTGCTTCTGTCTACGACGAATCCTCATTCATAAGTGGTTGATCCACTACTGATTCCCATGACTTGCATGGAGGTTAGTAAAGCAAAAGAACCTACCAGGCCAATGCTACACTAAATTATATACAGTACATGTATAAACACGTTTGTACTTGTGTTGAAATTTCTATAAGGAAAGGTAGGAAGTAAGGTTATAGATTATATAGAGAGCGAAACAGCTGCCTGGTAACCATAGCGCGCTCGGGCCGGGCAGATTTTCTGATGCTCCGAGTCATGTATGAGGCGCGGTTACTCAAACTGCTGTATCTTCGTTAGTTTTGCTCCGATTCATCTCAAATTTTCACACAATATTCTTAAAAGGTTCTCCATTCACAAAATCAAATATAAAAAAGTTTAACAACTTTACCCCCCTCCCCCCTCTTATGTCCGAATATTCATTCGACCATTATGCAATTAATAACAAACAAGAAAACATAAACACAAGTTTAAACAGAAATTAATAACATTAATGTAAATTGATAAATAAAAAAGAGGTTTTCATTAAAGCCAAGATAACAGTATTCATTACCGATCAGTATTAACATTTTGGAATATGAATTATTTGTTAAAAGGAACTTTTAAAATATTTCAAAATCAGTTATTTACTCGTAGTTACGGTAGAAAAAATAAGCAAAAAATCCAAGGTTGTGTGTGGGCGTGTTTGTTGTGTACCTGCCATACAATTAGATAAGTTTATATACATATATTTAAAGAGATATCATAAATTATTGCATTATGATATAGTAATTATTGTTAAAAAGTGACAGTCCAGATAAGAATGTAATTTACATTTTTTTGGGGGTGGGTGGCTCTGTGATTAGAGCCCGAACCTTTGAATTTGAGAGGTCCTGGGTTCGAAACGAATCGAGAGCGGGATTTTTCTAATTAAAAGTTCTAATGCCAAGGTTGGTTTCCCCACTTGACCAGTCACCAATCCCTAAGCTGTCAGAATATTGTACATGGTCTATGTCAACAGTGTTGTCATGTATATTGACAAATTAGAATCCATTCTAAATAAATTTATTGTCAAAGAAAATTTTGACTTCATATATCAGAAAAAGTGTCCGTTTTATTTCAAAAAGTAGGCAAATAGCAGATATGTTTATCCATAAGATTTTAAATAACAATTAATTGTGTTGAAATAATGCATCTCATTAAAATTGTTACTCGAATCCTAATTATAATTTAAAAAATTATAGTTTCTTCGTAAATCAGGCATCTACAAATTATTCAAAATCGTCCTTTGTTAAAGCTACTAACACAAATTGTTACACACTGTTGACATTGACATTTTTTTTCCAAAATTTTATTAAGGTTAAATAAAGATACACTTAAAACTTACTTTTATATTCCTATTCTTTCAATTTTAAAATGTCTTATAACTGTTTTCTTATTTTGTTTGTTGTAGATACCTACTTTACATCGCAAATTTGTAACAGTTATGTTTTTATCATTTTTTGATTAATTTTCTTTTGTATATTTTTAATGGGCACTGTTCTGGGTTTGACTTGTTTGTGTCTCAAATAAATAAATTAACAGTTCCGTTCCTATTCAGGGATATCTCAATTTATGTGTTGCTATATTTTATTGTCAGTATTTTAATAATAATAGGAAAATAAAAAGCAATATCTGATGATTAATAAAATGAAGATTAGTCCAAATGGCACAGGATTTGGATTTTAAATAGAAGAGAATTGATACAATATATTTGTACTTGCTTATATAGATTAGTCTGTTAGCTACGTGTAGAAGAAAAAGTATTTTGTTAAGCAATGGTAAAGGTATATTTCTTCATATTTGTTCAATGTTGAGAATCACTGTTAATTTATTTTTCTATCTCACAACTGTCTATATAGGACCTATATATATATAAACATAAATGTGATGAAAATAGTTGTATTGTTGCATAACATATAGGGTTCATGTAATCCAGATTATATCAATGTTAAATGTTCAAATGGATTTACCTATGAAACCCTGTATATATCTGTAATGTTAGATGTTTTTTATTTTTTTACCTATTTCTAAATTGATTTTTAGTTAATAAAGATGTTTTGCCAATCCACTTTGTTATTTTATTTTGGAATAGGACAACGACGTGGATTAAATCTAAGTACTGCCTACTTCGTACATAGTAAGTTAATAATGGTAAGTTTCTAAGTAAAATTCCATAAAGGGGAAAGGAGAAAAAATACCATATGTATTTCTTGGTACATATTTATTGAAACATAATACATATGAAGATTGTAACTCAATTCTAGAACTACAGTATCTACTGATCTATTTATGTTTCCAACGAAATCTGCAACTCGTTTTTTTTTAAGAAAAATTGGTCAATTGTGTTTATATAATATATATATTTTAAATATGTTTTGGAGCTGTAATTATTATACATACAATATTGCAAGAAGAATATATCTTTATCGTTAACGAATGGGACAAATTTACAGGTTATTTTATAATTATTTGTTTACCTTAAGCCATAAAAATACCTTTTAAAGATACTTCAAGGAAAATGTTGAAAATTTATCTATTTTTATCAATTTTTACCTTTCAGGCCAGTTCAACTTTCAAACGTGTTGAAAAAATTATGTATACCTAGATGCTGTGATAGACTAGAACATTTTTATTTTATCACACTTTTTCTTATTGAACTTTAAATTTTTTAATTGCGCTATTATGATTATTGTCAAAAAGACAAACATTAAAATACATTTTATGATTTTACAATAGGATGTAATTTTTTATTTTCATCGTTTTCCAATCTTTTCTGATCAAGTGCTGATGCTGTAGGGACTCCTAATGGTAGCTGGAGTACATCGTTTTCAAATTGTAAAATATGTTCTGCTTCAACTAAAAACACAACTGTTAAAAAGAATCATATATGGGTTAGTTAATGTAGGACCTAATATCCGATGCAATTTATTACCATAGGCAAGGTCTGCTTGATATGCTAAAATGAAGGTAAGAGGCACTAGCGGTGCCATAAAAATTGGTTTATTCTTATATCTGTAACTAATAAATATTTTATTAACTTCTAATCGTTAACATGACTTGTAAAACTTGTATCAACCTATATTTTTGCGAGCAGCGGCTTGTAAATAGCAAAAAAATAATGTTTAAGCTAAACAAGCAATTCTTGTTCTACTATTATAAAATTTTGACAAACGCCCTTTTTTGTAGATAACCACATTCATTGAGATAAGTCACATGATGAATGTATACTTGATAAGGAATGTTCTTGGATACTGAATATATTTTTATATTAAGTTTTGATGAAAAATACAGACCCCCTGGCTGATTAGATAAAATTAGGAGCTACTGTTAAATCTCTTCAATGAATATATGGTCAAGAGAATACTGTGACTGTCAAATGTCTTACTAAAGGATATGTACACATTGCCCACCTGCATATAATTATTTAGATATATATTTGTTTATGAATTGGCAATTTGAAAACAGCAAACAGCTTTATTGATATAGGGGTCTATTCTGTAACAATTCCTTTATAGTTAACGGCCTTTAAAAATATTGGCGGCCTATAAAAATATGTTCGTATTCGTTAATTTACTTCTGCCATTATTTAAACAGATTTCTCTAAGATAGTCCTCTAATGTATTTTAAAGATCCGTTTAAATAATGACAGAAGTAAAGAAGAAAATATTTTTAAAGGCCGTTAAATATAAAGGAATTGTTACAGAATAGACCCCATAATATTTTATAATTGACAGAGTAATGAACAATCTTAATTAAAAAAATATTTACCAAGTAACGGCCCAAGTAAAACTAGTTAAATAAAAAGCACCGACCCAAAAAAATAATTCTCTTGATTTGGCAATTTCCAAAGCTATCAGCCTCTCTCTCATTTGATTTCTCATTTGTATTTGTCTTTCAATCTAAAATTAAAGTATTTATTTTTCTCTTGATGAATATGGATGTAAATAACTAATACTTTTATTGTATTCATTTCAGTAATAAAGTCTTGATTTTTTCTAAAATTTTCTTCCATATTTATATTAAATGAATTGCCCATTTTATGTCTTAAATTATGAAAATATACTTGAATCACTTCAAATTGCCATGCCAAATTGAAATAAATCGATAATTTAAATGAAGTGCGAATACGACGTTACCAACATAAGTTGTAAAAACTTCTATAGGCAACATTTATTACATCAATACGCATTATGTGTTGTATAATAGTAAAATTGTTCTTAGATATGGTGCCACCGTGCGAAATATGGACATAAAATGGCAAATTTAAATTAGAGGCACTTGGTGTATTATCTGTTGCCTATTGTTTATGACATAAGAAAATGATTTTAATTAAATATAAATTTGAGAGTTACTTTTTGAAATGGGCACCCTGTTACCATTATTTTAACATCTGTTAGGCAATCTTACTATATCGTTTATGAGATATTCGAGTTTGAAGTTTTTGCACTTGAATAACTCTTAAACGGCTCAAGATAGAGACGAGCGGGAAAGAGCACTTTAATCTCTTTCCTGCTCTAAATTTGTGTGAATTTACAAAATAATTCAAACATTAGTAACTAAGTAAATTGCAAAAAAAATAAAATCGGATAGACAGTGGCGTAGCCAGCCATTTTTCATAGGAGGGGTTTTTTAGAACTAGGTGAGTTCCATCAAGAAAGTGAATAAATCCAGTCGACAGCAATCAGCGCCAATACTATAGTGGAAATGGTGAATAACGACTAAAAGGCTCAAGATAGTGGCAAGCCGCAGAGGGCATTTTAAACTATCCGTCTGGCTCTACCTTTATGTGAATTTATGGAATAATTCGATTATTATTAACTGAGTAATTAAGAAAAAAAAGTTAACCCTTATAGCTAGGGAGCAACTGAGTTCACCCCTTAATTGCTCGTGCTTTCCTTTATATGTACCCCAATTTTCATCAAAATCGGACACAAAAAAATTTTTTGTCGAAAAATTTGGAAGGCTATACCCTTTCGATTTTTTTGATAAAATAAAAAACAATTTAAATTTGTATACGGATAGAAGGTCACATGTAGATCTCAAAAATATACTCAGTTTTTTTCTAACAGCAATATTAAAAAAGTTGTGGCAAAAATAAAAAATTTTTGATATCTCCTCGCTCATCTATTATCCTGATACAAAGTTCCGAATTCGAAAAGATCCAATTTTGTCTACAAAATTTTGGTATCAGGATAGCAGAAACGCGACAAGGTATTTGACTTATTTTTAAATGTGAATAACGACTAAACGACTCAAGATAGAGGCAAGCCGCAGAGGGCATTTTAAACTGTCCGTCTGGCTCTACCTTTATGTGAATTTATGGAATAATTCGATTATTATTAACTGAGTAATTAAGAAAAAAAAGTTAACCCTTATAGCTAGGGAGCAACTGAGTTCACCCCTTAATTACTCGTGCTTTCCTTTATATGTACCCCAATTTTCATCAAGATCGGACACAAAAAATTTTTTTGTCGAAAAATTTGGAAGGCTATACCCTTTCGATTTTTTTGATAAAATAAAAAACAATTTAAATTTGCATACGGATAGAAGGTCACATGTAGATCTCAAAAATATACTCAGTTTTTTTCTAACAGCAATATTAAAAAAGTTGTGGCAAAAATAAAAATTTTTGATATCTCCTCGCTCATCTATTATCCTGATACAAAGTTCCGAATTCGAAAAGATCCAATTTTGTCTACAAAATTTTGGTATCAGGATAGCAGAAACGCGACAAGGTATTTGACTTATTTTTAAATATGAATAACGACTAAACGACTCAAGATAGAGGCAAGCCGCAGAGGGCATTTTAAACTGTCCGTCTGGCTCTACCTTTATGTGAATTTATGGAATAATTCGATTATTATTAACTGAGTAATTAAGAAAAAAAAGTTAACCCTTATAGCTAGGGAGCAACTGAGTTCACCCCTTAATTACTCGTGCTTTCCTTTATATGTACCCCAATTTTCATCAAGATCGGACACAAAAAATTTTTTTGTCGAAAAATTTGGAAGGCTATACCCTTTCGATTTTTTTGATAAAATAAAAAACAATTTAAATTTGCATACGGATAGAAGGTCACATGTAGATCTCAAAAATATACTCAGTTTTTTTCTAACAGCAATATTAAAAAAGTTGTGGCAAAAATAAAATTTTTTGATATCTCCTCGCTCATCTATTATCCTGATACAAAGTTCCGAATTCGAAAAGATCCAATTTTGTCTACAAAATTTTGGTATCAGGATAGCAGAAACGCGACAAGGTATTTGACTTATTTTTAATGCGAGGACCCTCCATGGGGGTTCTGACCCCCCAAATCCCCCCTTGGCTACGCCACTGCGTATAGATAGAAAGCAACCGACTGCACTGCTATCCGCATACAAAAGCTGCCATTAAAATGAGCGTAAAATGCAACGATTTAAATATTTTTTCGCCCATTTAAAATACCTTCTCGCATTCCTGTTATTCTAATTCAAAATTCACTAATAAAATAAGCAGATTCACTTCTTTTCCGGGAAGTAGGCGGAGCATACAACATAGCTTTTCTCTTCCTCTTCCGTTTGGATTGATAAGATAACTGTAACAAAAGTTGGTTTGTTGCCTTTATTGACAATTTCTAGCCCTTCACCCAGAATTAATTGTAATAGTGGCTCACCTCTTGGATCAATGTTGGTGCTTCCTCAAATAGTGTAATGTGCATTCGCATCTCCATCCTATTATGAGCTTGAGTTTCTGCTCCTCGCAATGATTTTGCTTAGTATTGCTGGGGGACAGATCCTCTCCTCTCCCGGGAAGTAGGCAGAGCATACAACATAGCTCTTCTCTCTCTTCAGTTTGGATTGATAACATAGCTGTAATCAAAATTGTCGGTGCAAAACACCGGTATATTAACCCTGTGGCTGTAGATTTAGCCCTCGGGAGTTTTCGTTCCCTTTGTTGTATAACAGCTTACTTTGTTGCTGTTTTAGTCCCGTAACTTTTTCACAAACAAGCAAACGTTCCTGCAGAAGGGCTATATCCAAGCTTTCCGTATCGAACGTCCTACATATAATGACAGACGCTGCCTTAGCATGGTGGGCGTTCGCCTGTAGGACCTTTATACCCCGCTGTGGCTCGTTGAAGGCGCCGTGAGATCTATCCTTTGACCTTCCTCTACGTCCATTGGGGAAGCTGGATCGGACCTTTGTGGTCTTTTAAGAGGGCTCCCGCCACTTTTGGCAGAGGGCTCTTTGGCGGACTTTTTACCTTCTTTGATCTTAAGGACGTTCGTCCTTTGGGAGGCCGGCTTTGTGGAGCCTGGTATTTTTTTGGCCTGTTTTAACCTTGACATTTTGTTCCACCTGCTTCATTTTAGAGCCTTTTTGTACCGATTTTACAATGTTTCTCTCCTTTCCTTAAGGTTCCATTTTTTTGAGATGGAACTTTATTCGTTCCATCCCAAAGTATGGTCCAGCTTCTGGAGTTCTGTGTATGACCCTTCGTCCACGGAGATGGCCGAAGTTTGGCCTTTCTCCATTGGAGTTGGGAGATTGATTTTAAGGGTGTTGTTGCTGACCCTCAGTCTGTTAAGGACTCTTTGGGCATCTAGCCTCTTTCCACCCTCGTTTTGAGATGTCAATGTCCTAACAAGTCTCGAGGGTTGCACCCTCGCAGGGCCTAAGCGTGGGCACCACATCCTTCAACCATTGTGCACTAAGGCTGTGCACAACGTATCGTAGCCTGTGTGTGCATTTGGAAAAACGCACCTGTGGCCCTCCCTTGGGGATACCTTCGTAGGCACTTATATAATAGATTCTTCGGCAGTTTTTTACTGCTCCGTTTCCATGAGGTCCTCTTTGAAGGTTACTACTTCAATTTTGGCCTTCTTTTCCACTTTTCGATCTACAGGGGGAGTGTTGCCTTCTGATCTTGGCCTTTTTGTGGCATTTTTATCGACTTGGCTAGCCTCGGTAGTCGAAGTTTGAGGTGGCTTAACTTGGATCTGACAAATTTTCCTTGTTTGGCAGCAATGAAATCTTGGGCCAGATTTTTACCAAGTTGTTTAGCCTTACTCTCGTCCGACAGGATATGACAAAAAATCTGACTTCTGTGTCTGACATTAGGTCAATCTCAAACGATCAAATGCCATTATAATATATAGGCATGCCCTTGAGGCATCGGGAAAATAAAGAATGGATCCTAAGTACGTTCTGTCTGTCGTGAGAGGAGACATGGACTACTCTGCAAGAGTACGCCGATCTGGTGAGAAGCTTACATTTACTTCAGGGTGCCGTTATCAACCACTTTATAATATTAAGCCGGTTCAAAAGGATGTCACTGAAGGATGACCACAATTGAGCATCCTTATCAGGCCTAAGTGCAGTCCAAACTCAGATTTAGATCATTTGGCATTATCGTTTCAAGGAAGCTGGGGTCTAATAAATGAAATACAATTAACTTACTTTTATTTTATATAAAATAATAGAGAAATGTACATTATGTTACAGAGTACAAAATATAATTAAAAATATAAGTAGTAATAGGTACAATTGTTAATAACATATTTATCTGACGTATATACCACAATCGGGTAGTTAAAAGGAACTTATACTCAAGTTGCGATGTATCGATGACTGGCATTTGATATTTTTGCTTAATATCTTTAATGAAATCTCCACGTCAGTACAGTAACATTTTATTTAATAAGGCATTTGGTTGACCATTTTTAATAACAAAATATAATAGACAAGTATGTTCTAGGACAGGGGTCGGCAACCTGTGGCCCGTTTTGATGCGGCCCGCAATGCAAATGTTTATCAAGTATTTAACACAATAATAAACAAAATTCCACAATTAAAATATTACTTAATTTCGTTTTTTTAATTTTAACGCTAGAAAACATAGATTTCATGAATAGGTATAAAGTCTTAGTTAATTATGATACATTTTTAATATTGATCCAAATTTAAAAATATTTGTACCAAATTTTAAGCAACTTCTAAAAATGTCCGATGTCACGTTTTTGTCCACACGATAAGTCAAAAACTAAAAATGATATCAACTTGAAATTTTCAGGAAAATCAAGGTCTATAAGGGAACGAAGCCTATTAATTTTGAGAAAAATCTTAATCCTAAATCTAAAACGATATCAATTTGAAATATGCAGAAAAAATTAAGCTCTATAAGGGGACGAAGCCTATAAATTAAAATAAGAGGTTAGGGTGGTTAAAATTAAAAAAAAAATCAAATCAAAAGGCTATATCAACATGAAATTTTTAGTAAAAATCAAGCTCTATAAGGGGGCGAAGCCTAATGATTCTGAAAACAATCTTAATAAAAATGGGCTAAAATTAAAAAACAAAATCGTAACTCGGAAACAAAAACCGACATCAACTTGAAATCTTTAGGAAACTCAAGCTCTATAAGGGGATGAAGACTACTGATTCGGAAAAAATTTAGGTCAGTTAAACTGAGAAGAGTATAATAGTTTTAACTCTTCCGTGGCCATAGTTGACAACAAGATATCTAGTTATAATTTTTTTAAAACATTTCTTCGCTTGTTGATTCTTAAGGCCCATTCTTTTTAAATCTATAACAAAGGATTTATTTCCATTACTGTATGTCGTTGGAGATGTTTAAAAAATATTTTGTATTTTCTAAAATCAGCCAAAGGTAAGATCCTGATATTATTGCTTTATTTGGCTAGAAATCTGAAGGTTGCCGACTCCCGTTCTATGGTATCCATATGTAAAATTGAATGGGCTAGTCTTTCAAAGGTTAGGCGAGACTATTTACTAAACCTAAATCTTACAGTAGAATTTCAAGCGTTTCTTATAATTTTAGTAAGTAGACTTCCAACAAATGCGTTAAATAAATTAATAAATATCTTTGGTAATTTCAACTTATAACTATTCTTTCTATATAAGGTCATGCTGGGAAATGTAGGGCTTAATCAACAAAAGTCAGATCTTTTAAGAATACTTTTTATAATTTAAAAAATTAATAAGAGATTGACTGGCATGGTTATAGAAGATAATATTGTCAATGGTATGTACGGTCCACAAGTTAAATTAGCATAGTTATAGAATACAGAGTTCTGAAACAAAAGGGTCCCCTGTCTTTTTTTTTTAATATAAAATGAAAAACCTTAATTATTATTTAACAATTTTAAATTCCTAACCTAATTATTTACAAAATACTGTCAGATGGGACTTCATCCCTGTACTATCGAATATAAATAAAATCACTGATATTAGCCTAACTAAAATGTTTAATTTTTTACATTCAACACTACTGTCGATGTTTATACCCAATGCTTCTTCCATTGTTCATTTAAATGTTATAGAAATACTTTCCGCGAGGAAAGCGTCCCGCATTTTGGAATAGTGTATAATGTTCAGAGTTTAATAATTTTGTTGATCAGTCTTACCTCTTCAAGAATAACTCTGAAAATGTATTTAGTCCACCGATTCTACTTTTAAAACTGACAAATAAACTGAAATTGAGGAAGTTTGTAAGTCAGAAGATGACTTTTAAAAAATAAAAGTTTTGGCTATAAAAATGTTTGTATAAATATTTTTTCGCGATTATATTAAATATTATTCGAGATATTATTAATAATTTGATTTGTTAATGTACACTGTGGGACAATAAAGCTAAACAAAGAAGAATATATTGAAAAATAAAATATAAATTGCGTTATATTTTCTTTTTCATTTCAAGTCTGACATCCCATCAAATTATACTGGTATAAAGGGTTTAATAATTATAAAAATAAAACAATGCTATAAAGCGTCATGAGCTAATTCGAGTAATTTGTTTCTTCTAAACTCTTTTATTTTTTTTTGTAAGCCACCTTCTGATGAATATTCCTAAAATTATTATAAAGCATGTCCCAGAAAAAAGTGCCACCATTTTAACCACTGTTCGCAAATATTTTTTTAATCTAGAAACGTTATTAGAAATATTTTTGATAAAATTTATAGCTTTGATGTAAGTGTTTAAATTTTGGCATGTATTTCTTGGACACCGTATATTTTTGTCAGTTCTAATATCAACGGTTTGTTTGTTGAAACACAAATCTTGTGATACTTTAAAACGTTTAGTTATGCAATTGCTCCGTATTAATTAGGTTGCGTGTGGAATACCATAATGCCGAAACGATGCATATCAAATATCAGGTGTCAGTCAATCCCTAGGAGTGATATGTAGTTAGCATTGAGTCGTCGCTGCACCATTAGTAGGACACCCACTTACATAACCGTTTGCAGTTGTAATTACACCTATACCACTTTCAGATATGCTGGGAAAGTGATGATGCGTATCAACGTCTAGATCGTCGGAGTCTTGCGACTGAGGAGTGTATCCTTTCAATCGTTCAACTGCAGTTCTAAGTGGGGTGGTTTGATCGTCCTGGTTAGGAGATGGAGTATGTCGTGATGCTCTGGCTTCCACTCCAGCAGAACTATGGTAAAACGAGACGTCTGGAAAAATAGGACTAGCATCTTCTAATAATAGCTGACAGAGCTTGAGGAAGGCTGGTCTTGATGACGGTTTATGTTGCCAGCAATATCTCATTAAAGTATACAATTTGTCAGGACAATTTTCAGGCCTTTCCATGACCCCTCCATCTATTACGTACCGTAACACTTGATCATTCGATAGACCCTGGTACGGTTGTGATGCTAATGTAGCCATTTCCCACAATACAACTCCATAACTCCATACATCGCTACTACTTGTAAATACACCGTCTTTGAGACTCTCGGGTGCCATCCATCGCACGGGCAGTAAACCTTTAGTCCCTTTTCGATAATAATCAGTCTCATAAATGTCTCTGGTCATTCCAAAATCGCCTATTTTCACGACCAGATCTTCAGATACCATGCAGTTTCTAGCTGCCAAGTCTCTATGTACAAACTTCTTTGCCGACAGATATGCCATTCCATCAGAAATTTCAATAGCCATTTGTAGAATTTGTTTTAATGACGGCGGTTGTTTAACAAGATTGGGATTGTAATTTTCCATATCAGGTCTGTGTGACCGTAAATAGGATTTTAAATCTCCGTTGGCCATTAATTCCATTATGACTAACGTGGGCTGACCTTCAGACACTACACCCAATAATTTTACAACATGAGTGGTGTCAAATGCTTTCATCACGGATGCTTCATTCAGAAATTCCAGCCGTTCCCTGAAAATTTAAATAGAAAATTCATATTAAAACACCAATAAGAACCTGCCGATGTTAAAAATAAATAAGATTTAGCAACAAATGATTGGGTACCAGTAGACCTGTGTCAGTGGATAAAAGCCAGCCTAGAAGAAAGGATAATAACATCATTTCTAGGCGAAGATGCAGGGCCCTCAAGGTGAATACTATCACCCTTCCACTGGTCAGTTCGATTGGATAACTTATGAAAAGGCTAATACCTGCTGGATTTTATTTTTATTGCCTAGAGCATGACGATGACCTGGAGATCGTCGTAAGAGGTAACTTAGAGAAAGGAGGAACCCTCAAAAAACCAAAATAGTCTACTTCACAAAACGAAAGGAAGTGGCAGGACAACAGTTACCAGTACTGAAAAGAATGGAAGATTGTGTTTGTCCAGGAGGGAAAATACTTACTTGGGTGTCATCTTTGACCACAGGTTAATATGGAATCAACACTTTCCTATGGTATTTTGAGGCAAACATGCTTGAGTATCACGGGAGCAATGAGAACTACTCCAATAGCAGTTTTAACACCACAACAAATATTCAATCAAGGTGAAATCATATCCGTCACATACAGAATGTATAAAGGTTCATCACCCATAAGCAATATGCATGGGCGTGACTAATACAAGCTATGAGTTAGAAATTATCAAATAATGGGAATGCCTTCAAATTAAATACTCCCAAATATAGCTTTTAAAAACCATATAAAGTATAAGTAATCACTGGCAACAGATAAGAGAGCACATAATCAGTAAGCTCATGGCAAGGGGACCAAACGCACGCATGGCTACTGAGGCACTACAACTCGCAAGGCCTCAGATATCCACCATTGTTGGATTACTAACGGGGCATTGCTTGCTGAAACACCTCCATGTGATGGGATTACACAATGATCCCACTACGTATACGCATGGAAGATGAAGAAACCTCACACCATGTGATTTTCGAATGCGAAGCTCTTACTAGGCAAAGTTTCATTCTTTTCGGCCTAGAACCGGAAAGAAGGCCCCAGGAACTTATTAAAACTAACCAAAGACACAGGACTATTCCAAAAATAGTACCTGAATACGGGGAAAGCATGGGAATACAATAGACTCAAGAGGCCGTAGTGTTCTGGACCAAACCTAACCCTACCTGTTTATAACCAACAAAGATAAAGTATACCAGACGTGGAATAGAGGACTTCCTATTCCCGCAGACATCTGGTCTTGGCTCCAAAACCAATGATGAGCAGGAGTAGGTATATAAAGTGCCAAGTCAAAGACAAGAATATCACTGAGCTTAGGTAAACATGTGAGAGTATTCCAGGCAGAAATAACATCAATACATCACTGCGCAAAAAATATGTTAAAACATAAGGTAAAAGGAAAACCCATTGTCATATACTCACGGTCAAGCGCCATTACAAGTACTCAGTTCCAGGCAAAGCTTGTGTGTGACTGGTTAAAAGTTCTAATAGAGCTGGGTAGTCAAAGCAGACTAACCTTAGCCTGGGCACAAGGCCACAGGGACATAAGTGCAATGAAGAAGCTGATTTATTACCACGAGGAGCTTAGACCAAAACCCTTTCTATGGTGTTACAAAGACAGCCATCAGAACATGCACAAAGCAGTGGATGTTAAAAAAATCTCAGGAATGGTTGAACAATTCATTAGGACAGAGAGAGAGAGATCAGAGAGTTCTTTAAAGGATCATCGCCAAAACTCACCGAGCCACAAAAGAAAAAAAACTATTAACAGGGAATTGTAGGCTTAACAGACATAATACACAACATTTGCCTGTCAGATAAGACTTTGCGCCGATTTTGTCAGGAATAGATATAGTAGGTACACATATTGCGCTAATGTGGAGGTCTATCAAGATGGAGTCTTTTCACTTGGAGAAGATAAACCAATGGCAATTAGCTACACTGGAGACCTACTTCCTAGTCTATGGAGTCTACTAGAAAACACCAATTACCAAAGGACATCCCCAACAGATCTGAAAATGTCGAGGTAGACAAGGTTACATCGCCCTCAGTCATAACTAAATCTAACAGCTACTAAAAGTGCCCATATTTACTGATGTATTAACTTTGGGCTTTGTGTTGAATACTTCAGTTCCTACTATTTTGTCATCAGTAAACCAAGCAAAATCAGTCAATTAGAGGAATTACGAGAAATAGTAGATCTGATTGACTTCTAGAAACGCAATGACATAACAGGCTACATTGTTAAAATCTCTATACCCTTACTAGCCAATAAGAAGTGACAAGAAAGCAAGTAACTTTTGCCAAAACTATTTCAACATAGTCTTTACCTGTCTGTAGCATGTTCGTTTACTGTTTTAACTGCACATCTAATTTCTGTTTTGCCTTTAATGTCATGCGCAAGTCCTTCCCATACCATACCAAAGCTGCCTTGGCCTAATTCTTTGATTAACGTTATATTATTCCTTGGTACTTCCCAGTCATCTTTTATATAGACACTCGGAACATATTCTGGATTAGGATTGAGTATCAACACGTTCTTTTGTTGTTTTTTGTATAGGCATCCAAGAATGATCATAATCTAAAAAAGAAAAGTTTGAGTAATATCTAAACAATGCCATATTTGAGGTGGATATATGAGACATCAATCGATGCAATTTCTTCTGGATTTATCAAAAATAAAATAGACACATATTTATTAAAATTGTTATTAATAGCTACTTACTATGATGAACACACATAGAATCATGGATACTATCAGAGCAGTACTTGAAGAGGGTTCTTCAATATAGAAGTAAATTGGTTCGGACTTCTCATTTGATTTGGCTGATTTTGCAAAAACAGACAGACTATAGTTGCCAGAATTCAATTTGGATATCGTATAGAACAAAGTTTTATTTCTAGTAGTTACATTATGACATTCTGGCATCGGTTTCGCCTAAAAAAAATATAACTAAATTATCTGTAAATTTCTAAGAATTTGCTTTTCTTACTCTTGGTATATCCATTCTTTTATAAGAGATTGTATAAGCAAAAATATTTCCATTTGGATCTTTAGGTTGGTCCCACGCGATAGTTACACTATCTTTATTTTTGCTTACAATGTGCAAATTGCTTATTTTATCAGCTCCCTCTACAAATATTGAAATTATTTAATTAAACTAATTTTCGATGGATCCATTTTTAATAAGCTTGTATTGCTGATAAGCATCAGTAAATGCAGTTATACGGAGCTTAAAACATTCTAAATAACGTTGGCAATAAATTTTACTTAATCTTTCCAATACAATACTGTTAAAATGAAGTATGCATCTTATCAATAATTATCTTTATTACCTTTAGGTAGGGTTGTAAATGTAGTCCAAGCATCACGTTCGCTGCATTCTTCAGTTACAGTTTGATTTTCGGGTTCATATCGGCAGGTGTTCACGAAAATATCGTACGAAGTATAATGATGAAGCCCTTCTATGTAACATCGTGTGGTTTTAGCTGTTTTAATTTTAGATTTTTCCGAAAAAGATTCTGGAATTGTTGCATTTGAGTATATGACTGCTTCTCGCTTTGGCCTGGAAATAAGGTACAATAAATTAGATATAAAAAAACTTTGTTACACGCGTGCACAGGTTTTCCGCGGTATAGTAATAAATTCATAAAAAATATAATGTTGAAAACGTGACTTTGATATAAATTATCATAGCTGTAAAATATAAAATAATTTACGTTAGGTACCATTTTTGATTTTGAGGGAATCCCTTGTACGCGTGGAACGTTTATTACACTTTTTAACGAAATGTTAATGTTCAAAAAATGTATTTTTTTATCATACCTTTTTATGTAAACAATATTTGTAAGTTCATTTTCAAATTCGATTGCTTCGAGAGCCTCACTTTCATATGTCGCATTTAAAATAATTTTATTTGGGTCTTTGCAGTCACAATTATCCGTCGGATGGGGTTTAGGTATAGATCTATCAGTGTCTGATCTAGAATGCACTAAAAATATTTCGTAATAATACCACATTTCTATTAAATTAAATGATAATAATAAACACGCGCATATAATTTATACTTACAGTCATCATTGCAATAATTATGATCAGCCGACGTAGTAGCTCTCAAATAATTTCTAGTGACGTTAATTTTATAATGAGTAATCGGACCATTTGGTTTGGATGGTGGTAACCAAGTAATGTTTAATGAATCAGAAGATATGCTTTCAACTTTTATAATGATAGGCGCCCTTGGTCCTGAAATAAAATATTTAACATTGTAATGTAACAAAAAAAAAACCAAAATTTTTATATTTTTTAAATCGTGCATTCTTTCTTACTCGAGGGTTTTGTTTTGAAATACTGAATGTCACTTTGAGCCCCTTTTCTTTCTTGAGCAATTGTGTAAGTTTTTACATAAAATGCATACTGCGTCCACGGATTCAATTTTGGAATCGTATAACTGATTTCTGTATCATCCTCTTTGCTAGGAAGGTCGATTATGTTCCACCTAAATAATAAAGACACTTCAGGATATTAATTACTCTTATTGTAAATTATGAGATTTTCTTATTTTATACAGTTGTTTAAATAAATAAAACTGATCAAATAAATTAAAGATCATCGCAATTCCCTTTAAAACGGAACAAATTATTTTTTTTTCGCCGACATGTTTTTTAAGCATCCAAGAATCATGGCAAAAATATGTTTTAGGAGAGGATTGGGTTCTAGAATCCGCGTTTCTGGAAAACAACGTTCTTGTTCATTTAATATCTAAGGGGTAATAAATCAAGATCCGTATCGTGTTTTATTTAGTTTTTTTGGCTCTGGCCTTCCGAATCTAAGTTAATAGGATGAAAAGCATTCCTGCCAAATGAATTCAAATCATACCCAACTCAACCATGGCCTTCATCAGGCCTGCGGTGAGCCATAAGTTAGACATGAGCTACAATAGAACCATCTGGATTGATCTGGAAGGCGATGGGATCATCCCACTTATTTTCAACCTAACTTAAGCCGGATTATTGTCAGGTTCTAAGTTCGGTATTTGATTTCAGATATATCACAGACATATTTTAGTTTTGTATGTGAATGTAGAAAGAAATTAATTTTTAAAAATAAGAAATACCTTTTAAACAATCTATTATTGGTGTAAATGTGAATAGTCATAGGTTATCAACTTAACATCAAGACGGTACTGCGTTGACCACCAAGAGATTGTGGGTTGTCCTTTCGGAAAAGCAAAAAGTCTTATAAACCAGTATCTTATATTTATGGATATACTTTACATGTATTTATATCGGGTTGTAAATACGTTTTAAATACGTCCCTGTAGAGAGGCGAAACTAATTAAAATATTGTTACAACAACCTTGAGAAAATAGGAGTGCGCTGTAATACCTAATTACATAAATAATTTAACTTACTTATCCTGTCCACAAGCATCTTTTCCATCATACAGGGATATGTTCTTGAAAGGAGATTCTACATAAACGATAGTGTAAGCCAAGAGTCTTCGTTGGTCATCAAGATCGAAGGCTTTCCAGCGAAGAGAAACATTATATGATTCAATTTTTTCTATCGTAATATTTAGAGTTGTTATATTACCTAAAAATGTTGGTTATTCAGTTATTGAATATGCTAATCTACTATTAAATACTTACAAGCTACTTTGTCTCCATTGGAGTTCTTCGCTACTTCTAAATCGGTGAAATTATCTAACTTAGCAATCTCTTGCAATTTGACAATTTTATCGTAACACAGTTTGGGATTGAAATGGAAAAATAATTTGCCCTGATCGATTTGCATAGTTCGGTTAGTCCAATCCCACAGATCTTGTAGGTTTTGATTATCGAGTACAGTGAAGACGTACTTGTCCTTTTCTTTTCTCTCTCCTCTGATCCTTTTTAAACTTTTCAGGAAATTTAAAGAGAGTAAAGAGAACGATCTGACCACCTTTAAGTATCCGCTTATTTCCTCTATCATCTTTAGGTTTTCTTCCAGTTCTGTTATATTTGCTGTAAAATTAAAATATTATAATTTTCATAATGGGAAGGTATTGTGTATTCAATTTTTTAAATATAAAATATATTAAATCTTACCTCCTCCTCTTATTTGAATTTCTAAAGAACCATTAATATGAGTACATCCACTCAGCTGTCTTGACATTGCTATGCTATCGATATTCATACCTGGACAATTTTTTCGGCAATTTCCTACGACTAAAATTTTCATTGCCATAAAAAATGTATTCCATATTATTTAAAATACAATGTAATTTTGGGAGAAAAGTTAAGATGATCGGCGTATGGATTAAATTTTAAAACTTTCTGTTCAATCCAATCATACAATGCGTCCTCAGTATGACTTTAAAGGACAAAAGTATAGGTAGATATCTAGTTTGGGAAACATTAAAACAATGAACGATTTTTATTTATTTATTAAAAATACCTCGTTATTTAAACAATTGATGAGTTTTGGAGCAAAACCGAATAATATAAATCCACTTTTTGACAACGATTTTGTAACAATGCAAATCTTCAATAGATCAATAATAGACATATCTTTATTTAACTACTTTACAAAGTACAAGATGTTTGTACCAAGTCAAAATGAAAATAAAGATTATAAATTAGCTAAAATACATGCATTATACCTGAACATACACAAATCCGAATAAGGTAAAAACTAAAAAGTTTAAACATTTTTAAAAATTAACAGACAGTGAAATTTGATATATTTGACCGATGTTAATTTAAAAATGTAGAGATTTAAAGTGTATAGAAGATTATATACGCTTTTGCGTCAAGTAAGTCCAACGAAAGGAGTGTTCCTATAAATATGTTCCCATTATAGAGTAAAATGAAAATTTATATAGTTTTTTCTTTCTATTTCTATTAAACACATTTTTATCTAAACTTTGTCAATAAATAGCGAGAACTGTAATTTAATACTTTGACCTTTCAAGTGCACTTGTGTCTATATTAAAATTACCAAAACTACGGACGCTGACAATAATATAAAATTGAGGTGGCCAGTGTCAATTTTATAATTACACTATAGCATGAAGAAATAATCTGCTAAAAAGTTTACCT
This sequence comes from Psylliodes chrysocephalus, assembly GCA_927349885.1. Lineage (NCBI taxonomy): Eukaryota > Metazoa > Arthropoda > Insecta > Coleoptera > Chrysomelidae > Psylliodes > Psylliodes chrysocephalus. The sequence goes on along the minus strand of OV651826.1, from coordinate 21,319,786 downwards.
ATAGTAGTCAGATCAGAAAATTTCAGGTGTGGGTGCCTATATTATTATTTACGGGGTACATAATATCATCATTTAAAAATATATTTTTTTGAATATGTAGAGTTATTTGCAATTGTTATGTAAATGGTAGAGTTATATATTTGAGTAAATTAACAGCAAGGTATATAACAAATATTTTTCAAGACCTATAAATTTGACTATTACAGGTCAACTATTCTAGCTTGGCCTCTGAGATTTGGATGCGCAAGTAGCCTAAAGCTTCGTCCCGTTCGGGAGCTCAGTTTAACCGGTGCATTCGTGGTGTTCACATCGCCTAAGTACAGTCCGCAGAGACAGTTTAAAACTTGTGATATTTTGTACGTTTTTAAAAGTGCTTAATTTTAAAATGCCTTTACAAGTAAAGTAAAAAATAAATTATTATTTGGACAAAGTCGTGAGATAATTAGCAATATATTGAATTTTATGCAAGCAGAGGTCTCGCTGGAGAAGTTACTATTCCTCTCGCAAAGGTAATTTTTTTAACTTCAAATTTTTTAATGGATTAGTTTTATGTTTCTATATAATATTGTTTTAAACCACATAGTTTTAAATAGATTTTGATACTAAATATTTTTATAGGTTCAAGAACATGTTGCAGCAGCAACGAGCGTTTCCAAACAAGTTGAAACGGGACATCCAACAAAATTTTCAACCCCTAATAAAAAGAGAATAAACAAAAAAGTTAAAACTCTTCTTGACGACGCAGATTTAGCAATTTTGCGAAGAACAATTGTTAATCACCACATAACAGAAAAGACGGATCCTACATTAAGGACAGTTCATAAAAAATGTGTAGAAGATAATGGGCTACCAAGGTTGTTACGAAATGTTGCGTAAAGAAATTCACAAAATTGGTTTTCGGTGGAGAAAATTTCAGAATAATCGTCGAATACTCATGGAACGTCAGCCCATTATACTGCTTAGAATTGAATTTCTTAGAAGGTTGTGTCAGTACCGAGAAAAAATCGTCATATACTATGATATACATGGACGAGACGTACATTCACTCTATAAGGGATGGCGCGATGAAACTGTAGAGGGCTTACAAATACCTATAGGCAAGGGTCTGCGTCTTACTATAGTGCACGCAGGTGGCGAAAATGGGTTTATTCCTAATGCCTATATTAGATGGAAATCAAACAGCAACGGTGGCGACTACCATCATGACATGAATTTCGAGAACTACAAAAAGTGGGTTTCGGAAAAACTCATTCCCAATTTGGAACCAAAAGGTGTTGTGGTAATTGACAATGCCCCATACCATAACAAACAAGTGGAAAAATCGCCAACGTCATTGTCAAGGAAAGCGGAAATGCAAGAATGGTTACGGCTTAGAAGTATACCTTTTGATAATAAAATGTTGAAACCACAACTTTAGATCTGAATCCCATTGAGTTGGTTTGGGCTGAAATGAAAGAGTATGTCTCAAAAAGGAACGTAAATTATAATTTTAACCATTTCATTCAGTACTGTGTTGATTTTTTTAAAGAATTCTCAGCCGACAAATGGAAATCTCGATGTGAGAGAACTAAACGGTTTGAAAAAGAATATATTTCAAAAGAACCAACAATAGATGCAGTTGTGGAAGAGTTTATTATTAGATTGGGCGAAAATGGAATTAAAAGAAAATGATGGGGTGCAAAACTTATTTGTTGAAAATAATAAATCTTATTTTGGCTTGTAAATTTTATGTGTAAATGTGTTTGTAAATACTTATTAAGTAATAAAAGTTTTACCTGTTTTAAACAAATAATTGTGTTATTTATTGTTTCGGCCTTTACTTGATGAAAATCCATTTAATTTTGAAAGAGTAAAACCAAATTTGGTAGATTTTCACACTTTTATTTTAAAAATAAAAATTTTTAAACAAACACTAACATGACATATGTTTCGAAGTACAACTTCTTTTTCAAATGTGACTATTTACAATTCGGTATCCAATATATATACAAAATAATTTAACAAAACAAAGTACTTAAGAAAACATCAATAACATTACAAAATAAACTAACTATTTAAAGTAAATAAGGGTACTTAGGTAATTATAATATCCATCAAATAACAATAAGATAGCCCATTACCGGGATTACTCAGCAAATGAAGGTCTTATTATGGGGAACCCATTAAGCCCGTTGCTTGCAGAAATATTTATGGATAATATAGAAAATAAAATTCATAGCAATAATTTAAGTAAACATTGTCTGTATTGGCATAGATATGTTGATGATATATTGACTGCTTTTACTGGTACTAGTAGACAGTTAAATTCTTTATTAGTTTTTATCAATACTATACACCCTAATATTAAATTTACTATGGAAACAGAGAAGGATAATTCAATTAATTTTTTAGACTTAAATATTATTAAAAATAATAAAGGCCATAGTTTTGGGATATTTCATAAGCCATCACATACGGATATTACAATAAATAATAGTTCATCTCATCCATACAAACAAAAGCTGGCAGCATACAACAGTATGATCCATAGATTAGTTAATATTCTCCTTACCAAAGAGAACTTCACAAAAGAATTAAATATCATTAAACAAATCGCAGTAAATAATAATTTTAATTCAAAGTTAGTAGACAACATTTTAGAGAAAAAACTTTTTAAACAGGCTATTCAACAAGTTTATCCCATAATTAAAGATCCAAATTGCAGATATAAGAGTCTTACATATATAGGACCTCCTAGTGAAAAGGTATCATCATATTTAAAAAACCAAAATATTAACGTAGCTTTTAAAACCAATAATACGCTTGGGAAGTATATTAAAAACAATAAGGGTAAAATTAATCCTAATAATAAATCGGGGGTATATAAATTAAATTGTGGTAGTTGTCCAAAATTGTATATTGGTCAAACAGGCCGTACTTTCAAAAAACGCTATTCCGAACATTATAATAGCTATACAAAAAACAAAAATAATTCTACTTACTCAAATCATATTTTAGCTGAAAATCATTCTTTTACAGACAACTTTGAAATTTTACATGTAGAAAATAAGAGCCTTAAATTAAACCATTTAGAAACACTTGAAATAAATAGATTTAAAAATTCAGATAACTTACTAAATGATCAATTAGATATTAATAATTCACCCTTATTAAACCTCTTTCCCAGTTTTCTGTGAGATAATCCCGGTAATGGGCTATCTTATTGTTATTTGATGGATATTATAATTACCTAAGTACCCTTATTTACTTTAAATAGTTAGTTTATTTTGTAATGTTATTGATGTTTTCTTAAGTACTTTGTTTTGTTAAATTATTTTGTATATATATTGGATACCGAATTGTAAATAGTCACATTTGAAAAAGAAGTTGTACTTCGAAACATATGTCATGTTAGTGTTTGTTTAAAAATTTTTATTTTTAAAATAAAAGTGTGAAAATCTACCAAATTTGGTTTTACTCTTTCAAAAATAATTGTGTTTAATTTGTCATTAATATTATGTATAAAGGACAAATATGTCTTTTCTAAACTGGTCACTTTTTCAGGGTCTACTTTACGTCAAACAGAATTATTAAATTTTTTTTAAAAATATTTTTTAAATATTGAAATATATCTTCCCCTATTTTACCATTGACACATTTACAAGCCTATTCAGGCACCTTTGATTATACTGACTTAATGCTTTCTGAAAGTGCTAAGATGGAAGCTTCTAAGTTTGTGTTTTATAAACAAAACTATTATTAATGCACTTAATAAATGAAAGCTGCTTTTCAGATTCTTTATTTTCACATTTCACATAAGGTTGATAAGGTGGTTATTTTGGAAACAGTCCTTTATTATTATTTTATTGCCCTAATTGCAGGTATTACATTTCTTGACCATACCGAGCAAAAAGGCCCACCCAAATTTAGGTTTTTCCAGGTAATCGACAGTGGATAGCCCCAAAGCGAACAAAAAATGCATGACAATTTTAAAAATGGAACCCTTATTTTTTTATATTATATGTATTATTTAGTTTTAGGAAAAAATATGAAAATAATTTAAAAAAATGCATAAAAAATGCGAATAGGAATAATTGTTGCACGAGCGACTTCCTGTCGTCTGTCTTTGTTGCACAGTGACTCTTTCTTCTGCGCATGTCAGAGGCCAAACTAGAGTGGTTGACCTGTTTATTTAAATCGTTATTCATCATTGACTTCTTGGAAATTTTTGATGTCAAGCTGAAAGTTAAGTGGAGAGAAAGATTTCAGCTTAGATTATAGAAAGTAATCTGAGGGTTCAAAATCTATAAATGTGACTATAATTGTATTAAAAATGTAAATGTGATAAATTATTAGATTATAGAAATCTATAATCTAAGGGTTAATCGATATTTTATTATCTTCTTGGAGATTACTAATGTCATGGAAAAACCAAACTCATAACAAGGGGGTAGGATTATAAGATGGTTACCTACCTAGGATTATGTTGTAATTATTTTCGGTTAATAGTGACAGTAGTATTGAAAAATGCAGTGTGGTTCAAGTTCAAAGTTTACACCTGTGAAACGTATAAAAAAGTGTGCGTTGTCAGTTAACGAAAAAATATTTGTAAGCAATGTTTATAATTGCCTAAGAATGCGTTTTCTGTTGACGATACTGTTGAAAAGACAAGTAATATGATGGGTGTAAACAAATCAACGATATATAAAGTTATTAGTGAATTAAAAAGTGGAGCAAAAAAGCAAAAAACTACTCTTTTACTCAAAGACGTAAACAATTGAAATTTCAAGCAGTTGTAGTATGTAGTGTCCAAAATAAAAAAGTAGATTTTTTTTATCTTGAGTATTGGAGGAGTTAAATTGGAAGTAGAAAATTTTTCTGATGCGATCCTATGTGGTATCAAATGAAATATATAGTACGTTCGTTTGCGTTACTTTTTAAAAAAGTGCTGCAAAATTAAAAAAAAAAATCTAAAAAAATGGCAAGCGTTTAGACTAAGGTGTAAACTGAACGAAAATGATCAAGAATGCCTTCAGTTAGATAGTTATTTTATACAATAAAATAAAGCACTACTCAACGCCTGGCCTAAATCTATCAACCTATCAACACAACTTATTTTAAAACAACTACGGTACGGAACAATATATTACGCAAATATGACTTGCACTTTTTATTTTTAATCCGTTAGTAAAAAATTTTGTTTTTTTTATAGCAAAAACGAAGTTTTTGTTTGCATTGTTTGTTCAATACATTTTTTAATAAAACCAAAAATTAAAATGCCCCCAAATGTTTTTGTAAACAAAACAAATGAGCTAGTACTTTTTACGCTTTTTTCCAAAAATCGTTTTTGATAGATTTATTCGGTTTTGCTCCAAGTATGTAGAAATGAAGGGTGAAATCGCATAACAGTATGTTTTACGTGACACATTGTGATATATAAATATTGTCGAAACAAAATAAATACCTGAACATTTGACACAAGTAGAATTAACTTCGGTATATTCCGAAGGGCATTCCATCAAACATTTTCCATTGTGAATTTTGAACGGTTTTAATGGATAGTAATTAGTGGTTTGCATTTCTATTGGTTTATGCATTGCATGCAAACACTGAGTGTGGTTAATGCACCGCCTTTCTAAATACTGAAAAATAAAGTCCATTTGACATCTAAAATTGATAAATAGTGTGGGTGTGTTCAGTATTATTTTTGAAATATCCCAAATTTTTTCAGGGAAAGCCTTTCAACTTTTACAATACAGAGTGTCCCAATGAAAAGTAGTCCATTTCCAGAGCATATAACTTTTAAACAAATCGTATAAACGTGCGGTTTTTGCTGCTGTGTTATTTTGCTATAAGTTTTGCTTCAGTGACACAGAAATTTTGTATTACCTATACAGGGTGTTTTTTAAAAATCTCTTTAAAATTCACCGTAACACAATTTTATCAAATGGAAACGGGCTACTTTTCATTGGGACACCCTGTTAAAATAAAAATGCATTATTTAAGGGTTATGAATAGAGCTAAAACGTTCAATATTGTTGCTTTATAACGTGGACGAAAAGTAACAGTATCTGCGTTATTTTTATAAAGTAACTCGAAATCGTAATAGACTGGGAGTTAACGATAGTTTTAAGTTAGTTATTTTATTAGGGCTACTATGAAGGCTAATATGTATAGATACAGTGCTTTCATTTCAAAACCAGCCAGTCGAAATAACTTTTGATTTTACATAAATTAAAAAAACAAAAACAAAAAACAAGTCAATTTTTATTGGACTACTTATTGTCATATAAAATTCATATCCAGAAATCCAACCCCCTGGAGACCGGAATCAGCTGCCTATTTTGTTTTTAAATAGCAATTATGGTCAAGTAACATATCATTTGAAAGGTAACTTTAAGGCGAATACGGCAATATGACTATTAATTTCATTACTTTTGATTTTAGCGCCTTTTAATAAAATAAAAAACTGTTACGTATTGTAAAGTGTGACACTTTATTTGAAAGCTAATTTTATAAGTAATTTAATGCACACTATAATAAGAAATAATTTAAAGAAACATGAACTTAAATTAATGAACAATCGAGCAGATATCTAACGTTAAGAACTGCAAACTTTAATCGCAATCAAGCAAAATAACAAATTAGCGTTCAAATGAAGTATCACAATTTACAATACGTAACACTAGATGGCACTAAAATCAAAAGTAGCGCAATTAATAGTCATATTGCTGAATTCTCCATAAAATTACCTCTCAAATTATGGGTTACTTGACAATATTTGTTATTAAAAAAATAGGGGTTGGATCTCTGACAATTCGTCGCCTTGCCAATAAAAGATGACTTGTTTTTGTTTATCTTAAATTTATGAAAATCAAAAGCTATTTCAACTGGCTGGTTTTAAAATGAAAGTACTGTATATAGTGTGTGCCATAAAGTTGGATTATACAGATTTTTTTAATATTATGTTTGGAAAATTTATGAAAATCAAAAGCTATTTGGACTGGCTAGTTTTAAAATGAAAGTACTATATACAGTGTGTGCCATAAAGTTGGATTCATATAGAATTTTTTTTTTAATATTACGATTTGAAACAAACGTCACAGGGCAATCACCTCTGCTTATTCAAAAACTCAAAATAGCCTATGTCAAAGTTGGCTACTGTTGAATTCGAATTAAAAAAAAAATACCGAATTTGACAGAAAACCAATGCAGTACCTAGCCAACTTTAATAGGGGCTATTTTAAGTTTTTAAAAAAGCAGAGGTGAATGCCCTACGACGTTTTTTGGAATCGTATTATTAACCAAATTTCGCATATATGGAACACACTGTATATACCACCTGATGTACCTAATCTTGAAAGTCTGACGTAGATATAGTGGTGGAAAATTCGAGAAAATATCTTATTGGAGTTACCAATAACCGAGCCAATAATCATGGGTAGATAAATAAATTATTTTCAAATATTTACTTGATTTTTTTTAAATCCTTTTATGTACTAAAATTGTTAAACGTTCTGGAAATGATTGTTCTGTTGTTAGAACACAAAAATGTGTTTTATTTCACTACCCTCGATTATTCAGTTCAATTTATCTGGACAAGATATTAATTTGTTCGTCACTACGAATGACATTCAAAAGTACTATTCGCTGAATTATTATTAACTTAAATTACATAAGCATCGATTATGATGATCTTGAGGATTGGTCAAGCGATGAGGGTATCTTATTGCATTAGTTACTTCAATAAATTATCTATTATTAACTACAATAATTGCAGTAGAATAATGATATTACAGCTATATTTTTTTAACTAGAAGCTGCAAACATATTTAAAAAAAAAATAGTTTGACACGTGTATGGCGGTAATGTAGGTCAGATGTAGTGATAAATGAAGCGCGCGTTGATGCATTAGTAGCGCACTACAACGTTTATTACAACTAACGATGCCGCCAGACATGTGTCAGACTATTTTTTTTCTAATGTGTAAGTTATTTTCTACAATTTACTACAAATTTTAACCTGATTACTATCAGTAATTAAATATATTTTTTCACGTTGTTATAGACCTGATAGACGTATGTGCCAAAGGAAATATCAGAGTACTTTTTTCAATGATTTTAATCATAAACCTCACTATTTTTTTTAGCTTTGATTTTCCGCCGATGCCTGTCACACCGCTAGACCTGCGTCAGACGTATACTTTCTGGATTAGAACAATCAGATATATTATATATAAACATTAGCTTTAATACTATTGATGATAGGCGGAGAGCTGAAGACGAATTTGGGGAAGGTGTTTTAGGTAACTTCAAATTATAAAAAACAATAAGTAAGAAATATTTTCGTTTATTAATCCGTTCGCTGGCGCAATAGGCACATTCCCGAAAAAGAAGGCAGTTGGCAAAGGGTGGTCGAACACTTGCAATTTGGCTCCTATTTTTTAGACTTTTAAGTTTTTTATTATTTCACATTCTTTAATTTTTAATACCGACACATATACGAAAATGTATGTCTTAAGACAAGAAAATTTTTTTAGCGTCTCCTGTAAAATCACTCTACTCTGACTTTGGTTTTGATAGTAAGCCAACGTGAAGAGGTAAAATAATTCGTCCTATAGACATTATCAGATCTTTAATAGTAGTTTACGAAATCATACAGGAAAAATAAAAAAATTCCATTAAACTTTCAATAATATCTAATAATAATAATAATCTTCTTATAATGCACCCCCTTACGAGTGTATTTTAACCCCAGAAACAGGGTAGGGACGGCCATTATTATTATTATTATTTTCTGTGGCGCTAATAAATAAATAGTAGAAATAAATAAATTAATATAAAGTATTGATAAAATATACCGCACATACCTCATAAAGACCAGGATTACAATCATTTCGGCATTCCTTTTGTTCATCAAATTTATAACTTATCTTAGGGCAAACTGTACATATTTTGGGGTCATCATTTCTACAAGCTAAACACGATTTATTGCAACACATTAGTTTATTGTTGCAAGACCAGTTCCCGCAACGGGTGGGACACTGGATTTGGCAGTGATTTTTATTCCAGCACAGGTGTTCTTTAATCGTTCCCATAGAGTCGCTTTTGACCCTTATTGGACACGGAAAGGTCTCGTTCCCTCTCTGAACACTAGCCGGGCACACTGGACACTCATTTTCCGGTTTGAGAGTTTTCACAACGTTTTTTTCCGGTTGGTCTTTAACTATCAGGCTCCAGTCGACCGATTTCACAAAACATAGAGATGGGTTTTTGTCGATATGTACCTGACCTTTTAATATGGTTGTGAGTGAATACAGTCCAATTTCCTGTAGGGTGGACATTTCGAATATCACAAGGGCCTTGTTGAGAAATGTGTTCGAACCACGGATCACGGATAAATTTGGAAACAGTTGACCTAAACTCCGAAGGCCATTTACTCTATATAATAACAAATAATCGGTTATTTCAATTAGTTTTGGGAAGTTGAACTGCGACAACTGCACTGGGTCAACGTTGTCGATGAGCAAGATTGAAAGGAATCCTTCAATCACTTCGCAGTGCTCTAATTTCTTGAATGATTCCAATGAATTTCTAATATCCATGCTTGAACAAACTGAAACAAAAAATAACTACAATAATAATTTATTCCCCCAAGTTTACAATTAATATATTTTTTTTACTTTTTCTGTTTTTCCAAATTAAGATGTTAAATAAATATATCCACTAAAGTCTTACGATTAGTACGTGGGAAAATACAATATTTTTTCTTTTCTTTTACAAAAAAAAGGAGTAATTATTACAATTGATAATCCTAAACTAAAATAGTAGTTTGTGCAACAAGAGTGGATGATAGTCATATTGCACGAAGATGAAATTTGAGCACGACGCCGTAGGCGGAGTGCTCAATCGTCTGAGTGCGATGTGAACAATCCACTCGAGTGGTACATTATATTTTTTCTACGACCCAGTAACGAACATTTACAAATTAATAGTATATTATTTAACGAGCGGTAATGGAGGTCATAACTCACGCAGATGAAGTTTGCGAGCCGCAGGCGACTGCTGTAATTCATCAAGTGAGTTATGACCATTACCGCAAGTTGAATAATATACTTTATCTACGACTATAACAATAAATAATAAGATACAAGTATTGAGAAAGAATTATATAATTGACTAGATGATAAAAACGTGCTTATATTTAATTTTGATACTAAAAAAATTACAAAACAAATTTTAGTTTTAATAAAATGTATATATCTTCTAAGATTTTGTCTAAATAAATTCTTAAAAAATTATAAATAAGGTTTTTCGATTATCCAGCAAAGGCTCGGTCCTGACTGGCCCGGATAATCGAAGTTCTACTGTATTTAAACTTTTTTTGCGGATAGATTTTTTTCATTTTTGAGTTAAGTAACATTAAAACTGTCTAAACTATGTATTGACAGAACCAGATAATTGTATTAAACGCGTTATACGTTTATACGCATGTGTACATAAAAGACTAAGTGCATTACAAGAATTATATTGGCAGCTAAAACAAGATAAATGCATTTATGTTAGGATTAAAAATTATTTTAATGTTACTTTGTGTATAAGAAAACACATGTTTTGGGTAAAGGCCGTCCTCTAAATGCAAATAAAATTAAAATCACAAAAGCGTACAAACGGTGTAGGCCCATTTCGGTTAATAAAAAACAAGACCTACTAAATTTGTGTAAAAGTGATGTTATACCTGTAGAATACCATCAATATTACAAATTCTTGCCTACCTCAAAAGAGGTAAAAGATTTAGTTCCAGATCCAGCAACTAAAGATTCTGATATAGAAGAACTTCTTTTATAAATGAAACAAAAACAGGTACTTTTTTCATTCAAAAGAAGACAAGTGCACAAAAAAAGAGTTTTTTCTGCTAAATACTTTGGTAGTTTTTAAGTTTTATGATAAATTTTTCTACTGTTTAATATTCAATTGTATTAAAATTCAGTTCCTAAGTAAAAATGGAGTTTTTCTTTTATACCTAATTTTCCAAGTTTTAAACATTAATGACTCAAAACTATAGAAATGTAACTTATCTTGTTTTGGCAGTAACCAGACGATTTGTAAGCTTATAAATGTGAGGAATAATATTTTGTATATAAATAAATATCGAGATATTTAATAATTTATGGAGATTTTGTGTAACTTGTACAGAAAAGTAAAAATAGAATATTTTTTACCAGCGTTTAAAGGAAGTTCGTTTCTAATACACCTGTATGGATTCGACTTATTGAAATAGCTCGAGATCGTCTGCCTACCGACATGAATTTTAAACAAACAATTCACAGGTTTGAACAGTTTGTTGATTATTTAATCAAACCCAGATTGATGAGGTTTCGTGTTTTTCGTCTATATGAGATATGGGCTGAGAGATCAGCTAATACTGTTCGGCCAACAAATTAACTATTGTTGTTTCATTACAAATGTAATTCAAATTATGATTCGCCTCATCCAATATTCTCCTATCAATGTGTTTTTAACAGCATTAAAAAATATGACATTCGATTGGAATATTGATGAATACTGTGCTAACACAAATACAAATGCAATTAAATTTGTTCAGAAAACCGTAGTAATAGACGAGAGAAAATATAAACGAATAAAATATATATTTCTGCAGCAAGTTAATAATATGGATCGGATCTGAAAAACATCACAGAAAAAGTAGCACCAAGCAAACTTTGATGAAAACTTTTTCGAATGCAATACCGTACCATAACAATGGGAGTTTCAGTTTAAGCAAAAATAATTGAGTAAAATTTATCACCAACTCATGAGTGTTAAAATGTCACTTTCCAGTTTTTAACAGTCCTCAAGATTATTCATTCTCAAGTAGGTACATTTTTCAATTTATCAGAAAACAGTAAAAATTTGCTATACTTGAAAATTGAACCTAGCAAATATGTTGAAAAGCAGTGGTCCCAAATGTGATCCCTGCGGATCTTCTGAGGAAATCATTATTGTATTTAATAAAATAATAACAAACACAGTTTTATACATTAATCATAAATCATAGAAAAGAACAGTAGAAAATGGCTGAAATTGCTTCAGGCTTGGATATTTTCCACTCCTGGTCTTCCATCAATGCCAACATAATATAAAAAATTACTAGTGAGATGGTTAGGCTAAACTAACAGTTTAAGACAGTGATAGAATGGAAAGGAAACAGAGAAAATGGAGAAAAAAAAAGAACAAAAATATATAATTGTGTTTGCAGCAGTTTTTATATAAAACATTTAGGCATTCTAAGGATAGATTTGAAACTAATATTCATTTTATGAATATATCAGTTCTAATGTTAGTTTTTTTTATGCAAGTATGGGGGGTCTTTATACTACCTAAATAATTTTTCACTGATAGGGGTCATGGGACATGCCATAGAAAGAATCCGTCTCTGTCAAGCCGAACATGGAGACATTTAAAAGATGTTATTTTTAAATTGTAGTGTAATCAAATCTCCAATACAATGTACTTTATTTTAACCAAATATTAATAAAAAATAATAATAAACTACAAAGTTGTTAACTATTTATATTGTGTTGTGACTTATGAACCACCCAGTACTAGTAAATCACTTAACATTTTTTAAATTCGAAGATATAATGTCTGGGCTTATACTAGTTCGTAACGTGCATAGGACATTTTTAATTTTAAAGTAATATTGTAACGTTGTAACTAATTCATATCTCATTTACTTATACACTAATTTATATTGACAATATTTTTATCTGAACAGAACGATCTCTTAATTAAAACAAAATTTATAACGCCAAACCTACACATGTTGCGTTTCTCGAATGTTCGCGCATTTACCAGAATCGTTGTTTCGAGATGCTTCGTCACGGGTCCAGATTTTCTAGAATTAAATAGTGGAAGTACCAAAGGCACTAAGTACCAATTTCATAAATATAAGATAATTAAGAAAACAATTTTATTAGGTGTATTTTTTACCATTTATTTGAATTTACATGAGCAGAAAATTTAGATTTTGACACTTAGTGCCTTTGGTACTTCTACTCTTTAATTCGACTAGGTTGTCCAGAGGTGTAACATGAGAAGTTTCGGAGGTCGACTTATTTCATCGAATATTGTTGGAAAGGGGAAAATGAGGACTGTAAAACTCCCAAATAAGACAGAGAAAACTTTAATGGATTTAAGCATGACAAGCTGGTCAAAAATGGCTCGCATGGCAATTTGTTCGGAATTCAATTTTGAGTCTAGAGTAAGACCTATATTTTCTGCATTGCTGTGAGGTTTTTAAATTTTTTTTTTATATTTGATTTTGTGAATGGAGAACCTTTCAACAATATTGTGTGAAAATTTAAGATGAATCGGAACAAAATTAACGAAGATACCGCGGTTTGAGCAACTGCGCCTCATACATAACTCAGTGCATCAGAAAACACCTGCCCGGCCGCATATTGGTAAACCACCGACACGTTAGGAACTCGGAAAAGTTCGATGCCGCGAATGACAAACTCGTAAAATCCCGACGTGCTAGAACTAATACGTCGGAGATTTATGAAACAGGAAATAAAAAATGTTTGTTTAATGGACATTAATCATCACTCATCAGAGAAAATTTTAGTTTTGTTTCCTTTTTGTATTGCCCATAGTCTGAATAAAAGAGGATTGCAGTAAATGTGGGGATGTAACGTCACATTCCATAGACATACTTTGCAAAATAAGTTTCTATAATATAAATAAGGCCACGGCATATAAAATGGTATATACGCACTTTGTGGATGAAATTTTGAATTAAAAGTTATATTTACAAAAAATAAAAATAAACCTTATGCTTCTGACAAAATTGTTGCACTTTAACATTGAACGAATTAAATTTAACCAATAAATAACAAGAATTATATGTTGTTAATGGGATTAAACTTTTTTTAATCTCTTGGCATTAAAAGTAACACTTCAGTACCTAAAATAAAAAACTACTGGTATCATTATCATTCTCTTTTCTGAAATATTTTATTATAGAGTCTATTAAGTTTTCTATTGCTATATCCATTTTCCAAAATTAACTTTCCACCTATTTAACATGATCAATGCATTTTCTCCAATGTTCTTCATTTACCCCTGAAACTGCATTCAAAAACAAATTTCGTACATCAGGTAATTAAAAATAAAGTTATGAAAGCACCTCATTCGTTGGCGACGTATGTTAAAAAAAATGTGGGATTCGGAAGAAATCATTAAAAAAAATTAAACTTAATCAAAAAAGCAGTACTTAGGTACATTAATTTTCGATAATCCTCTATTTACGTCGCCGTATGTTGCTCATGCGTCGGCATACTTGCGTTATCAATTTATTTTTTGAATTTTGGGGACATGGAAAATCGGTGTTTCACGAAAAAAATACGTCAAAACATTCTAGAGTTATAGAATATTTTTGTGAATTTCCAAACATTTTCCTTACCCTCAAAATTATACTTCGTTATTCTAGTGAGCATAAGAATGGCGCATGCGTAATCTGCGACAACGTAAACTGCAGGTTTAGCCCATTTCCTTTTACTTTAAAAAAAGTTAATTTAAAATTTTAAAAATATGTATGCGACAATAATTTCTAATGTACTTGTTTACTCGTACTTTTGTTAAATGTACAATTGACCTTTTTAAACTTAAATTACCAAATTTTCCTAATTATGTGTGGTATTAATCTAATATACCTATCCTAATAATATCTAATTGTATATCAATGCATAGATAACTCGAACTCGTAAATCGCCGACGTATTAGTCCAACACGTCGAGATTTTATAAGGCTGTTATTCTCGATACAGAACTGATCCGAGTATCTAATATGTCGGCGATTTCCGCGCGCTATTGTTACCGGCAGCTGTTTCGCTCTGTATATAATTCCTAACCTTACCCCCTACCTCTCTTTATAGAAATTTCAACACAAGTACAAACGTGTTTATACCTGTACTGTATATAATTTAATGTAGTTACCCCCTACCTTTCTTTATAGAAATTTCAACACAAGTACAAACGTGTGTATACCTGTACTGTATATAATTTAGTGTAACATTGGCCTCCTCCATGCAAGACATGGGAATCAGTAGTGGATCAAGCGCTCATGATTGAGGATTCGTCGTAGACAGGAGCAAAAAGATTCTTTAGATATCATGGATGATAGCAACATCCTCTATGGACCTGCGGTAGTATTCTCGAATCACGAATACCGACATTCGTATACGTGTTTTACAATGTGTCTCACTTTGTTGAACGAAAACGAAGTGAGACAAATCATAAATCTCGCATGCGAATCTATATTCGTGACTCGAGAATACTACCCCTGGCATCGATGATTTAGTGTGAGATAAGCCAAATTTTTTAGTGTTCAAAACTTTAACGCGTTTTACCCACAACTCACGTTTTCAAAGTCGGTGCCCCTTATAACTTCAATACTATTGCACCTATCCTTTTGAAAATTTGAACACTATTTCTGTACATAATTTACGAGGTAACGATGGACAGTTTGTCAAATTTGTTAATATCTTATAATAACAAATTAGCCGAGTTTTTCGCAAGAATCGCGTTTTTCACGGCACAGTGTTCAGAAAAAGTGAAAAATTGAAATTTCGAAAAACCCTCCCAGTGTTTCTGGGGAAAACGATTATCTAACGGAAGAACTTTGATTTTTTTATTTCTGAAGATCCAGCACTGAGTTAGGAGGGACACAGCAATTCTACTTTTTTCCGAGACGTTTCCGAATACTTGCTGCCATTTCCGCATTTTTTAATATTTCTTCATGAAAATTTGACACAATATTCTTTGAATGTTATACTTTAATGTGCCATTGGTTTTAATAAACAGATTTTAGCTGTGTCATCAAAAAAAATTCACAAAAATTTTCCTTTTTTTACACGAATCATCATTACCCTCCTTAATGTTCACAAACTGATAACCCTGGAGATACATTCTAAATACACACCTGAGAAACAGTGGTGTTTATTTGTATTTTTAAATATACTACTTTGATCGGTATTTGCGACAAGGAATTTAAATTATACTACTAGATACACCCGTATAACCGCCAATGAACTAAAGAAATCAATAATTTAATTGCGTGAGAACTAGTTAGTGTATGGCTAATACCGTATTAATTAGACTAAACTTTTTATGGGCATTGTGATAGTCAGTTCCACAATTTCCGAATGATCTCGGTTACCTGCATTCTGAATAGAAACATTCGTTGCAGCGAAATTCAGGTTATCATCGTCAAAAATTGCACTACAACTGATGGCTACGCAGATATAGGAGAAAGGGGACAGACATTCTTGACTCGGTACCAGATTCCATGACCTGAATCCAACGGTCCCCGGTTTTAAGTAATCAGAATATCTTTGTAACCGAGACCGGCATTTCACACAATCCAAATTCACTTGTTATTGACATTGAGAAAGTAGTCATTGCGATTCAATTCTCACACACTCATTAAAAAATCATATCGTCACCAACGACTGACAGGAATTATAGGGGTGATTTTTTTATGATTATTAACATAGTGACTTCTTAAGGCCAATTTTTATTTATAAAAATAATTTGCTGCCTTGTCATACGAAGTATAAAATATACTATTATTAAGAAGGTAGTAAAAAATGCTTTTCATCGGTATACATTATACCCTATAGTATGGTTCAATAATACACAATAATTAAAAAACATTTTAAAAGACGTTCATCTGAATTAATTTTTTTTGATATTTCTAGTCCAAGAAATTGTTTTTATTAGGTTTTACTGTAAAGATCATAGAATATTGTAGATTATTAATTGATTATACCCATTGCAATTATAATTAAATGAAATTCAATGAGATTTATTATAAACCTAATTTAATTCAATTTATAAGTTAAAAACCATCTATTATGTAATATTAAAAAATTTCATTTTAATGCTAACCTACAGACTTTCTATTGGATGTGTTAACAAGTCTACATTAAAAAAAAATTAAATCTATTGAAACAAATAGTAGAGAGACTCTTACATTTGTAAGTCAATTTCAGAAAAACTGCTCTAAGATATATTACTTTATGGTGATAAAAATAATTTAATAGAGTATAAGGATTATACAGTCAAATTCATTTTGCAGATTTGGAAATTCCCCCCAGAACCTCAGACTGGGGGATTGGGGATTTGTCATTTTCAGAATTTCCAAATCTGTATTTAGTTTTTCGGATCTAAACCGAGTTTTTCACTTCAAAATCATTATCTTTAACACAGTTTTTCATGCTCAACATGTGGCCGTTCTAATCAATATATCCGAAAATCTTTTGGTATGGTATACAATAAGCTCGACAATAAGTCATAAAAAATATTTTATTTATTTACGAGACAAATATGTGAGAAAAATTACACATGAAAATTTAATATCAGTTAAAACAACATTTATTGAGAAAATTACGTCAAAATGCACATTTCATTGAAAAACCATGTAATAACGAGCACATGGTTTTTCCCGTTACGTTACACTTTCTTTTTAAAATAGAAGCGTTTTATTTTTTCATGGATTTTACCTTATTTGCATTCCATTTTAATTAAAATTTTTTTTTTCCATTTTCACACAATTTTTCATGCTCAACGAATAGCCTCTCCTCTATAGCTATAGCTATTAACCAATATTTCCGAAAAATGTTTGGTGTGAAAACTTACACATGAAAAGTTACTACCATAAGATACATTGTCATATCCAGTTACAAAATAATCATTTTGGGATTACTGTTAAAATTTAGTCAACATTAAATTACAACAACATAAGAGAGTGAATTAAAAAATGTGTATAATAATAAAACTAAGAAAGTAAAAAAAGTAAGCAATCAATAAAATCAACAGATAGATATAGTCCAGGAGACAGTGAATTATTTTTATAGTTATTTTCGCAGTCGGTGAAGGTGACATTGTTTGTTCGGATGGTGACACAAAACGACAATTTGTGAGACTGGCTAAAATTTTTGAATGGATTCACTAGATGAAAAAAAAAGACCAGCCCACTTATTTTCCCAGTCATAAATATTTGAAATTTATTAAAGTGAATCATTTTATTAATGGAAATAACAGTCTGGCATATCCTAACCGGAGGTAAGTCAGTCTAGCTGAAAATTTGCGGATTGAAAAATTTGACCGGTTTTTGAAATCCGTAACCCTTATTTTCCCATGCTTAAAATTTAACGTATCATTTGATACTGTTATAAAATCGCCATGCATTACCGTCTCGATGATGGTGGGTGGGGTTTTCCTCACCTGTAAGTCAAATGGCACCATCAATCATCTTTAAGTCGCCCCGAAGCGCCACGGCAAATAATAATAATAATAGCCGTCCCTTTTCCCCGCACAAGCTCAGCTTTTGGGGTTAAAATTCACTCGTAAGGGCGTGAATTAGGGAGAGTATTATTATAATATTATTACTATAATCAAAAGTAAGTCTGGCTGATTTAGAAAATTGCTAAATGAGTCTGGCGTCATCTTGAAAACTGTCAAAATTTTTGCTCTTATTTTCCCGGATTTAAAAATTTGTCACATGATAAATAATACTATAATTTCATAGAAAATACACATCTGGCTGTCATTTACAATCACGAAAGCACCGCCAGACTCATAAGTAAGACAGTTGAATGAGGAGAGGAAGAGGTAGGTGCGTATTTAGGTAACGACGCTCTAATCCCTTATATTCCTATGCATCATTGGGGTCTATTCTGTAACAATTCCTTTATATTTTAACGACCGTTAAAATATTGGCAACCTTTAAAAATATTTTCGTATTCGCAAATTTACTTCTGCCATTATTTAAACGGATTTCTTTAAAATAGTCCTCTAGTGTATTTTAAAGGAATCCGTTTAAATACAGAAGTAATTTAGTAAATACGAAAATATTTTTAAAGATCTCCAATATTTTAACGGTCGTTAAAATATAAAGGAATTGTTACAGAATAGACCCCATTGTCAGCATACATTAAAATGCAAACATGCCCAGCCAATCAGAATTCATAATGCTCCGGCCGATCGAATGATTCTTCGTTTAGTATCGTGTCAGTTCGTATTTCGTCGGAGACTTTGGAATTTGACCTAACCTAAACTTCTTCCATGCCTTATATTTCAAAATTTCAGATTTCGTTGGTTTGGTAATATTCGCTTATTCGCATATTTTAAATCTATACATCTTATAGTTTGTATAATTTTGTTGAGTGCATAACGAAAAAAATTAATACAACAGCAATTTTAATATTTACTACATCTGAGTTGGGTTAGTGGTTTTGTAATTCACTAATTAATTTACTTAACTTTTCAGAATCTTTAATTTTGAACAAAAACTAAATATTATTTTGCAGTTAACAAGAAAATATGGAATCAGAGGGGGGTAATAATTTTTTTTAACGTTACATTTTCAGGATAAGAACATTAAGATATAAATCTTGTTTATTTTGCAGCCAACAAAATGTGATTTGTGGAATTGGAAATTTCACCCATAATCTGCTGGACAGGAACAAAATAAACATATATGTCCAATGTATAGCAATAAATTATGAAAAGTAAAAACATGTAGAGATGACAACAATCACCTGTATAATTGAACATGCCGAATGTAGTGCGCCTGACGAGCGTTGGGCGAGTCTGGCAAGGCTTTGAGGATGTTCCACATTAGCCAGACTATATTTGCAGCTGTAATTATAATATAAACTATCATCTGACAATTTTTAAGGACTACGAAAATAAGGTCAATGGCTTTGATAATTTTTTCCAATTTTTCACCTGCCAGACATATTACCCATACTCATAGATTAGCCATCGGAAACCCCCCTCATATGAATTTTACTTAGAATAACAAACCGAATAATTCTATCGATGTTTCCTGACTGGGAAAATAAGTACCAAAAAACTTCATTATCTCCTGGACTAATACTACAACTAAAAAGTTTTAAATACTCTGTATACCAACGATTCGGTCTCATCAGTAGTACCACATGAAAACCCAGGATGTTGGGAGTCCAAATTTGTTCACGATGCTGTATCTAGGATTTCTGAGATATATGAATCCCCTTCTTGACAAAATTCTGGCTACGCCACTGTGACCCAGATAGGCGGGTTGAATTTTGTGAAAGAATGACCAACAAAATAAATATGAATCACAATTGATAAAGAATATCTATTTCACTGATTATCTGATTAATGTTCTTTTTATTTAAATAGAAATGTGAACAAACAAAACTGCCGTTACTGGAGTGATGTGAACCCACATCTGTTCAAAGAAGGGCATACATATGCTGCGTTTGAGAATCCACATCGGATGCATCTGAGATGTAAAAAATCTTTGATCACGTGATTCAGTATACGTAAATGTAATGGGACAGATGTGTCCGATGTGGATAAAAAAACGCTCGAGATGTAAAAAATGCATCCGATGTGGATTCTCAAACGCAGCAAGAGTACCCTTAAACAATTTCTCTGAGCGGGTATATCTTGACATATTTGAAAACACTATTGAATCTTCAGTACAGGAGTTAGATGATTTTTTGTTACATTTCTAACACCTCACACAATGCTACTGAAGTCAGAGGTTGTTTAGACAATAATTAACCTAATAAATTGATTGGAAGAAGAAACTATTGAATGGCTACCTAGATCGCCACATTTAACACCACCGGATTTTTTTTTAACTCAAATCGAAAGTGTACCAAACCCAACCCGCCACAAATGAGAAAACTATAATAAAGAATTTTGCAGGCATGCCATAATAATCGTAACAAAAAATTTACCAACGTTCGATGTGAATTTAAAAATAGACTTTACTTTCGTCTAGCTAACAATGGAAATCATTTTTACCGTTTATTAAATTAATTAAAAATCGTTAATTCAAAAAGCGTGCTTTCTTCTCTTTTTAATAGGTTTTTAATTATAATGTACTATAGAATCGCCCTGTATATGATATAACTAATATCGTTGAACAGTACTGATGTATGATAAGTAGAGGAACGCCATTTTTTGTTGTTGTGGTAAGTGACGCATAAGGGGTTGGTGGGGTCAAGTACTATATTTTGTCATTTAAGGTCCCCTTCTTATCCTAGAAATGCTTTTTAGCATTTTCTGATATCATTTTTAGTTCATGAGATTCAGGCCATCCTGTATATTTTAATTTTATGACAATCATTAAAATTATGAAAATTTGTATTAATTATTAATTTAATTATTTAATTGATATAAATGTCAGCAATTAATTAATCAATCACATTCCTTTCTATATTTAAACAAGTAATTTAAAAAACAACAATGAATTTGTCGAAAATATTGCACTGATTTAGAATTATGAGAGTTACTGAATTAAAAAACTTTTTCGGAAAATATTTTTTTATATAGACATTAAATTTTTAAAATTAAACCATTCATAACATTTTCAAAATAAAACTGACCAGTTTATAACAACTTTTATTGCGAAAATTGCGTCAAAATGTATATTTCATTGAAATACAATGTAATAGTAAGCCCACGGTTTTTCCCGTTACGTTACACTTTCTATTTAATATAAATGCGTTCTATTTTTTCATGGATATTGCCGTATTAAATTGCTTGCATTCAATTTTAATAGAACGTTTCCACAGTAGGTAATATTCCAGGCACAACATTTTAAATTTAAATCTCGCCAGCAAATTTCTCTGTAATACTCTTTTTTTAATTCCTTAATAATAAAAATCTTTTCCGCATTTCAAGAGTCAAAATTAATTTTTTTCTACGGTTATAATGTACAACTACACTTTCTCAACCACTGTTGATTAAGAAATGAGGTACATTTATTTATTTGAAAATACTGATACTAACAAAATAATAATTTCCGCATCAGGTCCTTATCTGATAACACAAAGTTATTTCCTAATTATTTTAATAAAATGATGTGTGTCATGAAATGTCAAATAATTATCTAGAAGAGAGTTATCGTTTTAAATGTATTAATTATAAAAAATAATTAAAAATGGGCAGCAGCGTGTTATAGCCATAGAAAAAGTATAGTATTCGACTGACAATTTCCTAAATGAGTACAATTCCTTGCTCGTTAAGTAATATACTATTTTTATGTTCTTACATAACATATCTGTGCCTCTTAACATTGGAAATGTTTATGTTTGTATATGGAACCAAGTTACGAGTTTTTATTCAAGGTGTCGCTTAAGTGACGCAATACATGAATATAAATGGGGTGGTGTACTCAATAGGTCTTTCGCTAACGTTGAAATTAAGAAGCGCAGTGGAGAGCTCATTTCACTGAAAGTTTTGAAGTGAACACTTCGGCAAATACAATCGGTAGGACGATGGAAGCGCTTATATTGTACCTATGGATTCCGACGTTTGAAAAATAATGAAAAGTGTAAGCGATATCTAGAACGTGAACCATAAGACAGTAGATAATGATTTGTATCGAAATAAGTTTGTTTCGCATGTACCACAGCGATAATACAACACTGTGGAATTGTCACTTATTAATAACAAAACTTTTGTCAATATAATTTTGAATATAAACAGTGATCTATCAATAAACTTAAATATTTTGGGTACCATTGTGTTAGAATTATATAAGAGAAACCCTATAAAGTTAAAACCTAAATGATTATCGGCAAAATGGCTGATAAAATCGAAATACAGGATGTCGTAAAAGTACTTCTAAAATATGTTAGTGCACGCTGGAGTTATTTTCAGATTTTTTATGATTTTTGGTACGAGGGAAATAAGCATTTAAAGACAGTATTTATTTTATAAACAAATTACTTTTTAAAATTGACCAGTGGCGTCTATATGGAATTTTGGATTAATATTTGAATTATTCATTGATTTTTTATATTTTTTTCTTTTATAACTTTTACATTTTTTTTATGTATATTTAATTCAGTTGAATTACTAAGAACTCTTTCCTCAGTTAGTTAGAGTCTCTTATAGACGAATTGTGATTGGCTAAATGACATACCCCTTACAAAAAAAAAAAATACTAAAAACAAATATTTAATTTTTTTGATACTAGTATTTCAATTAAATATTAAATAACAGAAACAGAATTATTTTTAAAAAAATGCTTGATATCTACCGTTTACCGAGACACAAGCGTCCACTTTTTAATTAAAAAGTAAACCGTTGATATAAAACCAAAAACCAATTAATTCTGTCTATTTTGTAAATAAACATAAAGTAGTGGAATAAAGAAATGGAGCTACTTTGTTTTTATCAAATATTTCGGAAACCGATTCTGATATTTTTGTTATCGGAACGTCCTTAGATTGGGCTTCGAAATATACAACTTTTTCCCCATTTAACCAACTTTGTGTTACCAACAGTTTACATATATGTATTTGAATTAAAAAGTGGCTACGCTGTATATATTTTATATCTTAACATCGAAGCCATACTTATTAAAAGTTTTCGTCTTAAAATAACACCAATAGTTACCTCAATCAGTTTGTCGAAGTACTTTTAGGTCACCCTCTATACATTATAAAAAAAATAAAGATACTTACTACGCCGTGCGTCATTTTTGTCGATGGAGTCCGAAATCAAGTCGTCGGCTAGAACAGGATGCAAAAATCCCAGTAGAATGATGCAGATCAAACTGAAGTTGAGAATAGTCTTGGTGAGACGAGAGCAGCCAGAAGTTTGCCAGCCAAAAATTCGGCGCAACCGGGCCGTTAAGGTTGTGCCGTTTACGGCCATCAGTGGGGACCCCTATGCATGGGTAAATTAGCTAGGCAAGCTGTTTCATATAATGTCAGCGTTAGACACAAATAGCATTGTGACAAATTTGTGAGGAGCACGTAACGCTTCTTAATCATCAACATGTTATTTACAAATTTCTCTGGCAAGTGCTTCAAACTCCACTACTAGTATCCGTTGATTATTACATTGTCTTCCAGCTTGTACCACCTACAAATTAAAAGCAACTATAAATAACCACATTCATATTGTAGGATTTTAGCGCAATAAATACACAATTTCTTATCGACGTCGCACTGTGGTGTGTTTACATTCAAAATCCGGCCAAAAGTAGATACAGTTAATAATGATATTATTTCAAATTGATTACTTCATATTAATTTCATCGAAACTACTTGTTACAAACAAAAAGTAATTTTTATTTGTCAAAATTCTGAGTCGGTTGTAGTCCTTTTGCAGGGCAATGAAGAATAAAGATCTCTTAGTTTTTAATATTTTTTAAAGTTATAAAGTTTTTTTTTATTTGTTCTCCTCATAATTTATTTAGAACCAGATTGTTGAATTGTTGCAAGTATCAATAAAAATTAGAACTAAGTACAATAAAAACAATACCGAAAAAATTTAAGTACTGAAGTATTTACTGTAAGTAGTACTTAAAAGCCAATAATTAAGTCTTACGTATTAAGTATATGTGTATACTTAGCCTAAGCAGTCATAAAACCAGAAAACTAACCATCTACAACCCGTTAAGACAAAAGGAGAATGCAGTAGCGTATTCCGAATTTATTATAATAATTTTTTAATAGCTATTTACGAAACCAGTCGCGAAATGCTTTATTTTATGTAACGATTGAATATTTGTGGGACCTGCTATTACAAAAACGTTACTTTATAGTCAAAATTATAAAAAGTTGTTTAAATGCACTTTTCCAAATTACTTAAATTGTTTAATTGGCAGGGGAGTCAGTGACACTTTTTTTGTACACATTTGCACAAGCCAGATTTAAAAATGTTTCTTTCATTTTTGTCTTGTAGAAGATGGAAATACTTTGCTGCAGACGCACCAGCGCATCGGTGGCGCGTTCGATGCTATATGTCTTCATGGCTTAGGTCGTTAAGTACTAAACTTTGGAGAGCCAGGTTCAATTCCCGATAAAATAAATTGCTATTTATAACCCCTACAGTTAGGCAATCCGTTAATCTTTCCCCTATTTTGGTAAGTAACACCTTTAGTAATAAAAAAAATTTTGTTCACCGAGTAGGAAACACCACTTTTACACCAGTGATGTACACATTTTTCCTACGATCACAAAGATAAAACTAGGAAATCTGACTGGCTATGCAGGTTCAGTTAAGATGTAGCTAGTTCTAAGTTTATTTCTTATGTATCTTATACACTAGTGGAAAAAATTAAGGGATCAAAAAAAGATCTCGATTTTTTGCGATTTTTCAAGTGGCTGTATCTTTGGTAAAAATGGTCGTACGTGAATGAAAAAAAAAAAGCAATTTGAAGCTTGAAGTGTCTAGTTTATGGATCTTGCAATAAAAAGTTTTTCCAACCAACAATTAGCACAGAATCCTGATGAATATCATTTCTAATAGAAATAACTTATTTTTCTTGTGCCTGGAAGTATTTTGGTCTAACTTTGGAGTTCGTATGCTGCTATAGTGCCTTTAACACATTTTGTATAACGACACTTGTCCTTGTCATAAATTGTTTTTTTTTTTTTTTCATAAAAAACAAAAAATAACGCTTTTTTTAAAGTTTTTTTTTTTCATCACTAATTTTTAACATTTTCCGTTCAATTTAAGCAATTTTAGAAGAGGTTCTTAAGGATTTTTAAAAGGTATTTGACTTTGATTATGATTCATAGAAACTTATGAAGGAGTAATAGAATACAAATTTTTACCTGATCTTTATTATCAGTAAGAAAATTAGCAAACATGATGCGAAACACTATTTTACATATTTATAAATGAGTTTTGGCTAATTAGTTTCTGCCAAAGCCATACACCTTAAATATTAATAGTATTCTTTATTATTTCGGCCTTTACTTGATAAGAATCCATAATTAATACTAGGAAAAACCAAACTATGGTAGATTTTCACAAAAATAATTTTATTTAAACAAAGATTAAACGTGACACATCTGATGAAGGAATGTTACTTCGAAACATGAAATTATTTTTGTTTGGTTTGATAGTATTTTTTCAAAACACCAAAATTAACGTAACAAAAATAATAAGCTATCCAAATAATGTTATCCAAAAATTGTTTATATATGTAATTATTGATGTATGATTTTATTATTTATAAATAAATTCTTATAAAATAATCTTTTCCGATTCTGAGCAAATTTCGTTTCGACTATACTTAAGTACCGGGTTCAAGGACAAAAATTATACATGTGTTTTAAGTACTTTAAAACAAGTACCAGTACTTAAAGGGCACTTTGAAGTACACGTACCTGAAAAGGGCCTACCTATCAACGTTTTTTATTGTTCTTGCAACACAATCGCTTTCCACAAAGACGGTTGGCTATTATTAGATATTTTTTCAAATTATGTTTTAGATAATATTCGAATTTTATATAGGTACTAAATTTATGAATATTCACAAGGAATTTTTAAGTGCATATGATTGAAACTTAATAAGTAGAATTTAAACAAATACATTTAAAAAAAGGATATAAATTCCAATACTCAAATGTGATCAATTATTGGCCACATTTGAGTAATGAGTATTGGAATATATTTCCTTTGTTAATTGACAGCCAGGGCTGAGTCGGATTCAGGAAAAAAGTATTCCAAGTACCAGATACGGATAATTTTTAGAAAAGTACGGTTACTTTCACCGAAAAATGTATTCGGATACAAGTATCCGAATTCTTTTTTCGGATACTCTTAAAATGATTTAAAATACAGTTTACTTTGCTTCCAATACACGCCAATCTAAACAAACTGCATCTGAAAACACTGCAGCCTCAGTCCCGATTGGATTTAAATGGACTTAAATAACTGTAGTTTTACAGTAAGTGGTTATTTAACAGACGTATAACGGGGAGAATTTTTTTTAAGAACATTTTGTTGTTTCCTTTTAAATTACGCAAATTTCCAAAGAAATAAAATTTTCTCAAAAAATTATCACTTCTTGTGGTATTACCATTGATAACATATACAAAGAGGATGCAATTTATGCACAAATTTGTTTCTATAGACAAACGAAATTGTAAATAATAATAATATTACTTTCCCTAATTCACCCCCTTACGAGTGAATTTCAACCCCTGAAGTTGACTGAACGACTTGTGTAGGGGAAGGGACGGCTATTATTATTATTATTATTATTTGCCGTGGCGCTCGGGGTGACTTAAAGATGATTGATTGTGCCATTTGATTTACAGGTGAGGAAAACCCGGAAAACCTCACCCACCAGCATCGAGACGGTAACGCATGGCGATTTTATAATCTGTATGTCATATCAACAGAAACTGAATTTCTATCAATACAGCACAATATATTTTGAAAAACTAAAATGAATGAATAAGTAAGGCCGAGTGAAAATGGGAGTAAATACAACAAACAACAAATAATATTATAAAATGAAGTTTTGTTGCGTCTTTATCTAATCCTGATACACAAACAATTGTTATTGCGCCGTTCGTTTTGCATTGTAACTTATAATTATTAAATAACCCGAATTATACTGTAAAAACAAACGCAATTCAATTACACTTGAATACAAACAAGTTTGTTTATTGTGTAAATCCCTTGATATTAAACAAGTGTTCAAAATGAATAATATGGCCTAATTTATAAATAAAATATATAAACACGTGCTCATAATAAATGTTTAAAAAAAATAGTTTTTTTATTAATATCTCAATTGCCCTTTTGACTATTTTGATTAAACTTGGCAGGTTTGTTTGCAGTACTAAGAGGATAATTTAAATATGACTGGATTAAAATTATTGAGTCCAGTGACGTCCGAGAGGGACATTAAAAAAAGCACGCCACTGATTTTTTTAAACATAATAATGTATGTAGATTAATCGACTAAAAAAATTAAAACCATTTTATTGCAGTAAAATACGGTATTAGTCTAGGAATTAAGCTTATTTTTGGATCATCCGATTCATTATAAAACCCTCACCAGACTGATGAATCCATGAGAAAAGATGAAATACTTAATTTCCTCGATAAGCTCTATAAGTACACGAAGTTTTAATACTGTCAAAATAAGTGTATCTGTTTCGATTTTTGTATCATCAATTCCAATAGCAAGACTAACTACAAATAAGTTCTCAAAAATGTTCACTGGGCTAATATCGACAGATTGCAAAAATATTATTTTGCTTAAACATTTGCAAATGAAAAAGATGCCTGTCTGATGAGTGCCCAGTTACTATTGGATTAATAACAGGGTGTCCCAATGAAAAGTAGCCCGTTTCCATTTGATAAAATTTGGTTACGGTGAATTTAAAAGACGACATTTTTAAAAAACACCCTGTATAGGTAATACATAATTTCTGTGTTACTGAAGCAAAACTTATAGCAAAATAACACATATTAGCAAAAAACGCACGTTTCTACGATTTGTTTAAAAGTTATAAGCTCTGGAAGTGGGCTACTTTTCATTGGGACACCCTGTATTATGAAGGCGTGAACGATTCAAAGTAGTTTATATGCTTTCCTTTTTATATCTTATTTTCCAAATAGCCTTATTTGCAAAAAATCGAAAATTCAAGTCACAATGTCATGTGTAGACTACATAAACTCTTGGAGTTTTCTTTGTATATAAACTCTACTTATCGTGAAAGGATTTCTACAGTACACATACCATTGTCTATTAAGTCTATTTTCGTTTCGTCTGGTACTTTTTATAATTTGTCTGCCAATTCGAGCACTTTCCTTAACATTTCTCGGCGCAAGAGGATAATAAACTCCGGTTGATTTACTAAACTTTTGGGATAAAAAGTTCAAAAATATAATACGACCATTCTCAGACCGTAATTTTAACAATCATATTAAACTTTATAATTAAAAACTAATCCTTTGTCTTTTCGGCAAAATTTAGGACTTAAAAAGTCAATTTTTAATTGTCTCTAAGAAAAAGCGAGGTCAAAAATAAGAGAGAGCACGTTCATTGTGCATATATTAAACAAAACATATTAATTTTTTCCAGTAAACAACTCATTAAACACATAGTGACTTTCAATTTTGTAATATATTAGAATTGTAATGAGTATTTAAACTACGCTATACCATTGTGATTTTAATGCGTTAGTTTTGACATGTAACAATATTTTTAAAACCATAACCTTGTATATTTGCTTTAAACTCACGGCAAATTTACTCTATCTGAAATTTGGCGGAATCAGGATATAGTGCTATTTTTATCGGAATCGTAGTAACATTAGTAGTAAAGTTTTAATTTATTCTAACAGTCGATTGTTTAAAAGAAAAATGTTTACATTGTTGAGTTTCGAGTATTCGAGGTATTTATTTGGTAAAAAGGTAAAATTGTAAACAAGTAAACATCAATCATCTGCGTAGGCGTGGAATGCCTTTTTTGTAAAGAAAATAACAAGCTATGCGACAGAAAAATAAGGTAAATTTATATCCGATATCTTTATTTTTGTTTTTAATTGAATCGATACAGGGTGGCCAGACGAGAAAACGAACCAGAGACATTGACAGGACATCATTTTCTTATTAAAGGGGAACATCTTTCTATCATATCCTAAACTGTCATACGTCATTGTCCTTTAGCGGGATTACATTTGCTTTAAACCAGGGTTGCCAACTTTTCAAATTCCATTTAGCGTACCGCGCAATTCAAATTACCGTACACTTGAAATATGTATTTTAAAAAGAAATAAGGAGATTCGGTTAAAAAAAAGGTCCTCATCATATATTTTAATCAACCCATGGCCCTTCTACCTAAAAAAGGTCAAAAAAAGGAGGACCGCTGCATCTGACCCATACTCATATTGTAACGTTAAAGTATATTTCTTGTTCAGCTTAAATGAAACAAAAAATGTCAATTTAAGTTTAAGTCTCGTGCTTTCGTCATAAATATAATATTTATCATGTGCATGACTTAATTTGTTGGAAATATTCACCTATTGGTTGCTACAAGAACATCTAGAAATATGTATTTACTAAACACAGGACATGTTTTATTATGTGGTTTAAAGGACATTACAGGTACCAAACGTTTATTATTGATGAACTTACTTAAAAATCTTACTAGATTTATTCTTATATTATGAAGTGAATTATGTATTACTTTATATACATGTAAATGGTAATAAAACCGTTAAAAATTAGATTACAGTTTGATTTGATTCTAAACAAAGTTTTGCAAAATTTCAATATTGTGAATTTGTAGATCCATTTATCGTAAAAAACAAAATTTTACGACTTACACTTGAAAAATAATGAATACTTCAGTTTTGATTTTGACATTAACACCATATAGATTGCAATTTGCTAGGGGCTTTTTCGCAAATTTCATTTTTAATATAAACACTATCACATACTATAAGAAATAAACAAATTTAAAGCTAAAAAGTAAGAAAAAAAAAACTCGAATTGTAATTGATACAAATTAAAATGTAAACAATGCCAAATGATAAACTGATTTTAAAACAAAATTAATAAATAAACTGAAATTTAAAAAAATCTATATAATAAATCGGTTTTATGAAAAAAAATCCTTAAATAAATATAGAGTATGATTACATATTACTATACACAAATTTTGATTCTTAAATAAAAGGTCTTATGCACTTCTTCAAGAGCTAAAATCCGACGACGTAGCGAAATTTTGATACTTCTGGCAACACTGAACGATATCCTAATTATAGGGACCTTCTACAAATTTCCTCCAGAGGGCGTATCACTTAGCTTTAATCGCGAATAGGATTGCCAGACGAAAACGTACCAGAGACACTAACAGGCCATCAATTTTTTTATTAAAGGGTAACATCTTTATATGATATCCTCAACTGTCATACGTCATTGCCCTCTAGCGGGATAAGAGATTTTATGTATTGTTTTTTTAGGAAGTTTATTGGGAATATTGTTTATATTGTCAAAGCTTTCGATCCCAAATTGGACGGCCTTTTTCAGTAGTTCTTCTTTTAATTATTTTAAAATTTTTGTTTAAATTGTTTTTTGTTTTCCCCTTCATTTTAGTTATATTTGTTTTGTGGTTACAATATTTATTGTTAGTATATAGTTTCAAATTTAAGGTTCTAAAAATGGCGAAACTCAAAATGCTAAATATTTTGACGAAACTCAAAAGGATATAATACGAAGAAAGATGTCTGTAAAAATTTACCACATATTAGATCAAAATAAGCCACACACAAGTAAACTTAGTATTACTTCGTGGCTAACCTGTTTATTTGTAATGTCTGTTAAAAAAAAAATTGTATGTATTTACGTAAAAATTTTATTTTATAAATAAATATTATTATAATTTTTAAATAAACTTACGTCAGTACAAAGTTGATTTTTCAATAATTGCATATTTAAAATTTCTACGCCAATGGAAGAAAAAGGGTTTGAGTATGAAATTTGGATTGCGTTACTCATTTACTTCGAAAGAGTAAGAGTCAATTCCTCTCATGGTTTTGGCGAAATCTGTATTTTAATAATTTGGAGTGTAGGTTTCACAAAAAAAATAATATAATTTGTATTTGGTCATAGTTTTGATTTATGACATTGATATAACATATCATGGTTTTGATTTATGACTTTGATATAACATATTAATTTATCAATGTTTATGAAAATCGGGGTCTAAGTTTACAATACGTAATTTGTGGAACAACACATGAAAATAATAAATAAACATATTTTCGAGCGGGATAAAAGTCATTTACATATTTTACGCAATGCGAATCATTGTTCTAAATTAGATAGTCAATAAAAATGTTTTTATTTTTAAATCTCATTCACAAGACTATTTTTATAATTCAATAAAAAATAGAGGATAATATAATCCAAGTGTTAAAAATAAATTAATTCAAACCCAGAAGCTACTGGACAAGATAGTAAAGTTTGTTTTTTATGCATTTATTTTTCTATGTAGTCTCCCTTTAGTTCAATGCGCTTTGTTCAACTCTTTTCTAATAAATGGATTCCATCCCTGAAGTATGTTTCTGGAAGAGCTGCAAAATATCCATCTACCGCTGGTGTTACTATTTTATTTGATCCAAAATATTTTCCAGCCACAAATTTCTTAGGTTTAGGAACAGACGAAGTCAAAATGAGCCAAATCTGACGAATAGAGTGGATGTTGCAACAATCCCTTAATACATTCATTGCCAAAGAACCTTTGATTCACAAGTTTTTTTCATCTAGCTGGTCAAGAAGATGTGCCAGTTATTTTTTACCCTTTTCAAGGTAATCCTTTTTGCATCCCAAAAAACACCAGCCATTACCTTTCCATAAAATACTGTGTTCTTTATTGTGTTTAAAGTATAAGGTTTACTGGTTTTGAGACTGATTACGCCAAACATTTCCGATAATTTACTCTCTCTTAATATTCAAATGAACTATAACCAATGTCAACTAATTAGTGAAAATAATTTAGTACACGATATGTCTCCGGCAAAAATGCTATTTGTTAATAAATTTAACATTTAGTAAGAAATCATAAATTCATACCAACGCATTTGATCCATATTTCGCTAATTTTGTTTTGATGTGAATTATTTAGATCTGAGATTTTATCACTCTCTTCAACAATACACTGCACATCTTCACAGACCGTTACAATCTACAATCGTCCCTTCATCTTTTTTCATGACGCTCATTCACAACCCGAATCAACAAACTACCCCTCTTTACCCTAATAGCATTCGCGGCGTATCGTATTTAGGTTCGCACTTACGTAGGCGTTACCAAAAAAAAAGTCGTTAGGTCCAACACCAGGGCTATTTTTAAAAAATATATGACGTGTGTCGCACGCGCTTCATTGCGGCAAAGTAAACTCCAAAACAAACGTGATGCACTTTATTTTAGTGTTTGTTGGTAGCAATTCAAACAAACAAAAATAATCTGGAATCGTACAAAAGGTGCGACAATCCGATATATCTATTCCGTTTTGTTATAAATAAATGTTTATATAGAATTTATATAACGAGAAAAACATTAAAATTTATCTACAACGTGACAAGAAAAAACGTGAACCTATCACAAGAGAATATTTATTGCGATTAGACCAGCTACACACCTAGTATTAAACCGGTTAAATACGAGTTGTACTCGCGCATCGGTAAGAAAACATACATTATTGTCTTTTTCTAGGAAGTCAAAATTTAAAAAAAATAACTCGGATATGTCAATTCGTCCTTTGCAATTACTTTGTTTCTTTTCTTTTAGACCATTTTCTCTTAACAAACCGATTAGCTTCGATAACAATCCCCTCATACACTTAGGGTTGCTAACTGTACCGCATTTTAAGTGCTTTGTTACGTATTTGTTGTTTTTGTTTTTGAGTATTTGCGGCAAATATATTTTTTTATATTTTAAATTTACAGAATCGATGTCTTTTTAAATATAATCAGCTTTTTGCTCTTCTTACCCTTAAACTGTTTAATCTTTTGTTCCGCAACAACAAAATTTCAAGTTGGCACCCTACATACAGCTGTCTGCTGTTTGATATTCTGCGCTCAATGTCAGATACCGCATTCTCGCAAGACTGTCAAACTTCCAGAGGTTAGCACTGCTGTTCTATCAACTGATTCAAGTCCTTGAACCCAGTCCGGTTGAATTTGTTAATAGGAAACATTTTAGTTTTTATAACAAATGACACCCAATTTTAAAAAGAGGTCGTGTGAGTCATTTTCGACCAATCCGGTCATGCTAATCCCTTAAGTTCTCTTTTACCTTATTTGAGTCATCACCTTTTCCTGTAAATAAAAATATTCAATAAAAGAAGTCACCTACGAAACCCCTATTGATCTGTCAGTGTTCCGCTCTCGCCTGTCGAACGAGACACAAGCAAGGTTCTTTCTTTCGTCGGACACCATCTCTTTCGTTTGGCCCGATGTAAAATCCACTACTCCTTCCTGTCGGCAATGTGGTGTCCACTGGTGAATATTTTCTCCACCAGCTATTTAGCAAGAGTGAATTACACTCGACATGTGTATTAGGAATAACGAGGAAGTAAACTAGGTAAATGAAGGTGGTGTAACTGGTGTAATTTACACTAGTGGACACTGCACCAACAGCGAACGAAAGAACCTTCAGTCTGCAGAGAATGTCAGGTGATCGGTGAAGAGACTTCTAGAAAGTTGCCAGAACTCATCTAGACGTTCGAGAACAGTGTAGTGCGCAGCAATTTTGTATAAATAGCGTGATTTTGTCGATAGAAGTTGAAGTGGAGACACAGTTAAAGATATATATTCGAATTGTTATATACATTAGAATAAAAGTGTGAAATATAAATCGGATAAGTATTTAAGTATAAATAAATTAATTAGTGTTTAGTATATATAAAGAAATTATAAATAATAAACTGTTTCAAATAAATGAACTATTTTTAAAATAAACAATCGTTACAGATCATTAAATTTACAAGATGATGGGGCGTTAGAAAATTTATGACTTTTACTTTTGCTTTTACAAAATTATAAAAAAAGAATTTAATTTGCCACCACCCTTTCAACTCCGAACCATGCACACGGGTACTCATCACTGCAACTTTCGCGATTCTGAAAATGGCTCAATGAAACAATTTTGATTAATAGGCTCCGGTCCATTGATAAAGGTTATCTAAGTGTTTAGGTTAAATCGTTATATTTTAGGTCAATGATTTTTCAGTTCCCATTTGGATAATTATAAATGAAACACCCTGTATATATTATTAATTATTCTAGACTCGCCTAGGGCGTTGTGCTCAAACTTCGTGCTATATATCCACTCTTGTTGCACAAACTACAGTAAATTCAATATTCGCATAGTACCAGGTCTTCAACAATACCCGAAACCCACGTGATCTGATAACCATCAAAAACCCATCGAAAGGGCCTGATTTGACGTAAAAGGAACTAAACTGAACTGTCAATCCTGTCAGAAATGTCACTGGCGTTCATTTGGGGACTGACAATATTTATATTATATTTGTTTACATTTTATAAACACCCTTAGTCCATTTTTCATTTAATATTAATAAAGCAATTAGTTATTTTTAGAGAATATTGGTGGCTTCTTTTTTGTTGGTAAGTACAAATTTATTTACTGTAACTCGTAAAAGTTAATGACTATATAATTTATTGTAGGTAATGTTATACTGGAACAAAATTATTCGAAAATTTGAGGAACGTTTTCCAGGTGAATAAATGGAATGTGATTCTTTTTTGTCGTCATAAACAAATACTTGTTCAAAAAAGGAAAAAGGTCCAAAATGCCCAAAGTAATAACAAAAGCTGTTGAAGATGTGCAAATTAACATGTTGTAAATTCCCAATAAATTAGTAAAAAAAAAACAGCACCTCAAACAGGTATGAACGGTGTTTTAAAGACTGACTCTGGCGAGTGAAATTCAAAACATATTTTTTTTTTAGGTTCATCACTACGAACTAGCCATAAAGTTAAAAAAAATTCTGATAATGAATCCCCTATAAAGTTTCTATACTGCAACAATCATTTTACCTTAATTTTGTTAAAACTACATATGGAATATTACAGATCGCTCAATTCAAAATCGTTTGTAACGTTTATGAATTGGAGCACCTATATTGAATGATATACAAAATATAACTGAGGAGAAACTGCATAATGTGTTCAAAAAAGAAGGTTTAATGCTTGCATTAAAGCTGGTGATTAAGATTTTTAACAGATAGGTACTGTGAATTAGTATGAATTAGTTTGTGCACCACTGATTACTACTCAATATCCTTTTAAATAAAATAGTTGTTAATAGATATGCCTTTATAATTTAAAGTGAGAAGTAAGAGCTGTAAGGTAAAACAAATATGTGCTTGTTATATTAATAATATTAATATTTTTTGTATGCATATAAGTAACAATGTATTTTGTAAATCCTGTAACAAATAAATAATAGAACAAACTTAAATTATGTGTTTATTACTTCCCATTATCCAGGTTCAATTCCAGTAAGTCTTAAATTTGTTTACTTTAATTGCAATAATTGCCAAATACTGCCATTGTCTTCTGCCTATCGTATTTAGAGTTTCAGCTGTAGCTAAATATCTTAGGACCGATTCCACCGTTGTGTTAAACGAAGTTTAAAATGACATTTTTACATTAACAATGTCATTTTAATCTCCGTTTAACACAACGGTGGAATCAGCCCTTAAAGAGTCAATCTAAAGTAAATAATTTTTAATTTTATTCATATTTTAATGCATAACATTTTTATCCATAACTTTTTTGTGCCCTGTTCTGGTAAAGGTTTTTTTGTAGTAGTGACAATAACTAGTACGAACCATATTTCAGTTTATTATTCTTTTCGTTAAATACAAACTAGATATAAACAGCTCAGTTTTTAAGGTTATGTTATTTATATCATAATTTTAAAAATTAGATTATTGAATTTGATTAAATCTAATTAAAATATCGAATTCTAACATTAAAATACAATAATGTAAAGCACCTCTAATTATTATTATTAATTTGTGTTGTAATTCTAACAGTTACCTAACTGAATTTTGTTGCAGACCATAAAAAAAGAAGATCTATTTTCTATTTGTAATAAAATACCTACGGCACTGGCTCAAATTTAGGGATTTTTACTTTTATTTTCACCAATCGCTGTCATGACGATTTGGTCACGTGGGTTTTCGGTATTGTTGAAGACCCAGTAGATTAAGAAATATTGTCTCAGAGGCAAAACCTTAGCGGAACGACCCTGCTTGCGAGACACTGGGTTATTGAATTAATATTGTCGACTCGATTTCCGATGCAACACGAATGCGATCGATGAGGTACCTACTCTTAGAAGTAGAAGCCGAAAAGATACTTAACTTGAGGGTAAACGGTTTCAGACAACGCCAACATGATTCAATAGCGGGGTTGCCATCAACTGGAATTTTAAAGTACGGGACACCACCACCTTCCAACAGTACCGGCTTAGGAATTTTTGGCCCTCGACCATTCTCAATACAAACAAGCTTAAGTCGGTGAATTGTTATCGTTATACTAGTTTACTAAGTGATTCCCAAAACTTTGACGTCCATGAACCCCTTGGGAAATTCCTTTTATTTGGTGAACCCCCAGCACACGAAAATACAACCATAAATGGTAAAATTTTACGAAATTAACACACATTTATTGTTACGTGAATGTTAAATTTGTAACAACAAATGTGATTTATGATTTTTGTACCAACGATAACGAAATATAATTATTTTACGTATTTTACGGGGTAATTCTTGGACGTATTTCATGACTAACAATTTATATAAACATAGGTGCGCAAACGATTCGATACCGATCTACAGGGTGTTGAAATTTCAAGATTTTATTTTTGTTTCCTTTAGAGCTCCTGCAATTTTTGAGATATTTAGCTCAAATTTGGAATACAGTTTACGCTGTAGGGCTTACATCATTGGGCAAGCCAAATGGTTGTTAGAATCTACAGGGTGATATTTTTTCAGGGGTCATGTCTCATTTTCATCCTTTGGATTTCTGTACGGTGCATAGCTAGTATATTATAAAATACAAGATGAATTTTTTGTTTTGTTTAGAAACTTTTTGGTAGATTTTTGTAAGTTATCAAAAAAAAAACGATTTATCAATGAATCACCCTGTAGTATCCTTAAATTTTGTGTGTAAGGAGGAATCGCAGAAGGATTTTAAATTAAATTAATGGCGTCACGCGAAATTGGTGGCGTCGCGTCGTCTCAAATTGGTGGTGGCCCATAAATTGATGGCGTCACGCATATGTGTTGACAACCCCTCGAATGAACTCAATTTAGTCGTAAGATTCCACAAATTTTGTCTGAAACTACTGTAGATAGTCAAATCAGTCAAAATGGTAAACATAGCTTTAAAATAAAGTTCTCATTTATCCGCACGCCTCTGAATACAGCAACCTCATCGTTAGATCATTAAAATTGGACATTTATTGGTCGCTAAAGAGACGCAAAACAGGGCTTTTTTTCAGAAAAAATGTTTTTTTCATTGTTGAAGAAAACTGAAAGAAATAAAACCAATAAAAGATAAACATAAACGATTACATACAGACATATAGGCCAGTTTTTAAACTTTGTTGTAAGGTCGGCAATAATTTTAAAATAGCAGAAAACTAAATTAATGAATTTTAATATTTAGGATCTGTAGTTGAGTTTGAAGTCACTTATGACTCCGGCAAAGTAATTAATTGCTGTTAATTAATATTATTTTTATAATTTTCAAGAATTTTTTTTTAATTTATCTAAAAATAATTTGACAAATTTGTAACACGTGCAAATATTGATTGCAAATGACCGCATTCGTAAGTTAGCCAAATTTGTAAGTCCGTGGCAAATTATCGTATACATTTTTTATAATTGTATGTTGCAAAACGGTCGCAACAATTTTAGAATATACTATAAAAATTAAATGTTAAATGTGAAGTTAAATGGTAAATTTGCATTCACTCCAAACTATAGAAACATATCAACTTGAAAATGGGAAATATTTGGTCTCCATATTTTCTTGCAGTAATAACAGCGAAGTTTTGTCTGTTTCCCATTTACGTCTTTATAGCTGCTCCAGTATTTAACCTTGGGCGTGTCCTCGCCTCATTTGCAAAACGTTAAAACTATTTAGATTGTTTTTTAAGTTTATATAAATTCTCTTTTCTATTATTTTTTCCTGTCATATTACTTCCAATTGGCTGCAAATTCAGCTCCAAATGAGGATGATGCAAGAACATAATACTAGAAAGAGTAACAAACTATGAATATTTGGGAAGTATACTGATAGATAATGGGAAAAAAATAGGAGCAGAAATAACAAACAGCGAACAAATCAACAAAAATATACTGTTCATTAAGCAAAACAATATTGGGATATAAAGATATCGAAATGGAGTTAAAAATGAAAATTCACAACATAATAACAATAACATGTGCCTTCGAAAACTAGGTAATACGCAAGGAAGATGAAATAAAAATTAATGACATGGAAAAATCGCAGGAAAGACCAAATGG
Source organism: Psylliodes chrysocephalus (assembly GCA_927349885.1). NCBI lineage: Eukaryota > Metazoa > Arthropoda > Insecta > Coleoptera > Chrysomelidae > Psylliodes > Psylliodes chrysocephalus. The sequence continues at coordinate 21,280,898 of OV651826.1, read as the reverse complement.
GATAGGATAAGAAATTAGGATATTTTAAAACAAGGACCAATCCGATCAATAATGGAAAAAATAAATAATGAAAAGCACTTTTGAATACTGTTCTATAATATGGTTACCATCTGATACTACACATAGTAATAGACATGAAAATGTACAAAACAAATGTTTAAAATATCTTCTCTTTAAACAACGCTTTCCATCCCAGGAAATTGCTTACGAAACAAGAGTATTACTGTGTGGGGTTCAAAGTTTGGAATGAAGATGACAGGAGGCAGGACTGTTCTTTCTACAGAAGTTACTTAATGTGTTCCTTTAAGACAAATAAACCATAATTAAGACACGACAAAATTAGAAATACTTCTCAATTATCGATTTCAAATCAAACTAAATCCCTTAATTATACCGAAAAGGTAAGGAGTGAGTGCCGCTAACTTCCCAATATTTAATCTTGATATGATTCTAACAGGCAGATATGTCTGCCATGGTCCCCGGGTCCGCACAAAGCAAGAAGCCGAGTGTAGTTATTGTTCTAATTGTATCTTGAAATGGATTATAGGCATTTAACATTGTAAATAAAGATTTTATCTATCTATCTATCTTTAAGACGAACACGTCACTTAACCTTATTTCATGTGAGGACTCATAGGATTAATTATGGAAAAAATCATTTATCGACAGGTTATTAGGAAACTATAATAATCATTTTTCAAATCACGATATCTTTCATAATTCACCGTAAACTATTAAAAATAACATTAGACTATAGATCTCTTCTCTATCTGAATTTCATTGTTTTTTCGTATTGGAAAGATTTGTATTTGTGTTCCATTGTATTTATATTTTTAAATCTATTTTTAGTCCTTTGATGTAATTAGGTCTTTCATTGTGTTTGTATGTTTTTAAATCTAGTTTTAATCTTCTGATGCAATTTGTCTTTTTATATCTATCTTTGTCTATACTATCTTTTGCTCTTTCCATGTACCAACTAGATTGTATCGTTCTGTAGTGTACTGTAATAAAATAAATAAATAGCCCGTAACTGCATTAATTGGTATTTTACAGGAGAAGCTTTTTTAGTTTAATAATGCTATATATGATTGCAATACGGTGTATTTCAACTAATGACAGAGTAAATGTACAACCGAATGGCGCGAAAAAGTAAAATTTGAATTTTTTGCAGATACGTGGTATTAGAATTAGTGAAAGTGTTACTTATCAGTGCCGTACGCCACTGACAAAGTTTATTTAACTGATTGTTTCGCTGATAGGTGTATCTTATGACACCAACAATGTTTAGCGAATCTAATAAAATTATACTGAGAAATAAAAAAAAATATAGCTATTTAATAATTTTTGAATTTTCAATTTTAACACCCTGTATTTCAGAAACCAGTAATATTTTATATAAGTATGTTTCGTTAATCGTCTTATTTTTAATCAGAGAATCTTCAGTTGTTCTGTGTCCCAGTCTTAATGAGACATCCTGTATGTAGGCAAGACTGATTTATATACTTATTACCCTACCTAAATAACTATGCAGCGTTCTCTAGCATTTCGCTAACCAGCTGTTACGCCCCTGAGATAAAGGATCGCTCAGTATGCAAGACATTTTTGTAAAAACGGCACTGTCTCGACCAAAATAGGACCAGTGGCAACTCTGGAAACTGGTATATTCGGCGAATATACGAATATTCAATATTTGGCAAAACATTCGCCTTGACCTTCACATTAATTTACCAATAGGCTGCAGGAAATAATAAATATTTGGCGAAGTGCATCCCATCTCCCAGACACAATGCCGAAAAGGCACGAATAGCAAATGTTTGCCAAATTCACTGCACTGGCTGTCTGGACTGGAACACCGCCATTATATTCGTATTCGATATTGTGAGTCGCGAGACGATGAGAACGAACAGTTCTGTAACAATGCAAAAGGTGGGTACCCGACGGTAAGGGCATAGGCGCTGACCACCCAGGGGTTACGGGGTTCGATTCCGATAAACGATGAGCTATAACGAACATCAATATTTTTTAAATTCGTTAATTCTAAAAATAATGAAAATATACTTGAAATGTTCACGATGTTAATCACGGCAGGGATTTTCCATTGATTTACAAATAAAGAGATTTTAGTAATAATTTTTTACAGGTAAAATACGAAGGTATATAAATTATTAAATTAAATAAATAAATATTTAAATAATAAATACATAGGAATAGTAGCAAGTATAAATACAAAGTTAAATTAATCAAAGTAAATAAGTAAAATACATAGTGACCATATTTTTTTTTTCCTTAGGGCGGGACGTCTGTACATTTTAATACGGATAACACAACTTTTTATTATTTTTTAATTACTTTTAGTGTAGAATAACAGTAAAAATATAGTAAAACGCAGTAGAATGTAATAAAACAAATTATTAAAATTAAGTGAAATATCTAATGTTTTATGTTTATTTATTAAAAATCAGAAAAGGAAAATAGAACTCATATGTTGCAGTCTGGTGGGCTTGTTTTCTATATTTTGGTTTTTAAATAGGAATGAAACTGTTGACATGACTTATTTATGTTATCCTTGACTTATAATACTAAGAGTCCCAAATGGGTTTTTTCACTAGCCCATATTCATATGAGAAAACACTCTTTTTTGATAGAATGCATTGCCACAAAATATTTTTGAGTTCTTTAGGGACAGTGGGACACATAGCTCGAAAGCGGGACTGTCAAGGCATCGTCAAGAACATATAATAAAATAAATTTTAATTGCTCATGGACAATGAGATTCCACACAATACGAGATTTCGTTGGCAAAGTATCATCATTATCATACATCTGTAATTTTTTGTATCATGATGTGTCTGTACCAAAGTTAAGCTTCTTCAATTTGACACGTAAAAGAAACAATAACTTGGCTGCAGCTTTTCCGACACCACATAATGTTATGCACATGCCTCAACAAACCAGTGCTAGCTTTTGCAAGCAGCACTTGTTTATATTTAAATTCGTCCGAATTTAATTAAAAATGTAAGTACATCCCTTATTTTTGTCAACAACTTCTTTCTATTTACTTGATATTTAATACGAGTGTACAAATTTCGATACAGTATTTGTTTTCTTTTTTCTTGCAGCTATCAGAGCAACAAAGTCCGTGTGTGGGCAGTATCATTTCTTTGGTAAAGTAATATTTCTTTTAATGTAATTCATTATTCTCTCTAATTTCATCTAGGTAATATAATGTAGCAGACATTGCTTCTGGTATGGTATTTCATTATCTTTGAAGCTTTATCATTTATTTTTACGCGACAGACAGTGTTTTAGAAACTTTATTATTTTTCCTTATTGATACTGGAAGTGTGAGTTAAGGTTATAGGTGAAGAAAATGTATTTATATAAAATATTTCCCTAGTGGAAACGGAATATGGCGTTTTTCAACAAATTTTCTACCTTGAAATCACAACTTCTTCTTTTTTTATTTGTCAACAAGTTCATTAACAAATTACTTGTAATTTCAACGAACTTCACCTGCAATGTTAGTGATATTGTAAATACATATAATTGTGATTTCTCAACATACATATTTTTCACATAGCAGATATGTATCTACAGCTCGCAATGAAGATGTTGATTGTAAGATGGGTCCTTTGGCACTAAATGACTCCTATAAGATCTATTCTAAACGTCCGGAATTTATTGATGTCCCTGAGATCTCAAATGATTTATTATACCTGGCTCTTCAAAAGTAAATAGAACCTGCTGTAGATGCCAAAAGTGATCAGTGAAGTAATGAAAAATTAGATAGATTACATTATAAAAATGATAGGTCAGATTTGGATCAAGAAGATATAATAATTAGGCTTTTATTAGAAAAAGAAAAAAATGGAGAAGAGAATGGATACTAAAAAGATGTGATCTTCTATTTCATGAGACGTTGTTGTGCGAATTGAAAACAGAAGATCAAATCAAATTAAAACATTTTTGAGAATGTCAGAAGAAGAATTTAACTATCTTTTGATTACTAAAAATGTCAACTCTCGCTAAAAAATTTCCGACAAGATTTGAAATAATTTTTTTATCTCTGAGAGGTCACTACTGTTTACACGAAAGAACGTTCACTGGATGAGATCAACTGTCGCAATGTTGCAATACACACTGAACTGACATCTACTCTCGCAATAAAATGTGCCAAGTTTCTTGACTAAAGGCGAAGTTAGGAATTAAAAAAAAATTCTAACGATTTATAGTGACCACTTTTGTTAATAAGAAAAATCTCAGTGTAGGATAAATGGCTCTTTAGATAAGGCCTTTATTTGGACACTCTGTACGATGAATATTACAAAAAAATATGTTGAATTAATATGAATGAAAAGCTGTCATGTAAAACCAAAATCGATTCTTTTTTTATGGATTTCTAATGTTTAGTTGTTGCAGAGTGTTATACATTCTAATTCAGAAATGAAATTTCCATTGCATCAACTTGTTTTTTTTAGTCACATTATTGTATTGTTTTGCATGACACCTTCACAGTTTTGCTCGATGTGCTAAGAAAAAATATACTCGAAGCAAAAATAGTTAATTGTTAGTAAACTAGAATGAGTCAATGAGAATATATGGGTTCTAGCCAACATATTTTCAAGATATAAAAGGTAATATTAATTATGTTCAAATAAATCGAACAAACTTTTTTAAATGTAACTAATGAATTATTACTGATCAATGTGTCGCATAGAAAATTTGACAAAGCCAATTTTTAACACGCTTTTCTTAGCTTGGTATGTATGTATCTATGTAACAAATCTTTAAACGTAATTTTTGCCCCTTCACAAAGTCGGATTGATTTGAAACTTTGCACACTTATCAAGGACCAATGAAAATGCAATAATTTAAATAGTTTGTCCCATTATCCTGATCAGGACTTTCAGGAATAGCGATTTTCCAAATCCGATATAGTATATTACATTACGAGTGTGGGAAGTGACATCACAAATACACAAGTGATGTATAATATTTTTCCTACGACCACAAAATAATTTCATCAAAAAATGTAAAAATTATTATAATAATTAAAATGAATTTAAAAAAATAATCAACAATAATCGTATTTATTCAATTTTCATATTTACTAAAAAAAAAAAAAAAATTCTGCCCCTGAGATGATTTGAACGCGGTCGCTCGCCAGGTCTCAAATGGCAAAGTTGATAAAGTTTGATACTCTAACCATCTAAGCTAATAGGCCTTGCGTCAATTGAAGGATCTAATCGGTTGTGTTTAACCAGAATAAAAAGCAAAAATAACTTAAGTTATTTTAAAATTATTTTAATAATAATTGTTAAAGATAAATATCTAAGATCTAACTTACAACAATTTCAATAATTTAACAATAATATCGATTTTAGTATTAATATGAACATTACATAGATCAAAATAGAAATGACGCGTTTGACATTTTGTGACAGCTGATGCGAAAAGTAGCATATTCGTACACGGGTGGAAAGTAAATTCTTATTCATACGCGTGTGATATAGAGCACTTTCCATAGGACTATATAGTGCGATATGTGTCACTTTCCTAAGTGGTCGTAGGAAAAATTTTTATCAAATTGTATTCAATGTTAGGGGTTGAGGGGAGGTGATTCCCGAAATATGGATGCGTTTTGACCTTAAGGACTAATTTTTCATTTAAAATCAAACAAAACTGAATATGTGGATCAATATATACAGACGGAGGCATATTTGTATAAATAAAATTGAATAAAAAAGTTTGTAGAATAGTGTACAAAATTCTAGAAGGTAGAAAATAAATAATAATTTAAAAAACTAAAAAACACGTTTTAATAGAAAAGCAAACTAAAAAGTAGAAAATAATTTTCAATAAATTTAAATTAAGAATAGTGTGGCTATAACAAAAAAATATATTTTATTATAGACAAGCGTGGGGTACTTGATATTGTTATAATATTTTAATGACAGATATTGGTAAACGCAGAGTCATTATGAAAATATATTAACAATAATAGTTATTTATTATACAAGGGAAAAAACATTAGATTTTTTCTATATATTGAATTAAAAATTGTTAGTCACGTATTGTTACTAATGACAAAATAGGATACTTTTATATGAAATAAAGTTCGTTTTTTTACAAATTAATTGTATGTATGAATTATTTTAAGGATTTATGTTATTTGTGATCAAAGATTTCAAAATAAACTTCTATTTATTTGTATATTTTTTTAATTAATCATGATCAATCAGAATTAGTTATGTGTGTGATTAAATTTAGGTTTCCCTTGGCTACGGATACTAAATCCATTCGCCAGTATCAGAATTATATTAGTATTCCACAAGGCAGCGTTCTTGGTCCGCTTCTATTTATATATTTGAATGATATATAACTGTTTGTCTATTTACCAACGATACATTAATAATATGCAGTGATAAAAATGTAGAGAATGAGAATCCTGCTTTAAAATGAATTCTACACAGAAACCAGAAACCACATTAAATACATAAGTAGAAACTTAGAAACAAAAAAAAAACAAAAAACAGACGTATGTGTACTGATATTTTGACAGAAATTCGTAACACAAAGTTTGTGATCCACGCATTGATATGCTTCTAGATAATGAAAATATGATGGGTGTCATTTGGAAAAATGTGTGCCACAAGGACAAACATTATAAACCCGTTTTAGAGACACTGGGTGGGAGACCAAATTCGCATGAAAAGGTCACATTATTGGAAGAATGCCATCATCCTTCACAAGTACAACGCTCCCACCCATTCAGTTAGTAAAATAAATTTGACACAAAACAAATATTACTTTGAACATCCTCAATATTCGCCAGATTTGGCTCCGCGCGATTTTAATTTTTTCTCAGAGTCAAGTATATTCTTCGTTGTTTCCAAAGTTGCTGTTTTGAACAGTGAAACAGACGAATTCAGCGTGGTCTTAATGCACAAGGGGAGTACATTGAAAGGGAATAGATGTCAAATTTAAAACAACACGTTTGACCTATAACACCTCGAATTAACTATTTAAGCACTATTATTGAGCAATTTATTAAATTTTTATTAAATACCTATTCTAATTTTTCGTGCTCCTAAGTCCTTTTTTAAAATATTAAGATAACCTATTTATTAAATATATCAATTAACTGGTATGTGTTCATGAATAGTCTTATTTAATAGTAGGTGCCTAATTAGTTTAATCAAAACAATTTGAAACTTCTTTGGTAAGATTTAGAATCGAACAATTTTTAAATCACAGTGAATAAATTACTGTTTATACTCACCAAAACTAATATAAATAATGATATACCACCCAAGCAGCATCAGTATTATTCCTTATAAGCCTAAAGATGATTGTTTCAAAATTTTAATATCAAAATAAACACAACTAATTTCAAATATTGTAGTCGGCAAATATAGCGCTGCGTTTTCTGTTCCAGAGGGCACATAACGATTCCAGCAATTTTAATTTGAAAACTATTCAAAAAAAAAGTTCGGTTCGAAATTTACCTTGCCGCTGCAATGCACATTTTTTTAAGTTCCACTCCACTTTACGGTTAATTATAAATAAGAAGGCAACTTGTTAACGGCTGCACGAAGAATAAGCGGCATGGTAAAAACGAAGATCAAATTGCATTGCACTCGAATTTGGTGTGCGCAAGTCCGCGGTTACGGGATCTCTGAAAAAAATGATAATCACCCTCCTAATAATACGTTTAGTTTTTAAAATAAAGATGCGGCCGAAGTAAATGCATCATTGAAATTCATTTTAACAGATTTATTTAAATTCCACCATCTGGAGTAACGAGAACGCAAAAGGAAACTGAACCTTTTTTTCGATAACTTTTTCTCGATAAAAAAATATTTTCGCAATTTAACATTTTGAAATGTACTAATAGCGTGTGTTTTATACCTGCGAAGCGGCCTCGCCATAAATATTCAATAAAAAAGTAAAAAACTGCAGCCTGGAGGTGTTTACTGTCGTGTAGACTATTTATAATAACCTTATTCGCTTTATTCGTCATTTAACAATTTTTGTAGCAGAGATCTGCAAAAAAGATAAGTCCACCCAGGGACCCATACCCCAATTTATAAAGAATTTTAATATTGAACCGTTTAAGTTAATTACTAATCGAAGATCACCCAAATTTATTAAGTTATCTTTGTTTAAAAGCCCTTACAAAAATAATAATAATAAATAATAATGAAAATAATAATAATAAACGAGGTGGCTGGTCAGTGGTAGAGTCTCTGCCTGCGGATCCAAGGGTCCAGGGTTCGAACCCCACCGTGGACCGAGATTTATTCATTTAATTTAATTATTTAAAATATATCTGATGCCTTGGTAGGATTCCCCACTCGACCATTCACTGTTGGATTTTAATTAACAGCAGTGCTGTTCCTAAAGTGACGCTGGGAAACAGTAACAAAGCCTACACATAACACATAACCATAGTAGTTGAAGCTGATGACACACACACAAAAATAATAATAATAAAAAGGATGTAGGCGGAAACATCAGGGATATAAAGAACAACTGCCTATAGATACTGTCACTCTAAAGCAGGCACAAAAGGAACATCGAAATATATATACTGCTTTTGTAGATTACAAAAAGGCCTTCGACTGTGTCCCACACTCTTGGCTAATTGAAGCCTTAAAGATCTACAAAATACACCCTACTATAGTGAATTGTCTTGCAACAACAATGAAGCAATGGAGGACAAATCTACATCTAAGTATTAATGGTAACTCGCCGTGAATCCCTTATCAACCATGCTTAAGGACACTGACTATGGCTTCAAAATCAAAGGCAATAGAAACACCAGTTGTAATATCTCCCACCTCTTGTACATGGATGATATTAAATTATACGCTTCAAGTCAACAAAAAATGAAACATTTACTAGCTATAACTGAAAGATTCTCAAGCGATATTCAAATGGAATTTGGGTTAAACAAATGCAAGTGCTTAAGCATCGAGAAAGGGGTCGTTATGAGTGGAGATGTGGTATTACCTAATGGTGATATCATAGAAGCCATGGAGAAAGGCAAGACTTACAAGTACTTAGGATATCAGCAAGCCAGGCTACTAGATCATAAACAGGCAAAGGAAAGGATTAGAAGTCAATTTACTCAAAGAGTAAAAGCCTTAATTAAAAGCAAATTAAATACAGGCAATCAACTCATATGCTATACCGGTCTTAACCTGTTCATCTGGAATACTACATTGGAGCAAAACTGAATTGGAAGAAATTCAGAGGTTGATGCGAACGATGATGACTAAAAACCACTCTTACCATCCAAGATCATCTGTAATTCGCACCACTTTACCCAGGAAGGAAGGTGGAAGAGCCTTAATCGATCTCTTTAAACAATGTACAACAAAAAAGTTATCTTCAATTTTTCCCAGGTACTTGTTTGACATTTTACTAGTCGCCAATTGTTTATTTATTTGTATGTCAGACATTAAAATGAATAACTTTACTAACGCTAAAATGGCTCAAATGCACTTCCATTACGTCTTGGCAAATAGGAATTCAGTGGAAGCTAGAAGAATTTATCAGCAACGTTATCCGAATAGGGTAACGCCATGTGCTAAAACATTTAGAAAGATACATGTCAGATTGAGTGAAACCGGTAGTTTTGAGCATAATCGGGTAGTTCCTGGTAGACCACGAACAGTAACAACGCCTGAGCTAGAAGAAGCTATACTACAGGAGATAGAAGAAAATCCTTTAACTAGTACCAAGAAGATTGCACAACAGCTTCAAGTAAGTGCAAATATTGTTTGGAGAGTTTTGAAAGTTTCTCTGCTTTACACATACCATATACAACGAGTACACGCTCTGCTGCCTCGCAACTTTCAGCCAAGGCTAAATTTTAGTAGGTGGTTACTCCATAAATAAAGTTGCTCATATCTACAATTTTTTGACCCTAATTTTATTTACTGATGAGGCAACTTTTTCGCAAGAAGCAATTATTAATTTTCATAATGAACAATTAGGGGCTGAGGAGAATCCTCATGTAATAAGAGAAGGTTGCTTTCAGCAAACATTTTCACTAAATGTATGGATAGGGATTATTGATGACCATCATATTGGACCATACTTTTTACCCCCTCGACTGAATGGTGATTCGTATACTCAGTTTTTACGCGAATAACTAAATAGTCTGTTAGAAGAAGTGCCTCTGCAAGTAAAAGGAGATTTATGGTTTATGCACGATGGTGCACCAGCCCATTTTAGCCTTCTTGCTCGCCAATACCTCGACAACACTTTTCCTAATCGCTGGATTGGACGCGGAGGTCCTCAAGCTTGGCCACCTCGCACTCCCGATATTAATCCCTTGGACTTTTATTTATAGGGTCACCTTAAATCACTCGTGTATGAGACACCTGTATTAAATGAAAATGATTTAAGAAATCGAATAATTCAAGGTTGTAATACCATAGGAAATACTCCAGGAGTTTTTGAAAAAGTAAGACAATCAATGAGGAGACGATTGGAATCGAGCGTTTTATCAGAAGGTGGCCATTTTCAACATTTGCTTTGATTCTTTGTGTGTGATTATTTATATGATTGTTATTTGTAGTTAAGTAATAAAAAAAATAAAAATGGCTCTGTAATTATTCATGAAAAAAGTCAAGGGACCTTTTTTCTTCCAAAACGAACAATCAAAAATCTAAATATTGAAAAATAACAGCGGCGTAACACGTTTTTCCTTCCATATTTTTCAGCTATTACCTTGTTCGCACGCCACTGGTTAAACGAAAGCCACTGTGTTTACAGTAAAACACGCAACATTGCTAACTCTCAAAAGCTGCAAAAATTTAATTAAAATAATAAAAAAGAATTAAAAAATTTATTGTCTGTGTTGCTTTTTCTTCCAAATCGAACATTAAAAACAGAACAGTGGCGTAACACGTTTTTCCTTCCATATTTTTAAGCGATTAAGTTTGATTAAAATATCTTGGTTTTGGAAATTATTAAAAAATTGTATTTTTTTTTATGAAACTTTCACACCCTGTATTTCCGTAAATAAGCATTTTTGAGACATAGTGTATATGACAAAAATATCTTTATTTTAGCTCCAGAATACGCTCCTGAAGTTATGTACTGTACTTATCGAACAACCTGGATATAAGGGGGTGGGTGGCTCAGTGGTAGTCTCTGCCGTTAGCCGGAATTTTTTCATTTCATTTAATTATTTAAAATTAATTCTGATGCGTTGGTAGGATTCCCCACTCGACCATTCACTGTTGAGTTCTAATTAACAGTGCTGTTCCTAAAGTGGCGCTGGGAAACAGTAACAAAGTCTACACAGAACACGAGGCGAAATAACCTTAGTAGTTGAAGCCGATGACACAAAAAAAATAATATTACAACCTACTAATAGTGTTGTTTTGGTCCTTATTTTCCAGTCTAAATCAGCATAAAATAATTAAAACAATACACGACAAATCAACCCCCTTTAAAAAAACTAAAAAGGAATAGGAAGTCGTTGAGAATAAATAATTAATAATGATGTTCTGTTTGTTAATAAAATGATGTATATACAACTAACAAAACAAGAAAGTAATCTTGGTTGCCTAGATGTCAGTAATGCTTTACCGAAACACAATTTTATAAATAATCTAGTCATAATTAGAAAAAATATTGTATTAGTTGTGGGTCAAAAAATTAGTAAACCTGAGATATTTGAATTTTTAATTGAAGTACCTTTAATTATTTAAAAATGGAAAAACGTTTCCGTGATCAATCTAAATACTACTAAGCTGATGGGAAGACTTTTATTGAAGTAGCAGAATCACTGGAAATTTCGAAAATATCAATTTACTGTTTAAGAAAAAAAAAAACAAAAAAAAATAATTTCATAGGTTCAAATGCAGGTAAATTAATTGAGATCAAGATTTTTGATAGTTAATAAATCATTGATGATGAGACGTGAGTTTATTTTGATGCTATAAATTGATTAAACAATTTTGGCCCAAAAAATATCAAAGCACTAAGTAAAAAAGGCTACTGTTAAGGCTTTTTCACCAGCCTTTTTAACAGAAAATTTTTTGATCAAGGAATATAATTTTTAATTTCGTTTCATAAATTTTCTTTAAAAATATATCAAAATAGACTATTATTATCTACAATGTAATCTTGCATCGTAAATTTACTTTAGTTATAAAAATACTATAATATAAAAACAAAGCACATATTTAAAAAACTTTTAACTCCAGAAACATCAATATTATTTTATCTAGAAAGTGTATACGCGAGACACATTTTCTATATACTGGATTTGTTGCGAATTTGAAATATCAATGGAAATATAAAGTTCTGTAGCGTCTTATAAAAATCAAAAACAAAAGAAAGCAGCCCGTTTCCATGTAAATATCCAACTTTGTAAATTTTAATAACAGAATGATCAAAATTGTGAATACATACCATACAGTTTGTATTTCTTAAAAATAAACACAATGTAACAAGATGTAAATATTTTGACACTAAATACTTTGGATTAAACTCAAAAATATTCTCGTACCTCTAAGATTAATGTGTTATCCGTGTACACAAATTTTATTCACTGAGGTTTCATTGCGTTAATAATGTCTGCTATATACATAAAAGGGCGCAATTATGAGGTCAATTTGAATTTGACCTTTCATATTTGAAGATTAATTAAAATCGACCTGGTCAATCATAACTGGGAATATTTTCTTCACTGAATCGATATGAGGATAATGACATTATGCGAATGTAGTGCCAATTAAATATTTTTTTCTATTGTGGATACATTAAATACAATGCTCGTCTTATAAAGTGGGTAATTTAAATAAATAAAACATGTAAAAATTGATGTGTTCAACATATAACTTTTTAGTAAAGTTTTTCAATAAATGTTTCATAACGGGCCATCTAGTCAAAAAGTATTTAGCATATGAATTAAAGTTAAACATCTTCATTGAAATTTATAATAAATAAAGAATTAAATTTTAAACTTTTCGATAGATTTCTCCATGACTAGAAACTCCTCTATACTCCATAGATGCTCCGACTATGTCCAAAATCTGATAATCTCATCGCAGGTTAGATTTAAGTCTTGGTTATATATCTATGGATTTAAGCTAGTTTAAAAATTTGGTGCATCACTGAACATGCTAAGGTACCGTCTATTTTTCGAATAAAATTTTATTTAATATATTAACATTTTAAAATTACAATTTTTTTTGACAGGTCGTTCCACATACCTCACGTTAAAGGAAAGCCATCTGGTGAATATTAACATATTACCTCTCATTACTGAGTAAAGTTAAACTATGCCTACTCAAAAGTAGTTAAACTATCAACTACCTGAAGTTAATAGTTAAAACTTCAACTCTTTTTTATATATAATTAGTTTTTTTGATTAAAGAAGAAAAACAAATTGAGATTTTATTAAAAAAACAATAATAAAAATACAAAAAGCATTTTTAATAACAACAAAAAGCATTTTTATGCAATAGAAAAGTAAAAATTCTTCAGAAAATAATATAATTTACCAGGAAGATGGCTAGGAAATTCTTTAATAAGGCAAGAACCACAAAACTCAAAGAGGACTGGGATATTTACAAATCTCATAGAGAATACAAAAAAATCGTCAGAAAAAAACAGAGAGATGCATGGAGATCCTACTGCGAAGAAATCGAAGATTTCCCCCGGGCAGCGACGCTTCAAAAAGCTCTCTCAAAAGATCCACACCGAAGCATTGGTGCGCTAATCAAAGAGGATGGCACGAAAAGTGCCAACCTCGAAGATAGCATCAAACTTCTGCTGTCAATAAACTTCCATGACTCGGTCATCACACTTCCCTGACTCGATACAGGGCACAGGAAGAATACAATCCATCTGTCTGACGGTATCTATCCAGCCCTACTTCAGTGGGGTTTGAAAGAACGCACACCGCACCTAGTGGGTATATTCAGATCCTCATTGGCTCTGAGGTATATCCACAAAAAATGGAGAGAGGTAAAAGTGGTATTTATACCCAGATCTGGAAGGATGGATTACACACTATCCCACCGACCAATTAGTCTGACATCGTTTTCCATGAAGATATTAGAAAGGCTATGCGAAAGGTACATAAGGGATACGGTGATTACAATACCACTACACCCAAACCAACATGCATACACCCCAGACAGATCTACTGATTCAGCCCTTCATCTAGTTGCTGGCTGGATAGAAAGATCCCTGGACAATAAGGAGTCCGCCTTGGGTGTTTTCATAGACATAGAAGGTGCTTTTGATTAAACTACCTTCCCAAAAATAATACACTCACTAACCAACAGGAATGGGCCATAAATGATTAGTGGGTGGATACGTAACATGCTCTCAAAGAGTTGGGTAATTAAAACACCTTTCAAATGATGTATCGAATGAACCATTTTTGTATTTAAAAAATCATCTACGACACCAGCCTCACATAGATAACGCTAAGAATAAAAGGATTATCTGATAGAATACGCGTTTAAAAATAAAAATCAACTTTTTCCAGATGCCATAGAGTTACGAAATAATGAATAATATATACTGTATGTACATAGTAATTATTATCAGTTTAAAAATCCAAACGTGTTTAAGAACGGAAAAATATGGGAAACAAGTCATTCTTGTAATAAATGAATAACGAAATACAAATTATACGAATGAGTATCGATGGCAAAGGAATTTTAAAATCAGTAGGAAACTACCATAATTAGAAGTACTTAAATCAATTAATAATGATAAAAAAACATTTAGATACTTTTATCAGCGAGAAAACGATATTTTTAAAAACGCTTCGTGGTTTCTACGTTTCATGTTTGGAAACCAAGTCTGGAGAATTGTACTCTTTAGTAGTTCAGTCTATTTCTAAATAGTCACTAAATGACATAAGCTACACAGAAATTAGTGTTCATAATCGTATAATCGTTGTGACTGCTGATATAGTAAACAGATTACTAGCCCTAGAGAGACCATGTATTACATCCGGTCTAGTATCAGATCTAATAGAGGCCTCAAATAACAAGG
Organism: Psylliodes chrysocephalus; assembly: GCA_927349885.1. Lineage (NCBI taxonomy): Eukaryota > Metazoa > Arthropoda > Insecta > Coleoptera > Chrysomelidae > Psylliodes > Psylliodes chrysocephalus. The sequence goes on along the minus strand of OV651826.1, from coordinate 21,265,856 downwards.
TCTTACTATCTTACTAAGGTGACTCAATGGCCACAATAAGGCAAAAGTCATTTGCATTAATGATTTTTGCTTGGCAAGAAGGCAGCTGGACCTATTAGGGTTCGGTAAAGCTACGTTTTCCTAGCTGCGTCAAACGCCTGCGGTATACGCAGGGCGATTCACGCAGTGTGCGTTACGTGAACAGTGTTTTCCAACTTGGCGCAAATCAGTTGGAATTAAAACAATCCATTTTACAGTGCCTTAAGTACGTAGCCAAAGTAAGTTTTTTTATAACAAGGGAATTGAAAGGCTGCTTAAGTTATTTATTACTAACCACCAGTTCATCTTCAGCTGCAGAAAATCTTGATTGAGGTTCTTTGCCAGCCACATTTGTTAAATTTGTTAAATTCTTTATGACTGCTAATGCTAGTATTGTCCTGATAGTTACTATACGTTGTACATGAACGTAGATGTCTCCGTAGCTCTCGCTTGTTTATTTGCACCCCCTTGCTACTAGTTCTGTCTTTTTAATTTCCTTTCCATTTTCATCTAGCTTGGTTCTGAATTTCCAGACTGCATCGATTCTGGGCTGACCGATATCTTCTTCCACGGTCCAAGTCTTATTTCTGATTATATTATTTTGATCTGTTTTATCAGGTGTGTTATATCCATCTAGGCTGGTGAAGAATTCTATATGACCTTCGTGCTCTTCATTATGGAGTCGCTTTGGAAAGAAGGTTCTATTATTCTTTCTTAACCACGGTCTTCTTTCTTGTTCTGGCTCTGACCTACAATTTCTGGACAGGTGTCCTATTCTTCCATATTTTATGTTTCTGCTTAGAATACGACATTTTCTTTTTTAGAATCAATAACGTTTTTTTAGCTTTAATTCTTTGTCCAAAAGTATTTGCTTTACGAAGTTTAACGTCATATTTTCCCTTGCCAGGGTTTCTATGGCAGTAACTAAGTTATCATAACCTTGAGGTAGTGTTAGTAGTAGGTGGCATACTTTTTCTTGTTCTTCCATAGAGACTCCTGTCTCCTTTAATTTTTTTAATGTTTCGTCAAAATTTAAGAAATGGTCACTTAGTTTTGAATTTTCATCCAACTTCAGTTTAAAAAGTAGAGTTGAAGTACAACTCCCTTTCTCTGGTAGATGCCTTCCAACGTAGTCCACATTTGTTTTGTTGTAATTTTTTCATGTATAAGATCGAGAAAATCATCATTGATGGACCCGATTAATAGTGCCCTTCCTTTGGCATCTTTCTTTTCAAACTCATCTTTATTTTCTTCTAAGTATCACTTCTTAGTAAATCACCAAGTCCTTTAGCTTGGAAGATACTCTCTATTCTATACCTTTACTGTGTATACTTGGTTCCATCAAATGGGTTAAACGGTAAGTTTGTTTTTCTTCCATTGCACGTTTCTTCTTATGATATTTAATTGGATTGTCCTGGGCCCATAACCTGTTAAATGACTAATAACGCTCGGTTATTCTTGTTAACGAATCTTTTATTTAGCTAACGTAAACTGACAATACCAAAACAAAAAAAACATTGACAATATGACAACATGAAATTATATTTATATACAGGGTATTCCAACAATATTCAACTAAAAAACAAATTTCTTCCGCTTGATTGACTGCTGTCGAGTCAAAGCCGACGTTTCACGCAGCGGACTCCGTTCAATGCTGCGGAACACGCGCTGTAGGAAAACGGTCTGATTTAAACCATACAAGAGCAGTATTAGTCGTGTTACGCCTGTGTTGTACACAGTGCGAGATACGCAGGTAGGAAACGTGGCTTAAGCTCAAAGCTCAAGCTTACTGATTATGTGTTCTCTAATCTCTTGCCAAATAGTTTGTTATTTTTTAGTTATCCAATGCCTGTCGAGCAAAAGTTTTGCTTTTTTCAAACATATATTTGATACATACGATTCTTTTGAGATTCCCCATAAACTAATAATATTACGATTGTTTAAGCAATGGGTGAACATTCAAAGTCAAATAACAAAGCAATATTTTTTGTCAACCATTATTTTAATTAGTGACAGATGCGACTTTGCTATTTGTTTCCAAAGGATACTTGTTTAAATCTTGACGATTGCAAATTTTTTAAACCACTTTTTTAAAATTTGCTTATATTTTTAAAATTTGTTCAATCCCATCTAAGAACCACATTTAAAATTGTTTTCTAAAGTTTTTCCTTTTCTTATAATAGGGTTGAGACCTAGTTTCGTTCACCCTGTACAGCCGGCGCAACCTAAATGTCAACGCTCTTTGGTTGTCATGGAATTTTTTTACTGAAATTCATTACTGTAAGTCTAGTTTTGGCCAGTGGTGTTCCAAAGAGAGGGGAGACTATTAAGAACAAAAATATATTACTTTTATTAGTGCCGTTTTGTCGAATCGGTCTTATATACATTAAATGTGCAATAAAAAAATGAAAAAGATATAAAATTATAAAAACAGCCAGTATACACTTATTCTAGCAAAAGTATAATACCCCTATAGAGAGGGACATACCTAATTTAATTTGAACTTTTTATTATGGTCATATGTAATGGGTTAGAAATAAAACAAAAATAACTGGTTAAACACCTATATAAAATTAATTTTAAAATATATGTCTATTGGTAAAAAAATACCCTTTGCTTGACGTCAATGTGCAATAAAAAACCTACTATAGATATTAGAATAAAATATAGAAGTGCATCGTTCCTATTAAATAAAACATGCAACGTTTTCTGAATGTAATACCAAAACAAATCAATTATACACTCCAGTCTGCTATCTTTGTAGATACTTCAAAGAGAATAAACAAGGCGACGTGGTAAACAAAAAACAAGTAACAATTGAAAGCCAGTTGAATAAATCTGGGGATGAAATTAATTCAGTTAAATAGCCTGGAATGTAGATCAAACTTAATTAGCTGCTGATGAAAATCAATTTGACTTTCGCTTATGATTAGGTCATAGGTTACGGATGAAAACCTACGTATATTACAATGATTAATTTCTATACAGAAGGTTTTAGTTGTCCATACAGGTTAAACTATAGTGAAAAAAACAAAGAGAATAGAGGGTCCAGAGGGAAAACCCGATAAGTAAGTAAATTTAATTATGAAGATATTGGCGTTTAAATATTTGGTCTAACTCGGGTTAACCCCAGAACCCATCAAACGCTTCTTCTAGTTGTTATATTGTTCTGTGTCAGTCTGTCTATGTCATCAGTCTGCTGTCAAATGTCAAAATTAGGTACGCTTGTCATCTGTTGTACCGCTAAAAACTAAGTATAATTTCCTAATTTAGTTTAATTCATCACTAATGTTATATCTTTAATAAGATTAATTGGGGTTCGGTGCCTTTACCGCCCTTGTCGAAGGTATCTTAGAAGTAAGTTTTATCATGTTCAAAAATTCTAATTTGGTAACGCCTTCTAGGACGGCTTTGTTAAGCCGAAAGCGCTCAGCCTAAAGATTAATAAAAATTTCCAATTTTTTACACACTCATGTACTTATTCCACTTATATTTCACTAGTAGTGTGTACACCTCTCCCAGTCTACTTATATATTTAAAGTAAATATTATAACGATTAAACAGATGAGCTTTAGTTTTTTCTAAATTGGCGTTTGCTTTAGATATAACCAAATTAAGACAATAAGGCCACAAACTTATTGGATTTTCTCTCTAGTGATTATTATTAAAGAATTCTGAAGAGTGTCTTGTAATGATACAATGACCAAAAACTTAGTTGCGCTTGAACCTGCCAGTTTTCCAAAAATTACAAATAAATGTAAACTATATCCAAATTCAAGATTCATTATTTTTCTTTCTCCATAATTCTCTATTAGGTTTGTAATAGTATATTACATATCGAGAGGGGAAGTGCCCTATTACAGCCAAGTGTCAAGGTAGATTAACGAGGTGTGAAGCATCGATGAAAGAATGAGTTCTACGAGGTATGTATACGATTTTACTCACAATCTGCTATAAGTAATTTTATAATTATAATACTTATAATTTTTATATAACAATGTACTGGATATATCGCAAAAATGATTTCTTAAAATTCTCCTTGGAAAACATAGAAGGTATCCCAGTGATCTGCTTGTATCAAAATCTGAAATTATGGATATGAGGCAACTTTATTTCTTAGAAGTTGTTGAAAGAGAATTCACTCTAAAATCTGAATTACAAATTCGGAATCATATTTATGAAACGAGAAATAGACAGACATATTTAACACCTCTTATGTCAATAGGACAGAGAAGATTTCTATATCTTGGACCAAAATTATATAACGCATTACATGAAATTATAAAAACTCAAACTTCATTTAATATTTTTAAAAGGAATCGAAAAATATATACTAAAACTATACCCAAAATACAAAGACACAGATTAATTGAAAACTAAATAAAAGTAGTAGATCATAAAAAAATACCGCCTATTTTTTTAAATGCCTTTAATGTTTTTAATAAATCGCTTTATCCATGTCTTTCTGTTTGTTATTTTTGATATAAATTTACTTAGTCATAATTTTAATTTTTAGTTTGTATTGGTTTTTAATCTTTTTACTTTCATATTATTTAATTATTCATGTTACTTAGATTTATTATTCGCACCTTTTTTGATATATTGTGAATAAATTATTATTATTATAAGATTCAAATAATAATAATAATAATATTGGTAGTAATTTATATCATAATTTGATAAAAATGTTTAAGGAGACCGTTGGTAGGTAATATACCAAGTTGAACGGCTCTTTTAATAATAAAATTGTCTTTATATACTTACAAATATGGCCGATAGTTAACTTGAATGTACCCCACCAGAGCTGTGAGTATCTACAAAAAACTACTTGAGACATGATTTTGGAAAAAGCAGAGAAATATATGAAAACGCTTACGAAGCATATTAAGTGACATTTCCTAAAGTAGGTAACTAAAGTAATCAAGACTAGCTTACCGACTGTTTCTAAGGATTTAAAACCACTAACCGATTGTGAGTAAAACAATTTTTCAAAAATTCAAAGAAATCGAAAAGTTGTAACGGTCTTTGCTTTACAAAGAAAAAAAAAAGAAAGAAGGGGAGTACTAGTTTTTGATGTAGTATTAAAATTTATTACTTTAGAATATAAGATTTATACTTCAGATACTCAGGCGTCAGTCGTGGAACACCCGATACAAATTGATGTTATGATTAAAAATGGCAGATTACACTCTGGCTCGAATGGCGCCTGAAAATTATATGTACGCCTAGTTTTCAACGGGTCTATGGTTTCCTTGCTTTTCATCCAATTTCAAAGGGTCTTTAGAATTATTAATTAGTCCAATATTATTAATTTCAGTTGTTTACTGCTCTTGAATTGCGACATTGAAGTCTCTTGAAGATGTTTATAATCAAAAAATTAAAGGAAAATTATAATTGTTTCGGGGAATTCAAATGAAAGAATTTTGCAGAATACGCTAATATTAATTTGATTAGATTGTACCGTGGGTGTATTAGTATCATTCCCGAGGGAAGAAAACGGAGACATATTTGATAACTGAAAGAGTTGTTGAAGCAAATTAACTTCATTAGTGAATTAATACATTAGACTAATTACATTAACTGAAAATAAAATAGTTTGATAACGAATGCTTGTTTATATTTTCAGTTTAAGCTGGTGCATATGTCGCAGGCATATTAAATAATTCAGCTTTTTGCAAAGCATTTTAAACAAAAGGATAAATTTCTACAAAAAATCTATCCGTTTTCATTTATTTTGTAAAAGGCCTAAGCGGAGCGAGTCACATCAAATGACCAGTCAGATTGCATAAAACAATATTATGCGTAGGCATGTTAACTAATTTGACATTTTCCACAAAAACTAGATATACAGGGTGTCCCAAATTGTCGTACCCATGCTATAACTTCTAAACCATGCAATATAATCGAACTGAACAAAAGTCATTCATTATAATTAATGACCCACCCTCAAGAACTACCCCCTGGAACAATCCCCCCAAGAATTATTAACGACACCCTAATTTTTTTTCTGCTCATTTTTGCAGTCGCTACTTTTCTCTGTACAACTGTTTTTAAACTTATGAAATCGCTCCATAAATAAGTGAGATTCGTTTTTTTTATTTTCATCAAGTTGCTTGCTGTCAAATTCATGGTAAGTTTTCTAGCGCCGAGTCTAGCGCATTATAAACAATATTATATCAATCTGTCTCTTGTCAAACAGAAATGCAGCTTAAATACTCAATAAAATTAGCACTTGATAACGTTTGCAATAAAGAGTTTGACAAGTCCTAACAAATTATTTCAAAATGCCTACTGTGTTTAGTTCCAACGAGTACACCGATATGATAAATATTTACGGCGAATGTCGCAAGAATTCAAGACAAGCTAGACAATTATACTATGAACGTTTTCCGAATAGAACAATTCCCTCAGTTAGAACGTTTTCTAATTTAGAAAGAAGTCTTAGACAAGGACATTTTCCTGAGGGTAAACATCATGGAGAACACAACAGAATGATCAGAAATGAAGAAAATATTATACACGTTTTGGCTTAAGTTCATGTAAATCCACATGTTTCTATCAGAGATTAGGCACTCGAAATTGGAATAAGCAAAAGTAGCATCCAAAGAATATTAAAAGACAATAAATATCCTTATAAAATACAGTTGGTTCAAGGTACACCCTAATGATCTTGAAAGACGCTTATACTTTCTCGCTAGAATGTAGGTGAAACTAAATGACGATGCCACATTCTTAGATAAAATATTATGAAGCGACGAATCACGTTTCCATAATAATGGTGTATTAAATCGTTACAATTCAAAATTACTGGTCCACAACAAATCCCCACTGGGTAAGAGAAACAAAGTTTCAAAATATTTGGGGCATAAACGTATTGAACAAACAATGGTAGGATTATAGGTCCTCATTTTTATGCATACACTCTAACGGGAATAGGATATCGTGATTTTTTAATCAATACCGTTCTTGATTTGTTGGAAGATGTTCCTCTTAATCAAAGACGTGATATATGTGGTGGCAGCAAGATGGTGCACCAGCTCATAATGCACAAATTGTGAGCCAATATTTGGCAAACACTTATGGAAATCGTGTTATATCCACGCATTCTCCAATTATTCAGTGGCCGGCTAGGTCACCTGATTTGTCGTCTCTAGATTTTTTTTTCTGGGGTACTATAAAGGACGTAGTATACGAAACAAAACCAGAGGACTTAGAAGTTTTAAAAAATAGAATCAGACATGCTTGTAACAGATTTACACCGGCCATGATTCGAGCTGCCTGTACTAGAAATTTATTGTTAAGATTTGACAAATGTGTGGAAGTGGGAGGTGGGCAATTTGAGCACTTATTATAAGTTATTACTACTCTTTGTCTGTTGATATTTATTTCTTGTCTTCTCCTTCTCTTGTTTCAATGCATTTTTTTAATTATGTGTCACCTAATAAAGTATTTTTTATCATCAACTTGACATACAGTTTTATTTAATTTCTCACTTATTTATGGAGCGATTTCAAAATTTTAAAAACAGTTGTATAGAGAAAAGTAGTGACTACAAGAATGAGCAAAAAAAATAGGGTGTCGTTAATAATTTTTGAGGGGGTTGTTCCAGGGGGGTAGTTTTTGAGGGTGGGTCGCCAAATTTTTATTTTTTTCAAAGTTCACCGCCAATTATAATGGATGACTTTTGTCCGGTTCGATTATCTTGCAAGATTTAGAAGTTATAACCTGGGTAAAACAATTTGGGACACCCGTTATATTTACTATATTTACTAAAATACTCGAGAGGAACTAATATTAAAAAAAAAATTGAAATGAAAGACATAATTTGTTCGAAAAAAAAAAAACATGTGTAAAATAATTATTAAAATGTAAACACATGGTAACTATATTACGTATATAAGTAAAAATTCCATGTATTATTGCCGTGACATTTCCGACAAGTATTTCTTCGTTATTTGATGCGTTAGACATTTTGAAAAGTGACGAGGTAGATTCATAGGTTTGTTATCATTATCATAACTTTTTATTTTGCCATTTTCCAAAATAAATGAAAAAGAGGCTTTTATGGAGAAAATTGTTCTTTTGTTTAAAATGCCCAGTCTTTTTACAAATATTTCGGATATTGACGGTCGCTTTAAAATTTAATTATGAATTGGTTTTCTCTCTTAATTCTTTCAGCTTTAAGATATAAATATAGAAATTAAATTATTTGAAATTGTAGATATTTTTAACTTAACCGGTACATTTTGGATCAAATGTACAAAGTTTCATATGAACAGTAAATAATATAATAAAACGTTTCTAATCAAAACAAATTGCTAGGTGGTAAAATGCTTTCACATAATATACACACGTGTGAGCTAGACGAAGATCAAGTTATCGACCCGTGTTTGTTTTTGTGGCATCTGAGAGTTACACGTTGTGTTTTTCATACACTTTACAAACAAAAAATATAAACTTCCTGAACCATATTTATTTGGAATTATGTACAATATTATTTTGAAAAACTAAAAAAAAAGTGATTCTTAAAAACAAATTTTTGTAGATACAAATGCAATTTAATTTCTACAGAAATTTTGGATTTTCACTGTTAACTTTAACATGTTCGATTGGTCCATGGGATCAAAATTTTTTGGATGCTTATTCTAATGGTCTTTCATTGGCCCAAATATGTTTTAATATAATAAAGGAAAGAACATAATGGTCTAAAAGTAACATACTATAGTTTGTTCTTCTTATATTGTTCTTCAATGTTTCCACAAATTTGACTGGCCAGAAAAATTAACGCACCACTAAATTATTTCGAATTATTTTTCAAAATTCATATAAAAATGAAAATATTTATTTTTATTTTAAACTGCCATAGTACACACATTCTAAATTTATACAGTCAGTTTTTTTTATCGAAGTTTATTTACCTTATCTTTATTTTGTTGGAATTCAGATAAAATTTGAATTAACATAGGTACCTCTTTTTCTTTAGGTTTTATTGCTAAAATTTATCATTTGCACTGAAAATTTACATTTGTGAGGTACAGTGAAGTAAAGTGTTTATTATGGAACGCCAATCTAGAAATTTGACCGCCGAAGAGTGTGCCCAGGCAGTCATTTTACTGGAAGAGGGATGGAGCTTTCGCAGAATTGGACAGAGATTTGTTGTATCGCATACATCCGTTTCCCGTATGATCGAACGTTATAGGGAGACAGGTCAGCACTTAAGAAGTGGTCAAGGCAAACATCGCATAACTACGCAAGTTCAAGACCGTTTTTTAAGAGTCTCTGCTTTAAGACAACGGTTTGTGACAGGAAGATTGCTGCAAACACCGCTACAGGAAGCAGATGGACTCAGAATTTCAACTGATACTGTTCGTCGACGCCTAGCTGAATCTGATCTGATACCAAGAATCCCAGCGCGGGGACCACCTTTGACCCCAGAGCATCATAGAGCAAGGTTACATTTTGGGCTGATGAAGATTGGGAAAGAGTTCTTTGGATGAAAGATGAAAGCACTGCTCGTACTGACTTGGTGGTTATTAATAATGGTAGTTTAACAGCAGATAGGTACATAAGGGAGATCCTGCAAGAACATGTGATACCATTTGGCCCTTACATTGGTGAGAATTTTTTGTTTCAGCAAGATAATGCTAGACCACATGTTGCTCAGATTGTGCAAAATTATTTTAATGAGGTTGGAATTGAAACAATGGATTGGCCGGCAAACAGTCCTGATCTTAACCCAATTGAGAATATTTGGGACATGATCTACCGCCATTTTCAAGAACTTCCTAATACTCCTAACACTTTGAATGGGCTTACTGGAGGCATTTAGGTCTCATTAGGCCCATTGTTCATCCTCTTGAGATGATAGGCACCTCCTAGCTCGTGAGCCAGCCTACAGATTTAATGTAGTTGACAACGTCGCCAAGAGGTGCTTCTCTTATATCGGCCGGTGTTAGCCGATACTCGCCGAACACAAATCTTCTAATAAATTAGAGCGTCGAGCAATCGTAAAGGATATGCTCGATGGTCTGATCTTCTTGTTCGCAGAGTGCGGATTCTGACAGCCCCATGATATGGAGATGATTTCGTATTTGGCGATGACCAGTCAGAATGCCCGTGACTAGGCGCAGATTATGTCTAGTCATAGTTAAGTATTTGTTTGCTGCAGTGTTGTCAGGATAACTTAAGAGATCCCTGGCAACTCTGCAGTTTCTTGTTCCATCCCATCTTTCCTTAAATTTCACAAGAGAATGTTCTTTGATTAGGTCTGTCACTACCGATTTTGTCAGGCCAATAGAAGGGCCAGGTCCAAAAAGTATTTGGTTAGCTGCTTTCTTGGCTAGTGAACCGATGTGGCGTGACCTTTGATCCATCTTAAGGTGACCACATTGTTGATGGATACTTCGGCCAAAGCTTCGTGACATTCCAGTACTAACCCTGAATAAATTCGTGGTCTTTTCAGGGTGAGTAGTGCTTGTCTGCTATCTGTATAGATGACCTTCCAGTGATATTGTTTCTAGTTATATCTTTTGCTGCTATGAGAATCCCCGTTAGCTCTGGTTGAACTACACTGGCACTATTGCTCACAGCCCATGTTGTTTATGTTTAAGAATCTAGAGTATATTCCACATACTGAGCCTTATTTTGTTTTAGAACCGTCGGTGTAGTGCCACTTCCGGCTCTATTTGTTCTATTATAACTTTATATGGCTTATGGAAGATATAACTCGGTGAGATGGAGTCCATGTTCGCTTGAAGCAATGGGAGCGTATCGAGCGCCTTCTTCCAAAAGCGACGTCTCGCCTCACCAGATGTTTCATTGCGGTAAGAGTAACCTCCTTGATGTAAATATCAAGGGGAGTGAGACTAAGAATGATTTGAATGGCTCTGGTCGGTGTTGTTTTCATGGCTTCTGTTATGTTGAGACATGATATTCTTTGAATTTGTTCTAGTTTACGGATAGCTGTTAATTTTTGGGTTTTTGGGTACCCAGACAACTGCACCGTATGTTAGCATAGGTCTTATGATAGCCGTGTAAGTCCCACGGGACGGCGGCATTATTCATGAGCAATGTATGCTCTTTTAACTCTGTTTTCTAAATGTGAGTTCCATGTTAACTTGCTGTTAAAGATGAGACCTAGGTACTTCACCTTTGTTGCAAAGTTTAGTTTAGTGTTTAGGAGTTCTGGAGGTTTTAATTCCATTTTTATCCTTTTCCTTGTGAAAAGGACCATTTCTGTCTTCTTAGGATTGATAGACAGTGAATGGTCCTTGTGCCACTGTTCGATAATTTTTAGAGTCACTTGCATTCTTTCGTGTAGAGTATGTTCTCAAAATTCCCTGTTTGCAGAATGACCAGGTCATCTGCCAGGTCAGCGCCTAGATAGCCGCTCCAAGGAAAAAGACAAATACTTATAAAATTCAAGTTGTTTTTTTAGACTGAACATAAACATTAGTGAAGCGAAATTCTTTTTCCTGACATCAAAATTATTCATTATTCATAGTGAGATTAAATCAGCTTTGAGAGTAAATTTATAATTCATATCAAAAACTGGTATTAATTTAATATCAATATACAGTGTGTTTCGCATAAGTACCGCTACAAACACCCCAAAAATGATTTAAGCAACCTACCTTTATAAGTAGGTAATTAATTTAATGAAAGAAGACATATAAACTCACCGGCAGAATTAACCGCCCACCCAATGTAAAAACACTAACATTAAACAAGCCAAATTGGAACCAAATTACTAATAAAAAGCGAAAGAATGACAGCACTGACAGCTAAACATTTATTTACTGTCAAAATGTCACGTCATATTAATTAATGTCAAAAAGTGACGAAAATCTCCGAAAATTTCAGAAATAAATAAAAATAATTGGGTGGGCGGTTAATTCTGCCGGTGAGTGTATAATACTGCCCAAGAAGACTAACAAAAAAGTTTTAAAAAGTGATCAAAATTAAAAAGGAATTATATTTATTGCACACTGTCATATTAATGGTGAAAATAAATTGTTGATAAAAATGAAGAGAGTGATTGGTGGTCTACTTAAAGCTTATAAAACACCTTGTAATGTCACACACGAGCAATAATTTATTTAATTCAAATATAAATAGATGTATTCGTTTAGTGACGTTTCTTGGACGCTTTATAGGTTTGTTTTTTTGCAAGCGATTAGCTCTAATTAAATAATTAATAATAAATTTCAACTGAAACTTAACATACAGACGTAAACATTTTTTTTTAATGTAAATTTAAAAACACGTATCGCATATTGTGTATTAAAGATGATTATTGTATTATTAGTAGTAATAGTAAGTAAGTAAGTAAGTAAGTAAGTAAGTAAGTAAGTAAGTAAGTAAGTAAGTAAGTAAGTAAGTAAGTAAGTAAGTAAGTAAGTAAGTAAGTAAGTAATAAGTTAAGGCCGCTTATTTAATATTATTTTTTACGAATGATAATTTAAAACAATAAAATTAAAAAGTACATACATTATTCAGACTTATTATTTTGTATATTTTTTATTATTATAAAATACACACTTTTAATCTAAATTACGAGGATGGGATCTATAATTTACAGCCTAAGAGAAAATCATTATATTTTTCGACTTAGTCACGTTGTTGCTGAATCTGAATACACTTCGCCTAACAAAATTCAAGGCCTTGTATGCCGATGTGTCCAGCTCTTCAATAAAGGCCTTTGTGCTGGAAATAACTACCAAATCGGACGCATATTTTTTGGAAATAAACTGATGTCCCAGGACACTAAGTATGGCGAGTAGGGTACAAGGGGCAGTAATTCAAAGCCCTGTTCATTCATTTTAGCCATCGCAATAATGCTCTGATGACACGACACATTAGCCTGATGGAACAAATCCTTTTTTTACGATAATCCAGCCTTTTCTCCAGAATTTTCTGTTGCAGCTGATCAAGCAAGTTAGCATAACATTGTCCATTTATTGTTTTATCCTTTTAAACAATAAAAATAATCCCTTTGCATCCCAAAATACCGATGCAATAACCTTTTCGGTCGATAGAAACTTTTTCGTCTTCTTTGACACTGCCATCTTGTCCATAGTTATTCATCTGCGTAGTCTTTTGGATTGCTCTTAAATATCAACAAACACTCTTCTGAAACGTTCATATAAATGAGTTTTTGCCCCGATGTGAGCAATCGCAATATGTCATGACTTCGGTCTTTTGAAATCCCAACAGCCTCAGCTATTTCCATCAACTTTAGTCAAAACAATTTTATGGACCTTGAGGACCATATTTTCCGTCGTAGCAGATTTAGGCCTACCTGAGCGCTCTGCATATTTAGTGCTTGTACGGTCACGTTTAAGATTTGCAATCCAAGTTTTGACCATAGAAAATGATGGAACAGACTCGCCTAAAATAGAAGCCAGCTCAGCTTTAATTTCCGTGAAACTTAAACCCTTAATATGAAAATATTTTATGAAAACTCGTACTTCGAGCTTCTTCATTATTTAAAAAACCCGGGATGAATAAAAGGCTGAATGCTGAAAGGCAATAAATGATCGTTCTAAGGAGTGATCCACAAAAATTGTTTCTAAAGTAGGCGTATGTCGAGCGTAAAATTATTCTTCTTTTTAACTGTCAATTTTGATTTAATTCAGAGCCGCGCGTAATTATAACGAACATGACTCGAATCTGTCTTTGTCGTGGCCTTTTTTGTGAAACACTCTATATTTAATAGTTGCGTTATAACAAGATATTACTTAATGTATATTTATAAAGTTCATGTATATAATTTACGATGCCAAACACATTTTTAATTTATATTTGTGCATGCAAGTTGAGACAAAAATTTCGATATTTTGTCTAATTTTCTAGATACCGATAATTATAAATACCTCGATAAATACAGTATATTAATTTTGTTTTGTGTATTTGTCACGTTGGTTTGAAACCATTAAAGATTTGTGTCAAAGCTATACATAATGTATGTATGGAATAAATTAACTTTAATTTAAAATTGACAGTATGAAAATATTACCTCCTTTTCACCTACTCTGAATTATGATTATCCTTCGAAAGTTTTAAATTACAAAGGGGGTCGTGCAGCATCTCGTTCTTAAGGGAGTTGAATTATCTTTATAGCAATATATCGTTTTTTAAAATTTGGTGCATAAGTGAGAAAATTAATTTTGCCTATTGTACAACCCGTCTTATAAGTTAAAAATGCTATGTAACATCGTCTTTTTGGTATCAAATATACATGTCTATATCATGTAGGTAATAACTAACATTGGGGAAAAGTCTTAAATGTAGTCACTACATAATAATTCAAAAAAACCTAAATTAATAATATTATTAACTGTGCCTTACGGGCAGTATCCTGGTTTAGCATGTTCACTATTGTGTATCGATATCTGCAGTCAAGCCAGGCTGAGCGGAGTTAGTAGTTGGATGAGTGACCATCCCAATGAAAGTCAGCGTACGTCCGAATAAAGTGCTCCCGTAGTTGCATACCACAGCGGGCAGGCGTTATATCAATGAGTACGAGGTATATCGTGGGGTGCGTCATCTTTCGGAGGAGATGTAAAGCCGTTGGTCCCGAATCCCGAATCCATGGATGTTGGAATACCAGAGGATTCGGCTTTCTTGTATTTGGTGGTAGCGTACTCACCATCGTAATTGGAAATAGGCCGATGTTAAATAAATTAATAAAAAAATGCCTTCAAAAACGTAAGTAGAGATGGAATAAAATTATTTCAAATTACTGTCACTTTATTATAAGTTGCTGAAACACGTCAACGTATTTAATAAGATTTCTCCAAAACTCAAAGAATATAATATATTTTAATTGTGCCTCCAATCACAAATAAGAGGCTACTCATGATCATTTTGAACATTTAATTCAATTGTAAAATAAATTCTAAATATTATGTGACATTCTTTGTTTAATTTTAGGTAAAGTTTTGAGGTGTGTAAAATTTTATATTAAAAAGTGAGAAACTGACAATAAATCAGTTTACAATTGTCTTTGAAACCAGTAATTTAGCAAAATATATAAAACAAATACCTAAGCCGAGTTTACAAGATATTTCTGTCCGCAGTCGGCGACGTATTATTCTATTTCTGTCTATTCAATAGCATTGTGTTTCTATATCGTTCTCCTGGAGTCAGTATTAGAAAGTTACCGTACTGTATAAATAAATGATGTTATTAAAATGTGTTTAACAAACTTATGAGTCGAAGGGGACATGGAACATTTACAGAAATCCAAATTTTAATGCAGATTGTCTCAAAAGAAACGCTGGATTCGAGGGGTAAACCGCAGAGGAACTTCGAGGAGTTTACAGGTTTAAAGAAATATAAGAATTTGAAAGAAATTACGGAAATTGCAGAAGAATTGAGAGAGAAAAATAATTGCGGCCAACAAAATTAGACGAGACAAGAGTTAAATAATACAAATACATAAATCTCTATTTTCACAAATCAGAATCTCTAAGTTATCAATACATTTTGTAATAGCTATTATCTTGTTTGTTTTGTAAATCCGGAAATGATTTTATATGGTTAATGTTGCTCTAACTAATTGAATTATATCAATATCTTATCGTTATCGGTAGGAACCAAAACCTATTATTTGGCTGGCATACTAAATTTTAGGGATTTATTGCTTTCGCTTAATTAATAAAAGTTAGTAGGTGCACTTTTTTACTATCATCAGTTATAATATATTTGTCAAATTTATTTATTTGGTTTGTCAACAAAAATGTACACTGCACTTTTCTTTCTTATATGGGACTTCAAGTTCTACATGAGGGTTAATTTCTATGCTTCAACTACAACCATGTTAATAATATACGGTATGGCTCAAAAATGAATGAAAAAATTAATTGAGCTTCTGTCATTAATTTTTTTCTTAATTTAAATTAGAATTTAAATAGAATAATATATAAATATTCATATATTTCTTTCATAGTTATTTCAATTCTATTTAAATTACATTAATATTATGCCTATTTCTACACGTTTTGTGATCTACACTACTTTTTAAATAGCCCCATAAAAAGAAATTAAGAAGAGTTAAATCTGGTGACTTAGGTGGCCATTCGCGTGATCCTCTTCGGCCAATCCACCTATCTTTAAAGACGTTGTCCAAGTAGTTTCTTAACAAGCCAGCATAGTATGGGGAGAACACAATCTTGCTGCAGCCATAAATGATTTCTGTTTGGAAACAACCTATTCAGTTCGGTTAGCAAGATATGTTACAGAAATTCTAAATATCGAAGACCTGTAAAGGTTTTAACGAAAAAGTATGATTCTATAATCATATTATCTATTATTCTCTATTTCTCCTGGTATTGAGCATACTCCTGCATCCAATGTAGAATTTTCGTAGCCCAATACCGACATGTCTAACGATTTACATGACAGCGGGACCTGATGGTATAATCCCGGCACTTCTATAAAAGAGCAAGGAAGTACTGGAGGGACCACTGTATAAACTATTTCGAGCTAGCATAGCCCTCGGATATGTTTCACAAAGCTGGAGGTTGTATTCTTTCCCAAACCTGGAAAAGCGTCTTACGCAGAGACCAAATATTTCAGACCAATCAGACTAACATAATTTCTTTTAAAAACCTTGAAGAAATTGATCGATAGATATATATATGGGACGATGTTCTACGGGATAACCCGATATTCGCCTACCAATCTGCAAAGTCTTGCAATGCATCCATACATAGGCTAGCTCAAAAGGCTGTACAAGCATTGGAAAGCAAATAAATAGCACTAGAAGTATTCCTGGACATCGAAGGAGCATTTGATTCGGCTAGGACAATTCAATACTGGGATCTATACTTAGGTTGAGTTATGCCTAATCGTAGAAACCATTACCAATAATCTTTTTAACACTCATTAATCTAAGAAGATTTTAAATGTTAAAATATTAGGCACAGTTTGAGTTTAATTCGTGTCTTTATTTAAAACGGTTCGACTATCAATTCTTGTAAATGCCGTTTAGTGACCCTTTAATTATTTTCGAAAAATTTCGTAAATTTCGCCAACTTAAATGGGAAAAATGAGCTGCCAAACTGTTTAACATCCATGCATATGCAAATGAAATGTCTGTTTCCGTTGCCTTTTGCTTGTTAAAAGACGAAAGTATACAAGTTACTTGAAACTGCAATGTGTGCAACTTATAAAGAAAGAGATTGACGGCATGGGATTTATCCTGAATTAAAAATTATTAACAAAAAAGCAACTAATAAATGAAATAATAAGTACCTATCTTAATTTTATAATCTCTAGTAAAAATAAATGACCACTTGCAAATATTTCGTTTTAATTAAGATACACACTGTATGAGATAAGTAAAATATACAGCATAATTTCCTCGCGGCGAAACTGATCGTTATAATTTTTTAAAGGCGGATTTGGTGGAATTAGTCTGTCCTCAACAATCCATAATGGAGATATAAATATTATAAACCGTATTAACTTTATTGTGAAAGTATTTTAAGAATTTTTTTAAACTTGTCTAATATTTTTCACCTGGAATATAACAAACCAAGGTACAGATCTATTCTTTGTATCGTACTTATAATAATTCCGAATAAATAACTGAGTAGATTCCTGAATTATCAGCAAAAATTATGGTAACTACTGTAAACAACGATAATTAAAGTTTTAATCAAACAACAAAAAATTGTAACAAAATATAAATATAAACTACATGCACTTTGCGCTTTTTTCAATGTGCGCTTTCTTCCATGTGCGCTTTTATACCCGTGAGCTTTTTTCCGTGTGCGGTTTTTTCCGTGTGCGCATATTTCCTCGTGCGGTTATTTCCTGTGCGCTTATATGTCTGTGCGCTTTTTTCTGTGCGCATATTTCCTGTGCGCTTATTTCCTTTGCGCTTTTTTCCGGTCACCTTAATTCAGATAGATACGTGACCCTTAAGAATAAATGTAACTTTATCCAAAAGAAGAACTTTATTAAAAATATTGGACTTATGTTCTTTTTTCCATCAAAATCTCTAAAAAAAAAATGTTTATCCAAATCATCTTCTAGAAGCTCCAGAACTAAAGTAGCTTTATAGGGATCCTACTTGTCTGTTTTTTAGCGATCTAAAAACTGTCGAATGGTTTATGTTATAATCTAATGGTACTTGCCATGAACTGATAAGTAGCTAATAGAACAGCTAGCTTCTTGTTTTCTATTCGTTTTCTTACTGCCTCTAATAGAGGTCTCTTACATGGCCCGTTTCTCTGAATTCCTCCTCAATTTTGTTTACGGTGGATTGCGAAATTAGTTCTAGGTTGGGATATTTATTGTTCAATTCTTGAACATAGCACAAACCTGTATGTGTTCTTGTTTTGTTTACACATCCAATCATTATCAGAGTTTCAGTTCTCAGCAAGATTCATTTTAATAAAAAGACTTTTTGAATACAATGTAAACACATGTAAATCACTGCAACCTTTTCGCTTTGGCAACATGGCAACTGGTTTTTAATCTGATTTGAAGGACGATAAAGGATTCTATTTTAATACTGAAAACTCCTTTTAATAGTTATATTACTCAAATAGTTTATTATTATCAAAACAATGTACAATGCTTATAAACAATAACAAACTGATATAACTCGAGATAGCATGGAATATTTATTTAGTATGGCACAGTGGCATCTCTCATCGAAAATAATTTAAAAAATAGTACATTTTCTAAAAATATTTTTATAATTTGATGTAGCTGTGTCCTATATTTGTACAATACTTATGAATTAACAGTTTTATTAGATGGGAATAGCTTGTAGTTATGCAGAAGAATTTTTTAAGATAACTATTTCATTTCATTTATTGACTCGAGTTCATAAACCTGTCAATAGTCACCGTAATATGTTGAAATAATATATTTACTCTTCTACAAGTGCAATTGTGTCAATTTTACGCCCGCTATTTGTCCTCTACAAATGCATTGGCTTTGATGCATATTCACAAGATTAATTTAATATCTTTATAAAAAGAAAATGAAACAGGTGTTTATTCTTTAATTAAATAATCACTTAATGAATTTTATTAAATTAGCTTTGAAAACATGTTTAACTCGGCTCTACCCCAAGATTAAAGCTTGAGTGCGCCACTGGCGATAGGGCTACAAATTAAACTTTGAACGCTGAACTTATTATACGTATGCGAAAATATTGTTTTATTTTATTTTACGAATGCAGTAACATCTTCAATCTGGCAACGCAGCAAAAATTCGTTCGCTTTCGTTATGAAATGAACTGTTAATTTAAATGGAAAATACGTTTTCCCGCAAATTGTCAATGCACATGTACCAATATATTTTTATATATAGCTACGTCAGTATATTTATTGCATTTCCTTTTTATATAATGTTACAGCATAGTAAACGTAGTAAAAATGATTCAAGTTTAACGAGTTTCACTTTACAACTATTTTACGAAAATTGGCAAAACAACTATATGCAATTAGTTTTTTGAAATGACGAGCAATAAAAATGTTGGGTGAAAAATATACAAGGAATATCTTTATCTTGTATGGTGCACAATGGCTGTAATTAGGCCTAAATGTATTGGGGCCACATATACATTTTCAAATTTAGACACATGGTGTCAACCAGAACCAACAATTTATGTTAATGTAGGTACATTAAAAATAGAAAAACTAATATTCTTAGAGCCTCTACAAAATCCAAACCAAAAAAATCGTGGGGATTAAGATCGGGAAATTGCATAGGGTCATTTTCCTAGACACCGTTCGAATTACAATGCACAGTCTTAATAAATTCCGCAGTTGAATAAAAACTAACTACTTAAATCGATAACATTATAAAGCTTCAAATCAAGGGAATATGTTTGCTAACCTTCAATATAAACCCGGTAGGTCTTAACTTAGAAAAACGAGTGCTGTAATCGTAGCAAAATCGTCTGGAAACAATAATGTTTGGTTTTGTGTATGTTTAGCAAGAAACTATAAATATATTAAAGAGGGCAAAGGCATAAGACTAAGAGCCAATTGTCTGACTATTAGTGGTTGGCAATGATCTCTGTTTCTAACTCAAGTAATTATTCAAGCTTAAATATTCTTGCAGTGATTTACGAACAAAAAAAATCAATGTTAAAACACTGAAAAACATATAAATAACTAAATTTGTCACTATTTTCAATTGACACAACCAACTGTATATTTATTTCCTATTAAAATTATTTTATCATATTATATGCATTACTATAGGCTAATCTATAACAGCAAAATCAACAAAGGAAATGCAAATCTTATCAACTTTGTTAAACCTGTTTTGTCAATAAATACAGGTGTCTTTTGTTCGCCAAAAAAGGTTTTTCATAAATACTGGATTTGGTTATGAAAACTGGCATCTAATACGAGATACTGAAATGAAAAATATCTTCACCAATTTCTTCAAAACATGCCATTCCAATTTTCCAGCATACAAGTTTATCTTCCCTCACTGGTAAGGCTAAGGAACGCCAATTCAAAGTGGAAATTAATGAAGAAACCTTCAACCGACTACCAGTACTATCAGCAGTACCGCAGGCAACAGGAAAGCATACTAGGACCACTTTTATAGCTACTTTAGACAAATTATTTACCTATAACAGCAGCAAAAAGTGATACTACCATCAGATACTACCATCTTTGCAACTCATGAAAATCCGGTAATAGCTTCCATCTAACCTACAACATCACCTAAACCTACTAGAGACTTAGTTAAGCAAATTGAAGATGAAATTGAACGAATCCATATCATTACACCTAACCTTAATCAAAACAATATTCCCCGAAGTGATAATGTTAAATAATTCGGATTAACTTTAGACAGCAGAACTGGAAGCAGCAATATAAAAAAGAAAAGAACCCAACTAGATATCGAAACCAAAGAACTTTATTGGATTATTGAAAAAAAAAACCTCATCTATCTCTGGAAAACAAATTATTAATACAAGTATACAAGGCAGTCTTAAAAGCAATTTTAACTTTCGGAATAGAATTGTGGGGCTATGCTAGCAAGTCCAATATAGCTATCATACAAAGAGCACAGTCCAAGTTTCTACAAAGAGCACAGTCCACACTGACGCACCTTGTTATATAGTAATCAGAGAGCATGCAAATAAACATCATAAAAAACTAGAGGAACTCCCAATCCGATCATGCAGCCAATACTAGGTACAACCGGCTGTCAACTGAAGACTCAAAATAAGTTGTCCAGTAAACCTAAGACAACTACATATTTGGCTCATAGATTGCCAATTAAGAAATAATAAAAAAAAATGGTCTGTTTCATTTCATAAGGCAGTGATGACGTAGACGATTAAAACGCTGAAAAGAACTATATTTCAAAAATGCGAATACTTTACAAGTTCCATTAGAGTGAAAAAGACAAACAAATAGTACAGGTATATAATTCCATTAGAGTGAAAAAGACTTAAACAAATAGTACAGGTATATATAGGTATCTAAAATAGTTCGGGAGATAGCGTTGAATATTTATTAGTATTTTCACCCGCAAAT
Organism: Psylliodes chrysocephalus; assembly: GCA_927349885.1. Taxonomy (NCBI): domain Eukaryota; kingdom Metazoa; phylum Arthropoda; class Insecta; order Coleoptera; family Chrysomelidae; genus Psylliodes; species Psylliodes chrysocephalus. The sequence goes on along the minus strand of OV651826.1, from coordinate 21,244,308 downwards.
TGTTTTTTTCATTGATTGTTTTAATACGACTGTGTAGCTATGTACCGGATGTCCAAACATGAAAGGATGGCGGCCATATTTAAGGAACCGTTTGTCGTACAGATCTGAGATTTTTTTAGAAATTGCTTGGAATTATTTTGAAATTCCTAGGTTCACCGCTAGGAGACGTGGGTAAACCTCATAGCCAATGATAATATTTTTTTTCAATTATTAATAACAATAATAATAATATCACTAGGCGAAAAGTGGTATGAAATGACTGTTATTTTCAAAGCTACCTCCCGTCCTACATGGGTTTGTAGTACCCAGTATCGTCTGTGCGTTTGAATAGAAAAGATTTGCTTCAAAGAAACATTTCGCTAATACTATCTGAAGGTTGTGAAGGTAGATCGAGTTTTTCTTTGCGTTATGTATTGTTCGGTGGGTACCTGTAAGCGATCACTACAGGTAGTTTCAAAAGTGTGACAAAGTACCATTCCTGGAACGAACCAAACAGTGAGAACCAGAAGTGAGGTCAACATTTTTATTGAAAAGTTATTACGTAACGTTGATTTTAAATTTACGATGTTTTTGCTAATTATGTAACTGCTCGAAAATTTTGTATATTAAGGACAAATATAAATTACTGTTATAAGAAAAGAAAAATCCATACCACACAATATTTTATTGAAAATTTATAAAATTAAGCAGCCGGTTTCGGTATATGTATAAGCCATCATCAGGTATAAAAGATAATAAATTTAAAATAAATTGACTTACAAAATGTAATGATTTGATTTAGACTTTGCATCATAGACATTCGACGCATTCAAATTAGACAGTTTAAACGTTGCGTATTACTAACAATGAGCACTTTTCTCTAGACAATTTTTCCTTTCAACATGTAAGAAATCAGTTTGGTATACTAGTAAATGTTTATAATTGATTTTTATTACAGGATAATTCTTTAGTTCATACAGCTAAACAGTAATAGAGTGGACCAACAACATAAATGTTTTGCCATGGCCAGCAAAAATTCCTGACTTGAATCCCATTGAAAATGTATGGAGATTCATAGACAAACCTCGGACAATTATGGGAAGTTATTGAAAATGCTTGGGAAGAGCTCGTAGAATTCAAGGACATGCGCCATTTAATTTTGTCCGTTCCAAGAAGATTGGAAAGTGTTGTGACAGCCAATGGATCTGCAATGAAATATTATACTATTCTTGATATAGCTGTTGAATTTCGAGCAGAGCATTGTCTTTGGAGCCACTGTTATTTAGTATATTTATAAATTACTTGGCAATAAATTTAACATGCAATCACCTGCTGTTTGCTGATGACTTAAAAATATTTACCTCAATTTCATCAATTCAAAACTGCTATTTTTTACAGACCCAATTGGGTATCGTTGAAAATTGGTGTAATAAAAACAAGCTGTTTGTGAATGTGTCTAAATGTAGTCTTTTCATATACAAGAAATATTGACAAGGTAGAGTTTATTTATTTAACGACCTGTTTTTATCAACAAATTAAAAGATTTAGGTATATTATTCGACCAAAAGGTTACTTATTCGGATCAAATTGATAATACCGGTGCGTCTGCGTTGAAAAACTTCGAGTTTTTAATTCGTAACTCTTTACAAATTCTCAAAGATTGAAAATTCTTTAGTTTTCTTTAGTACGTTCCAATCTAGAATATGCATCTCTTATTTACAATATTCATGAAAGATCTTTGGAAAATGTTTAGCGACGATTTCCCAAGTACATTTCTTTTAAAAAGATGGGCAGTATCCCATTCGAGGTATATTGAACAATCTCTACTGCTTTCGAAGTTTAGTAGATCATCATTGGAAAATAGAAGGGTAGTTTCCAGTGTGATATTTCTTTATAAAATATTACATAATAGCATTGATAAACTAAATACATTTTAATATTCCACAAACAACCATTAAACATCATAAAACATTTTATACTCTAAAACGTTAATGTGTTCAAATTTTAATTAGTATTGTTCTGACTGTGATTTTTATTTCCACTGTCTGGAAAAAATATTAAATAACATTGATTGTACTAATTTGTAGCTAATGTACAGCCCCAAAACTAAGAACAGTTAATGTCAATGGTCTCAAGCAGTTGTTGAACAAGATTCGGTTCCATGTCACGTGTCGAAGGTCATGATGAAATATTTCAAATTTCAAGGACAAAACGATTTCATGACTTGACTGTCCAAGACACTCACCAGATCTAAATCCTATCGAAAACTGTGGGATATTGTTAAAGCTAGACTTCGTAAAATAGATTGTACAGCAAATGTCAAAACGTGTTGAAAAAGTTATAAAAGACAAGGGAGGACATGTTTCCTATTAAAACAATTTAACTTTAATTTCTTTTTTAGAAATAATTTGAAAATTCGGAAACAAATCCCAAAAAGCCCCCTACGAATTTTTAAAATCAACTCCAAACCCCAAAGGTGAGAGGTGAAAACACATACTTGGAGATTTGAAAAAAAGGGAGAAAAAGAAAAAATATAAGGAGGAAAACCAATAAATGATGTATTTAAATTATCACTTGGGTTCGTTCACATTAAATTCTACCTACTTCGAAAATTAACAAAAGAGCAAATGTGCGGACCACATACCAGGAGCAAATTTAGAATGGTCTACCATGTAATTGTTTACTAAACAATCACCCACTTCTGCTGATTCCAAGAGTGTCAGTTCAAACAAACACCTTAACGACTCTCCTGTCTCGTATTTATCATTGGTTTTATATCAGCTATAGTTTTAAAAATACAGTTGAAAAGTAAAGAGTCCTGATACCTGCTATGGAATAGTTTGAATTTTATTTTATATTTTAAAACATAAGCTCAAGATCTACGCTGGCACCTCTTTATTATGTTTTAACATTATCCCTTTGTCCTTCGCACAATCTAATGTGTAAATTGCGCGCGCATTGTAACATTTCCCCTTCTTTGTTGTATCTGATTAAGGAAATGTTTACTAGGCCAATCCGTTTGATTGTTACTAATAATAATCATCAGTATTCAGACTTAAGATACCCGATGTCATTATTATAAAAATCTAATGAAATTTAGGAAATATATTTTATAAAAATAATAAATTTGTTTATTAATTACAAATCCAAAATTTGAGGGTCCCCAAATTGGTGTTCCCTACCTTATTTGGAAACGATTTGATTTTGAACGGAAGAGACAAAGACGATGAAAAGTATTGAGACGTTTAATTTTCAAGTTTATGAAGCATTGGCGGCGCTACTTAGCTAAACCATGTAAAAGTCCTGGTTTAAAAATTTACAAAATTTATAAAAATTTATAAAAATTAACAAAATTTTACAAAAATTTACAAAAATTTACAAAAATTTACAAAAATTTACAAAAATTTACAAAAATTTACAAAAATTTACAAAAATTTACAAAAATTTACAAAAATTTACAAAAATTTACAAAAATTTATTATTAACTACCTTATTTATGTGATGATTATCTTAGGTGAAAATGACAATTGTCATATCTAAGTACCGATTTTTTTGTAATTTTTTTAAATTCATTCATTTTTTGTCCGATATTTTGAATCTCCCTGTAGATATCAACGGTTTCTTGGCACCATTTTAATGAGTACAAAACTGCGCAACTTTTGTCTAATTTAACAAACTTTCTTTCTGTTACCGTTTAAGAAATAATACAATCCATATGAAATAATAGGGACCCTGTATATAATATTTTGAGTATTATAGTTAGGGAGATTAATTTCGTAACAAACAAAAATGATGGTTTAATATAATTAGCAGTAAGAATCCTGTGATCAAACCAATTAAAAAGGATCTTTAAGTCATCCTCAACTAGTACTCTTAAGTCTTTCCACAAATCTGCTGAAACGAAACATTTTTGAGATCTTTACCCATGTTAAAATAATATTTAGGCCCTTTACCTTTTTAATCCTAATATTAAATTCCAATACTAGTACCATACTGAAGTTCGTTAAAGGTCGTGCAAAAATCATGGACTTCAACATACTATATGTTATTAGCGTAAGATCCACATTTATTTAATCTTAAAACTATTAGTTTCACTTTCACTTACAATAAAATAACTACTGAAATACATACTTTTAAATACTTTTAAAAGACATTCAAAACATTTTAAATACTTTATTTGACTTTTAAGATTGAATTGACAGTTCACAATTACCATTTCTTAAAATATTACTTTTTTAAATAAACAAAATATTTTTGATCGAATTTGTTTTTCACCTTAATTCCTTTTGCATAATACAAATTTCCATATTTATTATTTGAATAATATGCCATATTAAACTAATCCAGGTACTGCACCTGTAGCAAATGACTCGATTAATGCGATCCAATTATCTTCCCACAAACAAAAATACACCAACATACAACGCAAATTGAACCATATTTGATAAAATTAGATTAACAGGACATCTAGTCAAATTAATTCATACAGTTGCTATGCGATATGTTAAATTACATTGCTCAACAACTGAAGTGGATATTTCGAGAAATTCTAAATTTACAGTGTAAATATTTGGATTTCCCCAATTTTTTGCAACTCATTAAACAATTCTAATGTTTGAGGATTTGTCTATAATTAATACGCAATTATTTCAAACATTTTAAAATTTAAATTTCAAGACAATCGGAATTATCCAGATCAATTGTTGAGCAGTGTATTGGAAGCTTTAATTTATTTGATCTAACAACTACATCGAACCCCGTTCAAAAATGCAGTTTAATATGGCGGTAAAAATGATAAGAATCGGACACTTCAACACACATTGGAGTATTTTTTCAAAATAAAATCGAAACTACAAGGTATGGCAATTCAATAACAGGCACAGGGACAGGCCTTAACCGTTCGGCTTGGTGAAGGGGAGTGGGAATGGAATGTAGGAGATGCGTGACACTTAATATATAGTACCTTAACCAACCCATCAAGCAAAATAAAGATAAGACGCATAATTATATTTGGTCGCCTAGTGGGATAGCATGTATGGTTTTATCTCTGTCCATTCAATAGTATCGTTTTCCTGGAGTCAGTATTGGCAAGTTAACGTACTGTATGTAAATTACAGTAAACAAGATTTTTAAATTCTGTAAATATCTTTACACCCATACATCAGTAGTACGCCTATGACTTTTATTGCCTGATCATTTTTATTCTTCACACCACGATTTCTTAATGCAATCCAATTTTCTTTGATATTAAAATAGTTACATTATAATGTATCAAAAATAACCTATAAATTTTAGTATTTGAACTGGCCCCAAGTTAGACAGACTGCTCTTTTCTATATCATGTGCTCCCTAGTCTAGTGGTTCCAATGTAGGTGCCGCGGAACACCAAGGTTCCGTCGAAGGATGATCAGGTTCCGCGAAGAATAGGTTAGAACATAAAATAATTATGTTTTTATATCATTGATACACTTTTGTTATAACTCCAAATTTTACCTACCAATAACAATGAAATCTTTGATAAATATGAATAAAAAATAGTTTTTATTTTAAACTATAGTATCTTTCAATTAAAGTTCTCATACCTAATGTGCGATCTACTTAACAGTTAAAGCATTCATATAAATTTGTTTTGCATGTCAACAATAATTACTACTTTTCATATGGTGTTTCTTTTATTTTTCTGGGCTTGTCTGACTTAGCCTCCGATAACACTACAGCATAATAGTTTATTGCGTTTTATCCCATATTAGTTCACAGTACCCACTCGGTCACCTTTCGTATGGTTATTTAAATTTTTTCACCGAATACGGACGCGATATGCTTTTTACGCTATGAGACGTATAAACATAGTGTGCAAATAAATCACGTATGAATTGTTCGTAAGGGCGGAAAATAGGATTTTAGATCGAACCTATTGATTTTTTGTGATTTTATTTATATACTCATATCTACGCTATTCTTGAAGTTAGCTCAACGAACTTATACTGATTCGGAATCTACTGGCGTACTATGGTACATGAGATCCTAAATCTGCACAAAATTAACAAATAATGAAAATAATAATTTGACAACATTAGTAACATAATTCATTTGACAAATCATCAGCTCATACTATTCCATAAAAATTTCACTCAAATATCTAGTAGGCTGCGCATCAAGACAAGCGAAAGTTGACATTGTGTGTCATTTTTGTTTATTTTAACAGGTTGTAGGTGAAGTTTGTAAATTTGCAATATCAAACGATTATTTTTTTGATAAATTTTGATAATGACCAAAATTGATCAAGGAAAGGTTAATTTGTTTATGTAAAATAAATTAAAACATTCCGTAATTTTAAGTCGTAATTATTTCAAATCTAGTATATGATCTCTTTTTTTCAATTTATTAACTAAAAATAAAGATACAAAAAAGTATCAGCAAGTGCCAGATCTATAGATCAAAGTTGACAGAAATAAATCAGCTTTTTTGAGTAAATTCAGAGGATGGCTCCAAGGCTATACGATCTTTGAGAAAAGTAAAGAGGCACGCAATGAATAATTTGTTAACCCCACGATCAGCACCAGTAGGTCGCCCAAAATTGCCATTTTCCGACAAAAATCTAAAGTCACAAAAATTGAAATTGTCGAGGGAGAATGAACACGATTCCAGTTTAATTGTAAGTACCGCCGTAGCTGTGTTATTAGGGAAACTACTAAAAGTTCCACAAGAGCTTCTAAAATAAAAAAAAAGTGTTATTTTCTACCAAGACCAAGGATCCAATTAAATACACCCTTCAAGAAGCGTTATCATTCCTACTCGACAACAGATTTACTAAGCAGCAGTATATAGCTATCAGACTGAGCAGTAAAAACAGAAATTGTGATACCAGCAAGTAGAAGCTTAATCAGAATGTCGACCAGGTAATATCAATATTTCTGAAAATTTGGCAAAAGTACGAATTCAGGATCTTCTGTCTCATATACCACAAACCGAATTTTCATATTACAGGAAGATGTAATATCCAGAATTACCACAGGCAAACATCAAGTTTCTGCAACTCTAGTAGCAAGCTATGGTTTTGATGGTAGCTCTGGACATTCTGAATATAAACAGAAGTTCTTGAACGAAACCGAAGGTTCACAAGATTCCAGTGTTTTTCCAACTACGCTTATACCACTAAGACTGACTACGAGTAATGGTGTTGTTATTTGGAATAACTTAACTCTTCAGTCGCTAAGATTTTGTATACCAATCAAACTTCAATATGTGAAAGAAACCAAAGAACATATGAATGAAAAAAATAGCTGAGAGAAGGAAATTCAAAACCACAGGAAATGGATGTCAAGTAATAGTTGATTTTCATCTCTGCCTTACATTAATAGACGCTAAAGTTTTAAGTACCCTAACTGGAACTAAATCGAGTCAAATGTGAAATATGCGGGGCTACTCCTGCTAAATTTTTAACTATCACCGACTTCATGTAGGATGCATTTAAACCTAAAGAAAGTGCGCTTCAGTACGGTATCAGTCCACTTCACTACTGGATTCGTTTTTTTGAATGTGTAATCCACATTTCCTATATACATTAACTTAAAAATGTGACAAATTCGGAGCGAGACAAATAAAGCTGCATTTGCTGGGCAGAAACCAAAATCTAATGGCTTTGGGTCTACTAGCGACGGAAATACCGCCAGAACAGCATTTTCAAATTATGATTTGGTTTCAGGTATTACTGGGGTTTTCTGTAATTTAATTAAACGCTTTTGGATAATAATACTGATCTCAAGGCATGTCAACTTCCATTGAATTTGAATAAATTTGTAATCTACTGCTTCGCAACCGGTCATATTTTCATGGAACTCTATCCATGGTTTCCGATACCCGCATCTATTCATAAAGTTCTTATATCCAATAAACAAATAATGGAAAAATTCATTTTACCAGTTGGGTATTTGGGAGAAGAGGCATCAGAATCAAGAAACAAAATTTATAAACAAGACCGAGAATATCATACCCGAAAAAACAGTTAATGACTTAACTGTCATTTTCCAAAAAGCATTAGGTACATCAGATCCTCTAAGATCATCTTTGTCACTTCAGTCGCAAGGGGTTAAAACTTAAAATTAAAAAATTACCTGAAGAAGTTCTTAACTTGCTGGAATCATATGCCCAACCTGAAAATCTAAATATAACAACTCAGATGATTCACAATCAGATGCTTTGGATTTAGAAAGCTTTCTGGGTTCCGAATTAGACAGTTTAAAGTTAGACAGCGAATTACAAAATATTTAGTTGAATTGTCTTTGTACATTTAAGTGCTAATAAAAGTTTCTGCGTTTATCTTTTTTACGTCTCATAATTTATTTTTAAATTATTCAGTGTCTTTTACTGTTATAATATTATTAAATGTGGATAAAAATTGTCACCCAGATAACTTTTGTCATCCGGAATGAGTCTTGACTTAATTTAAACCTATACTTTTTTTTCATAGTACACATGATACTTTTAACTGATCTTAGATTTTAAAGTATCCTCATCAAAAATGATAAAAATTTGCTGTGGGCTTCTTTAAAATGTTTCAATTTTGTTCAGAAAGTGTTTAGGAACCAAATTATATTGAAACAAGTTAATTCAGCTTCGGAATATTAAATAATTTTGGGCAAAATAGTGGACTTCTGTACCTTAGTATGAAAATTTCAATTGTTTTCAAAAAACGTCATCACGCTATAGTAACCCAGAAGCATTTTAGTCAATTGTCTGATTACATTAGATAGACCATAGATATAGATACCTACTCGTCTATGATTCCTAATACCGTCCTACAAATAATTTAATTTGTTTGTCAGTTTGATTCGAATAGCAGCATCATTTATTCCCAGTAAGGCTGTTTAATGGAATAAAAAGTTCAATAATTTAAAGAAAATGTGACGCGTAATTTTCATTTTATGCGATAACACGTATCAAACAAACGTACTACAAAAATGTATCCGTTAAAAACATAAATCACATAAATGCCGATTGATATTGATATCTGTAATTATATATTTTTGATAGATTTCCATTCACAATAAACAAAAATATTGCATTGTAAAATTTAGATCTGATAAACTCATTCATTCCGAACTCATTAATGAAATCTGTATATAATTTTTCGTTATATTTAATGAATGTCGTGTTGATAGCTGTGTTGGGCTATTGATTAATTTTAGATTCCATTATACTGTTTTACAAAAGAAGGAAATTTGCACCAGAAAATTGTCAACTTGGTCTTTGAAATATTGTACTGAACAAAATGCTGAAAGTAAAATTAAGATGGAAACTTTATAAAAGACGGTTTGCTTTGTTTAATTTTTAATCTTTTTGATACAGCAATACTAGCCCAAGCAATGAAGCGTTTAGAACAGGTGTTCCTGTGAAAAATTATAATGAAGCTACAAATTTTTCGCAAAGGGCTGGTCTGAAATGAAAAATTATTGTTCAGTCTTCATCTAGAGGATATTTGTGACAAAACAACCGGCGAAAAGTATTTATAATTTACCCACTAGAGCATCCTGAAGACATGTATTATTGTGGAAGGTTTTGCAATGCTTCTATTTCGCGACCGCTATGGGTCGAACGGATGGTCGTATTGAAATTTTTCGAAAACCGCGTTATACCTGAATAAATACACTTTACAATAGTCTTCTGTTCGTGTCGATAGCTTGACAATTAAGGGAATGGCGAGCGCTCAAAATCGGCTGATGTTGGTAAATTTTATCAAAGTTATCCCCATTTTATTTTACTTATTGGTAATTTAGCTTGAAAATCTATTAGAAAAAATGCTTCCCGACAATCAATCAGAAATTTAATTTAATTCATCCTCAACGGGTGTATTTTTAATGCGAATAGAAAACTGAGATGCGATTAAAGTTTGTAGTTCAAAAAAATCAGAAAAATAAAAGTTGTAGGACGCTGAAATTTTGCAGGTATACTTAAATAAATTCTCTATCCGAATTTTAATCAAATTGTATGCTAGCTCGCTTCGCAAATTATGAAAAAGTCATTCCAATTTTGCAATAGGTTATAAAGCTAATACATTACGGTCCTGATATTTTTTAAATTATAATATATGCATGCATTTATTGTTACAAATGCTAAAATGAATACCATTGAGATATTTTTAAAAACTGGTTTTTCAACCTTTTACACAATTACACCAATATTTATGGGTGTTATTCCCTATGTATTTACTTGATTTTTTTACAGTGTTATAAAATATGATAGGTAGATATATTATTTCAATAGGTACCAGATAATTCTATAAATTCGAGTATAACAACATAAAATGAGAAAATCAACAAATGCGTACCTTTATAACAAAAAATAACATATTTCCTAAACATCAATCTGGATTTCGACCTGGACACAGTTGCACCACTGCGTTGCTAAAAGTTTTAGATGCTAGTACTTTTAGATTACTCTAAGGCGTTTGACAAGCTTAACCATCGCATGCTAGAAGCAATATGTCATCATATTGGCTTCAGTAACTCTTCTTTGAAATTAATGCATATTTAAATCAACGATGTCAGAGAGTTCTCATGGGCCCAATATCATCTACAGAAGCTCAACTAACACGGGGTGTGCCACAAGGCTCAATTCTGGGGCCTTTTCTATTTTTATTATATACTTCTGTTTCATACCTTTTTGAAATATATGAACTCGCATTTTTACGCAGATGATACACAATTGTGATGAATCTGAGGCTGAAAGTACTTCCTTAAAAGTAAATGAAGAGCTAGAAATTATAGCTGAGATTTCTAACAAATTGTGTTTGTCTATTAATGCTACAAAATCTAAGGCAATGCTATTCGGTCGTAAATTAGCAAAACATAGAATTAAAGATAGTTTAAAGATAATAATAGAAAATGATAATTTGAAATTTTCAGAATGTGAAAAGAATTCGGATTGTATATAGATAGTTCGTCAACTTTTTCAAAACATGTGTCAACTATCATTAAAAAGGCATTTTCAAATCTAAAATTAATATACTCGCACAAATAACTATTAAATAAAAATACACGAACTAATCTATATGAGAGTTTGGTGCTTTTACAAGAAAATTATGCTGATATTATATACGGTCCTGCCCTTACTCTATTTGAAAAGAAGCGTCTGCAGCGAATACAAAATGCTTGGGTGTAAGAAGACGTCAGCCAACTTCACAACATATGGTGAACTTAGGTTGGTTAAATCTCAATAATACATAGAAGACTTTTGCACGCTTCTGTTTTGTATCATCAAATAATGTCAAAAAAGCCTGCCTATTTGTACGAGAAGATTAAAAAAAGGTCTAAAGTACACAATATTAATGTACGGTTCAAAGAAAATCTATCTCTACCAAAATACAGGACCTCCCTATATCGCGCATGCTTTTGATATAATATAGCAAAAATCTAGAACAAGATTCCAAATGAAATAAAATCTTTACCAATTTAAACTTTCAAACGTAAAATAAAAAATTCTGTTTTCAATGGCTCTAATAAATATCAATTTTAAAAAATAAATTGGACATCACCCCTGGCATTTGTAACTTTCTTATTCTTGCTCGATATGTAATCTCGTATTAGAAGTTATTTTTCGTTATTTTTCTACTGTTTCCTTTGTATATATTATATTGTGAGATTATGAGCAATAAAGTCATTATTATTATACTACTTAAATGAAATATTACTGAAATAAATACTACTGAAATAAATACTACTGAAATAAATACTACTGAAATAAATACTACTGAAATAAATACTACTGAAATAAATACTACTGAAATACTACTGAAATACTACTGAAATACTACTGAAATACTACTGAAATACTACTGAAATACTACTGAAATACTACTGAAATACTACTGAAATACTACTGAAATACTACTGAAATACTACTGAAATACTACTGAAATACTACTGAAATACTACTGAAATACTACTGAAATAAATACTACTGAAATAAATACTACTGAAATAAATACTACTGAAATAAATACTACTGAAATAAATACTACTGAAATAAATACTACTGAAATAAATACTACTGAAATAAATACTACTGAAATAAATACTACTGAAATAAATACTACTGAAATAAATACTACTGAAATAAATACTACTGAAATAAATACTACTGAAATACTACTGAAATACTACTGAAATACTACTGAAATACTACTGAAATACTACTGAAATACTACTGAAATAAATACTACTGAAATAAATACTACTGAAATAAATACTACTGAAATAAATACTACTGAAATAAATACTACTGAAATACTACTGAAATACTACTGAAATACTACTGAAATACTACTGAAATACTACTGAAATACTACTGAAATACTACTGAAATACTACTGAAATACTACTAAAATACTACTGAAATACTACTGAAATACTACTGAAATACTACTAAAATACTACTAAAATACTACTAAAATACTACTAAAATACTACTGAAATACTACTGAATACTACTAAAATACTACTGAAATACTACTGATTATTGTTCTTCTTAGTGAAAAGTGTCCTTTATATGAGATACCGTCGCTTCCCCTACACAAGTCGCTCAGTCGGTTTCAGGGGTTGAAATTCACTCGTGGCCCGTAAGGGGGGTGAATTGGGGAGAGTATTATTATAATATACCCTCTCAAAAAATGAGTAAAGTGAAGAATTAGAACTACGGATTTTGCGACAAAGCTGCAAAACATGCTGTGTTTTTTACTTGCTTTTTGTTGTTGAGTACAGGTAAGGGGGTGAACAACACGTACTATGTCCCAGTGGCGGGAGCTGTCGTGTAACCGGTCAAATTCAAAGTAAAGTTGCTTATCGATGGATTTTTTTCGGTTTTTGCTTGCAATGAAATAATATGCTTCTAAACGTTTATAACAATTAAAAATGTCTTTGCAAGTATTTTCTGTCGCCACTTTTTGCAGTCAGATGAGGAACTATTATGCATGGCATAATTTTGCCTTACGGCCCATGGATGCTTCTTGCGTTCCTGGAATGTTAGAAAAGCTGCATCCAAGTGTCTCTTTTAACATGAGGCGTGTGCAATGACACAGTTTACACCCATTACACTCCATAGTCGACACTTTTCAGTGACCCTCAGGAAAGTGATCTGTTTCCAAGTGTTTGATTAGATGTAATTTAGAGGAATTTAAGTTAGTGGCTCAAGCCCTATAAAAGGGTCGCTTGATAACATAAAAATGGCATTAATTTGATATGATCTTGACAATTACATTTACAATATGGTTCTAATTAAAAAATAAAATAGTTATTTTTAATAATAAATCGATGTGAAAAACAAATCGTTATATTCATGTAAAATTTAGAAAAACTAATAAGAGAACATCGACTCTTAACGAACTTTTGATCTTAATTACTTGGTAATTAGTAGAGTATTTTTAATTTTTCTCCTTAACCCTTTTTGCGTCATTTTTTTATTTTTAAAATTATCCGAAAACAATAGCTGAAACATATTTTCTGAATAAATTTAGCTTTACCTAACTATTTTCGTCAATATTTTGTTTGTTTTTTGTTATTTTTAAATCACTACATTGCCTACGATTGTCACCTTGAATATCAGACTAACTGTTAAAATATTTCATTCAGATAACATTTAATGTATTTTAAACTTTTAACGCGTTTTCAAAACTTTGATTTGTTTTAATTCCAAACAAATCTTTGATTACTTAACACAATCTATGATGTATTATTTAAACAATTTTCTGATAGTACAGGGTATCTCCAAAAGGTTGGGACATAGCTTATATATAGACTCCTGGGATAAAAACATTTAAAAACTTATTTCCCTATTAGAAAATTAAATTTTTACATTTGTCATAAAATAATAATGTTAAAAGGAAAATAATTCTTACTCAAATGTGACCAAGACGTAAAATAAATAATTTGCAGATTCCATTAGAGAGTGGAATCGAGAATGTCTATGTCTTGCTGATGAGTTCTAATAAGAACAAAACCAAAGAATGACGTTCACCTTAGTAATCAAAAACAAATTTAGATTAATTATCTATATCTGCTGTTTTTCTTTAGATATAATTCAATGCCTGTTGCGGTATTAGCCACAGAAGTTGTTTTCCGAAGGGAAACGGAATTTTGTGTAATTGGCTAGTTAAGAACAGAAGTGATCTAAGTAACATTTTTAAAAAACTGAGCTATGTCACTTTTTGAACTTCTTTGGTTACTTGGATCACTTCACTGTTCATTTTAACTTAATGCAGAATTAATGGTTGTTGTCACTTTTGTGATGGATCAATATTGATTAATTTTGCCATTTTGTGTTGTTAATTATTGTGAACATGTTTCCTAGGTCTAAAAAATTAGTTAATTTAGCAAAACAAACTGCTTTTATTGAAAAATTATTTTTACTGACGAGGCCACATTTACACCTAGAGGAGTTTTCAACTCATCGTTGGATTGGCAGAGGTAGTGAATTTACGTGGCTGCCTCGAAGTCCCGATTGTAACCCCTTAGATTTCTATTTCTGGGGTCATTTGAAATCACTTGTATATTTCCAAGCAATAAATACTCGACAGGAACTATGGCAGCAAATTTTAAATTCCATTAATTTTATTGCCAATCAGCCAAACATATTTTTTAAAAATAGAAGATCGTTTAGCGAAAGAATGAATAAACTTATTGAGGTAAACGGGGGTAACATTCAATATTTGTTATAAAAAGTTTTTTAAGTATTGTTCTTAGTGCTTTTTGTTATTATCTTGTTGTTAAAATTGTTCCTTTATTTAGATTATTTCTTTTAAATTGTTTAATTCATGTTAACATGGTTAATCAAACTCTGTGAAACAAATGGGCTGTATGATTTAATTACTGGTTCTATTAAAAGAAACAAAAATACAAAAAATTGTGCCATTCGGCAATACAAACCGGTTAAAATAATAATTTAAAGTTGACTCAAATAATGTAAAACAAAATAATTGTGCAGCTTCATGTTTAACTTAAAATATCTCGAAAACTAATAACTTTATCGCTATGAAGAAAGAGTATGATATTTATGTAGAAAGTATTGGAGAATCGAAAAATTGTGATAAAATTGCAATCCCGCCAGTGGCATAGAATTTGGGAAGGATTAACCAGTCACTTACCCCTGTCGTACGCCTCTGATGCTAGCCAGAAACGTTTATTTAACATAATTTAGTAGGGTGTATAGTATCTACACTTCCCGCCAAGTTGACAATAATACGTCAAATAGTTTTAAAGTACTGGACAGAAATAATTTTTAAACAAAACACCCTGTAACTCAAAATGGAGACACATTTTATTTAGGTGATTTGGGTTAAATCTTCATAATTTGAGCTTAGTTTTTCAAATTATTTAAATTAAACTATAAAATATGCAAAATAGTGATACACATATCACAAAAATCATTTCAATAAAAAAATTTGAATGCGGATCTGTCTAGGCAAGATAACCGCAATCTGTGTGAGCACGAGTCTTTTTTTGTATATTTTTTTCTTAGCCAATTATTGACTAGAAATACTATACATAGGTGTTTATCCTTGTCTAAACCTCATCTCTCAAAATAAATGACAACATATTCAAAACAACTGTTGCTTACTCATTTTCAATCGGAAGAAACATGATCACATTTCCGATAACCTTGTTCAATTAAAATATTTGTTTGATAAAGTCATTTATAGAAATTCTGTACATAATAATAATAATTATTGTTACATTAGACTTAATGCTCCAAAGGTCTTTTTCTTATTATAATACCTTTCGGTTTTAACTTAATGATTTTTCTTTTGTACTGTTACACTTGTATTTATTCATCTTCTATAATGTTAATTTTTTTGTCATGCATTATGTATCTTTTCTCTTTTATGTAAACCTAATGGGTTAAATGTTAAAAAATATAGGTGATTTGTTTAATAAAAGTTATGCACTAAGATCTTAAAAGGTAAATGTTTATCAATTCCCGAGAACTCCAGTTGTAGAGCGTTTTCGGAAGGACATCATCAATAAGGTTATAAGGTATATAAGAAGATTTTGCATTAATCTAACGAAGAGGGGTTCACCCTGAACAGGACGATAACTCCTATAGCAGGGTATTAGGAAATAAAACAAAACTTATGAAAAAGTTATGAAAAAAATTTAAACTAATCTAACGGTTATTTTGAGGATTACAACTCCAATTTTGGATGAAAAAGGGTAAATAAATAACCGATTTTGGTAAATAGTTTTTCGTTTTTTTCAAACTCTTCTATTTTCAGATAAAGTTTAAAATTATTTAAGATTGTTGTTGTCCATCTGATGTATAGAAGTGTTGGTAAAACAAAATCGCGACCCCTGCATTGTATGAAACAATTATGTAACAACGGATCATGTTTATGCTCCGTTACAACCCTCTCAATGTGAGCTCGAAGTTTATAGTCAATAAAATGCATTCAAGAAGAGGGTCAGTGACTTTGAATTAAAGTTCGGTAAATTATTTGAAAATAGGAGAAAAAGTTTCCAAATTATGAGACCAACTTACTGATAATTTGAAATTCAAGATATATCAGGTCAGTTTCCAAGATATTTGAGGAAAACGACATAGGTCGGTTTTCTGTTTTTAGCTCTGGGTCCTTTATTTTCAAAATAGCAAAAAAATAATTTGTTACTTTGACATCGATAAAAAGGGTGCATCGTTTTTTACAGATAAATTAACTCCAATGTTAAGAAAGCCATATACTAACAATTGTTTTGTCACTTTCGACAGCGATAAAACAGGTTCATTCTTTTTTATCGGAAACAAAAAACCTATTCCTCAATACCGAAGTATTTCTAGTAGGAGCACCTCACTTTATACGTACGGTATCGGCCAACGAAGACTTTGTAATATCCCTTGGCACAAGTGCGAGTCAAAACTACAGAGAGCCCACACTAGAGCAAGCAAAAAAGAAACAAAACCAGTAATGCCAGCCTATACGGCCTGGCGAACGTTACAACGCGATCGGATCGTATAAATGGTAACGATGGTTTTGTTTTTTTCCTGCTGGTTCTAGTGCTGGCTCTCTGTAGTTTTCACACCCACTGACAACATCGGTAGTAACAAACCTAATAAAGAACATTCTCTTGTGAAATTCAAGGAAACATGGGATGAAACAAGAAGCAGCAGAGTTGTCAGGGAGCTTTTAAGTTATACTGACAACACTAAAGCAAACAGTTGACTATAACTAGACAGAATCTACGCCTGATCACAGGCATTCTGACTGGTCATTGCCAAGTACGGAAGCATCTCCATAGCATGGGGCTGTCAGAATCCGCACTCTGCAGGGTGTGCGAACAAGAAGATGAGTGAGGCCTAAGTGTCGTGGGGTAACCCACTCTCCACATATTACAGATACAGATGGTATTAAATTTGATCCTTTTAACAATATATATTTTAAAGAAGCTCGTGATGCAATAAATAGTAAAAGAAAAGAATTGCAAGCTCTGTCAGAGAAAAGAAAGATATGTTATGTAGAAATAGACAAGAAAGATATAATAAAAATTCAAATAGCCTACGAATTGGCTTGGAGGGGAGGTGAAGTTGCAAAGGGTAAAAATATTTTAAAGAATAAAAAACCAAGATGAAACTCCAACAGGTAGAATTGAATACAGTACTAGGTGGTTCAAAACACTAAGCAGACAGCAATGGTTAACAAAAAATAACATTGATGAAAGTATTTGCACCGTTAGATTGTTAATTTTAACTCGTAAAAGTCAATAAAATAGACGCTTTCGAACGTCGTCATTATTTCCATAAAAATTAATCGATTTGGTGAAATTAAAGACAACTTAAATAATAGAATACCTAAAAACACAAGAAATAACAAAGCAAGTATAATATGGAGGCAGGTTATGTCATTTTGTTCGGTCGTAGACTATTTATTCTTGAAAGAGACTGCAATATCTGAAATTGCCAACATTCTGCGAGATTATAATTAGATTTTGCATTATATTTACCTACTAGCGTTTATTATTTTGTTTTTATAACAAATATTTTATACCAACATAGTTAAATGTTCTTTGATATTTTACGTTTCAAAATTATCTTCCCAAATTTCACTTAGTTTTTTCGACCTTTTCCTAACTCGAGCGTTCTGCTTTAAAGTAATTTGACTTGAAGAACTGTCGTCTAGTAAAATCGCGACACCGTAGGTGTAGAAAAAATGTTAAATAGAAAAGTTGAATTAAATTCGCCGATGCGAACTAGCATACGATTTGATTAAAATTCGGATATTATGTTCATTTTAACATATTTAAATTTTAAACTGTATTCGTCCCCCATATTTTTATAAATATATTGACTGCACCAGAAGATGAAAAAATGTTTTTCCGAAACACATGTAGTGCTTAAATTATAAAAAATATAAACTATTGACCGAATAAATCAAGAAACTTTTTATTTATATAAAAAAGGTAACATTTAGGTTATTTAAAAAAAATGTTCGGTCATTTAATGGTCATTTCTGTCCGTTAAATAACCAACTCATTTAATTGTAATTTTAGGGTAGTGTAATATCTCAATTAAAAAAAACAGATCGATGATTTATGCGAAACGTCAATGTGAAGTTTGTCAAAAAGGTGACGAAAAATGTACTAAAATCGTTTGGGTTGTAAAATATACATTTTAAATACAGAATCGACTTTCTCTTACGGAAACAAACCAAATGTTGTTTATAAAAATTCCATTTATATTGTTAAATAATCTTTCCAAATACCTCACGAGGGAAGATTTTTTTTGAGAACATTTTGTCGTTTCATACAAATTATAAAAATTTCCCTCAACAAAATTTTAAAGAAACAACAAAATGATCTCAAAAAATTCTTCTTCTCTTGTGATATTAGTCTTACAGGTAGTAAGTCAGCTTGATTTTTCGTAGTGAATAAAAATATCGTCTTTTCCTGCATGTGCGAGGGCAATTTACTATTCACTGCAACACAATAAAAAGCAGGATCGAAGGTTTGATCTTGCCAGCACCGTATACCAAGATTACAAGATGTAGGTTGACCCAGGGGCCCGCCAATCATATGTGCGATGTATGGAACGCCCACGGGCGGCCAAATGTTGGGCGCCAAAAGTGCAAAAATATTTTTTAAATTTAAAAAGTCGACCGAGGGACAGCAAAAAAATATTTCGCACATAGGCAGCCAAACTGCTAAGCAGGCCCCTGGGTTGACCCTCCTGAATATCTTTGCAGATAGTCAAGTAATGAGAAACTAAATTTAAAAAGCACTTCGTAGAGAACACATCGTACTGTTTACTGTTTATATATATTTTTTTAAATTTGGCAAATGCGTAATATATTTTGATCTTCAAATATATTACTGTCCCGATTAAACGGTATGGTGTCCCAAATAAGTAAAAAAATGCTGTTATTTATTTACTTGATGACGCGAAGGTGTTTCTATCAGCATTTCATTATTATTGCGAAGTTAGACGAGCGCAGATGTTATTTTTCGTTGCATTATCCATGGTTTATCAAAGGTAAAAATTGGAAATGGACACAATTTATGCTAACGAATGATTTTCTTTTGGAGACAAGCCAAGTTCTAGATTTTACATTTACAATTATGTTTTAAAATTATGCTGGTAGAGACCTTGATGTCTTTTAAATTCTAGTGAAAGTAAAATAGAGATTCTACAATAACTAAGAAAATACAACTAAATACGATATAAATTGCAGCAAGCTGCTCTTCGTAAATGTTTATGTTAGAATTTATCCGGTAATGACCTTGATGTCTTATTATATACCCACCGGTGAAAGTAAAATGAAGCTTCTACTAATTGCACTTCAACGTACAAAATAAATATTACAGAAAGTGCAAGCAAAAATGTATGAATGAAATGATGCGAGTAGTTGTAAACATTAAACAGATATATAATGACTAATGACTATAAATAAAAAAGATACAATTTTCTGGAATGTAGTTGGATAAATAAATCCGGTTGTATAAGATGAGCTTGCAAAAATCAATAAAGCTCGCTTAGAAAAAATAAATATAAGAAATTATTGAATATTAGCACCTATTTAAGGTCATCGACCATTAAAACGCTTATTGATAAATTACAGGACCGGATTAAAGCATTGTGCCATCACAAAAGCACCTACAATCTTAACGACTAATTTTTTTTTAACTTTGAAATAATCTAATAGGTATATAGATCATAAGCACACTGGTAGTTCATTGTAGTTATTCTAAAAAGACGTGAGGCCTTTCTGGACCACATGACCTCATAAAGTAGCCTTAGTATTGAGCCTCCAAACAAAGCTGAAGAGTCTTCTGCAAGTCCAGAATGACGTCGCATCTCTTTATAGTTTGTTATAGATTGTTAATGTTAAATATAAAGATAAAGGAAATGTAAAATAAATATCGAGCCCCTTATTTATTTTAATATACAGTGGGGTCTATTCTGTAACAATTCCTTTATATTTAACGGCCTTTAAAAATAGTTTCGTATTCGTTAATTTACTTCTATCATTATTTAAACAGATTTCTTTAAGATAGTACTCTAATGTATTTTAAAGATCCGTTTAAATAATGACAGAAGTAAAGAAGAAAATATTTTTAAAGGCCGTTAAATATAAAGGAATTGTTACAAAATAGACCCCAGTAGAATAAACAAAGTGATGAATTTCTGCCTCTTACAAACAAGTCAGTATTTTGCTCACGCTTGGGCATTTTTATCAACTCTCAATTTTTTTTTCTTTCAAAATGTTTGCATATTGTCGTTTGTGTGGTATTTAGAAAGTATATAATTTATTTTGAATTATATTATTTTGAATTTGTGGAAGGTAAATAATATTTATTAGCAATGGCACTTTGGAGGCTCTGCGAGAGTGAAAATGAAGGTGAACTATTGCGGCAGACGAGAAAAGTTACAATAAGTTATTTATGATTAAACAAATCAATTATTTTTAATAAAAACGCATATGATGTTTGGAATATAAACTATTTTATACCGGAGAAGAATTCTGTAGGTACGCCTATGAAAATCGGATTGTTTTTGTTAAAATATTCAATTCACAGTAGATAAGTACCAGAAGAACTTCTAGGAAAAAATCCAAATTAACTGGTCTACTTTTTTACCTTAAGTCCCTGTCCTATGTACCAGTATATGATAGCCGTATATTATTTCATTGCTCATTTATTTTTCTTAAAGGTAAAAATCACATAAAATTTAAAAAACTTCTCGGAAACTGTGCAATAAAATTTAATATCTATTAGGTACTATTTTTATGTTTTGTGAGTTATATAAAAACTCATAGTTTTATTTTATTTATGGTATTCGTTTATTATCTGTTTTGGAGTCTTTTTTTTTATTGTATATAGGAAACAGTAAACAATATAATATACCATCGACATCTCTCCGCAAACCAGACAGTCGGGACAGTCTTAAAAGCCGGCATAAAATCGTAAAGTTAACTAGTGTCCACACATTCCGTGTTAAAGCTGAACAATCGAGATCACAATAAAATTAAGTAATCGTTAAAACTTCAATGCAAATTGGAATCATGTTCCGGCAAAAATATTAGAAACTTAATTCCATCTGCATATTGAATGAAAGCTACTTTGTTACCCTGCCCTATGCAAGAAGAGTGATGAAATTACTGCCTAATGGGATCATTATTATATATGCGCTCGTAAAATCAGTCGTTCACATTATTGTTTTCTTCATTTAAGTACTTGAGTTAAATTTATTTACAGCAGTATTATAACTAAGTTATAAACTTTATTCTGGTTAACATTCTAAAGCAATTTATTTATTTTAAAACTTTGCAAAAGGTATACAATGTGGTTGAATGGGGAAAAAGTTACACATTTTGACGGGTAATTCAATAGTCCATAAAAGTTCTAGATTTTCGGGCTAGTTTCGGAATAAGTCGACTAAATCGAAAAAGTTCATTTTCGTTTTTTAAGTCTAGCGTTGCTATTATAAAAGACAAAAAAAATAAAGGGAAGTTTTTGTTATAATAACCTGCCACACCAAAATTTTAATTAATAATTCCAGGACCACTTTCAACTATATTTTTTAAATACGTGCCTGTACTTTTAACCGAAATTTCTTATAACGTTTGTATAGCTAAATGCAACGATATGTGATACACTTGACCATTTTACTACGTTTAGTGTATGAAAATATCATCAGCTTCGTAGCTTTTTATGATACTCTTATTTTCATACTTGCATAAGCAAAACAAGGTGGATTCATTTAAAGATCAATTTAATTTTAAAAGAAAATTCTTTGGAAAGTCCGAGAAGCACTTTGAAAAATTAATTTTCTAAATTAAGTCACTTATAACCTTAACATTGCGTCATTGACGGGGAGAAAACTACCAAAGCCCTTAAGGACATTACATTTTTAGGATACTCCAAGAACCGTTCTGAATTACAGAGGATAAATCTCAAAGTACCAGCGCGTTTTACGGACGCACAATTAAATTCCCGGGATATTCCAAGAACCGTATCTGAATTCCAGAAGGAACACCTACAAGTGTCATCAGTGGGCGTACAATTAAATTCTATAGAAGCCATTTGAAAAATTATTTTCTAATTTAAATGATTTAGAACCGAATTTGGAACCTTGTGTTAATGACTAGGAGAAAACTACCAGTGCCTTTAAGGATGCCTAATTAAATTATCTGGATATTCCAAGAACCGTAGTGAATTCCAGAGGGCAAATCTTCCAGTACCAGCGTCTTTTACGAACGCACAATTAAACTCCCAGGATTTTACAAGAACTACGGGTTCTGAATCTAAGAAAGAACTTCTTCAATAAACGCACTATTAAATTCTATGAAAAGTCCCAGAATCTCTTTGATTAATTAAAATTTTCTAATTAAAGTGACTTAGAATAGAACGTTGTATTATTGACAGGGAAAAAACTATCACAGCCTAATAAAATTTTCTGGATATTCCAAAAATCTTATTGAATTTCAAACGGGTAAATCTTTCAGTACCAGCGTCTATTATGGACGCACAATTAGACTCTGAGAATATTCCAAGAACCGTATCTGAATCCCAGCAGGAAAACATATAAACGCCCTCCATGGTCACAAAAGACTACGACTGGCACTTCCGATGAGCCACCGCCACCAGGGAATAAAAATAATGCGGCGTCGTCCACAAGGCATGGCACCGGCATCAATAATGCCAGCTGATTATTGGAAAGTACGTATTATGCGAGATTACTCATCTAAAAATTTTGTACAACGAATTTTTTTCATTTGAAGGTAGCGGAATTAGCTTGAGACGGGTCACCGACCCGAAAATCGAGTTTTTGTTTGCACGAGTTTGGTGACGAAAATACGTTCTCGGAATTCTCACAACGTCACCCTTGAATTCAGAACCACTTATTCAATTGGGGGGGTCATTCAAGAAAGGTAAAAGACCTTGGTCAGTCGCAAGTAACCGGATATGGTATGCTGTATATATTATTAATTACGTTCTGATAATTGCTACAGTTTACTCAAACACTCGCTAGAAGGTTTTAACGGCAAAGTGTTCGTTACAAGAATCGCATAGTTGGGTAAGCATTATGAACGTGCCCCTATACCTACAAACTAAAAGTGTTTTGTTTATATAAAATTGATCTCTGCACTAGAAATACGAGGGTCATTTTATAAGTTCACTTTATGTTAGCGACATAAAAACAACAGTTAAATCATCTGATATAATTAGAAGACTATTAATACATTTCCAACTATTACGAACATGGTGGCGTAACAAAGATCCTTGCTAAAAAGGGACAACAGGCTAAAAACACTTTTGATAAACTGTCATATGTTTACGGGCACCCTGGAGAAACCAATGGTTAAAAAGCGAATGAGATTATTTCAACAACGCAGGGAACCAATTAAGGATCACTTTCATCCGGAAAGGTTTAATGAGGCAGTAACTGAGGAAAACGTTGTTAATAAAATGTATTTCTGTACGACAAAAGAATTAAGATGTACAAAAGTCAAACAGATAGGTACCTACTCGGATTGTAAAGAATAAGCAGCGACTAACATTAAGGGAATCTGGAATAAAAGTGTACGCATTATAACTGTCAAATTGAAATGGGAGAAGAAACTTAAACCAAATAACTTGGTGAGAATGTTGAACGGGGAAAAACTAGAATACATAATCTGTATAAAATGATGCGACAGAGAGAAAATTAATGAGACTACAGGAAGGAAGCAACAAAACTGACTTAAGGCTAACAAAAATCGAAATGCCTTCACCCCGAACTAATGCGACCCCGGGGTGGGCCAAAGGCAAAGTTTATTTACTGATGTGAGACGTAAGCTGACCAAACTTGGCAGCCAAAATGCCGAAGATACCCGAACGACCAGTGGCGTCGGTCCCAGTTTAATAAATTACACAAACAAACACATTTTATGCAACATAAATGATAAATTCAGTATTTTCTAGATTTTGATAATCAAAAAAAATATTTCTTGGGAAGTAGATATTATAAATAAAACTACAGTATAGCGTTCGGTCTCTGTTTTGAGTATTTATTTTAATTTATTCCCTTTTTTTGTTATTAGAGAAACATTTTTAAGTATCTTGTATCTTCTAGGTATTTTGTTATTTAAGAAAAAAACAATTTTTTTAAAACGTGAAGTAAAAAGTTTAAACATTTAAAAAAGTTAAAAAAAAATTGTAATTTTTGTAACAAGATTGGATATAGTCATATCGCATGAAGACGAAGTTTAAGCACAACGCCGTATGCAGAGTGCTCAATTAACTGAGTTCAATACGGACAATCCACTCAAGTTGTACAGTACCTTTTTTCTACGACCTAGTAACGAAAATTAATTTAGATTTTTACCAAATTATAAAAAAAACTCATTAGATTTCATTCTGGATTTGAACCCCGAACTTTTCATGCGAACTCAGTACGCTATCTCTGTATTAACGCGACAAATAACATTTTTGTTTTAATACCGACAATTAGATTGGTTTTAGATAGTTTTATTAAAATTTAAGTACGATTAATTTGTAAATATAGACGAATACCTTGCGGAATGCTATTATTTATCGATTCTTCAAAAGAATCACTTATATTTAATCTCATAACTAAAAAATATTCTGATAATTAGTTTGACAGAATTGTCACTTGTTTAACATTCTAAAATAGTAGTTTCTGCAACAAGAGTGGATATGATGGCCATATCGCAAGGCGGGGTGCTCAATCGTCTAAGTACGATATGGACAATCCACTCGAGTTGTACAGTATATTTTTTCTACGAGCCACTAACGAAAATCTACAAGTATTAAAAATCGTTTTACTAATTTATTAAATATTAAATACAATTAACAAGAAAAAAAAAGAAAAAAAATTCATTTAGGTAATTTTTCTCCGTCTGAGATTTGAACTCGAATCTTCCGTATGGAAGGCAAGAACCCTGGCCACAGGACCATCTAGGGGTTTATTTTTTTGCTTTAATACTCGTAATTAAATTGACTTCACATAGTTTTATTTAAATTAACAAATTATTTATAATTATAGACGAAATAAAAATATAAATTCTATTATTTATCGATTCTACACAAGAATAACTCATTTTAATGTATGTTTAATTTCAATAACTAAAAAATATACTGAAAATTAGTTTGACAGAATTGTCACTTAGGTATTTAAAATTTTAAAAATAATAGCAGTCGGTTGATCAAAATATGAACTGTGATTGGAGGATTTCATTTTTTTGCAGTGTTCTCAATACCTAGAATGGATATGAAATATATTCATTAGTTGAAAGCAATAGCATACTTTTTCGTTTTGTAATCTATGCGTAGATAAGCTAATATCCATGTGGGTGTTGAAAAAAAATAATAGTAGTATCCTGTTTACTAAATAGCAATTGGTGTATTTCATATCCGTACAGTCTTTAATAGATCGGATAAGAAATTTATTCATTCAGTAGAACGCAATGGTATTCTTTTTCGTATTGTAGTCTGTGCGTAGAATAGATAATGTCCATATGGGTGCCGAAAAAATATTTGAAAATGTGTATGTCAACAGACTATTTACAATAACTCGATTATAGCTTAAAAAGATATTCGCAAACTAATATTTTTTCTAGAAATACCGTCATTAATTATGTTTATGTATAGACTAAATCGTGTCAACTTGATAGTATGTTTAGTTATGCAGTTATTGTAGATAGTTTTTTGACAGACTGCAATTTTAATTTTATTTTCTTATTCTTTTGACAGCTTACGACAAATAGGCAGTACCGTCATTTATAATTGTTTATGTATAGACTAATTCGTGTTACAATATTAAATTGATAGTACGTCTAGTTATGTATTTATTGTAAATAATTTGTTGCCAGACTGCATTTTTAATATTTATTTTTTTCTCGAACATATCAAAATCTAGAAAATACTGATTTTAATCATTTATATTGCATAAAAAGTATGTTGGTATACATCTGATTTAATACATATTATTAGGTAGGTATTTGTTTAAAATTTTTATACTTCTACTTTATATTTACTAAAATTGGATGCTATTACCGAAATATTATTAATTTAAAAATTTAATTGAGCTGGGACCGACGCCACTGTTTATTCGGGTATCTTCGGCATTTTGGCTGCCAATTTTGATCTGCAACTTCAACATTAGTAATTTATTTAACATATTTATACCTATGTAAACTCATTCAAACATTTTTCTAGTAAAAATGTGGCACAACTAGAAAACAAACGTCCCTGCATTATTTTGTAGCAAAGATTAGAATCTTCAAATATATAATCACGGCAGGTATTTGGGGGGGTTGCCGCGTGTTTTGGCGCTTTCCTTGTGGCTCCATGAATGAATCTAAAAAGCCAAGCGTTTGGAGATCCTATCAATCAAACGAGACTAGTTCAAGGCATTTCTTATCGAGCTCATATTTTGGTACAGGTGGGGAGAAGGGGAATAAAGTTGATTATAAACAGAAGTAATGCGTTAATTAAAAATTTTAATAAATGAATACTTAAAGTTCCCGTAAGCACGTGGTTTCGCCACGCCCCAAAGTGTACTATAAGTTATTCTAAAGTGGGAGGGCGAATGTTGTGACGGCGAACGGAATCAATATCCCGCAATACATTCCTTTGCAGACGCCACCCATGATATAAAGTCCCATTAATAGCCATCATACATTATAAAATGTTATTTCTTAATCACACAGACACAGGACAACTCACTGTTTATTTCGATCTCTATCATCAAGTTACTCGTCGTACATTGATAGTGATAAGCACGCTAAACATAACAAAAATGACAACAAGTTTTTGTACTAGTCCTATTTGGTTCTGAATGGGTTAAAAACAGAAAAAATATTAAATTACTGAATTTAAATAGATATTATTTTTTAATAGATGTACAAAAAACATTAATAACGCTTTTCTTACACTAAATAAAACGTTCTTGAATGGACACAACTCGGGATGTTTACAAAACCTAATTAGGTATATTTAAGCAGCATTTTATGTGCATTTTTACTTGTTTCCCACTAATAAGAACGTAAATTCTTGGTATATGCAAACACACAGTGTATATTTTTCGTAAAAGTATCAATAAATATAGGTTTTACCTTTGAATTAAACATTACACAACATGTGATGAATACACGATCCAGTTAATTTCGATAGTTTCGCGAAATAGAGTAAACAATAAACAATATAACTTTGCTGTCAGTTTATGAACGTCAAACGGCGTCAGTCAATGCACCAAACACTTAAAAAAACGCAAATACAATACACTTTTCAACACACCATGCCTACTGAAACATACTTTACTACTTCACTATAATTTGTTTGGTTTTGGTGCTCGAGTCCTATAATGCAATGTTGCCGCTCGTACGCATTTTAAATACCTTTCACTATTTGAAGGAAAATAATATAGAAGAATGAATTAAAGCCGATCTCGATGAAGGTCAGCATACACCACGTTACATAATTACCTATTATTTTAATGCACGAGGGTTAATGACAGAAACAATACGGTTTTATTTTCTACGTCGTTTTAATAAAATGAAGCTAACGTACGATATGCGCAGCGGTCAAACCATGAGGTAATTTCACCTCCTCTCGTTCTTTCAATTCCATTCCAACTTAATCAGACAGACACAAGAAACTCTGCGCATGTTGTCTATTCCAAAAAAAAAACAGATGACGACAGGTATATTAATTGCTAAGAGCGACAAAGAACCGCGAATCAACCAACTTGCGGCCAATATAGGTGGCAACTAAATTCAAATATACCTAGGTACCTAGGTACCTATCAATATATAAAAACAATTTTCTGAAAATCGTGAAAATCGTTTATTTTTCCGTTGAGGTAGGTAATGTTCTATTATCTTGTTTATAGTAGCAATTTACTTTCAACTAATATAAACGTTAGGTAAACGATTAAAAACAAAAGTGATACGTTAATTTAATAGCGGCATAGATACACCAACAAGTCCTGGCAACTGCAGTTTACTATTAGATATACGTGATTTACTACACAGAATGACTATATCCACTCAGATACGTAAAATATCCTTGAACATGTTTGTAGTCGTAAACAATTCTGGTGACGTATAATTCGGATGCAAATGTAGTGGGTTTTAAACAGAAACTGTGGGTATTGAAACTATATTTATTTATGAGTAAACATTTTATGCTCAATAATTCTTTATTGAATTGAAATGCGTAATTTATTTATGTTGTAGATCCTGCTAATTATAATTATTGTTCATTGTTAACATTTTCACATTACCACAACTTAAAATGACAACCGGCAACTATTTTATACCAGTGTCTACAGACGTTAAGTGCATGGACGCTGAAGAACCTAGAACTCGAAACGCTAATGCAACGTTGTCACATGCCTACATATCAATTACAGACAAACACACTCCACATATTGTGAAAGATAGTCGAAGTGATATTACTTGAGTTACATACTCGTCAGTATTCAGTTTCGTACTAAAGAGACCAAAAATGTACCATACACCATACACCATACACCGGTGTTTAAGCTGCGAGAATGTTGCCAGTTCCTACCCAGACAACACACCAAATCCCAGAGATATCCACAGAATATATTTTGTGGATATCCAATATATCCACAGGATATCAGAAATATTCCGTGGAACTAATATGGATATCCAAATGTCCGTCTATATCCAGAATATAGAAGATATCCTATGGATATTCAGCAAAATATCTAACGAGTATCTCCAGACAATACAAGAAATCCCAGATATATCCATAGAATATATTTTGTGGATATCCAACCAAATGTCCGTCTATATCCCAGGATATAGAAATTCAGATAAATATTTTATAATTATTTTTAGTAGAGGTTCATAATTAACCAATGGTTATTGAATAACGTCGAAAGATAATAGAGGTAAAAAATATTCCCAACAATCTGCCTTTGATTTTGCCTACTAAGGAGAAAATCATCCTTATTAGGAATCTTCAGCAATAAATGGAACTTCTCGACTTCAGTCTCTAATGAAGTCTGTTTATGAAACAATGTCGATCAAACTCAATTACGGCGGGTTAAGCATGAGTAGATACGAAAGTGGTATCGCCATCTATACTTAGGAAGCAAAATCAAAAATTACATCTAGTAGATATCCACGATGGTTTGCGTCCGCGCTTAGACTTTGATATATTTATATTTATAGTGGATGTCCATGGGATATTGAATACACCTTAAAAAAAATTAATTTTAAATATCTCAACGGTACTATTAGCCACAATGGCGAGTACCATGGCGTAATTTTTTAATAATTTGCTATATAATTACAATTATTTATGGACATTTGCATGTCTATAAATTACATTTCATGGATATAAAATAGATATCCACCATGGACTGGACATTCAGTGGATATTGGGATGTTCAGTAGATATCCAAAGGATTTGGTGTGCTGTCTGGGTATAGGATGAGTTAGTTAGTGGGGGAACCTAGGAGGGTGTCAGAGGAGGACTTGGGTTATTAGCATCAATCAACAAGATTTAATTTTGTAAGCAAAAAATCGTAGAACTATTTTCACTACATTTTTTTGTTAATCATTATATGCTTGTATCAATTTTAGGATAGATTTTTTCTTTACCTTCACTCCCTTTCAGGATACCTTACATTCAATACCATTTAATATTCACACTCTTCCTGCTCACCTAGCAGATCTTGATCTAATTGCAATTGGTCTGTCAATTGCAATCCATTAACAGTTTTCTCGTATTACAACCACCCTGCTGATAGATTATCTATCATCAATACCTCGTGCGGTTTTGCTTGGATACCTGAACTCTAGACATATTATTTCGGAGATCAGGCCTCAAATCCAAATTCGTCTAGCTAATCTGCTTATTGATTACTCCATCTTCAGAGCCTCAAACCGACTTCCGACCTTTGTGTCTAACCTAGAATTATCTATTATCAACCATATCCGTCTGACAGGTTACTGTACTGAACTGGTTGCTGATATATATGCCACATTACAGAGACACTTTTACTTCCGATCATCTCCCGCTCCACCAAGAGCTACGATATACACTTTCCGAAATCCGAAAAAAGCAGATTAGTCACTATTTGTGCAAACATCCCAGAGCGCCGCCCGTTCAATTCCCCACAGGACATAAATTCTCTGGTAACCGAACGCCGATTGCATAGACAGTATGTCCATACCCACGACCCTGTCATCAAAACCGAATGGAAGCGTCTCAAAGTCCTGATCAGGCTCGAAATAAACTTACACAAACAGCAACAATGGATCAATACCACCTCTAATTTGGATCATAGAGATGGTTCTAAGTTTTGGAAAAAATTCCGAATCATCACTGGTCAAAAATCCAAAACATTCCCACATCGAAATCGACGGTGAAATACACACAACTCTCGACGAGAAAGTCTTAGCACACCAGACACACCTTGAAGCCATATTCAGAACTCCCGATAACCCCTTCTTTGAAGACCGTTTCCGACACGAGACCGAACTCAATGTCCAACAGACACTTTTCACTCCAGTCCCAAAAATGGATGTCGAAAACCCTCTCACCGCCCTATTTACCCTTCAAAACATGCAATATGCCTACCAATCAGGCAAAAACAAGGCCTTTGGTCCCGATTCCATGCACAGAAGAACGCTGTTGATCTTTCTGAAATCATGTTTCCTATCCTTACCCTACTCCTGAACGCCTAGCTCTCTTTTTCCTACTTTACACTTGCCTGAAAATCCGCCAACATCATTTTGATTCCCAAACCAGGCAAATACTGTAAATCCTTAGACTCATACATAAATACTAGGTAAACTCCTTGAGCTTCTGCTCAAGGAAATAATCTGGGACTTTTCTGAAGAGCGAAACATAATTCCTCAATCCCAATACGGTTTTAGACCTCATCAGTGCACTCAGAACGTAATCTGCTTACTTCATACTACTGCGGTCACAGCAGTAAACTCTCTCCAAATCTCTTCGTTCTTCTCATTGCTTAAAAATGGCCCTTGACCAAGTCTGGCATGCTGGACTAGTCAAAAACATGAACATAGGTCTCTCCCTCAACTACTCCAAACTCATACACTCATACCTCACTGACAGAACTATCACAATCAAATTAGGCAATGCACTGTCAGACCCATTTATCACACTTTCTGGAGTACCACAGAGCACCGTCCTGGCTCCTCTCCTATACCTCGTATACACCCATGATCTTCCATCCCTAAACCACCCATTGTCAAAATGGTTTTTCTAAATTCTTTTATCCGCCCTGTTGCCGAGTACAGAGCAGTACCCTACGGCGTAATTCCAACACATCTTACCCACAAACTCACGACACTCGAGAGACGTATACTCCGACGATGTCAATATCTTCCCTTTCCTCGTTTCAGAATATTTTTAGTCACAGCAGTCAATAGCAACAAGACTTAGCGCGTAAGGATTTAAACGAGTACTTCTTCAAAAGTGGCGCGCCCTACCGGCAAAAAGTCTGTCCCCCAAATTGATGCCATTCATTCAACATTACGTTCGGACTCCTTATATCTGTACTTCGTGCTCACTAGGGTACCGGAACCACAATAGACCCATCTGGGTCGCAGTGGAGAAGGCGATGAGATCATCCCACTCATTTTCAACCTAACCTTAATAGGGTACCGGGTTTATCTCATCCACATTGTTAGCCAAAATCAGTAATAACTACCATACATTTGTTATTTTGGTTGATTGCGATTAAGTTTGTATTTCTTAACATTAAAGCTCTGCAAGGTTTTTCAATTATTTAAGTTCATGTTTCACTCAATTGTTTTATTGTTGTGCATTAAATTAATAATAAAATTAGCTTTCACATGAAGTGTTACACTTTACAATACGTAACAATGTTTTATCCTGCTAGAGAGTGCTAAAATCGAAAGTAACGCGCAATAAATATTGCTAAATTCTCCATAAAGTAAACTTTTCAATGTGACATACTGGGTACTATTTTAATTGTATTGGTTAAAGTGGCGGAGGGGAGGGGAATGACGTATGACAGTTGACGTTATGATAAAAAGGTGTCCACCTTAAGTCCAAGTTCAACGCGTTACCAATGACAAGTGACGAATACTTTTTTATCACAAAAAATACAGCTGTGAACGATAATATTTTCAGAAAAATGGGTCCAGAGTACGACAAAGAATGGTGGAAAGTCTATAGTTTGTTTTACTTTTAATGCATAATATTTTAATAAATGATATTTAACAAATATTTAAAAGTTATGTACTTTCCACCATTTTGTATAGTATTTAAAAGCTTGAACGCCAAATACACTCTTTTATTTTTGACCTAATTATTTCAGGAAACTTGTGTTAAGATTTAAAAATGTACTGGCGCCAATTTGCAACTGTGCTAATTCGAGTCCAAGCGTTTGTCTAAAATGCTGAAGTAGTTCAGACGCATTTTCGTCTGCTTACCCTGTATGTTTATGTTAAAGGGAATGGAATCATGTACGAGAGTTAAAGATAATCAAAAATTGACGATTCTGTTTCGTTTTTGTCTGACCACCCTGTATATTAAATCAATTGATTACTTAAAGCCTTGTTCAGAGTAGGAGCGACGTGGCGATGCGAAAACGTTGCGTCGAGCAACGCGATGTAGGTAAACCAACCTAACGTTATCAAATGCAAACGTTCAGAGTGAGAGCATCGCAACGCTCTCACTCTTAACGTTTGCGTTTGGTAACACTTGGTTGTTTTACCAACAGGCTTAATAGTTTATTACTTACTCGTTTTTGAACACCTCGAGTTAGATATTTAAATAATCGATTTATCTGGTAAAAAGTACTTTTTCCCAGGACGAACCCTACAATTGTTTTCATATAATATGATGTGCCTACTAATAATATATTTAACAGAACTAACTCATTTATGCACAAACATATTTGCAATATCAATACAAATACAAATTGACAGCTATTAATTAACTTTAATTACTAATTTCACTAAAAGTTCCCTAAACTGATAATAAGCTATTCATATAGTAGTAATTTTAGCAAATTTTTTATATTCAAAAATAGATCATTAAATGACAGATTACCTAATAAACAACGAGAATTTTAATGAGCCGCAGCCATATTTTTCGTTACAAAGCTCATACTGAATGACATCGAGTACAAAAGTAACCATTATTATTTAAATTTTAGTAAAAATCTGTTTCAAGAGAACTTCTGATTTCAGTGTATTATATTCTTTTAAAATAACCTGGCAACACTGTTTTACTTCGATTGGCGTCGTAGCCCCTCTGCCTTCGTTCGCTGTCTAAGCTAGTCTTTCCTTTTTCCTCGGGGTTTACTTTTACTACCACGAACATAAGTGCATACAAGACACAAATAAGATTATGATCTAAATTTTTCATAATTTACTTTGATCGAAACCAGTATCTACCTACTGGTACCTTTAGGTGCATTTTGTAATATATTTACAAAAAATGTTAGTTAATCTCTATACCTACTTTTCTTTATTGTAAATTATATTATTATTAAATGCCTATTTTATAAGAAAGAACAAGCCGAACGAAAAGTGTTAAAATGCTCTTCTATGCATCTGAATAATTTGGAATCTTTTTTTTGGTTAGTGATTAAACAGTATTAAAAGAGAGCATTGATAAAAGTGTCAAAAATAAAAAATAACTTCCAATGTGACATTGAAATACATAAATATAAAAAAACTCCCTTAAAATTATCTAAATACCACCATACGTACCTATATATAGGTAGTTAATTAAAGTCCTAACCTGATACTACAATAATAATACCTAACTTTTGAAATTTTAAAAGCAAGTTTTATCTATGGAAAAGAAAGCTAGAACATAAAATATTATATGTAGGTACATTATTTTGCAAGGGAAACTAGGTAAGTACGCTAGATTTTTAAATCAGAAGCGAAGGAAAATTGAAGTAGATACATACTTTTGTCAAGATGCAGTTCCAGTCTATCTTATTCCCACACTTTTCTCTTCCAAAAGATACTGAAAAAAAATCATAAAAACAAACTACTTGTACGTGTACTTAGGTTTATTAACACAACCATTACCTTGCAGTAAGTTTTCATACACTATTTTGTACATTCTTACTAATTTTCTGGAAATAAATAACACATTAAATTAAAAATTAATTTTTGACGCCACCAAGCCGCACCAAGCAACTAGATTTTAGTTTTGAAATTTAAATTTTCTAGTGTTACCAATTTGAAAAATAAAATTCCCCAAAACGTCAGTTATGTATCTTCGATCATGATTTTCTACATGATGAAATCTAACTGAGAATATTGGAGCTTTAAATTTGTGCAACGAGAAGGTAAATATATTTAAAGAATCCTCTCATTTTAAAATTACTTGATATTAAAACAAAAATAAGCAAATTTTCAAAGTTAATACATAATGGCGTGTAGGTATAGGCACATACTTTTTTGAAATGGAAAGAGTCAGCATTGGTTTTCTTCTTAGAACAGAAGTAAAAGTTGGAAATGCTTTTGCCAGTTCTCCCACTTTATACACATAAATTGACCGGTTGGCAGCGGATCTCACCGAAGTGGACGCGATACATTGGCGTACAAAATTATTTTATAGATGTTAATAACAATTTCGAGTAAATAGTTTAATAAATTATGAATAGCTGTTGAAATGTTGTAAAATTATAATTTGAATATTATTATTTATAATCCATAAATACATGCGATTGTCCAGTTCCGCCGATAACAATTTAAAATTTCTTATTCTATATGAAACGACACTGGCAGGTAAACATTACTCTGAAATTCTCGGAGCCGCCCGAAGTGGTTTGACGTTTACCCCCTCTCTACCTACCAAAAGACTTTTCAACTTTTACTTTCTCTATAAGATGTTTGGCAAACCATGCAGTTCTGTACCATTTTGCAATGTTCATTTACTTTTATGAATAATTTCTTGTATTTAAACAAATAAATCTTAGAAATAGGTACCACTAAAATAAAATGCCAATCAACTCTTTTAAAAACAAACAAACAGGTTTGCCAATTAAACCGATATAGATATCACAATAAATAAAATCTTAAAAACAAATTCATGGCAGAAAAAAAATTCCATGAGAAATATTATGAAAATGATCCAGTTCTTGAATAAACTGAGTCAAGTAGGTATTTAGAGTGAGATTACAGAAAATGCACCACGTCTGCAACTTTGCAGATCTGCAAATATGATGGACTTACAGATGCAAGTCAAGGATACTTGACTCTTTATAGATCCTTGCATCTGTAAGTCCGCCATATTTGCAAATCTGCAAAGTTGCAGACGTGGTGCATTTTCTGTAATCTCACCCTTAGGGGTCTATTCTGTAACACTTCCTTTATATTTTAACGCCCGTTAAAATATTGGCGGCCTTTAAAAATATTTTGGTATTCACTAACTTACTTCTGTCATTATTTAAACGGATTCCTTTAAAATAGTCCTCAAATGGGGTCTATTCTGTAACAATTCCTTTATATTTAACGGCCTTTAAAAATATTGGCGGCCTATAAAAATATGTTCGTATTCGTTAATTTACTTCTATCATTATTTAAACAGATTTCTTTAAGATAGTCATCTAATGTATTTTAAAGATCCGTTTAAATAGTGACCGAATTAAAGAAGAAAATATTTTTAAAGGCCGTTAAATACATATAAAGGAATTTTTACAGAATAGACCCCAAAAGCCTCTAAATTTTAACGGATGTTACAGAATAGACCCTTGTCTCTTGAACTTTGTATCTTTGCGAACGAATCAGTATTAACCCTATAAATTTAACTGAAAGAGACACTGTGGCAACGTGTAACGCTTGTACTGTTTGTTTACAAGTTATTGTGGACTTTATTATCATGCGTCCAATGTTTTGTGCAATAACCTGTCTATCCTATTCATGGTCGAATTTTATGATTCGAGTATTGAAGAGTATTAGGCACAAAGCACGTATCTTCTAGAGACCCCACGCCAATGTTAAACTTTTAAACCAAATTAGCGCCACCTTGTGTTTGGAGCTGGAACTAAAATGACAATTGACAGATGGCGGTAAATTCAAATTGTAATTTTTAGGAGTAGGTAGTAGTTTTAAATTAAATTTTAAATGATTTCCACATAAATTATTTTATAAAATAAAGAATGGAACTAGTAAGTTCGAAACTTTTATTTTACAAAATAATTTAGGTCGATTATACCAAATTTGAGGAATTAATTTGTTATAAGCAGGGGTTTGATGTGGAGAGTTGGTTCTGCATATTATTATTAAATAAATATAAGATATATCAATAAATAATAAAATAGAACATTCTTAAAATATGTTTATTAATAACTTAAATAAATATTATTAGATAAAAATAAATACAAATAATAATACATATTTAACGAATACTTACTTGCAGCAAATAGGTATACAATCTCAAATCTTTAAAATACCTATCAATAATTTAAATGTAAAGTAGAGACTAGGATATTACATTTTATTAACACTAAAATAATAATATATTTTATAAATGTCTTTTAAACCGAGGACAAATGTAATATAGGTATTGTATTAAAAGGTGAATCCTTTTAACTATTCATTCAATGATAAATAGGTATTTTCCTTCCAAATACAGATGGTGGTATTACTCCGCTGCTTTGTGTATTACTCTCTTATGTGAAAAATGATTTCGGAATCTAGTCCAGTGATAAATTAATTATCAATTAGTTGTTATACCCGTTTGTCTTTTTATGATGCAGATGCATGGTGAATCAATGAAGTTTTTCTCGAAGTTTTCAACGTAGCACCCACAGGTAGCACCAAAATTATTGCAAAACACAGTACGAAATAGAAAAGCAAAACATCACAATTTTGCAAATAACTATAAGACGAAACTATAAACAGAAACCAAAAGCTAAAGCCAACAAAAAATCACTAAAATCAGACGGAAAAATGAGATTAACCAAAAACATAAATAAATACACCTAACATCTTTGGAGTCTTTGGTTAAGTTTTTCTCCCATAAAGCTTAAAAATGGAGTAAGAAAAAGAAATTTACCAGTAGCCCCATCTAGAGTTTGGAGCAAATAGCATACAAAATGTCAGTTGTCGGTTTTGACCTTGGTCATTCACGTGGAACCTCTATGTGCTTTGTGGTATTAGGCATTCCAACGACCTGTCAAACAATAGGTGCCAGTGGGAAATTCTTGTATATTTAAGGGGGTAGCGACATAGTCTTGCAACTTGGACGCTATTTTTATTCGAAGTAGTACTCGCCAAGCCTGCCAATTTATGAAGAAATGTATAGGTGGGTTTTTTAAATATTATTTTTATTGTGTTTGACATAAAATATTTAAATGTAATCCATTATTCATGATTTTACGTAAAGTAGATAGAATACACTATATGTCGCCACCCTTAGATATACCAAACCTGCCCACTGGTAATTCATTTGTTTGGAATGCCTAATTATAAGCCGCCATTTTCTATCCAACTAATTTTAATATTAGATTTTTATAAACTATGGGTCGTTTTTTTATAAATTAAATAAATAGGGAGGTTGCACGAGGTATGTACCAACGTACTCACATCCATAATATCCCGCCGGTAATTTTTGCATAGCCAAGCCAATTTAATTTTCCAGTGCTTCAGTAGCGTGCTTGGAATAAAAAATATTAATAGGTATTACCTAACTAGGTACATACGTATCTACTGAAAGTTCCAGATTTATATTTTATTTCCTATTGAGTTTCATCCCACACAAAATGAGTACTTTGTGATTTTTGTATGAACTGAACAAGATTTTTATCAACATCAAAGGAATTTTGAAATATTATTTTTCAGACATTTGCGCAGAATACATTTTTTAATTCTGAGTAGTTAATATATGTGTGTCATTAAAAAACAAAAAAATATTTTTTAAATATTTATTTACTAAGGTTTTTGTTCAACAAAATCGACTTGTTTTGAATTTATTTAAGTATTTTTGTTTAAACATAGCATTTGAAATAATCGATTGAAAGTTTATAAAAAATTATCAAATAAAATTCAAAATAACCACGAATTTTCCTAAATAAGAAAACAGTATTCTTTGGTAGGAAAG
Source organism: Psylliodes chrysocephalus (assembly GCA_927349885.1). Classification (NCBI taxonomy): domain Eukaryota; kingdom Metazoa; phylum Arthropoda; class Insecta; order Coleoptera; family Chrysomelidae; genus Psylliodes; species Psylliodes chrysocephalus. Next base: position 21,205,750 of record OV651826.1, on the reverse strand, counting down.
TCGATTCAAAAACAAGAATTAAGCGTACTGTAATTCGTTACATAAATGTAGTCTGTCTTGGGATTTACCCGTCTTTAAGTCGCACAATATTTGAATTCGACATTGTGCATCGCAATATGGTCGATGGGAACTGTCCCTGTAATAATTCCTGAAAAAAATTTAACGAAAGTTAGAAATACTCATGAACACAGTTGAAAATAGAAAACAAAAAAAAATAAATATTGCTTACATCTTGAAAACAAAACAAATGCGAAAAACAAATCGCATACACGGGTTTCGGATTGGTGGTCTTTATTAGTACGGTGCAGCTAATTTGAAACGAGCATGAAACTTGCGATGAAATCAAATCGAACAATAGATTACTCAAGGGGCTAACGGCAGATTTGAGGCTTCACTCAACACAACCAGCATTTTATGGAAAAATATACCATATAGTGTCACCACGGAGTCAGTTATATCCACCAAGGTGATGTGTCCTAGAAGGAAGAAAGTTTAGTGCGGAGGTCTCCAAACAAAAAATCTTTGGGATAGGTCACATCATCTTGGTTGCTATAATTGCCACTGTGGTATTATTCCATAAAATGCAGTGTGTTGGCAGAAGCCTCAAATATGTGGTTGGTCCCTTGAGTGATCTCTGATCTGCTACTGTATATTTTTATTTCATCGCAAGGCCCATGCTCTTTTGAACTTGGCTGCACCGTACGGATAAAGAACAAGTCAGAAACACATGTCTGCGATTTGCTTTCCGCCTTTTTTTTGTGGGATACATTCAATATTGCTTTTTTTGTGAGGCTGATATTATCTCATAAAATTCTGGGTGGGCTGGTCGAAACCACGTAGGTGTATTTTATCAATACACTCCCGCACCACTCATGTGCTTGTATTTATGTTAACTTACCTATAAAATAAATTAAATAAGTCTGGATCATCAGCCATGTTTTTTATAAGCCTATTCCACTCTTCGGGATGTAGAGATGACAATCTGTAGGCATCTTTTGCTGTGTAAAGCTTATACCAAATTGGTTCATTGTCTCCTTCATTTGCTAAGTCCAAGTTTGTTGTCCAAGTTTCGTGGTCTATGACAGCCTGAATTTTTATCCAAAATTATAGTTATATAAATCGTATGGTATTTGGTATAAACAATTTACAATACGAGCATTTTTTCGAGGTAAGAAAAATATATATAGCTATGATGATTCAGACAAATTTAGTCTTCAAACAATCGCGACTATCGCTTCGACCTATGCGTTTGATTTACATTTATACGTACTAGTATCAACAGCTTTTCTACTGATACTTGGTGACACAACCATAAAAGAAAGCTTGTATTGTGACACCAGCAGGTCAGCCCTTCAAGCACTGCATACAATCTTTCAAGGCTCTGGCAGAAGAAGGTTATTCTTGAGTGGGTGTCGGGACATGAGAGAAACTTATTGGACTGAGTTCAATATATTCATAAAGGTGCCATACAATAGAAGACAAAACGATTGCTAACTCCTAGCAGAAAGAAATTCAGGGCATAATATACTTTTCATGGGTTATTGCGGTCGTAGGATCTTAAATGGGAACAGGAATGATACAATATACGAAACTACATGTTGGGATGCAATAAGATTAAGAGCACCAGTAAGTACTTTAAATCACACCGTAATTCTGATAGAGATAGCCTCTGCTTCGTCTAAAATTAATAAAATGCAAATATGGTTCAATAAAAAGTGCATGAAACATAGAAATTAGAATACCTGGCGTTTGTAATGAAAGCATACATACCCTTGTAGACCGTTCATGATCACCTTCTACGTAATAAATCCTAAACGCTGGATTATTATTTTCATATGTAGTAATCGAAGGGCCAAGATAAGCTACGTTAATCGGCCGACCTGTAAATGTTAACAATGACTTATCTTTATTTTTGAGAGCTTGCCACCACCGTTTTCGTTTGGATTTCTTACTGTAATTGTTGGTTTCGTAGAACAATTCGAACTCGTCAGCGTGAGTGTGGCCGTAGAATTGAGCGGTTATTGTATGCTGGAACCGATCCACTATAGAGTAAAAATTTCTCGACCACGTCTTCAAACAGTCTGAGCTACCTGGTGGAATATGCCCTGCAAATCAAACTTTATCAGTTTTTTTTTATATATAGATAAAAAGAAATGTACGGATATTAATATGATAATATAGAACTGTTTATAAATATCAGGGAGAAATAAAGATGAAGTACTTATAAAAAAAGGGCAGCAAATATATATAGAAAACAAAGTAAATTTTAAATTCCGTTAAATTCGTACCATTCGATCGACAAATCATGCCTTGCAGAATCTAGAGGACAAAATCGGTAATTCCCTAAAGCAGGCAGATATTGTACTGGGTGCTTTCCTACGCTTTTCCTCAGTCTATATTCTCTTCCATTAAAAAAAGAAGAATTGACAAACTGACCTGCAACTCGATCAAAAGTATCCTTGGAAATCTAAACATAATTTCATCACTGCAGGGAGAGAGAGAGAGAGAGTTACTTTCAGCTATCAGGCCTACCAGAAGGTGTGTCCAGAGGCGGAGTACTTTCACTCCGACTGTGGATCATTCTGGTGGCTAATCTGTTAGACGATTTCCCTCGACAGGGTATAAACTATGCTAGATGCTAGATCAAAAGCCTCTTCACATTTTGCCGAAAAGGGAGACCAAAATGGTCTCCTACAGATTCCTGACGATGGGTAGGCAATGCAAGGAAGAACTGTGATAGGACAAAACGCGATATTTGGTAAAATGAATAACCACCCCAATTTCAGCATGGTATCAGACTCGCTAGTTCCCCGGTAGCACGTAGAAAAATGTATACAGTGACCTTATTCTAGAGAGAGAGAGACACGAATGAAGCAAGGGAAATATTCTCCTTTCCAAAGGAATTGCAAGGAAAAAGTGGGTCTTTACAGAAAAACGGGACAAGAGACAAGCAGTCGAAATGATTCTATAGGAAAGTGCTTGGAGTCGGAAGGCTTAAAAAATGTAAATAAATAATTAATTTAAGACTGAGATCTAGAACTAGACTGAAAATAAAAGATTGGGATGATTTGGGCATTTACTGAGGATGTATGAGGAAAGACAATTGCAAAAGATTTGAAAAGTAAAATCAGTGTGAAAAATAAATGAGAAGATCTAAAAAAAATGGTGTTATATGAAAAGACGCCAAAAATAAATGGCAAAAATAGGAATAAATGGAAGAAACTTATGAAATAATTGATTGAACACCTTAATGTAAAAGATTGTATTTACATTCAGACGACCAAGATGGTTATAGTTAAGTTTTTACCTATTATGTGCACTTTTTCGTTATTTATTTCAGCATTTTCAAGCTCATGTACTAGCCATTTTAACTCATCTGCAGGATCAGTACTATTTACAAGAAGCCACCTAAAAAATATAATTATTTTATTTTGTTACAGCAAATAATTTTTAACATCATTATTAAAGGCCAAGACAAAAAAAAGTAAAAATAAAAAATAAAATAAAAAATTATTAACTATTTATCAAAAGGATGAAAGTGAACTGTAACACCAAGTTTGAATAATACATTATAAATTTCCAGTACTATAGTTGCAGTAGTTCCTATACTAGTTGTGTTACATTACAACTTGCGTAGAAGGGAGTTGATACATCGTCTTTTTTTTCAGCTTGGTTAAGGTTGGATACTGATGTATATTGTGAGTCCTGGTACTTGCCTGAATGTTCTTTATACCATACGCTATTGCTTTACGAAAAACTACTCCAAGGCGTCCTCTGTTATCCTGTGTTATCCTGATTTATTTTGGATTGACACTTGTGTGACCTGTGTGTCATAAGCACTCACTATCTTTAACAATATTTTACTTACCAGTTCAATGAGTGACAGTAGTTTGTATTTAGAGAAATCAATCTAAATCCAGGTCTTAACAATACAGAATAAAATGCTCCATGTAAAAGAGTGTTTCCCGATGTAGATGGCAACCATTTCCTCCAATGATCAGCTAAATTCGTATACAACCACCCGATAGTATGAGTCTCATTTTTGATCCATGGAGGAGCAAAGCTGAAAAAATATCAGTGGATGTGGATAGCCTACATTATGTAGGCTTAAATATATCTCCTTACCTTCCTGCTGGAACTGATTCATGGTTACCAACAGCTGGAAATATTGGAATATTGGGGAAGTAGCGTAACATTTGTTCAACACTCTCTTTAATAATATCCAAATTGCTTTGTTGGGTTTGATTCCAGATATCGTGAGGCGGAAGATCACCTGTCCAGATTATGTAATCTATATCCTACGAGAAAGAATAGTTATGTAATCGACTTTACAATGAAAGTGACAAGTTAGTTATTGGCAACTTATTGTAATATTTGTATGTACCTTCTCGTCTTTGCCTTTGATTCAAGTTTTGAAAAATATAAAGTTTTCACTCCAGCAACTGCAATTTTATGTTCAGATTAAGAACTTAAAAAGAATTATAGGGGAAGAAATATTAGGATAATGAACTAAAGCCTCTGCTGTGGAGGATTATTTTTTATTAATCTGTGTGGTTGAAACAAAAGCAAAGTTGTATTTTACTTTTAAATTAAACTTACCGGATGTTCTAAGGATATAAATTTTAACATATTCTCAATTAATATTCTTGGGGAATCACATTTATTATAAGAACCCCACCTGAAAGAAGTTTACATATATTATTCGGTAACATTGACAGTACTTTTAGAGCTCAGATCTAGAGGTTACTGTCACAATTCTAGAATATTAAAGGAGTGACAATAACCACTTTTCTAAATATTCAATAATATTTTTAAGATATCTTTATTCTTAGGTACATACCGTCCTGCGGGAATTATAGTTTCATTTGTAGATGGCGTACTATAATTACGACAGCATAAGGGTTCTTCACAATTTGTTGGTGAACCCTCTGCATAGTCTGGATCAAGATGAGTGTCAGATAAGTGAAGAACTTTAAACGTAGGAACCTCTACCTAGAAACAATGTTTATTAGTAAGATAGAATTACCACTATTGTATGAAGGCCACATTTGTTAAATATAATAGTTAAAATTCCGACTTTAAACCAGCCATTTCGACTTTAAACTCGAAATTTTGAATTTGAAGTGGGCATTTCAAGATTAAAGTCGAAATATAGACTTTAAAGTCGAAATTATCCTTGACACATGCTGTATACTATCCCAGGATCGCACCAGGATTGGTGAAGTTAACAAAACTTGCTTATGTTTACCATTAACTACTATTCGTTCTACTGCATAGGAAACGGGAAAATAGCACTATTTGGAAGACAATTGATTTGTCACTACTTGATATAGGTTTTCGAATACCTCAATGGGAAATAGTTCTATAAGAAGTACTGCACTCATTGTCATGAGAACATTTAAAATAACTAGCCTTTATTGATCTATATAAATGCATTAGACCGAAAGTAATAGCAATAACAATTTAGGTAAGTAGTCTGAGTGTGGACACCTTTGATTTAAGGGTAGACATTTCAGTACTATAGTTAAACAAGCTGAACTAATCGAAGCTAATTATTTTCACGTGCGGATGAATGGTGGAAAATAAATAACCGTATCTAATCGTTATCTCGCTCATCTGATTTAATGGTAGCGAATTCAATAGATGTTCCATAAGAAGCTAGATAACGATTAGATACGTTTATTTATTAACTTCGATTATATAAGCTTGTTTCACATTAGACTCACAATTGCTAGCTCGATTGAGACTTTTAACTAGAACTGGACCTGTCGTCGATGTTCATGTAGGTAAAGATTGTTGAATTTCTATTATGTACAAATATTCTGTCGTGAGTAGTTGCATTTATACTAATACAAAATAACTGTTTAGTAGAGTGAAATTATTCTTCTTACAAAAATATGTTCCATTGAGATATTCTTAAACCTTTATCAAGTAGTGCAAATTTAATTGTCTTCTCGCTCAATCTGTCCCTTTCCTTTATGGTTATAAGCAGTAGTACAACTTCTAAGCTATGAAAAATTTTAGTTTCTTAGACATATGTAAATGAGTATATGTAATCAGGCATTCAAAAAATAGAAACCAATGATGACACATGTTTAAGTATTACAGTTGCAGTAGAAATATTTAAGCACGGAAAATCAAGATAAAATCTTGAGTACTCGTCAATAATCTTTAGTAAATATCGATTAGAAGAGGAACTACGTAAAGGAACTTTAAAGTCAAAAGATTGGTAGCTTTAATAAATTCAACAGAAATTCGACAAAATTGAGGTTTAACTTTGGTACCGACTGTACACGAAGAGGATGTACATACGGAAGATTTTTGGAGCAAATTCATAGAACCATTCTTACTATTTCTGGATGGCACTTAGACTTACTTCTACGCTTTCGTACTATTTGGTAGTGAAGTGTGAAACAATAAAAATGCTACAACAAACAATGCTGCAATAAATTAGAAAACAAGTATTGAGAGGGCTTGCAAGATCGAACCTTCGGGACTCTATTTCTGTATCTGTAAAGAATGGAGGGTGAGTTGACCCATGGCACTTAGGCCTAACTAGGCCCATTGTACATGTTCCTAGATTGATGGACCCCTTTTAGCTCCCCAGCGAACCTACAGATTTGAAACCTTCGGAACTGCTTGTGTTGAACTGAAAATTATAAAAGGCGTTCGCACTTTGTCTATATCGTTTTTTCTTCTGCATACCCAACGCAATTTAGTATTCACTTCAATACAAGCATTGTTTAAACTATACATCCTTTACCTTCGGAAATTTTTCCTCTATTGCCTGCAAATGATTTTCTGGTGTCTCTATGTCCCATTCGTGTATTTCATTGCTAACTGAACCACAACTTTCTCCAAAAATCATGCTACATGTTTTCGACGGCTCTGCAAAATATTTTATATATATTTTTATTTTAAAATATAGTTTAGATCATAAATATTACCCAAATTGGACGTATTGTAAGCTGGAACCAATTCAGGACCAAAGACATCGACAAATCCGGTACAGACAGCTTCGGTTTCTATTTTAAGAGTGACACATAACGCTACAATCTTAATCTTAATTTCTTCCATGGAATCTCCATTTTTAAGGTGACTTTGTAGCAAACCCACACCTATTAAATATAAAAATATATCTCTATTAATACATATATTTAGTTTCCACTTGCTTTGGTTATTAAATAGTTAAACGCATCAGGCGACATCCATCGCTCGGGACAAAGATCATCTAGCTGCATCCTGTCGCCCTCCGGGCGTTAGCATAACTATTATCTACAACTATTGCATAATATATCCATTATTCAGATGACTACAACACTCAGTAAAATATATATAAAATTGGTTTACCCAGTTTGCAAACTCCGCATGGAATTTTGGTTCTAATGACATCATGAATTTTTTTTGGCAGTCTGTTAGCACCAACTATTTCTTCTTCAGCGGCATCTAGGGGTTCCACCTTTAATATCTGAAATAAATGAATATAATTAGGTAATTAGCTAATCTCTGCCTATTCTATATTTTTCTTTATCTTATACATAATGTTTACTATAAAAGTTTTAGGTGGTTTTCAAACGAAGGTACTTAGAGGGGATATACATTGTTTCCCAGAAAACAATTATAACAAGATTTATTATAAAACGAATTTGGGCACGGTCTCAAAACTATTATTAAATATTTATTTTAAATCTTACTTCGTCAGTTTCATAGACAACTGGCAATATATGGTTTTCTTTAGGACTTTCCAAAAGAGGAATGCTGTGTGGTGCAATTTTGAAGTTCCACGTGTCTTCAAAATCAAAATTTTCGTTGTCTAGTAGAGGAACAGGTGCTAAAATAAATAACAATAATAACAACAATTATCTTAAGTTATAGCTTCAGGATTTGTAATTTGATTTACATGTAATTTTAACAATAATTTTTAACACGCTTGGTGCCAAATTAAAATTATTTTTTTAGACAAACAGCAAATATAGGTGTATTATTATTTAATGTATTAAGTATATATTTTTTATTTTAAAGCCCCAATTCCATCAATATCTGTACCACATCAAATCAATATTTACTGAATTACTGAATAATTACTTCCTTTTTTAAATATAAAATCTATACCTATTTGACATTTAAAAGTTTCAAACTGACGTTATAAATAAATAAATAAATAAATAACAAATGCAAATCGTTACCATGGTAACAAAATTTATCCGTTATTTTGATCCATTTGCATTTATGTTCCTTCATTTAGCATTTAGCCGACAGCAAACTACGATTTTTGTGTAGCAAATGGTGCTTTTAATATGTGAGTGGAATTGTCTACCAATTATGTTATTGTATTATATAAGTATCTATTTACAAGTTTTGGGTGCTTTCAACCGATTAAAAATAAACAAACCTTAGAATGAAATATTGTTTGATCACTACTATCAAGATTCCTCTGTCCCCGCAACTAATAACTGTCTTTCATTATTTTCACGATATTTATTCATTTAATAACCATTTTCAACGATGAGGTAAACGCCAATTAAAATATTTTTTTTATAAAAAATCCTAGACAATCCAAGATACTTATTATTAATTAATTAATAAATTACATAGACTATAATTAAACACTGCATTGTTAATTTAAAATACATACATTTTGAAGAAATTAATAAACTAGAAATTCTCAAAAATAAAAATATGTTTTTGCAAATTGTTTGGGCTTTGTCCTTTTCCAAAGATAGCCTAAGGTGTGTCTAATGTGTTGACTGTTTATTTTATTTGTTGACAGATGTTATTTTTTATAGTCTTTAATATATTTCAGTATTCTAGTGTTTTGGGCCCTTTTCTGCCATTACAAAAGTCACATTCCTTACACTAATCTTCTACATCCCGTCGGCAATTGATCCAATAAAATCTTTCCCAAACTCGTGCAAGTGTCCTTTTAGTACCAAAGTGTCCTGAACGGCTGCTATGAAGCTCCTCCAACACACTTCTGACCTTCGATTTCGACAGTATCACTTGGCGGACTACATGTTCTCCATCGAGGCTCTCCCACTTCCGGTGCAAAAGGCCATCGTGAGAATATAGGGAATCCCACTGAGTCCAGTACCCTTTAACGATGTCACTATATTTGGCTACCTCTTGCCATGTAGGTCTGACTCCATTTTTGAGCCATTCTCGGACAACCTTCAAGTCATTGTCTTTCTTTTGAGTCTTTTTTAGGCTTTCAAGGGTAATTCCGTTTTCGTCATCCTCTGGCTTGATAGTGGTCGCCTAAAGACTAACTTCTTCAACCAGCGCCTCTCGTTCTTCAAGCCTTTCACAGTACCGGCATTGTCGATCTAAACGCGGTCGCCTGGAAAGAATGTCTGCGTTGCTATGGAGACGTCCCCTTCGATGCACTATCTCGAAGTTGTATTGTTGCAGTCTCTCTATCCATCTAGCAACTTGTCCTTCAGGTTTTTTAAAATTCATCAGCCACTGCAAGGCGCTATGGTCACTTCTGTTAAAAAGGTAAGTGTGGAAGTGGTCGAGGGCTTTAACAATAGCTAAAAGTTCTTTTCTTGTCTTGTCTTGTCTCCACCATAGCAATCTTGATAAAAACCCCATTATTGGAAAAAAAGCAACAAACTAACATTTTCTTTCAACTGACGGCCTATACCAAATTTCGTATAAATTACTTTTTGATATTTACAGGGAGACAAAAATTATATCTTGAAAAGTTGTCTATTGTAAGTTTATAAATTTTTGACAGTTTGCAAACTTCAATTACTTAAAACTATTAATATAGTTGGATAGGTAATTAAAAGACCCTTCAAATGATGTATTGCATGAACCATATTTCCATTTAAAAAAGCATCAACACAGAAAACACTTATAAAATGAATATCTGAAAGAACCAGCGTTTGAAAATAAAAATCGACGACCCAGAATTTTTTCCAGAAGTCAATAAATTTATTCTTTTTGCGCCATCCTGTATATAAAACAAATTTACTAAATAGGATAATTATTACCTACATAAATATGCAAAACTTGAAAGTTTCACATCATTTCACATCATCTAATAAAATCCGGATACTTTTTATTAAAATTATTATGTGGAAATTGTTTCACCTTGAACGTCAGTCTACAGAGTGTCCAGATAAAGGCTAATAATGTCGATAACTTGTTGTTTCTATGCTTATCGTGTATACTTTTATTTAAATTCATGGTTTATAATTTTTATAGCTAGTTATTTTTAATTAACAGATTTAACAATTGATATGTCCTCTTGGAAAATGTGATCACATAGCAGCAAATGAATTTGGTTCTGCATTGTATATTAAATATAAATATATACATATCTCTCTCACTTATTAAGAGTCAATGTCCTAACAATTTTTTAAACACAACCGGTAGTTTTGATTTTTAAATTATTTAAAAATTTTCCATATTTCATTAGATTGTTTATTGATATTATTTTATATTCGTGAAGGTTTGATTTAAAGAATTTTGTTTTTATTTGAAACTACTGTTATTGACACTATACTAACGCTTTAATAAACATCTGTTGAAACTTATTGAAAGATTACTTTTCTAAAAATAAAAATTAATAAATTTGCTTCTCCTCTTTGCAAACAATATTATCAATTATTGTCATTATTGTCATTTAAGTCAGAATTAAGGGCTGACAATATAAGAGTTGGAATTTTCCATGTAGACCATTGGTATTAACCTGGAGTCACTTCCAGGCCAAAGCAACAGCAATAAATGCCTGTGCTCATATCTTTATAATGACAGACAAACAGTCAGACAGCCAGACAGCCAGACAGCCAGACAGCCAGACAGCCAGACAGCCAGACAGCCAGACAGCCAGACAGCCAGACAGCCAGACAGCCAGACAGCCAGACAGCCAGACAGCCAGACAGCCAGACAGCCAGACAGCCAGACAGCCAGACAGCCAGACAGCCAGACAGCCAGACAGCCAGACAGCCAGACAGCCAGACAGCCAGACAGCCAGACAGCCAGACAGCCAGACAGCCAGACAGCCAGACAGCCAGACAGCCAGACAGCCAGACAGCCAGACAGCCAGACAGCCAGACAGCCAGACAGCCAGACAGCCAGACAGCCAGACAGCCAGACAGCCAGACAGCCAGACAGCCAGACAGCCAGACAGCCAGACAGCCAGACAGCCAGACAGCCAGACAGCCAGACAGCCAGACAGCCAGACAGCCAGACAGCCAGACAGCCAGACAGCCAGACAGCCAGACAGCCAGACAGCCAGACAGCCAGACAGCCAGACAGCCAGACAGCCAGACAGCCAGACAGCCAGACAGCCAGACAGCCAGACAGCCAGACAGCCAGACAGCCAGACAGCCAGACAGCCAGACAGCCAGACAGCCAGACAGCCAGACAGCCAGACAGCCAGACAGCCAGACAGCCAGACAGCCAGACAGCCAGACAGCCAGACAGCCAGACAGCCAGACAGCCAGACAGCCAGACAGCCAGACAGCCAGACAGCCAGACAGCCAGACAGCCAGACAGCCAGACAGCCAGACAGCCAGACAGCCAGACAGCCAGACAGCCAGACAGCCAGACAGCCAGACAGCCAGACAGCCAGACAGCCAGACAGCCAGACAGCCAGACAGCCAGACAGCCAGACAGCCAGACAGCCAGACAGCCAGACAGCCAGACAGCCAGACAGCCAGACAGCCAGACAGCCAGACAGCCAGACAGCCAGACAGCCAGACAGCCAGACAGCCAGACAGCCAGACAGCCAGACAGCCAGACAGCCAGACAGCCAGACAGCCAGACAGCCAGACAGCCAGACAGCCAGACAGCCAGACAGCCAGACAGCCAGACAGCCAGACAGCCAGACAGCCAGACAGCCAGACAGCCAGACAGCCAGACAGCCAGACAGCCAGACAGCCAGACAGCCAGACAGCCAGACAGCCAGACAGCCAGACAGCCTGACAGCCAGACAGCCAGATAGCCCTTAAAGCACTGAAAAGGGTAGAATTGCAATTAGGGTTGCCACCTTTTTGAAAAGTGAAGAAATAACAATGATGCTGATCGCGTATACAAAAGGTCCTCATCCTTCTACTGAACTTCTGAACTTTAAAAAAAAAAGATCGCCGAGCTTGTAACAGAAAAAGTCCTCGTTCTTCTATCGAACTTCTAAAAAAATAAAAAAAGCTCCTCTGCTTGTATATTTTTCTACAAGCCAGGTCCCTTTCAAAAATATTAACAGTAAAACAGGACATACGCCGTAAAAAAGGACATTTTAAGCTTTAAAAAGTCGCAAGGACATTTTGCTTGAAAAAAGGACTGTCCTTTTCAAAAAAGGACAGGTGGCAACCCTAATTGCAATCCAAATTAATACTGGATGGACAACAGTCTTTCCAGGCCTTGACAGAATTTAATAAGGTCACTCTTGAATGGGTGCTGGAACGAGAAAGTACACCTCCTAGCTAGAAAGGAAGTTGGGAAAACACTAAGTGGACCCGAGCCCACATATTGTATATTAAGTCAACATGGTTATTAATGGAACTGATAAATAGAGAAAACCATAAGCTCTAGTTAGAACTTCCTGGATTCAGCTAAACATTAGCAGAAAAGAACTGAAGACCATATTAGGGCTCTTTATGGGACACTACAGCCTTAGAAGACACCTAAATTTCTTTTATGGATATCGAAAGCCCCATCAGATATATTCTTGAATACATCAACCTTATTTGGTAGAAACTAAGAGTGTTACAATAAATTTAGAGCCTCACTATGAGTGGGATTTGAAACAAGCTCTATTTCAGATAGATAGAAGAGCTAAGATTATATGATAAGAAAATAAAAATAGGGAATAATGAAATCAGTGATGAAATCAAAAAATGTATTAAAATAAAACATAGAGAAAGAATTGGAAAGGTGGGAGAGAAAACTGCTGAGACGTAGGTATTGATGAAGGTAAAATGACAGAAAAAAGGAACTAGTTTCTATATAGTAGGAACAGAGCCTATAAGCGCATAATAGATAAAACCACAAATGATATAATGGCTTTTTTGACATTAGATAGACAGGAAAAAAAGAATATTTTTTATGTATTAAAGATCAATTGGTAAAAAGAAGAAGAAAGGCTGAGAAAAGATGGTTTGAAAGAGTGCTTCAGAACTGCATCCTAAAGAATAGTTAATAGGTTTGTGAATAATGAATAAAATATAACATATTATTAAAATTGATATCTATAAATACAGTGTAAATAAAAATTTTAAAATTCAAATATTTTCATAAAAATTATTAATTTAGTGAAACAGTAAACAACTGGGTGTTCAAGCTCGATGGTTATCCACTTATTTTTAATTAAGACTGTTTTTATGTGATCTTGTAAACAGGTTATTTTATTGTAGCGTCGACATTTAATTTTTTTATTGTGAACAGCATAGTTCAAGTGGGCAAAGTCAAAAAAAAAATCAACGCATTAAAATGGAAAAAAAGCTATTTTTTTTAACGAAAAATTAGCTACCCGTGTAAAAGTAGGAAATAAAATATACTAAAAAATAAGGAGTCTGAATTAAAACAAAGTAAAAATAATGTTTAACTCTACATCCGCGGTGCAAAATTTTGTTTAAATACCAATCGAATTTTGTTTTGAATATTATTATATACTTAGTAGTAGATTAACTATTTAAATAATTAAAACATACCTGAGAATTTAAGAATGTTGAGTAAGCACAATCCTAATAAATATCCACGACTACATCTGACCTGCAAACAAAACCAATCCATAGAAAATGCATTTTTTTTATAAAATACAACACTCACTGCCATTTTCATTAAGGGATCGACGTGAATTAAAAATGCTTAAAACGCTTGTTAATATACCAAGTACAACTTCCAAGGCTGGCAACTGAACATGAACACATGAGCGAATCTGTGTGTATATTTAAACGATATATGTCATTACACAATAAAAATAACAACAATTCAGCAAAATAAGAGTTACCTTCGGTAAATCAAATTCAGAATCTGCTTAATGCTAAATAGGTAATTTACATACGGGGAAATATTCTTTCAAAAAATCTCGTTTAAGTTGAGGTTGGTGTTTTTACGATTACGCGGAAGAGACTGACTACCTAAAATAATATTTAAATAACATACAAAATTTTAACAATTACGTCAAACTGTCAAATAGAACATATTAAAAGTCAATTTGATTTTTTTTTGATATTGTCACACAGCCCAACAGACATTCTGGTAACTGTCTACGATTTTATAACTGTTCCTAGGTAATTTTTGGATGCAGAAAACAAAATAGGCATATTTTACCTCGAATTAAGAAAATTATGCGTCTATCTTAATTAATAAATATGTATTAGTCTACAGTCGCCTTTCATACAATATAGGGTAATTCTGTAAGTAGCAACATAATGATTATAGCACAAAAACGAATCATAATAATTTATTATATTTGGTATTAATATTAACTTACGTGAAACATAAAAACATTCAGAAAATCCAAAATTTTAAGTTTTTCACACATTTAGTGTCATTTACATTTATACATCTCTATTATTTATTTAAGAAAAGTTTCAGTAAAAATGGTCATTTTCATTTATTACCAAACGCGCAATGGTGATTTATTGAGTGTTCCGATGCATAAATTAAAAAAATATGAAATGTGTGTGACTTATCAGGGAATAAAAATGTATAGTAAATTACCACAGACGATAAAGTCATTGAATAGAAACATGTTCAAAAAAGTTGTCAAAGAACTGCTATTCGCCAATAAACGAATTATTGCATGATAATTTATACCGTTCTATTTTATGCAACAAGGGCAGAAACGAACCTATTCTATACCATAGGTTCTTTCGTTCGCTGTTGGTGCAGTGTAAATTACACCACCTTATTTACCTGATTTACTTCCTCCTTATTCCTTATACACATGTCGAGTGTAGTTCACTCCTGCTAAATAGTGGACACCACATCGCGGACAGAAAGGTGTAGGGTAGGAGCCAGAGATAACAGAGATATAAGCAGTCATTCATAAAATATAATATTCATGGTGCCAACAATAGTTAGTACTGTATATATTCTATTTCTAGACGCGGGGCGAGGCGACGAAAGGTGAGAAGTAAGAGAAGGGATAGAGTGAAGGATTTTACGTAGTTTTATCAATGAATAACTGCCCGAGCTTATACTACATAACGTAAATTTCCATGCCGGTGTAAGCCCTGTTGCCACTTCCAATTTAACATCTCTAGGTTTTGGAATTTGTTGAAAATTATTACATCTAATTTAATGAAATTACATCTAATTTGGTTAAAAATGGCTATTTTTTGTTCTAATGCTCAATTAGGTCTTTGTAGAAAGTATTTTTTTTATAATTATTTAAAATCATTTACATTAGCCCTTATGGTCGAAAAAAAAATTTAAACGTCAATATCTCGGTTTCAACCGTCTACAAATTTGTATAAAAAATGTTCTTTTAGAAATATACTTCTCATTTGACGAAAAACGAAGGCATAAATGAAAAACAACTATTCTTTATAAAAGTTTCGCCTATATATTGACAAGGTAAAAGTACTTTCGTCATATTTTTTGCTTTTAAATTAACAAAAATATAGCAATAAACAATTAACAACAACAAGCAAACATTAAAGGCAGAGCCTCTCGACTCTTTATGCATCTATCTCAGTATTGAAATGTATGCAATCAGTTTGAATCTCTAACATTATTTTATACAGGGATTATTGATTTTTCCACTATGAATAATAGGGTGTATTAATTACTTCAAGATTTTTTTTTATTTTTGGTGGAAAATGAAAAATAAGAAAATATAAACTATTTATTAAAGGTATTTATTGAAGTATCAATTATAAACAGTAAGGCTATTGCTTTGCAAAATACAATAAATCCCCAATATAAATAAATTATAATAACAATAATAATTGGAAGGAAGTATATAAAGCATAAATTAATAATATTAAAATTTATAATTACACGACTTTCAAACTAATCAGAATCAGATTCACCACACGAATCAACATTTTCCAAAACATTAGCGGCTGTGCCATACAGGTGCAGGAACCGATACAGCAAATATTTTTTTTCTGCATTTGCAAATTTTGCTTCCACAGTCTAAAACAGAATATTATTGTTAGAATATTGTATAGTATCTTTTTGCATTTGCATGATGTAAGTTCTGTTATGTCTGGTGGCAGGTCGGACAGAGTCTTAAAAGTGGGTATCAGACTTCCATCTTGATCTACTTTCCATCCATACTCTTCAACATTAGGAAGCTGCATCTGGGTTTAAAGAGGTTAGCCAAATATTTAGCTGGTAAAAACATCTTAAACAATGTAGTCTTAGGGCGTCTTCAGTCGGTGGCAATTTAGCGATGGTTTTTGAAGAGGCCAATAATCCCCCCAAAATGTTAATGGAAGTAACATTGGCAGTTTTGAATAAATTTTTATGAAAATTCTTTCAAGATTAGAGAATATGTTTTCAGAGTACTGATCAATGCCAAATCCATCCAAAAAGTAATGGTGTTAAAGTTTTCCAACAGGTTCTTTTCCCAATGCTGGACAATTAGCTGGTTGTATCACAACCGGTCAGAGAATGAAAAGCAGGCACATTTTTTAGAAGGTTTTCATCCAAATTTAAATAATGTACTGCTAGAAATCGTCTTGAGTCTCCTCGCCCTGTTCTGAACCATATATCTTTAGTCAAAAACTTCTTAAAATAAATTAATAAGACATCTGTATCGTTGCAATAAATAATGCAGCGTGAATGCCCCGAATTTTTGGCTGACAATATGTGCAATAAGATACGATTATTAGCGTCTTCGTGATTTGAATTTAAAAAATCGTCTTTTGATGGTTTAAAATCTTTCCATATTTATTGATTATTGCGAGTTTTGAAGAAGTTGCTCTGGCAGAAAATGTGTTAAACGTCTTTTGTTAAATATCAAATGAATAAACAAGTTCTATTGTTGCGGAAGTAGAATATTGGGTCGGTCAATTTCTATATCAATTGATTTCTGAAATCCTCTCTTTTGACGTGTTGTATTTTTGATAGAATGTCCTTTATAATGATCAAATACCACATCTATCATTTGAGCATTAAATTTATTTCTAAAAATAATGTTTACAAATATATGAGCATATTCTTTAAATGATATGCAACTTTTGAGCTTTCCTATTTTGATATAATTTTTGTCTTTGCTACTTGTAGCAACAAATCCGTAATTAAAATTTTAAACCAAAACTTATGACTTACCCAAATATATTCAGCTGCAACAGGATGAATGTAGATATAATAAAGATGCAAAAATGTCTATATTTTTTCCCAATTTATTAGGTAATTTAATATATAACACATACACTTATTAATTCTTTAGTAAAAACAGATAACAATATGACACATTGCCCAATGGAACATAACGAGAAGTTTTATAATAAAAAAAATGAAAAATCCTACCATATCAATAATGTGATACATCAGCCGGCACGTAGAGAGAAACAGAGCTATGCTACGTTTGAAGGTGAAGAGAAAGATACACTGAGAGTTGATAAATTTGGCGGTGAGAATTAATAACAGCATAAACCTATGACATCTCTCATCGTTTATTGTTATATCTTTGTTAATTCAAAAGCAAAAAATATGGTGTTTACTCTGTTACCTTGTCAACACATAACCAAAAATTTTATAAGGAATGTTTTTTTTTTCATTTAGGCCTTCGTTTTTTGTTAAATGAGTGGTATATTTAAAAAAGACGACTTTTTAACTAAATTTTTGAAGGGCTAAAACCAAGATATTTACGTTTATATTTTTTTTCAGCCGTAAGTGCTAATGCAAATGATTTTTTTTAAATAAGTATGAACAATTACTCCCTACAAAGATTTTATTGTGCATTTGATCAAAAAATGAGTATTTTTTTCTCTATTCGGTGGTATCAATATCTGAATTTTTGATGATAATGCCCTTCTGCACACTCTAATTTTGTATTAACTCCGGAATAAGGGTTATCTTATCATGACCTTTTATCTGTGAAAAATTCAGCCTTGTGACAAAAGAGTGGGAGGTGAATCGTTTTCTTGAGCGAATATTTTAATACATACACTTTACTAACAATGACAACAGCGGATATTATGTCCTACTGTGTCCCTTAGAATATGTCTTATTCACGGCCGCACGATATTTGTTAGTAGTTACATCTCCTGGTTATCTCTGGTAAAAACTGTTATACAGATTGTAAATTATTTTAGTTAATATTTACATTTCTGTTTGTGATTGTGATATTGATCAAGTGAATTTGTGCAATAAAAATGGCACAAACGTCTAATTATACTCCTGTGAAATTAAAGTACAATTTAACCGTGCATTTGAAAACTTTAGTGTTAAATGTACATGACGCTCTTGTACATTAACATTTCAATAGTACTGTTCGGAGTATAGTTTCTAAGTGTTCAAATATGACCGGAGTTGGAGAAGCAACCATTTACAGACTTTTGAAGCCACGAGAGGATGAAAGCATTACAGTACCACCTAAAAAGTCAACTAGGAGAAAACCGATTCAAATAGACGATACATGAAATAACTGATCCGAAGAAAAGTGCATTCGTTTTATTTACAAAAGATTTACAGAAGATACCTACTTTGGATAAACTTTTAGTAGATATTAATGGAGTTGAAACTTTGCCAAACGTTAAAAGAGACAAATTGTGGAAAACTTTACATGAATTAGACTTAGTTTGAGAGAAGAACGATAGAAAATCTGCGCTCATAGAGAAAGATGAAATTATTTGTTGGAGGAGGTAATGTTTAAGGGAAATTAAAAAATTAAGAAAAAAGAGAAGACCAAAATATTTCCTCGTCACTGAGGTATAGAATTATTGATTAATCCTTTAGGGTTTGTTTATTTAGATTTTATGATGTATTGTATTCGAGATTTTTCGGGGTGGTCATATCAAAATCTAGTGAAAATTCAGATAAGAAGGTATCAATATTTACTTTTTTTCTGATTTGAACAATCCTTTGCCATAAAAACTGTGCTACCATGCATTTTCAAATCAACTTTTTTTATAGTGACAGAACCGTTTACTATTACGCTTATTTTTCCATTGCTGCAGAAAAAGTAATAACTTTAATAACAAAATCAAATATGAGACCGAGAATTTTTATAAATAAAATTATTTTCCTCTGTTCATCAATTTTCTTGGGTCTAGTGATTGAAACATTTAAAAACACTACATAATTTAAAAAACCCAAATTGCATGATTTTTTTTTTGGCTTAATTAAGAAAATTATTGCTGAAACAATTGACATTTATATTGACCATCTCGTTAAGCTATATGTATAACACATGTCTCATAGAAGGCAGTTTTCCTGATACTTTTAAAGTAACCAAAATACTACATATTCTTATTTAAGAAAAACCAACTGTCTACGTAAGTTAGCGGCATATAAAAAACTTTTTTATTATTATTAGGAAAAAACTTATTCTTTATAAAAAATCGAGCATGGTCCGAAACCTAAAACACAACCATCATATATCAAATTTTATTAGTCGTATACGAAGTTTGTCAAAAATAAAGGTACTTTACTCTTCAGCAAAGTTCATATTTTTTGACAAACCTCGTATACGGTTAAAAAAAATAATATCTGATGGTTGTATATTAAGTTTTGGACCATACCCTTCTTCATAAAACTAAGAATAAAAAAGTTTCCCATATGGTTCCGACTTAATTGGATACACTGTAATCGTATGTAACGAATTGTTTTTTATATTTAAGCAATAAATCTAGTAATAGCTCCTAATATTAGTTGTATATATTTTCACCTCCTAGACAATAAAAGACAGAATCAAAAACATGTCATTCGGTAGAATAATTGTTAATTTATCATTAAAAACAATTAGAAGATTGCTGCATTGCCCCAACTTCAAGCCATTTGTACAAACTTCCAGTAACTTATTCCATTTTTTAGCGGAACTCTATGCCCTACTCCTACTCCAAGCTATAATTTCTATTAATTCGTCAAATTCCCACAACAATATCATTTTAACAGACTCCATAAAAGCTATAAAAGTATTTTTTTATCCACCTTCTTGTATCCAAAATAAAACAAGAACTCTTCACTGCTCAACAAAACAACAAAAATGTGGTTTTCTTCTGGGTTGCATTGCATACTGGAAATACCTTACACGGCAACGAAGAAGCAGACAAATATGCCAAAGAAGCTGCAGAAATTGAAAGTGCTGAATCAGTTCGTTTATTAGTGAGTGCTGATTTAAAATCGCTAATCAAAAATAAAGTAAATGGTGCTTGGGAAACCAAATATCTGTTAATTAATTGTCTACCTAACTCTGAAATGTGAACTGGTCCAACTACCGTCACAAGAATTTGGACAGTTCATGCAAAGTCCACCTACAACATAAACATATTTTTCAAATCTATTGATATTATACATTGTATATAAACTCTCACGATCCATAATTTAATTTATGTTAAAGCTGTAAACCTAAATGACGCTAACGATCCTCGCGGTCGATGTTTTTTAGTAAATATTTTCATCCTTAGAACAATAAAATAAGTAATTATCAAAAACATCTGCTTACTAATTTGTGACTCAACCCTGTAGAGGAAAATATGTTTGACTCTTTTTATATTCGTGGAATGCCAAGAGATGTTATAATAAATTAACCATAAAAAATACAATCGTTAGCTTTCTCTAGGAATAACCTGTAACAAATAAGTATTTCTTAACTTTAACACCCTGTATCTTAAAAACCAGTCAGGATTTGAATTTATACCTTTCTCTTTTATGCAAAATATTTTCCACTTTAATTAATAAGATCGTTACTTTTGTGAATTCAAAACTAATTTTTGAAATGATCTCTTTGATATTTTATTGAAATAATTATCAGATTTCGCCTTTATTTAGAGAGATGACAATAATTATTTTAAAATGTATTAAAAGTGCATGAGATCCCACTTCACTTAAGTCGGTCCCCTGTACGATTATTTATTTCTCCACCACTGAAATGATAATTTGGCCTTAAACCCTTTCATTCAAATTTACATTCAACAAGCGTAGCACGTGCCGAAGAATCACACCTTTTACTATTTGAAAGTTTGTAGAAATGATCGTTTTCGTTGTCCACTGTAAAAAAATTTCGATCCACTTTAAGTGCCGGGCGGCTTAAGCCGTGCTTTCTAGAAATTAAAACAGTACCTCTACCGGATGAACACGGATGACCTACTCAGTGACCGACATTTGGCCCCCTTTTTCTAAAAGAACTTCACCATGCATAAGAGAACAGTCTTAAAATATATCTTCTACCGAATATATCGAATGACTACCAGTTGAATTTTATTAGTAGTTCTTTCAGTGATTTGAAGGATTATTTTTGTTTTGAATTAGCAGTAGTTACAGTAAGTCATTAATAATTATTTTCATTTATATGACAAATGAACTATTTATTCAATTGTTGAGTTTGAAATTTAGCGGTAATAAAAATAAATTAGGCTTAATAATTATCTTTGAAAGATTTAAAAAATTTTGAATGCATATTTGGTGATAAAAGTCACAATAATTTATATTTAATAATTTCAAGAAAATGGCAATTAATTTAAAAAACAAAACAAACATTAAAAATATAATTTTATTTGTTTATTTTCGTAAAATATTATTTAAAATATGTCACTGAATGATGAAATTTAAGCATATACTTTCAATTTTTCTCTTTTCTCTTTTTCGACTTATTTATTTAAGAATAACAAAAATGAAAGTATATGGAATAAGCAAATAAACACAATCATTTGTAATAACTATAATCACATTATTTGTTTTTTTTTTGTTTTCTGTTTCTGATTAGAGGGTAAAAGTTATTTGGTTTTATTTCTGCATAACACTTAAAACTAATCATAAATATGATCTGTCCAATGGATGATTTTTCTGTAAAGTTATCATCGAAAATATTAAGTACCACCCAAAATTATTCAAAAAATATTCATATTCATTCATTGCCAACGGAAATACAGAAAAATTTAAATTTTGCACTCTTCTTCAAATTACCCCATTATGGTCCATTTTAGAAAAAACAGGTATAAAACGAACATTATAGAGAAAGACATCACAAACAACTTTTATTGATAACAGAAATATACCTCAAATTAGAAAAATTACTCTCCATAAAGTACCCCAGGATGTTCCGACTATGCCGAAAATCTAATCAACTCAACTTAGGATAAATTAAAACTTAAGTTAAAACTTAGTGTTTTTCCCAGAGATAACCAGGAGATGTAACTACTAATAAATATCGTGCGGCCGTGAATAAGACATATTCTAAGGGACACAGTAGGACATAATATCCGCTGTTGTCATTGTTAGTAAAGTGTATGTATTAAAATATTCGCTCAAGAAAACGATTCACCTCCCACTCTTTTGTCACAAGGCTGAATTTTTCACAGATGAAAGGTCATGATAAGGTAATCCTTATTCCGGAGTTAATACAAAATTAGAGTGTGCAGAAGGGCATTATCATCAAAAATTCAGATATTGATACCACCGAATAGAGAAAAAAATACTCATTTTTTGATCAAATGCACAATAAAATCTTTGTAGGGAGTAATTGTTCATACTTATTTAAAAAAAATCATTTGCATTAGCACTTACGGCTGAAAAAAAATATAAACGTAAATATCTTGGTTTTAGCCCTTCAAAAATTTAGTTAAAAAGTCGTCTTTTTTAAATATACCACTCATTTAACAAAAAACGAAGGCCTAAATGAAAAAAAAAACATTCCTTATAAAATTTTTGGTTATGTGTTGACAAGGTAACAGAGTAAACATCATATTTTTTGCTTTTGAATTAACAAAGATATAACAATAAACGATGAGAGATGTCATAGGTTTATGCTGTTATTAATTCTCACCGCCAAATTTATCAACTCTCAGTGTATCTTTCTCTTCACCTTCAAACGTAGCATAGCTCTGTTTCTCTCTACGTGCCGGCTGATGTATCACATTATTGATATGGTAGGATTTTTCATTTTTTTTATTATAAAACTTCTCGTTATGTTCCATTGGGCAATGTGTCATATTGTTATCTGTTTTTACTAAAGAATTAATAAGTGTATGTGTTATATATTAAATTACCTAATAAATTGGGAAAAAATATAGACATTTTTGCATCTTTATTATATCTACATTCATCCTGTTGCAGCTGAATATATTTGGGTAAGTCATAAGTTTTCGTTTAAAATTTTAATTACGGATTTGTTGCTACAAGTAGCAAAGACAAAAATTATATCAAAATAGGAAAGCTCAAAAGTTGCATATCATTTAAAGAATATTCTCATATATTTGTAAACATTATTTTTAGAAATAAATTTAATGCTCAAATGATAGATGTAGTATTTGATCATTATAAAGGACATTCTATCAAAAATACAACACGTCAAAAGAGAGGATTTCAGAAATCAATTGATATAGAAATTGACCGACCCAATATTCTACTTCCGCAACAATAGAACTTGTTTATTCATTCGATATTTAACAAAAGACGTTTAACACATTTTCTGCCAGAGCAACTTCTTCAAAACTCGCAATAATCAATAAATATGGAAAGATTTTAAACCATCAAAAGACGATTTTTTAAATTCAAATCACGAAGACGCTAATAATCGTATCTTATTGCACATATTGTCAGCCAAAAATTCGGGGCATTCACGCTGCATTATTTATTGCAACGATACAGATGTCTTATTAATTTATTTTAAGAAGTTTTTGACTGAAGATATATGGTTCAGAACAGGGCGAGGAGACTCAAGACGATTTCTAGCAGTAAATTATTTAAATTTGGATGAAAACCTTCTAAAAAATGTGCCTGCTTTTCATTCTCTGACCGGTTGTAATACAACCAGCTAATTGTCCAGCATTGGGAAAAGAACCTGTTGGAAAACTTACCTTTAACACCATTACTTTTTGGATGGATTTGGCATTGATCAGTACTCTGAAAACATATTCTCTAATCTTGAAAGAATTTTCATAAAAATTTATTCAAAACTGCCAATGTTACTTCCATTAACATTTTGGGGGGATTATTGGCCTCTTCAAAAACCATCGCTAAATTGCCACCGACTGAAGACGCCCTAAGACTACATTGTTTAAGATGTTTTTACCAGCTAAATATTTGGCTAACCTCTTTAAACCCAGATGCAGCTTCCTAATGTTGAAGAGTATGGATGGAAAGTAGATCAAGATGGAAGTCTGATACCCACTTTTAAGACTCTGTCCGACCTGCCACCAGACATAACAGAACTTACATCATGCAAATGCAAAAAAGATACTATACAATATTCTAACAATAATATTCTGTTTTAGACTGTGGAAGCAAAATTTGCAAATGCAGAAAAAAAAATATTTGCTGTATCGGTTCCTGCACCTGTATGGCACAGCCGCTAATGTTTTGGAAAATGTTGATTCGTGTGGTGAATCTGATTCTGATTAGTTTGAAAGTCGTGTAATTATAAATTTTAATATTATTAATTTATGCTTTATATACTTCCTTCCAATTATTATTATTATTATAATTTATTTATATTGGGGATTTATTGTATTTTGCAAAGCAATAGCCTTACTGTTTATAATTGATACTTCAATAAATACCTTTAATAAATAGTTTATATTTTCTTATTTTTAATTTTCCACCAAAAATAAAAAAAAATCTTGAAGTAATTAATACACCCTATTATTCATAGTGGAAAAATCAATAATCCCTGTATAAAATAATGTTAGAGATTCAAACTGATTGCATACATTTCAATACTGAGATAGATGCATAAAGAGTCGAGAGGCTCTGCCTTTAATGTTTGCTTTCTAGTAAAACCATGACATCACTAATTGTTTATTGCTATATTTTTGTTAATTTAAAAGCAAAAAATATGACGAAAGTACTTTTACCTTGTCAATATATAGGCGAAACTTTTATAAAGAATAGTTGTTTTTCATTTATGCCTTCGTTTTTCGTCAAATGAGAAGTATATTTCTAAAAGAACATTTTTTATACAAATTTGTAGACGGTTGAAACCGAGATATTGACGTTTAAATTTTTTTTTCGACCATAAGGGCTAATGTAAATGATTTTAAATAATTATAAAAAAAATACTTTCTACAAAGACCAAATTAGATGTAATTTCATTAAATTAGATAATAATTTTCAACAAATTCCAAAACCTAGAGATGTTAAATTGGAAGTGGCAACAGGGCTTACACCGGCATGGAAATTTACGTTATGTAGTATAAGCTCGGGCAGTTATTCATTGATAATACTACGTAAAATCCTTCACTCTATCCCTTCTCTTACTTCTCACCTTTCGTCGCCTCGCCTCGCGTCTAGAAATAGAATATATACAGTACTAACTATTGTTGGCACCATGAATATTATATTTTATGAATGACTGCTTATATCTCTGTTATCTCTGGTTTTTCCCTTTATTAGTTTTTGTGTTATTTATTTATTTTATGGTACAATATCCACGAGCCAAGCCCATTAGTAGGATAAGGTTAGCAATATAAAAGATAAAGGGTGAGATTACAGAACGTCTACAACTTTGCAGATCTGCAAATATAGCGGCAACTTTGCAGATCTGCAAATATACAGATATACAGATACGTATTCCAAAAAATATCTGCAAATTCGCAATAAATCACAATAAATTTTGCTAATTTGAAGATATTGTTTGGAATTCGAAAACTTGATACTTGCATCTGTAAGTCCGCCATATTAACAGATCTGCAAAGTTGTTGCCATATTTGCAGATCTGCAAAGTTGCAGACGTTCTGTAATCTCACCCTTAGCTAATACATATATATAAAAAAAACACAAAATTGATGTAGGTAATAAAAATGGCAATCAGTTGCACCTAAACACTCACTAAAAAAAAAACATGCAAGAAAAAAAGTGGATGTTTAGGAACGACTGTACCGTTAAAGACAAATACATAACTAATCACGAAAAAAGCAAAATATAAACAAAAAACACAATTGGTAAAATACTATCGTTAATAATTAACTAGAAAAAAGTTTTTAAGTTGTCTAACACTGGTAAAATATTGATGAGTTCGTTAAGTGGAGAGAATTTTGAAGCATTTGTTCTACATGGTAAGCTGTAAAATAGGCTATGAGTTCTAGCAGTGATCCTGGTAATTCTGAAGTTGAGAAGACTTATTATGGCTTCACATTTAAAAATAAAATTTACTATTTTGTATAAAAATATTTCGGAGTGCATAGATCTACGACGGTCTAAGCTACAAGTTTTGAAACATGAATACAGACACATACACACACACACACACACACACACACACACACACACACACACACACACACACACACACACACACACACACACACACACACACAGACATAATCGCGAAAATAAATAAAACGGATTTAGGGTATCCCAAAACGTAATGACCCGTCGAAAAAAAAACATGATTACTTACTGGATACAGGAAAATAAAAAGGACTATTCTGTCTGTTGATTTTCTAGCTTATATTGAAAGGCATGCACGATTATCATTGTTTTATTCTCGGTTATTTTGAGCCTCATTCCATTACACCAAATAATTATTTATTTTTGAATTTTTAGAAATAACAATTACGGACCAGAAGAATGAAGTTATCCTTTATATTTGAATTGCTACTAATTTTTATTTTAGTAGCATTTGCAGCATCTGCAGCAGTAATAGGTGAGTAACTTTAAAAATTATTTTTTAACATTATTAATAATCATCATCATTAAATTGTAGATTCCAAATCAAAACTAAAAAAGAATGTCGTCAGAAAAGTTACCCGCGTTAAGCATCACCGGCAGAACCTAAACCAAACTCAGATTGCAGCCGCGACTCAAACTCAAGCTGCTGCTGCTGCTGCTGTTCCAACTCAGTCAAATTCACCAAACAGATTTTGTTCGTGTGCCAAACAGATATGTAACTGTTGTAGGGACTTTAACCTTCAACTCTTGAACCTGAAGGGACCTGGTTGTGCATCTTTACAGTATCTGCAGGGTGATCAGCTCGCGATTTCCATGAGCTTCAATGACAGGGTGCTTACCAACACCACTATCAAAGGTGAGTTTGGAATTAAAAATTATTACAATAGATTTTTGAAACAAAATTTGTGTTATTGGAAATATAAACTCTACTATAATATGTAAAGGACTGTTTCTACTGCGTATAAAAAATGTAGATGTCGTTATAGAAACATTTATTATTTATTTAAAAATTCTAAAACTGTAGAAATAGGCTACAAGTAAGAAAATAAAAAACCATGGATAACCAAAGATCTACAACCAAAATATTGTCTAATTAAAATTACAAAAAAGCCAAAATTATTAACTAGAACAAACTTATAAAAATCTTGAAAATAGATTAATTCAAAAAGCAAAAAAGAATAAGCAAAACGTTTAATAAATTAAAATAAACACTCCTCACAAGAGTCACAAGTATTTGTCTAAATCAGTTATGCGGAAAGACAAGCCCTGAAATAAAAATAACCTCAATTAACAAACATAATGAAATAATTAGCTAATGAATTTAACAATTTTTTAAAGCGACTTTTAGGGGAATTGCGTGAGAGATATATAAAAACACCGAAAAATTTCACGGAAAATATCCCACATTTTCAAAACACCTTTTATCTATATTCTGCTAATGATTTAATAAAATCTCTCAAAACAAAAAATGTCCAATATATATTAGAGGGGGTAAATCAATAAAAGCTTTTTGTGCTTTAACAAAATCCATCTATGAAGATAAATAATAATAATAATTTATATACGAAAACTTAAATGTTATATTGAATTATTATAATTGTTAATGTTAATGGAGATCCTACTGCGAATAAATCGAATATTTCCATCAGGCTCTCAAAAGGCTCTCTCAAAAGATCCACACCGAAGCATTGGTGCGCTAATCAAAGAGGATGGCACGAAAACTGCCAACCTCAAAAATAGCATCAAACTTCTGCTGTCAACACACTTCCCTGACTCGGTCATCACAGACGTGGCCGACTGGGTAGAGGAAGAATACAATCCATCTGTCTATGATTGAAAAACTGAAAAAACACATTGCAGACGATGAAAAAATTAGATGGACAATATCCAGCTTCTCTTCATTTAAATCGCCGGGACCTGACGGTATCTATCCAGCCCTACTTCAGTGGGGTCTGGAAGAAATCACACCGCACCTGGTGGGTTTATTCAGATCCTCGTTGGCTCTGAGGTATATCCCCAAAAAATGGAGAGAGGTAAAAGTGGTATTTATACCCAAACCTGGAAGGATGGATTACACTGTCCCAAAAACATACCGACCAATTAGTCTGACATAGTTTTCCATGAAGACATTGGAAAGACTATGCGAAAGGTACATAAGGGATGTGGTGATTACCACAACACCACTACACCCAAACCAACATGCATACACCCCAGGCAGATCTACTGATTCAGCCTTTCATCTAGTTGCTGGCCGGATAAAAAGATCCCTGGACAATAAGGAGTCCGCCTTGGGTGTTTTCATAGACATAGAAGGTGCTTTTGATAAAACCACCTTCTCAAAGATAATACACTTACTAACCAACAGGAATGTTCCACAAATGGTTAGTGGGTGGATACATAACATGCTCTCAAAGCGGGCAGTAAACATAAGTGTAGAAGATGTGAATATAAGAGGCTTGAATGCGAGGGATGTCCACAGGGAGGGGTGCTATCACCTCTACTGTGAAATATGGTCCTCGACACCCTCATCAGCCGCCTCAATAATGACAGTCACTACACAATAGCATATGCAGATGACCTGGTCATTCTGCAAACAGGGAATTTTGAGAACATACTCTGCGAAAGCATGCAAGTAGCTCTAAAAATTATAGAACAGTGGTGCAAGGACCATTCATTGTCTATCAATACTAAGAAGACAGAAATGGTCCTTTTCACAAGGAAAAGGATGAAAATGGAATTAAAACCTCCAGAACTCCTAAACACAAAACTAAACTTTGCAACAGAGGTGAAGTACTTATGTCTCGCAATTAGAAAACAGTTAAAAGAGCATACATTGCTTATGAACACTGCCGCCGAACCGTGAGGCGCACCTGGGATTTCTCCCCCAGAGTCGTCGCATGGACTTACACGGCTATCACAAGACCTATGCTAACATACAGTGCAGTTGTCTGGGTACCGAATACCCAAAAATTAACAGCTATCCGTAAACTAGAACAAATTCAAAGAACAGCATGTCTCAACATGACAGGAGCCATGAAAACAACACCGACCCGAGCGATGGAAATCAATCTTGGTCTCACTCCCCTTGATATTTACATCAAGGAGGTTACTCTGATGACAATGACACGCCTCCGAACGGTTGGAATAGAACCTGATGTAGGATCTGGTAAGGTGAGACGTCACTTTTGGCAGGAGGCGCTCGATACGCTCCCACTGCTTCAAGCGAACATGGACTCCATCTTACCGAGATATATCTTCCATAAGCCATATATAAAGTTATAATAGAACAAATAGAAGAGCCAGAAGTGGCAGGTACGATTCATATCTACACCGACGGTTCTAAAACAAAACTAGACTCAGCATGTGGAATATACTCCAGATTCTTAAACCTAAACATAAAATGGGCTGTGAACAATAGTGCCAGTGTAGTTCAGAGTTAACGGGGATTCTCATAGCAGCAAAAGAAATAACCAGAAAGAATATCGCTGGAAGGAACATGCTCATCTATATAGATAGCACACAAGCACTACTAGCCCTGAACAGACCACGAATTTATTCAGGGTTAGTACTAGAAGGTCACGAAGCTTTGGCCAAAGTACCCATCAACAATGTGGTCACCTTAAGATAGATCAAAGGTCACGCCACATCGAAAGGTAACCGTCTTGCTGATGCACTAGCCAAGAAATCAGTCAACCAAATTATTTTTGGACCTGGCTCTTCTATTGGCCTGACAAAATCGGTAGTGACAGACCTAATTAAAGAACATTCCCTTGTGAAAATCAGGGAAAGATGGGATGAAACAAGAAACTGCAGAGTTGCCAGGAAGTTCTTAAGTTATCCTGACAACACTGCAGCAAACAAATACTTGACTATGACTAGACAGAATCTGCGCCTCTTGGCGACGTTGTCAACTACATTAAATCTGTGGGCTGGCTCACGAGCTAGGAGGTGCCTATCATCTTAGGAGGATGCAAAATGGGCCTAATGAGGCCTAAGTGCCGTGGAAGTAACCCCCCTTCACACGTTACAGATACAGATGTTAATAATTAATAATTATACTTTATTCTGAACATTACAGGTTTTTATTTTTCTTTGGAATGTCTATATTTTTCCTTTTATAATTGACCCTATTTGAAAAACTAGTATGTGGCCAGAGAAATATATCTACTTTGCCTTTGGAATATACATACACAAAATGATTCAAAATATTTTTATAATTTTTACTGTTTGGTTCCAATTAATAACTGAATATTTTTAGGACGGAAACCACCACCAATCTGTATGCCGCTACCAGGGGGGATATCCAAGTTCTGTGGCCGCGTTTACAACATTGGTCGTCAAGGAGATGAATTTAATGCTTGTTTAGGACTCGAGTTACGAGCTCTAAATGATATAGAAGCAGCAATTAGAGTATCGTGCTTCCGATTCGGTCCAAAAGGATTAAGACTCGAAGCTCCACAACCATTGCCTCCGATAGACGAAGGTGAAGACGATGATGACGACGACGATGATGATGACGATGACGACGACGATGATGATGATGACGATGACGACTTCGGTTTTGATGGAGATGACGACGACGATGATGATGATGACGATAACGACAATGTTGATTATAGTGTGTTTGATGACGATTTTATCGGGGAATATTTCCAGGGTGAAGATGAATCTTCTAGCAGTAATAAAGTTAAACCAACTACCACAACAACATTACGACCAACTTTCAGAAGAATAACTAGAAAGCCAGTCTATAAACCTGTTGACAAAAATACAATAAGGAGAAAAGTAATAAAACACCCAATTAAAACCACCATTCCAACTAAAACTACAGAGTTAAAAAGAAAGTCTTCTATTACTACCAA
The DNA here is from genome assembly GCA_927349885.1 of Psylliodes chrysocephalus. Taxonomy (NCBI): domain Eukaryota; kingdom Metazoa; phylum Arthropoda; class Insecta; order Coleoptera; family Chrysomelidae; genus Psylliodes; species Psylliodes chrysocephalus. The sequence goes on along the minus strand of OV651826.1, from coordinate 21,174,650 downwards.
AAAACCATCTACGACTTCAGAACAACCTTCTTCAGTAATGCCAATGATAGTAAAATCTGAAAAAACTAAAAATAATACTTTACTTAGCAAAGTTAGTGAAAATATGAAAGAAGTTGAAATTACCACTCTGTCCCAGAATAAAATGACAGTAACTACCGAACAGAAAACTGAAAGTACTCCATTCACTACAGAAGCAATGGACAGTATGACAACTTCTGCAGAAGCAGGACTTGTAAAAATTGATACTGCTTCGAATGAAATCGATCAAGTACCAATGAAGTTGGATGAGCAGACCAAAATGTCTGAAACTTCTGAAACTGCAGAAACTACCAGTTATCAAATGCACAGTACAACAAATTTACCCAGTAATACTGAAACTATTGAAGAAAACTTCGCAGTAGATGCTGAAATGTTACAAGAAGAGGCTAAAAAATTATGATTAGAATAAATATATTTTTAAATTTGGAGGGTTAAGTTGATAAAGGTGGTAAATTATTTTATTACTTTGATATAAACCAGCCATAAATGTACATTTTATTTCATCTATAATAGAATAGTAGATCTGCTATAAAATCTTAAAGGTACAACGTTTGTTACTTTAAATCTAGCTAATTTTGCAGATGGTTTGCAAAAGATGAACTAAAACTCAGGAATGACTGGTTTACAAATATTTAGGTACTCACTACCAAAATACAAAACTCTCAGGGATAATTATTGAAATGATATTAATTATTAAAAATTCATATAGAGAGCCTAATATTCCAAAAACAATATAAATAATATTCACATCTTTATTCACTTACCTCTTTTGTTAATTAAAATTTAAACCAGTGAGAAATGTTTAAAATTTTATGGAGACAGAGACTTTGTATTTATTTATGCATCTATTTATTTATTTATTTACTTTTTATCCATATAGAATTATTTTATTTTGAATTTCCAAATGTACTTAAATTTAAGTATTGCTAAAATTAAATAAGGAAACCTACATTTTGAAGGTTTAATTATGTCATCTTTCCTTTATAGTTTTCCCATGTAAAACCAAATATTTACGCCGAAGGCTGTAAAAAGTGCGACGGGGAATCGTAAAGGATATGCTCGATGGTATCATCCTCTTGTTCGCACATCCTGCAGAGTGCGGTTCTGAAAGCCCCATGATATAGAGATGCTTTTACTACAGCAATCAAATCCTTGGCAATGACCAGTCACAATGCCTGTGATCAGGCTCAGATTCTGTCTAGTCATAGCCAAGTATTTGATTGATATAGTGTTGTCAGGATAACTAAAAAGATCCCTGGCAAGTTTGCAGCTTCTTGTTTCATCCCATCTTCCCTTGAATTTCACAAGGAAATGTTCTTTAATTAAGTGTGTCACTATGATGTTATCAGTCCAATAGAAGGGCCAGGTTGGTTGGTTGCCTTCTTGGCTAGTGAATCAGCAAGACGGTTACCTTTCGATGTGACCTGATCTTCGATCGATCTTAAGTTGACCACATTGTTGATGGATATAGTTCAGTCAAAGCTTCGTGACATTCTAGTACTAACTCTGAGTAAATTCGTGGTCTATCCAGGATGAGTAGTGCTTGTCTGCTATTTGTATAGATGAGCATATTCCTTCCAGTGATATTATTTCTGTTGATTTCTTTTGCTGCTATGAGAATATCCGTGAGCTTGGTTTGAACTACACTGGTACTACTGCACACAGCCCATTTTATGTTTAGGTTTAAAGATCTGGAGTATATTCCACATCCTGAGCCTTTTTTGTTTTTAAACTGTCGGTGTAGAGGTGAATCATACCTGCCACTTCCGGCTCTTCTATTTGTTCTGTTATAACTTTATATGTTAGCTTGAAACAGTGGGAGCGTATCCAGTGTCTCCTGCCAAAGTGTAAAAAGTAGGACTTAGGTACGCCCTAAAATATCCCATATATTACTTTCGTACACAGAGACATCAAGGTGACATTACCATAGATATTGGATAAAGAGGTATTACTATCTATAACCCTATTTGAACATTGAGAGTCAATTCTCCGAAATGTTTTGAGATAATCAACATCAAAACATTGACGTGCTTTTCAAGATAGAACAAAATTACAGAATATAGTAATTACAAGTTACAGGTTGATAAGAATCAGTGGCAAGGAAGATTTAATTTTTTTCCAGCTATTGGTGTTATAGATTGTAGGATATATGTCCCAAGAACAAAACTGACGCTAGGATGTAATATAGTACTTCCCCGCCCGTTATGTAATATACTCTATTTCAAATTTCAGCACAGTAATCACTACTTTCTGGTTTGACTTGTCTGTCTCATCCCAGGTTTAAAAACTGTACCTTAATAAAAACAACGCTTTAAACTTTAATATCACTGCAACGAAAAAAAAAAGTTATAAGGCATGTGGTAACTTTCGAGTTTTGTAGTGGCCATTGTCATATACTCCGAGAGTCAATGACATTTTAAGCAATAAGCAGTTCCATGCAGGTACACTTGATCCTTCTAAGAGACTGTTCGGATGCTCTAACTGAAACGGTAGTCAAAATAGACTAACCATAGCCTTGAATATCAGGCCACAGAGGACATAAGCTCAATGAATAGGCTGCTAGTCACTGTCTCTGCTTGGCCCAGAATCCTCTGTGATGTCTCCAAGACAGTCATCAACATATGAACAAGCAGTGGATGATAAAAACTCTCAGGAATGGTGGAATAACTAACCGGGAGAGACATGGGTAGATACTCCATAAAATGACCATTGCCAAGTATCTACTAAGGCAGAATAGAATAAAATAGCCTATAACAGAGAAACTTTAACAATAGTGTGCAACGAATGAGCCTTACAATTCGAGAAGAAAATCCGAAAACAAATAGGTACTTACTACCTACTTTTCTATTAGACTGAATTTGAATCTATAGAAACCTATTATGAAATGCTTCTATGAAAGAATAAGGTGATAACTAAATGTTAATAATGGTTTTCACCTTCCAACGCTACTGTCGAACTGGCGGAGATTGTCATCGGAAAGGAATGAAAGACGTAAAAAATGATTTATTTCAATATCTCATATTAGAAAATATATTACATCATAAATGAATATTTATAAATATACAAAAATAAGTACAACGATTAATTTACAAAATAACATAAATATAGACTTAAAAGAAACCAGGATTAGTATGTTCTATTACACATCTTTTACAATACTTTTTAACAGCCCTATAACCATCTATGGATATCTGACAATCTTGAATATTGAGTTGCTGCAATCCCCTGCAATAATACGCAATACATTGGACTCCTCTATCAGTCACTAAATCACAATTTCTAAGGCTGAGCTTCTTTAAATTAGGGCAGCTTTCCGCTAAAGACCTCAAACCTGCATCGCTTACATCACATTTTCCTATGTCCAAAGCTCTAAGCCTCGTACACGATCGTGCTAGTATATTTATTGCATCATCGGACACAGCTTCACAGCCTCTTGCATTTAGATATCTTAGTTTGTAGCACTTTTTCGCTATAACCTTGAGTCCTGCATCGCTCACTTGATCGCATTTTGCTACTGATAAGTACCGTAATGTAGCACCTAATTTGGCCAATTCGTATAGGCCGAAATCGGTTATATTGGAGCAATCGCTGACGCTGAGTTCTCTCAAACCTGAACAAAAACTTGGCACATACTTGAGACCCGCATCTGAAACAATAAAATGTTGTACACATATATAGTATTACTATCTTAACTAGAACCAGAAAAGGTCGCGATTGACAAGGACAAATAATGTACAACTCTAATCTAAAGTATGACACATCATTGAAAAGCTAATTTTATGGAGAATTCAGCAATATGACTTTTCATTGCGGTACTTTTGAATTTAGCACACTCTAGCGGGATAATGAGATACTAAATTTTTAAATATAAAATTGACTGGTTCGAGCGTTTGTCTAAAATGTTAACACATTTCCCGATAATGGCTCTCGTATGTTTCGTCTGACCACCCTGTATCTCTAATTAAACCACATTGAAATGGTTAATTTTTCTAAGCAGAGCAACGACTGGAAAAAAATTAATACAGTATTTTCAATTTACCGGTTATCTGCACACATCTTCTCAAATAGAGATAGGCTAGTAATGGCGAATTTCGAACAATTACTAATAATCCACTGTCCTGTAATGCAACACAGTCACTTAAGTCTAAATATTGTAGTTGCAGTCTTCTTGTTGATTGTAGTCCATTATTAATACTTATACACGATATTTTAGTACAACCTGAAAAATATAACATTTAAAATTTTCTGTTTTCTACTCTATTCAAATTTACAAATATACAGGGTATAACAAAAATATGTACAGTAAATTTAACCACAGTTTCTGGGGTCGAAAATAAGTCGATTTAAGCTAACATGCTTATCTATAAAATTGATAGTAAAAAAGTTATAGGGTGTGTTAAATTAGAAATTTAAGAAGTTGTTTTTTTGCTATTAATCTAAAACGGCTTAATATATATTTATTTATGAAAATGTACAAGGATGTTAGTATAGGTATCTACGGTGAGCAAAAAAATGAAGTTTAAAATTGGTTTTATTCTATAGGTTTGTAGAAGAGTTCCGCACGCCATTGACCTACTTTTTTAGACAAAAGGCTTGTTCTGGTTTCTTCAAAATGTACTGTAAACCGTCTGAGAATCAGTGGAACAGTTGAATATTAAATTATGAGCCACGTAAAACTTTTCATCTTTCTACTGGTCATCTATAGTACTCGGACAGTTTTCAACATATTTCTAAAGAACCAGAACAGACCTAATGAAATTCAGTTAAAAACAGGACGCCACTAAAATTCTATATCTGTTTGGAAACCTGGTTATACTTACATTATACATGCCAAATTTGGCCCGTATTTCTGGGACACACGGTAGAGTAATTATTATTTTTTCTTTTTAGATCAAGTTAAATTTTTAAATAGTATATTACGTAACAAGAGTTGTAAGTAACGTACTATACTTTTTCTACGCCCACTTATTTTCTTTTATTAAATAAAGGACATATGCTTGTGTCGCTAATCCATAAATTTTCGATAGGTAATTTCGTACATGTTTTTTGGATTTTAGCGGTAACAAATTATGTGTGGCAGCTTGAGCTTTTTCTAAAATCTCTGATGGAGTGCTCATAATTTCATCACTTTCACTACTAACAGATATATTCATAGGTAAAGTTAAGAAAATGTTCAAATACAATATTTAGTATATTGTATAATGTGTTGCCGACATTTAGGGGCATAATTTTTTAATCCAAAATGTATCTCGCTATTGCTAAAAGTTTTTGTTTTTAAATTGACTAAATTTATGTAAATGAACCAAATAAAGTCTTACGTAAATAAAAATTTGATTGCAATTTAATTAAACTAAAAAAATTAAGTTTTCTTATCAAAAAGCACGTGTATGTTATGAGATCTCATTACGTGCATGTTATTATTAAATGTCATTTACAAGGAATGTTGACAGTGCGATTTTTAACGTTTATTCACATGGGCGTAAAAAAAAATTTATAGTGATTAAATATCTTTTCATGTTTGTATTATGCCTATCTCCAAAGTCGAAAGATGATCTGTATCATAGGCAAACATCAATACATTTAGTTTGGCGTTTCTATCTAACCCTGATTTTTCGCTTGCCTTTTCAGGGAAAATAGGGAAATATATAAAATTAAAGCCAGACAAAACCTATATTCAGATTACTTACTGTCTTAGAAATGCAAAACGTTTTAATAATACTAAATTAATTAAATACTAGATCCTAGGACAAGGTCAGAAGGACAAGCAACCTATAGGTGCGTTTTAATCATCCGCTTCTGCTTCCGGAATTGTCGGTTTAGTCGTTTTAACCTGTCAGATTAAAACAAGAAAACTGACAATTCCGATGCAGAAGCGGATGATTAAAACGCACCTTATAAATTGCAGCAAGCAGCAAGAAGTGAACATCGGCCATGGCCCCTTGGAATCACATGAAAGCCTGATGAAGAAGATTTCTTCATCATAACTGATTTTGTAAATAGTATTAAATAAAGATATATTATTATTGAAGTTCTATCTAAATAAGTTGGATAGAAAATGGCGCCGATTGCATTCTCTAAGAATTCATTAAAGTGGGACTTTTATTTTTTTACATTGGTATTGGTACTAATGGTAGCATTGGTACACAACTTCAAAATTTAAATCTGATATCAAGATCAAGTTACCCTTTGCTCATGCTAGAAAATTAAGAATGCAAAAGTAGCAAATAATCTAAATTTATAACTAAGTTAAGACATTAATTATAGGAAAAATTTTTAAACAATTATTTGTGTTTAGAAATAATATAGTGCGAATTGCGAAGGTAAGTAGTATAATTATGAACTCAAGTGGCGAAGAAGGTGGAAAACTAGAAATTATTGAAATAAAAGGATGGACCATTGATAAAGGTAAGTATTTTTACTTTATTATTCGGTTTTTATTAATATTTGTTTATATTATATCGCTGGTGTCATTCTAATACCTCATAAAAACAAAAATCACATTTTATAGGAGTAACTAACAACCGTTGTGTGTCTAATACGTTCGTATACGAGGTACCTATAAAAGTATAATTATTTAGTTTTAAACATTTTTGTGGGTTACCTACGAGGTTTTCTGTAACGATATTTTTACAAGGTACTACACTGTGACCCTCGAATATGCATATGGGTAATGCGACAATTTAATGAAAAATCACATGTTTGCCAAAAGTGAAACTTACGAGGTATTAGAATGACACCGGCGATATGCATGATTTTGCATAAGCTTCAGTTAAAATTAGATTTTAGATCTTTACATATTTTTTATAAATAATATTAATTTAACATCTTTTGGGTATTTTGGTGGGATTCATACTATATACGAGGTGTTTTCTGAAGTTATATTTTTTTAACTGTGTATTACAGGGTGGTCTAGCTTATATCGCCAGGATTTCACCAGCTTCGATAATTTATCGAAAAATAAAGGTACTTTGTCCAATAAATTATATGATCCATTTTCCTTTCTTTTTGATGTATGAAATAAGAGACGTGCAAAATTGTTAGTTTTCATTTTTTCCTCGAAAACAAAGATACGAATAAAAATTTAGAAGACAACAAAGTTGTATTTTTAATTTATTTAAAAAATATATAAAATACCTAAAAAATCTACTGGGCGATATTTTTTGTACTAAAACTAATGGAAGTACCCTGTGAGAATTACTGTATGATATGTCAAAAAGACACCTTGTAAAATTGTCAACAAACTGTGAAAATTTCATTAAAATCGGTAAAAGCCCTTTTTTGATATTAATAAAAAACTATTTAAAAAAATAACTTTAACATCAAAAAGGGAACAAAATTGGACCTTGTTTTATCAGACAAACTACCTTTATTTTTCGATAAATCCTGACGATATAAACTGGACCACCCTGTAAAAGTCAATAAAATAAACATTTTCAAAAAGAAAAGAACTAAATAAATATTTAGATTTGGTAATCTCGACACGTCACCCGAATATATGGATCAGTCGAAATGGATCAGTTGCGTGATCACTTTAAAGCCACCACACCTCCATGTGAAAATGTAACGACTTCTATACACAGTTAAAATAAAAGCATCAACTTTTATCACCCTGCATAATAATTCTACTCTACTTAAATTATATTAAGTTATAGCACTTTTACTAGGAATAATAATATAGGACCCAAAAAATGTATTTCTATATTAACCTAAAAATCTTGAACTCACCTGTAATATCTAAATGCTGCAAACTGGTGCACCTTGTGGCAATCTCAAATATGACACTGTTAGTTAAATTCGTGCAACCCTGCAGTTGCAAGTGCGTTAATTCTGGACATCTTCTTGCTAATAGTATCAAACTTTTTTCTGACAACTTAGCACCGTTGGTAATGTGTATTCGCTCTACATTGGGGCATGCTCCAGTCTTTCCTTGTCCACAGAGTTGTCGCAACACACAGCGAATAGCTTTATCACCACTGATATTATCATCTTCTATTGTTATCACCCTCCAAAGAGATGGTGTCCAGGCTAGAATGTCAAATCTTCTGCAGACCTGTGCGCATATACTTAAATCGACGCTGGTTAGAAAGGAAAATACTTTGACAACTAATTCATCTGGGAGTTTGTCAAACGAATTGTTTTTTGGTTGGTACTTTTTACCTTTATAAAGGTTTGTGTTCCAAAAAGTTGGGGTGATTAGACCTTGATTGGGTGTTACCAAAGTGTGGTATCCCTGATCTAAGCTGGGACTGGACTTTCCTAGCCTGGTGAAGTTATCCAGAAGACAGTTGGTGTCTTGGATCTTGGTGAAAACATTTTGATTGGCGGATTCAATGTTGTTTATTTTGCTGTGTTTATCGTGATCCCAGTAATGTTCGTTTAAAGGGAAACAAGATAGCTCTATTGAATCTTTGTTTGAATAGGGGGAATTGTCATTCAGTCGCTCATTGTTGTAGGAATCGGGTAGATAGTAGTTTTGCTGAAAATCAAGACACTATTATCACCTAAATGTTTTATTAAAACAATGCAATTTCATATTTACTTTAGAATACCTACTTAATATAAAAAAAGCAGATTTTGGACATTCCAGAAGACTTACCACATAATTAAAATTTTGCGATTTTTCTACAGGTAGTTGTTTGTTTTCATACTTTTGCTCCGAATTTTCTTCGTATGTATCTATATATAACGGATGGTAGTTAAAATTTTCAGATATATAGGATGATGGGATTTTCGAGTTGTTGTCGATGGCTTGTTTTCCAGAGTTTTGACCTAGTCTTACCAAAGGACATGTAGATAATCGCTCTGAAAGTTCTGGGCGTTGATTCATGTCTCGGAAGGCGCTGAAATATTAAAACTTAAAAACAAACATGTCTAATTTTATTTATTAGATAAGAAGTTGCTATTTTAAAACTTCGCTTATTTGTTTTGCAAACTTGAAGAGGACCCACCCGATTTTGTAAATGTTTCACATGTTGTAATACTTAATACTTCTGAATAATAGGACAATTTTTAAAAATGCTGCACTTTTTTACAAAATACTTTAATTATAGATATTTTCCAAGAATAATGCTTTACTGATATCAAATATTTCCAGTATAACCTATGACGTAAATTATTATCTTTTTGATTATAATAAATTTTAGGAACATCCTGTTTTTATGGTTCTTAAACCTTATTTTTGCATTTTTTGTTTTGATATTCTTAGAATGTAAGTTGCTGTTTTTTATTTTAAATAAAACTACAGTTTTAAATTATGATTTGTATATAGCTTCAGGCCTCTGTTTTGTGCCTTCTTCAGTACTTTTATTTTAATTAAATATTAAATATTTGATATGAGCAGGGTCCAAAGATCCATAAGCCAATATTGTTTTTAAATAAGAAAAAAAAAACTAATACTAAATGAATAACAAGTAAACAACCGAAGTACAATAAAACAAATGAAATATTGATTTGAAAATAAAAAATGATCAAATTCGTTCTAGAAAACACTTATTTTTTTTAATTTTAGCACCTTATAAAACAGACCGTAAATTTTAAAACCTTATAAAATCAAAGAAAATTTAAAATTTCTTTATAATTTATTTTAAAATCAGGAAGCAAGTTTAAGTAAATCTTTATTGACCTGACATAAAAACATTTAAATCATAGTGTATTCTAAAAATATAACTTCAAGCATCATATACAGGAAGAATAAAAAGTTATACAAAGTTGAAATGTACAAAAATTGCCATTTTTTTACAAAACTCCCTGTAGAGAGATAATCGTTCAAATCAAGTATGATTTTGATATATTATAAATAACAATCTTAGCAAGTTTATTTTCACAAGTTAATCCATGTTCATACGACTAGTTTTTTTTTATAAATAATCAATTTTTTTATTGTTTTCTGCAAATTTTGCAATGAAAATACTGTCAAATTAATTGATACCTATTGTTATACATTCTGCAATGCAAAAAAAGGTATAAAAACTAAGTTTTGTTCATAATTACACATAATATAATATACCTAACTGATTTGTCTTAATTCCAATATACAGGGAAACTCACAACGAACGTTTTATTTCGTGACGTAAATATTAAAATCTTATCATCAATTCTGAATTACCTGCCTACTGGAGAAGAACCACTAACGCGCCATTTTTATGATCTCAAAGATCAACAGAAGGAATTGATAACGAAAACGTGTACTAGTATAGTAGATTTATTTTGTTTAAACTAATAGTAAAAATTTGAAAACCCTCTATGTTATGTTGGGAATGGGGTGTTAATACACTGCGTCCTAAAATATCTATTGTGCCCCCTTCTGTCGATAATGCAGCAAAGAAATGTATCTATGCCTGTAACGACTCTTCCAATCCTATCTTCTCAAGGAAGTGTAGGATTTGGAGTGGCTTCAAGTTAGGTAAATCTCCCTCTTTTATTTGATATACTCCTAGGTATAGTGCCCTTGGATTCTGGAGTGCTACACATTCAATCAGAATGTGAAAGGAGGTTTCGTCCTCTTCCTCACAGAATCTGCACTCACTATCTTCTACTAATCTCAGTTTACTAAGGTGTTCTTTGAGTCGGCAATGCCTAGTAAGGGTCCCTGTTACAATACGTAGCCTGTTCTTTCTTGCTTAGGCAGATACAGCTTTCCTATATTTTCTGGTTATATTAACCTAGAAGTATCTCAGTCTGTCTTAGCCCCAAGAGATTGTTCCAATTATCGGTCCAATTTTTTTTTAATCTCTCCTAATATTGTGTTACTGCTGATACCGCAGAACGGCTCAGGGGGCTATTTTCAAACTCGAGATAATGTCATACGTCAACGTAAAACAATATTTTTAGGGCTCTTAGGGCCAGTGTGAACTCACGGACTGTTTCTATCGGTTTATTTGGAGATAATTAAAATTCTCCTAAGAATTTTAGTCCTCGAGGCCTTTAAAAACAGCGTTTCCACATTGACATATGACATTTCTGATAAGAATCTTGAGAGAAATGAGTGCTCCCATACTTTGAAAATAGCCCCCCAGGTCCCATAAAGGATGTTGAGCAACTTTCCTTGAGAGACTATCTGCAATCTCGTTATGCTGTATCCCGTTATGTCCCGGGCCCCAAGTAAGAGTAATTGTATTTTCCTCGCCTAGCTCATTCAATTTTAGGCATCTCTAGACCATTTTTGAGCTGATTACGAAAGAGCTCAGCTCTTTCATGACTGTTTGGCTAGCGGACATGATGATAATCTCTTGTTTACGATAATTTCTCTCGATGTTTAACTGGATATACTTTTTAATGGCGTGGATTTCCGCCTAGAAGATGCTTGGGTATTTTCCCAAACTTTCAGGGTGCCTGGTTTTAGGCCCATACACTCCTATTCCAGTTCCTTCTATGGTTTTCGAACTATCCGTATACCACTGAATAGCATGTCTTTCGGGTACAAACACGATGTATTCTTGGGTCCATTCTTTCTTGCAGCCCAGCTCTGTGGTTTTGAAGTTTTTCATAAAACTTCTTCCTCATTTCATCTTGGAACATATCCCAAGTATCTTCGGTCTGATTATTCCGTTCCTAATCATTCTATATCGTGTCTTTTTGCTACATTCTCTATCATTAAATGTAGAGGGGTGAGGTTTAAAATTAATTGGGGCCGTAGGACAGGTTCTCATTGCACAGGTGATGCAAACACAGGCTAGGCTTTGTACTAGTAGCTAAACTAGTTCTGTTACTCCAGGCTATAGCTCCGGAAGTGATGATTTGTCTCACTATTGTAGTATACATCCATCGCATGTATGTTCCAGAGAAGTTTGTTGTTCAGGGTTAGGACTAGATATTTGACTATTCTATGTCTCTTTCGTCTGATTTGAAGGTTTTGAGTTTAAGTTTTCTTTTCCTTGAAAAGGCTTCTAGTGTTGTTTTCGTGTGGTTTATGCTAAGTCTCGCCTCACGGCACCATCTTTCGATGTTCTCTAGTCCTCTTGGACTATGTCACAGAGGATATTTCCAAACTTGCCTCTAGCAAATATGACTGTCTCGGCGTAATCTTGACAGGGTATGCCGAGGTCAGTCAATCTAAATAAAAGTTCGTCTATGGGCATAAAACTCTTCCTTTTGGACTTTCTCTGGTTGTTCAGATGGAGATGGTGTCCTACCCTATCCGTGTCTGTGCAGTTCTCGTAGATTGCAGCTGAGCCATTAATCTGGATGTGGTGCTATCTACTCATCTGTATGCAAGTGCTCTTTTGACAGATTCGTGCGGTGTATTGTCAAATGTTACTTCTATGTCTAGAAAGGCACACACGACCGTTACTTTATCAGTGCATGCCTTCTAAGGAACATACTAAAATTCGTAAAAATGTTCCTAAAACAATGACCTAACACATACATACCTAATAAATGTTGCGTGAAATTAATATTTAAGTTAAGTTAAAGTCAGCAGAAGGCAGTAATAAAAAAATTGATCCCATACAAAAAAAAAATTGTGAAAATAAACTTGTTAATAAGATTGTTTTTGAGATTTGATCGATTAATTGTCTTTCTACAACGAGTTTTGTAAAAAATGGCAATTTTTGTATTCAACTTTATGTAACTGTTTATACTCTCCCTGTATCTGATATCCGAAGTATATATTTTTGTTGGTGTGATGTACTTGTTTGGTACCCATTACGATATTCAGGGTGTATTGTAAAATAGCGACACTCATTGAACCAACTTTTTGGCTCATCCCGTATACATGTATTTTTTATAATAATATGGTGTCATTTACACACACTTCATAAATTAATAATACCTTTATTATTATTAAATTAGGCGTAAAACGATTTTTTTAAACATACAATTTTTCTAGTTTAAAGTTAGTATTGTATTTTGTTAGTTACGAATATTCTAGAGAGCCAAACCATGATTTTTAATATTTGTGAATGTCAGCAAAATTTCAACGTTTGTCTTAAATTATTTTTTAAAATAATGAAAATTCACAAGATCAAAAACTAGTCATAGGAAAACTTTGCGCTCCTGATGAACACTTTTAATTGGGAGGTCAAAAACTGCAACGTATATAAAATTCAGCAGATTCGACTGAAAGCCATTTGCCATAAGGAAAATGCCTGTTCTTTTTACAAACTGACTAAAATAACTGATAATTACAAAAAATAGAATTTAATTAAATTAACCCACATATTATTCAATTTATTTTTCGTTTTTAAGAAGCTGAAGAGTACTTATTTTAATGATTTTATTTCAGAATTTGTATTATATATATTGTTAGTATCTAATAAAAAAATTAAGTATTTATAAAGATTCTACCACAAAAATAAATAGGTAACAACAGTAAAATTAACAAAAATACGTTACTAGCATTCATACTTGTATAAAACACTGAAATATTTTTAAAATAACAACACATTTTTATGAGTGTAGAATCAAATATCCTTGAATTAACAAAGACTAATATCCAAAGTATATTTTTATAACTAAGCTATACCTAAATACTATAAACAAATAACTAGAAATAAACAAAAGGAAACGTGTCTTTTTAATTATTTATATAGATATATAACAAACATATTTTTGCAACAATGAAACATTAAAATAATTGTACCTATACCTATCGATGTTAAATTAATTACATTCCAATCAAAATAATCACGTAGCAAATGATTTTAACAACAAAACTACCTTCCCTTTAATAAAGTTATAGTATATTCGTTAATATTTCAGTAGGCATATCTGAAACTTCGAACAATAAGGTGAAGGTATGTACAAGATAAGTAGGGTAAATGGCAATTCAAAAGGTCGTCGACATGTTGACTTACCTTAACCTAAAATTTCCTTAATAAAAGTAGCATACTATTCTCTCAAGTTTCACTGTCATTTTTACTTTTAACAACCCTTCGACGATTTGTGTTCCACCAGGAAACGTCACAGACACCCCCATATGGGCGATTTTCACAACGTCTCACTTTCTTTGTATTGGATTGGACACTTATATTATTCACTTTACTACTTCTGCATCAAATGCTTATAGATTTCTTGTGCTTGTCGTAGTGTTACCAACAGCGAATGATATAACGGAGAAATGGTGACAGGGATGTACTTAAAACTTTTGTCACATCGCATCACACCGTATCATATTGTTTGAAGTATACAGTATACTTGACATATATTGAAGCAGATTTTAGTTGTATGTCTTGTGTATAAATTTATGTGTGCTGAGAGGGTCGAAGCATGTACGAGAGAGTGGAATTTTGTGAAGAGCATTTTTGTTAGTTTCTCTTGCAACTGCTCGTTAAAGTCTCCTGGAATTTTACATTAAATGTTGAACTAGCGGCTAACAGGAGAAAATCAACTGAATTATATAAGAGTTAGTGGAATATGTATTATTTATTTTACACTAATTTGTATCACAAAAGTTAATTTTGTACTTTTGATAGACAGAAATTAACCAAAACCATTTTATGATTGAATGTTACTTAATATTTAAAATGCATCACAATTTAAAACTGGGATAATCAAAAGTAGTTATATTTTGAGTAAATGTCTAGATTTGATTTATTCTGAATTCAAAATCGTAGAGGCTTTAAAAATTAAAGTACTTATAAAATGTATCATGTAATATTTTTCTGAGAATATAGTTACTTAATCAGTTTTCTTTTGTTCAAATAGTTTCTATATAAAAAAATAAGCTAAAAATGAAAGGGTTCACAATTAGAATATACATATATGCCAAATAATATTTGGTTATAGGTATTGAGGCTCATTCAATATTTACCTATATAAAAATAATACTATTAGGAACGGTACACGGAACAACTGAAGATTATCTGTTTAAAAATAAGACAATTGAACGAAACATGCTTAGATAAAATATTACTGGTTTCCGAAATATAGGGTATTAAAGTTGAAAATTCAATAATTATTATTGGTTATAATTTTTTTATTTCTCAGCATAATTTTACTAAATTCGGTAAGCATTTTTGGTATCATATAAGATACACCTATCAGCCAAACAGTGTTTAATAAACTTTGCCAGTGAAAAGAACTGGAAGGAACATGCTCATCTATACAGATAGCAGACAAGTACTACTCATCCTGAACAGACAACGAATTTATTCAGGGTTAGTACTAGAATGTCACGAAGTTTTGGCCGAAGTATTCATCAACAATGAGGTCACCTTAAGATGGATCAAAGGTCTTGCTGATTCACTGGCCAAGAGAGCAGCCAACCAAATACTTTTTGGAACTGGCCCTTCTATTGGCCTGACAAAATCGTTAGTGACAGACCTAATTAAAGAACATTCCTTTGTAAAATTCAAGGAAAGATGGTATGAAATAAGAAACTGCAGAGTTGCCAGGGAGCTTTTAAGTTATCCTGACAACACTGCAGCAAACAAATACTTGACTATGACTAGACAGAATCTGCGCCTAGTCACATGCATTCTGACGGATCATTGCCAAGTACGGAAGCATTTCCACATCATGGGGCTGTCAGAATCCGCACTCTGCAAAGGGTGCGAACAAGAAGATGAGACCATCGAGCATATCCTCTATGATTGCTCGACTTATAGTATTGGCTATAACTACCCATACTTAATGTGGCAAATTAACTTGTTATCTATAGTTTACATTTTTCGGTATTTTTATTTTTTATTTCTTAAATAATTATAATTTTTTATGCTTTTATGTTCCAGTTTAATAAAAAAACTACAAAATATTAATTAGTAATAAAATTATTGAAACATAATAATATATAATTTACCGGTAGCACTTAGGCCTTACGAACCAATGTATCTATATGCAAAATAGGTCATCAAATGGTACGATTGATTATAACATATAATTAAAACTAACCATAATGGAGAATAGTTTAGAAAGAAAAGAAGTGATTAAATAATGCGGACTCCATTGTGGCCAAGAATCAGAGGACGCAAGAGATTGTGGGATGAAATAGGAGAGGATATAACAAACTCTATTGATTGCTCATAACCACAGGATACATGGTTCCTTGGAAGTACGTCGAATGGTTTTTAGAGACAATTAATTGGACAAAAATTTTGAATTACCTACCTGTTGAATAATCAAAACGTTCAAGTGTAGGCATAAATGAAGTGAAAAGTAATCCGACAAAAGGATAAGATAAGAGTAGCGATTTCTGGAAAGTTCATGACATTATTTTTATTGACTATCAAGACAGTGTCGGTGATTAGGGGAGCAAGAGAGCAGAAGTAAATGAATTATAGGTATTCTCACTATGTTGTGAAAGAGTAAACTTCATACATACGTTAATGCATTGTAGGCTGATGTCAAATCAACCATATTTGTTAAGGTTGTGCTGCATAGTTGAAATGGACTTGTACCTTTTTGTAATTTTAAACAAGCAAATGAAAGAGAGTTCAGATTACAAAATTACACAGAACAAGGTTTCATCTTCCCTCATATACCTAGCAAATCAATGTCACTGGTGATGCATTTGTAGTAGAAAAATCGAAATAAATATACATTTAATCAGTTTTAGTGACTGACCCTCTATAGTTGCAATTTCGGACAATGAACAGTCCCAATCCTCTGAAATTGTAAGCGTCAAATTGTTGTAATTACGTTACGAAATCGTTCATCGTTCCACCTATTCTCTAGATTTGGTACCCATTGGTAATTTGTTTAATTCGGAAGTAGGCAATAGAAGAAATACCAAAATATAAATGATTTGTTTCAAAATAAAAATGTTACAGCCTTGTTGAAGATATAACAATAAAAATCATGCATGAAATAGTAGGTACTCTTATTATTAGAAACGTCCTTGCATATTAACATTATATTGTCCGGAGTATATAGAATAGTTGAATAGAGGGTATTCATTGTCAAACGACCTTCTATTAAAATAATGTACGAAACGAAATACCAGTCAAAGGGACAGAGTGATACCGCGTATAAAACAGTTTAAGCAGAAATAACTAAAGAATTTTTGAGTAAGATAAATAGAATTTTGTTAGAATTGACGAAGTATTTAACGTGAAAAATAAAACTAGAATAATGAAAATCCATTTAAATTTAAATTTGATAGTTTACATGCAAAATAACAATAACAACAACTGGTAATGTTGCTTACAATTTTGTTTAATAGCGGTAGGTACCTAATTAGTATAATGAATAAACTTGAATGTTCATAAAACTTTTTGTGTACAGTTTTCTGGAAAATACAATTATTTTTTACACCTTGCATTATTGAGTTAAAATATAGTATACACGGTACAGAGTGTTTTTAGTTAAGTATAATTAATTTGAAAAAGCATCTAAAAGAATAAAAATTAATGCGCTAATTTTAAATTAATTAATTTATTCTCATGAACAGGAAGCTACAATAAATATATCGATTATCTTCATTTATCGCAGAAAGATTCAATTCTCAGTACCCTTTGTAAACATAAGATTCAAAATTGGTTTTTGTCCAATCTTTATAAATTTTCGCTATACATTTCTTATCACTGCAATGTAAGTATATTTTATTAAAATAAATATGAAAAATAATAAAATTTCAAAGTCGTGTGGCACAAAATCATACGAGCGACCATTTCCCTCCAGAAAACAATTTCTCCTTTGGCTAATAGCAATAAAATATTAAATTTAGGTTGAATATGAGTGGGACAATAATATTTCCTTCGACTGTGACCTAATAGGATATCTTGCGATTCAATTCGCGCCTAATGAAACTTGTTTGATGTTGGTAGGCTCTAGTTGTATCAATTTGATCTATGGAGCCTATAATTATTTAGTCTGACCAAATCAAATCTTTATTAATTCGTTATAACCAGTTACTAGTTATTAAACATGTCAGTATACAGTACGTTAGTCAACGCATCAAGCAAAATAAAGATGAGACGCTTAATTATATTTGGCCGGAAGATTGAACCGATTAAAGAGCGTAACTTGGTTTAACTACGCTCTTTCTATGACAAGGAGGAGATACTGCGGCAGCAGTCGACGATGTATTATCCTATTTATGTCTACTCTATCCTATTTATGTCTACTCAATAGCATTGTTTTTCCATACCGTTCTCCTGGAAAAAGTTAATTGTTAATTAATATTAATAATTTTGTGTGAAAGGGAGTGGACGCTAGGTGGGTAAAACAACGTCAATGGTTATCAAGTATCTTAGATGTGAGACAGTTATATGTTTCCATCCTTTTGAATTTTACTTACAAAAATAAATAAATATTACAGAACATTACTCATAAATTAAAAATATACAATTTCTTACTAGTCTCTAAAAACTATTGGACATACATTTATGCACGACCGGGCGATAAAGTCCAGAATATAAATACGTTTATCGGGCGTAAAGTGCCTTTTTATCACCCGCAGACTACTTTACCGCCTGCTAACTACTTTACCGCCCGCCGGGCGATAAAGTAGTGGTATATTATTCAACGAGCCAGTAATGATGCCATTATCCGCGAGTAGAATACTATAATTTTTCTATGATTATTAAATTAAATAATAGAATATTTTATTTCATTTTTTGTTCCAAAATTAATTGTGAAATTAGAACAGTTTTGCAAATTAACAGACTACAACTGGTTTTCCGTGTAGGTTGTAGTTGTAGTCGAATTTTGTTGAAAACAATTGAGTATTGAAAGAAATAATTGAGTAATGAAAAAAGAAAAACTCACTGTATGAGTAACCACATTAATTTTTTTTATTTCTTTTAAAAATTCACATGTAGTTAGTAAAATTTATTAATAAACGATCATTAAAACGGTCGTACATAAAATTTTATATACTTGTTAATAAATTATCATTAAAAGGGTCGTGCATAAAATGTTGTATGTATTTCGGGCGTAAACAGCATTTATGGTTCTTACGTGTTAATAGCCCTCGCCTAACGGCTTGGACTCTTACTTACACGTTGCGATTCATAAACGCTTGTTTTACGGCCTTGCAGGGCCGCCGAGAGCCAGGTGGGGCCTCGGGATAATTTTTTCCAAGTGGGGCCCCCCGACAATTTTATAAATTAAGCCCTTTTAATATCACATTTCTAAAAAAAGCCCTCAACCAAAAACTTAGTTCCTTGAAATCCCAAAAAAAATAGATCCTCATCTTGTATTCTATATAAAACCAGCGCTCCTCTCTTTTGTGGCAAACTTCTAAAAAAACAAAACTTCCTCACCTAAAAGATGCCGGGCCCCGGGAATTTGCCCCTCTACCCCCCTCTCGTCGGCCCTGCGCCCTTGATACATAAATAACTATTATGACATTTTATAATTTTATATTTTTTTTACCTGTTACATATAATAAACTATACTTTAAAAAAAAAGAATTCATATAGTTTATTGAAGGATCTAATAAAATTATTTTTAATCAACACGAACATAAGTTCCACACATATCCTATATCCATAATACATCATTTTGTTTCTATATCTTGCCTCATCTATATATAAAAGACTATATGGTAATTTTTTTCCTATTAGGATGTTTGTAATTTTTGAAATCTTTGCTATTTTAAAGTGTTTGTAATTTTAAAATCGGTTTATACATATTTCATATTTTGAATAAATTGTAATTTTAGAATATTTTACTTTAATTTTTACTTTCCTATCTGTATACAGATATAAGGAAAGTATAGGAATCATGATTTTTTTCGACCTCGAGTTTTCGACGGATTTTTATATATAAAAAAAATAAACAGTTTTTTCCACGCACAACCATTAGTGGAGTAAAATTGTTAATTAAAAAAAAACACTATTATTAAATAATTACTTGCTATAAGTTTTTAACTCGAAACAAGTGAGTATTCGCTTATTGAGTGTAATTTTATTCACCTAATTGATTTTAAAATGCTAAAAATCATTTGTATTTATTTATATTGTATTTATTTTTTTTATAAATCGAAGGCCACAACGTAGGACCTCGTAACTAACATTTCCAATGAAAATTATAATTTATTATAATCTCGTTTAAAACAATTCACTCCATCTACTGCATAGGGAAAGAATTACAATTTTTGAACAAAACATGGGTAAATATTAGTCCTATTACACAGCCCCACAAAAAAAAGTGTTCAGACTTGGCAGTCGGACATATGTATTCCCATGTATTTTTCGACGCTGAATCCGATCCCGAGCTCAGAAATGGCCCTCCACGTCTGGAATTGGCCCCAGGGGCCAAAAATGGCCTCTATATGGCCTGAAAGATGGATTCCGAGATGAGGCGTGGTTGAAGGTGCATTCTAAAGCCAAAGTCGGGTTTGTGGTCGAAAAGTTCACGGACAACTGTAATTCCCTGTTTAGGACCGAAAAAATGGCCCCTTAGGGACCGAAAATCGTGTTTCGGACGTTGCAATCGATACAGTGGTATTTTTATGTTCTTTATTTATGTCCTAGTTCTCGAACTCAGACTGTGCTCGAAAAGTTTATGGCCAACTGAAATTCCCACTTTGGGACCGGGAAAAACGACCCCTTATGGGCCGGGAAGTCGTGTTTGGGACGTAATAATCGAGTGGTAGTCTCATAAAAATTGAGTGAAGCCTACTCTGCGAATAGATTTGACGCCGAGGTTTCATCACGCTCGGTTACGGCCTTAATTAAAGAATTACTCCTATATGATAGTTTTCCCCGGTATCTAAAAGATCCCGAATGCTCCATCCACCAATTCTAACGCGTCTATACTTTACCCATGTATTCCTCTATACTCAATTGTCAAGTATAAAGAGTAGTTTAAACGATATAGTATAGAGTCCCCGACTACTTCCTACATACAGTGAAGTATACGGGGACCCCTAATAAGACACAGTAGTCTCGATTGTGTGAGGAAAACCCTCTCAGATGACGTTCAGGCCGGAGTTTCGGTACACCAGGTCTCCGGAGGTACGTTTTCGTGATGGAATTTGGATTCCGCGTGCCTAGAAACCCCCATGACGATTTTCGGTTTGTCTTTAGCGATTGTGTCAGGAGAACCCTCGAAGACGACGTTTCGGTGCACTAGGTGTTCGGGGATCGTTTTCGACGTGAAATTTGGACCAGGGGCCCCAAAAAAATAACCCTACAAGGTTTTTCGGCTTGTTTTTGGCAATCTTGGCAAGAAACTTCTCGGAGATGACGTCCACGTGCCGGTTCCAGCGCACCAGGTGTTCAGGGATTGTTCGCCGATATTATATTTGAATTCAGCAACCTAAAAAACCCCGAGCGCTGAGTTTCTCTCCTTACCCGCGTGAATTTTGGGATAGTCCCTGTAGATAACATTCATCGGCGTTCCTGACCTCCAGGTCGGCTGTGGTTCAATTTGAACATCATAATCGTGATTAGCGACCTCGAAAACCCTCAGGAACTCGACTTGGGCCAGTCCTGACTCTTCCACCTTTCAGACCAAATAGAGGCCATTTTTGACCCCTGTGGCCAATTCTAGACGTGGAGGGCCATTTTTGAGCTCGGGATCGGATTCAGTGTCGAAAAATACATAGGAATTACATATATCCGACCAGCAAGTCTGAACACTTTTTTTTTGTGGAGCTGTTTTATAGAGTAAAACGGATTGATCTATGCACTTATGCATCGGTTTTTTTCTTCTCCTGAAAAATGACTTACAAGGTCCTGCCTTGTGGCCCTTGAAATAAATTATTAGAAATGAATTGTACTATTTGACAATAAATAATAGGATAGTAAACTTTTTGTGCGACTTGGCAGCAGTGTAAGACGTAAAAGAATTATTTCTGAGCTTGGATTTGAGACATTATGGAAAATATATTTATTTAAAAAAAATTATTTGTATCGTGATACCTATACAAGTACGTATACTTAGTTCCTTTATAAGATATATATGTCAAACTAGATAATGACCAAACAACAATAATATAAATATAACAATTATAATTATAGTGGATTTATCTTACTCCATTCATAAGCTCGTGCCGGATTTGTTTCCTTTTTATACGCAACAAAACTGATAATTTGTTTAAACATTGTTAACTTTTATTTAGTAATGATTGTTGGTAGTTAAAATGATTAAGACAATAATAATTGTGAGTACTCCCATGCCGCTGATTGCTATACTTTGTCCGAGAATGTTCACATCGTTCGCTTGATCGAAAGTGTTCTGGTTCCGCTGCCAAACATTTGGCTAAGTCCGATCCTGGGTCTAACTACCTGTTCTCTCTCAACTGCGTTCATCAGGCTTAGTTCGTTTGCTCTCAGCTCGCTGCAATTAGTCAGAAACATACGGTAGGCTTTGGTGAACAATTTTGGAGATTTGAACGAAAATAATCCAAGATGAAGTGATGTGATATTTTGAAACCTAATCTAATACTAAATAAGAGTGTTTATGTGAAACAGAACTGTACGTTGCCATGCTGAAAATGCTACAAAATTGTTTTTATAACATACCCATTATTTAAAGTAAGTAAAACATTCATCTTAGATTGGTATTTAAACGTATTTTGTGTATAAAAGAGAGATGCTGCTGCATCTCAGATGCAAATATTGTCTCTAAGAAACGTTTTTTTAAACATAAATTATAAACAAATATGACGAATCTTATTTTATCTTTTATCTCGGTATACCTAGGTATTTCAAATAAATGTACTTAGATGGTTATCTGTGCTTACCTAGCTGATTAAGGTGTGACATGCATTGGTATCGTAACATCTTTAAATCGTTTAAATACAACATAATAATGAGTTTTATGACATACTGACCGTAAATGGTATACTGCATTGTTTATATGAATATTTAATTTCTTCAATTCCTTTTGTAGTACTCAACAGTGTAATTATTTTAAAAAAATTGTAAAACTTGGTTTCTGAATTGTAAAAAATTGTAATTTACAAATTGTTTTCTTTGTAAACTTCTCATAACTTTTATATTTGATGTATTTTTTAAATTTCTTTTGTGGTTTTTAAAAATTTTATTATTTTAAATTTCTATTTCGGTCTATTCCTCTAATCAGTTTAATCATTACTAAACGAGCTTTTGGAGACAGGTTCTTAAGTGCCAATTATGTACCTACTTATACGAAATTGTCAAGATTATAAAATTGTAGAAACATTAAGGTAGATATCAAATTACTGGCGCATCTGTTCGGTATGTACCTAATGTATCCTATTTAATAATATTTCATCTACATTTCCTATTATCTTATGTCTGTTTTCATCTCTTTTGCCGTATTTTTCTCTTCTTTTGTCGTAGTTTTCCCTGCTTATCTTTTTCTCGTTTTGTTTTTAGAAAACAAATTCAAAATAATATATACTTATGTACCGCCAATGAATTCTATAAACATCTTATAGTTTAAAAACATAATAATGTGTTGTGTTGTTATTTGCAAAAATAAAATAATATTTATAGGTGGTGAATACATATTTTCTGATTTTAAAAAGTCTTGCATTTAAATAAATGAAACCTTTAGTCATTGAGAACACTTTAATCTATTAACCTGAATTTTAAGGGAAATTAACATTGGTAGATAATACTTATATAGAATATCAATTTAAAAAATGCCATGATCCGCTTCTGAAGATTTGTATTCATACCATATCTATGAGTAAAAGCATGTGTTCCGTATTTTTGTATTTTGGTTCTTAAGTACCTACTTACCTAGGAAGTAGAAAATGAATGTCTTTGATTGAATACAAAATAGGCTTTTAGATAAAGCGTCGTCCTATTAAAAATAAACTTAGCTATTAAAAAAAAAAAAATACCCATTTGTGAAGATATCTCTTCGACCCTGACTTTAAAAATTCAACAGCAAATAAAAGACCTGCACATTTTTCTGTTAAATATTCAGGCAGGTATATATTTATGATGAGTAAATAAGAGCTTTTCCAAGAAACGATGATTAAATGCTGGGAAAAACCGTACAATAAGAATTATACATTTTAACTTTTATTATTTGTCAACTTTATGTCAGACAAGGTGTAGACGTTTGTAAAACTTACAAAAATAATTATTTTTAGTTTTGAATGCCGGTTTGAGTGGAATAAAATTAATCTGACATAGGGTATTTAATCTATGGGTGGTATTTGTTCGATCTGTAGAGCTAATTAGTCATTTATTGTTTAAAAACTAATAATTATTCTGCTTTGGCGACCCGAGAAATATTCCTCATAATAGGCTTATTTTATTTATTTAGATATTAATCGACACCCATTTTTATAGAATTGTATAAAAAGTTCCATAACAAATTTTAAAAATTAACAACGTTAAAACGAGTTATAAACTTAACAATTACTGAGGTCCTTCCTATGGGGCATCAGTATTGCATTCGTGCAGACGAAAAAAATTTCTTACCCCCATTTTTTAAAACTTTTTTTCACGTTTCTGATCATTCTGAGTCCGAAAATGCAAAAAAATGTTTCGTCTGCTCGTCTGTGTGTATGTATGCCGGCACGAGAATTCTAGAACGAAAGTTCTGATTGACTTACGGTTTCGATTTTCTTGAATAATTACTTCTTAAAAATGACTTTTATGGTGGTGTTAACTTAAGCCTACTACTATTTCGCCCCTAGCCTCAAAAACACCATAAAATTTACTGGCTCTCTGTCGCAACCCCATAGAATAATTAACTGCCCATTTTATATGGCAAAAATCAGAATAATGCCTGTCAAGTATCAAGATGTCAACTGTGATGTGTGAATGGCTCTTAAATGTAAAATTATTTAAAAATGTTTGTATGCTTCTTTTGATATTTATTGCGAATAATTTGTAGTGTATCTCAATTCAGGCTTTCCGTAAATAAAGGTACAGCAAGACAGATAATATAATGTTCTTATACAAAGCACTTTTTAAGCAATTGCATAGCTTTTATTCAATAAAAGAAAATCGAAAAATCAAAAAACCGAAAAATCGAAAAATTGAAAATCGAAAAAGAAATTCCTTAACGAAAATAAAGCTAACACCCCCCACTCCGACCGGCACAGCGGTGCGGCGTTGAAAGCCGTGCATCGTCTAACGTCGTTTTAGTTCGGCAGACTTCGGCACGGTGTTTGTGTGCGTGCGACTAGACGTATGCGTGTAGACTAGCTGCTAACTGCTCATAACTGATTATATCTCTTGTAGACACAATTTCGGAAAAATTGAATTTAAAAATGAATAATGAACCACAAGAATCCACAACAAAATATGGGACCACCATTGACGCGGTATTTTCCAGATATTTAGAGGATATCAAGTTTCAAACTTGTTTCTTATTTCAGTTACCATAAACCTATAGTTTCAATGAAAAAAAATCCTGAATAACCTACATATATTATAAGATAATAAAAATATTTTAAACAATATTAACTTCTCATTTATTCAATAAAAGAAAAAAATGTATTTTCTTATCGGTCACCACGCTCAAAAAGTGTAACTTGAATTAATATCAAAGAAAAAAAATACTGCATAAATAAAATAAATAAATAATTATAATTGCATAAGTTGATAAAAATGCTATACAATAGCTTTACCGCGGCAGTCCCCGAGTGTCACACGTATTTTTTTATTTATATTTATATAAATGGACTATATGATAATGCACTTCAACCCTTTAATGTAATCCAAAATCGTATAATTAAAATTATCTACAAAAAACCACCATTATATCCTATCGCTCTTTTATATAATAAAAAAGTGCTTTGTATAAGAAAATTATATTATCTGTCTTGCTGTACCTTTATTTATGGAAAGCCTGATACACTACAAATTATTTGCAATAAATATCAATAGAAGCATACAAACATTTTTAAATAATTTTACATTTAAGAGACATTCACACATCACAGTTGACATCTTGATACTTGACAGGCATAGCCAAGCATTATTCTGATTTTTGCCAAATAAAATGGCCGGTTAATTATTCTATGGGGTTGCGACAGAAATAAATTATTATTTTACCCCTTGTAAAATAACAATAAATTAAGGGAAATACTTAAAAAGGGCAGGTTTAAAGAGTATTATCACAAGAAAGTATATCCATTCGGTTTATTTATCAAGTATTGTTTGAGGTTACTTTTGAATACATTTATTGTTTTTTTTTTTAATTTCTGTAGGCAGTCTATTAAATTTTTCAAACCTTTAATAAAAATTTTATTTTGGGAACTTTTAGTGATGGCTTGTCGTACATGAAAGTCAGATTGGCTTCTTGTATTATAGTTGTGATATTTCGAATTATATTAAATTTTTTCTAATAGATTTGATGCGATGGTACTATGTCATTTTTATTTTATAAATAAATATCAGTCATTTACTGAACATAATTCTGAATTGAAAGCCAATTTATTTCTTTTAACATAGTTGCAATACTCATCCTTCTCTCCTTTATTAATATTATATAATTAGGCGAAGTAAGGAGCCCAAATATTTTACATGAGCAGGCTTAAGAGGTAAAGGGGCCAATTATTATTGGATAAATTGCTCAAACAAGTTTGTAAACACTAATCAAAAGGCTATATAGAATGCTTTTAAAAATCAAGGCTTATGAAAATCAGCACATGGTTTAACCTAATTAATGCCAATGCTTCACAAACCAAAAAATTCAACGTCCTAATACTACTATCGGCTTTCGGTCTTTCGTTCCAAGTTGAATCAGTTCCCGTTTTTGTTTCGCTACGAGTTTAGCCTTGTGGACCTCAGTCTCGATAAGGTCTATACACAATAACTGAAAATATATGTAAATGACATTTTGATTGCCATAATGATTTAAATTTAAACATAACAAAAGTATATGACAAATAAGTGTTCACTGTCTTCAATTTTGACAGATACGTGAGTTCGTCGTCACAGCCGCATCAGTGGTCAGTGAATTTTTAAATTAAATTTTTATTAACCCGCGCAAATTTCAAAACTAGGGAAGTAAGTAAAAAATTGTTTAGACAAACCCGCGGTAATTTCAAAACTGGGGGGTTAAGTACAACAATTGTTTATTTATTTCTTAATAAACAAAATAGTACATTTAAAAATATATACTTCCATTAAAAAAAAGTTGACCATCAAATGAGTAAGCGAAAACAAAGATCGGCATCTTGAAGACTTAATAAATTCAAGTTATTTTTACTTGAAACTTATCTGCTATATAAGAACTTTACTATTGCTCCCCGTAAAAAAACGAAACTGCATTTTATCACATCGATGTTTTATCTCGGTCATAAAAGGAAAATCTTTACTGTCATTTCATAAATAATCACCCTTCAATTGCACCCCATCTACGCATATGTTTGCAGCCTTTGGGGTTGAAATCTTAAATCCATGATCGACGCCGGCGCCGTGCTATAGTAACCCCGTTACAGACTCATCCCTATACGGCACTTTTGACGACTTCTGTGCCATTTGTGTACGGAAGTAGTGAGAAAATCTTTCGATGGGTTGAATATGTAATACTTTTCCGTCCGGAGGCCTCTAGATGGGCCGTCATTTTCAATATAACGAAGTGTTCTAGTAAACGTAGCAGTGATAGTGTTAAGTGTTCAGATTCGTTAAATAATTAGAGTAGTTGTAAATTTTTGTGAGTAGTCTTCCAAGTAATACATGTATTCGAAAATGTTTACCTGTGTTTGGCAACTGTGTGGATGGTAATTATTAAATTGATAAAACGAAATATTAATTCTATTAGGTTGTTATTATGGATTTAGGTTCAACAAGAAGAATTAGCTAAAAACGATTGCTGTGAAAGTTTCTTGGAATGCAAAATCGTATATTTATTGTATTCTCAATTACAATAAAAAAAAATATTGTAATTACCCGGCATTAGATCGCTAGATGATTTACAATATTTTAACTATCAAATGTTAACTGTAGACCACAGTGTCTTCATAATTTACATCAAGAATGTTTTATCTATAACTGTGGATTCCTTATATCACATAAAATTAAATCATTCATGCTTATAAGTGTAAATTGTTTTTAAATAATAAAATTATTACACAGGTGTTATTTATATTTTAATTAACTGTTAAAATCTCATGTTTTATTTACTAAGGGAATTTGTTGCTCAAATGTGACCTAATTTTTCTCATGCAACAATGTTGGCCTTTATAATACATTTCTTCATACTCGGTATCAGGATATTCAGGAATAAACTGATGAAAGAGAATATCATCAAAAGAGGAATAAGAAGTTGATATTGAAGAAAATAGAAGCAAGTAGATAGTTTTTTGATAATGTAGACCCATGACTAGACTGTGTTTAAAAGCATTTTTTGATTAACCCGCGATTTTTTAATTTTTAGGTCTATTTTGCATTACATGTTCCTAAAAGTGTACAGGGTCCACTTAAAACTTCCACCCCCTTATTTTAGTTATTAAGGTATCCGAATATTTTTGTTTTGTTTGAATTTTTTTCTTCAATTATTCTGTGACTTCAAGGTATGCTTCCGGTTTTTCCGGAAATGACAGTAAAGTCCAATTTATTTTTCAATTAAAATTTTTAGATTAAAATTGTAGGTTAGTCAATAATCCCTAGTAACTATACTTAAAACAAAAAAATATGGACATCACCTTTTTGTATTAAAAATTTGAATTTCTAGGACATTTTTGGATATTTGTGAATTGAAAATTTTCTGTCAGCTGTCAAAATGGCCGCCATATTGGATAATATTTCTGAATATAATTAATTTGTGTAAGGAAAAAGAAATGGGAATGTATCACCTTTAAAAAGTCTTTAAACTTCAGTGTTCCTTGAGACCGACCCAAATTACACCAGTGGCGTATCTATACCGTTTCTATATTATTGGTAAATCGCTTAAAAATTACACTTGCTCTTATCTTCGTTATTAATTGAGATATACAGAGTGTCCTTGAATGAATTGAAAAAGAGGAGGAAAAACTTTTTAGTTTCACTTTTTCGAAAAAATGTTCTTCGTAAAAGTTTTTGCTTGTTTCAAAACTAATAATAATATAAACAGAAGTTGAATATATCTTTGCTTCTGAACTTTTTTTAAAGAAAATTTTGATTAAAAACTTGGAAAATACTTTCTTATTGAATAAGAATCATATATTAAAAATGTTCTGTCAAAATAGTCGCCATATTGGATATTATTTCTGTACATGTTACTATTAACTTGTATCACCTTTAAAAAGTCTTTTTAAGCTTCAGAGTTTTTCATTGAAACCGTTCCAAACTGCACCAGTGGCGTATATATGCATTTTTAATAATGGCAAACCCTTTGAAAACTCCACTCACTCTTATCTTCGTTATTAATTATTCAGACATCGGAATGAACTTTTTTGTTTGAAAGCTTAGAACAAGTCGTTACACAGTAAATGCTGATTTTTCATATTTCAGAGTGTTTTTAGTTTGGTTTCGTCGTCCAAAAATTTAAAATAAAAATATTAATCGTTTTCAAAATTAGCAGAATTTATACATATATTAAATACGAAATTATTTTTTTTATTAAATAATATGAATTTCTATCTAAAAATTTAGAATAAATTGCAATTTTCTATTGTTTCCGGAAAATTTTAAAGTAAGATATGACATCACAGATTAATATAAGAAAGTACTTTTCCAAGCCTTTAAATAAAAAAAAAAAGTTAAATAACTTGACTAACGTTTAAACTAGGAAGAAGTGGTTTGCATAGTTGAATTTCTTTTTAAAAGCTCTACAAACTGGTTTTTACTAATTCATGCTGGGTTGTCTGTAGGCCAAGATAGTAGAATTTTCAGATTGAATTCTAAGAGAAAAACGTTTTTGTTATATAACTTGACTATCGTTTTAACTAGGAAGAAGTGGTTTGCATCATTAAATTCCTCTTTAAAAGCTCTACAAAATGGTTTTTAAAAAGCCACCACTGAGTTGTTCGTAAGGCCAGAAAATAGGATTTTCAGATCAAATTTGGGGGAATTTGAATTTTAACAGAAATAAGTGTTTTTGTTAAATAACTTGACTATCGTTTAAATTAGGAAGAAGTGGTTTGCATAGTTGAATTTCTCTTTAAAAGCTCTACAAACTGGTTTTTACTAATTCATGCTAGGTTGTCTGTAAGGCAAGATAATAGGATTTTTACATTGAATTTTAAGATAAAAACGTTTTTATTAAATAATTTGACTATCGTTTAAACTAGAAAGAAGTGGTTTGCATAGTTGAATTTCTTTTTAAAAGCTCTACAACAAAATTAAAAAAAAACATTTTTGTAAAAAAAATGTTTGTAAAAATATGTTTTTGCACGCGTAACGCAACGCCAACGTAACGCGTAACTTAACGCATAACGTAAAAATTTTTGTCAAAAAAAAATTATTATATTTACCAATAATAAAAACGCATAGACACGCCACTGGTGATGTTTGGGTCGGTCTCAGTGGGAAACTGTGACACGGTTATTTCGTGACTGTGATCCTTACAAAGACTTTTTAAAGGTGGTACATTCCCATTTTGTTCTCCCCTAAACTAATGAGAGGCATATTTTAAAATAAAATTATCCAATATTCAATATGGCGGCCATTTTGACAGCTGGCAAATATTCCAGAAATTAAAATTTTCAATAAAAATTGTACACTGTGCCAATGAAACT
Source organism: Psylliodes chrysocephalus (assembly GCA_927349885.1). NCBI lineage: Eukaryota > Metazoa > Arthropoda > Insecta > Coleoptera > Chrysomelidae > Psylliodes > Psylliodes chrysocephalus. Next base: position 21,144,166 of record OV651826.1, on the reverse strand, counting down.
AATAACATAGTTTATTTTTGATAATTAAAAATAAATCTATCTTGACATAAATCGTAACACTGTATAGAAAATAAAATAATATTAAAAATTTATATTTTCAATGCCTTGGCACGTTAATATCGATGTCTATTAATAAAACTTGTTGCAACAGCAGCTTTATTTTAAAATAAATAAGGCAATGGTTAAAATTCCATACCATGTGTTTTTTACTTCACAGATATATGCCATAACATTTTGCAGTACAGTATTTGCAAGTATTTGGTTGAAATAAACATACTTCAGCGAGTCCGTCTATATTATATTATATTTTTTAAATAATTATTTTCTCATTAGAATTGGATGATTTATTGGTAGCATTATTCAGTCTAACTCAAATATTAATACACTATTTTTACCTAATATACTCGTATATTAAAAAAATCTTAAAGTAGGTAAACACGTCAGCCGACAACGATTCAGTAATAATAAAAGAGAAAAACTCGATTTCTAAATTACTATGTAAAATGCATGCGAGCCATTTTCGACCAGTCCGGTTTTACTCTAATCCCTTAAAGTCCCTTTCTGCCTTATTTGGACCTTTTGCTGCCTCTATTTTCCCGCTATAAAAACAATTCGGTAGTGAGTAAACCTCCGAAACCCCCTCTGATACCCTTATGCTTAGTCACAGCTAGTCGAAGTAAATCATTCAAATGGTGTATCCGCCGATGTATGTTCTTAGTTGATTTGAATATAAATAGTTTGGTTTTGCTTGTAGTTAGGATTAGTTAAGAGATCTTTCTGTTCGGATAGATATTGTTAATATAAATTAGTGTTTCAGTAAAATATATATAAATTAGTGTTGCATTTAGTACAAATAAATTAAATTTAAACTATTTAAATGAATAAACGTTACAATACGTTAAAATAAACAATAGAGTCACTAGCGCATAATTTTGAGATGCTAGATCTTTTTAAAAACCACGAAACTGATACAGATAATCAAGCAACGATTAATATAGAAATACATTTTTTATCAAGAACTTTTTATACTATATAAATATATAAACAAAACTTAGGCTGCTACTGCTTATTGTTTTGAATCGATGACATTTAAACAAAATCAAGTTACAATTTGATGATATTATTCCTCGTTTTACATTTCTGAGAAATGAAGGCATCCTTATTGATAATGTTAAATTATTCGTAGAATTTTTCGTATTAAATTTTTCCTAAAAAGTAAAATTAAGGACTTTTACGAATAGCTTCCAGAAAATTAGTGAAATACTGATTTAATAACACTCGTATGAGGAAAGAGAATACTCATTTATTAGCGTATAACTTTAAGTGTAGAAGTATTGATCAATTTTAGCAATTTTTCTTTACAGTTGTATTCTTTAATTAGTGTAAGGTAGTAGGTAAGTAGTTTGAGACTCTAGAGAAAAAAACTTCCTTTTTAAACAAGAACAACGTCAATTTCTGATTTATGACAACGACAAACCCTTAAGGTAAGAAATGAGGGCTGCTATATTTAGCAACGTTTAAAGAGGGGAAACATTACAACATATTATAGGCGAAGATGTCTTAGGTCCAAACGGGAAACCTGCTGTCCTGCACTAGCCCCGCTTGTGCCTTATATTTTATGTTGACTCGTAGATGAACTATTACTAAAAAGGCGAATAAACGTTAAAAAAAAACCGTCGCAATTTTAAGTAATTGTTTTATTTTAAAGATGGCGTGCATTAAGATGATTCAGGTGTCAATCCTTTTTCAAAATAAACTTCCTTAATGATGTCTTGCCTCTTTCCTTAGTCAATACTTCATTTTTTCTATGAATTACAAATACGATGGCGTTGAATCGTTAATATTTAGCCGAAACATCTGGAACGGGCCAGGCAGCTGTCTTGTTTATTAGCCACAAGAGTCATATTTTTTATGTTAGGATTATGTAGTAAGTTTCTAAGGCGATGTGGCCTGAAAAATAAGAGAGGCACTTTTAGTTCTGCTATCTGAACGGAGGGTCATTTTTACTTGTTTTCGTGTTTTCTTACATATACAATAGCTGTATTTTTTTATCTATACACCAGGTTTGTGGTCAGTAGGCATTGTTTTATGATTATCTCCCTTCTATTTATTATCAAGATCTCGAATAGAGTATTGAATGAGCATCGCTTGGTTATGTGAGCTGTTATGTCTAGCACGTCTCGTGTCGCCTACCTCTACCCTTGTGGGCAGATGGATAGAGGAACACTAACAAGTGGTCGCAAGGGTAATGCTGGACGGTGTTCTAACATTTATCGATACACAATATTTATTGCGCAATCAATTTTTGATAACCTAACCACAAGCATCTTTTTTTTTCAGGGTTGATCCCAGTAGAATGGAAAATAAGAAAGGGATCTTCCAAAATCAACACAATAACCTGCCTCAAAATAACGAAGCATCCAAAGTAGAAACATTTGTAAAACACCCGCATCACCAGAACTCATCAGATCACTTACAGAGAAATGTTCAGTACGGTCTAAAACAACCCAGTTACGTTGTTCAACAGATAAATCCAAATTTTCAAAATCTTCAGTATGAAAACCAATACAAGGTTTATCAAGCTCCTGAAAATTTTAAGAACACTAACGTAGCTCCTCAAACTTTTCACGTTCAGAATTATAACCAATACGATAAAAGCGCTCAACTTCAACTACATAGACCTACACATGTTCCCCCTCAATCTAGTCTTTCAAACAATATAATAGTTCAGAATACGCCAAAAATTTGTATAATTCAACAACCAATCAATATCCCTTATCAACCTCAACCAGCTCAAAAATCCGATTATCAAAAAGTTAACTCTCCTTCTACTCCGCAAAATCAAGCAAAATCTAATCCCGATAGGAAAAAAGCTGTTGGGTCTTCTCCTCAACTAAAATCTCCTTCGGCCAAACGTCCACCAGAAGCTCCTGTAACAAAACAAGGATGGTTACATAAACAAGGATCTGAAGGATTAATGTTATGGAAGAAGAGATGGTTTGTACTCGTGGAATATTGTCTATTTTATTATAAAGGTAACTAATTTTTATACAAGTTTTTGGTTTCCTTCTTGTAGCTAATTACGTGTTTTGCAGGTCCTGAAGAAGAAAAGCTACTAGGGTCAATTTTATTGCCTTCATATAAAGTGTCAATTTGTAAACCAGAAGAAAAAGTTAGCAAAAAGTACGCTTTTAAATGCGAACACGCTAATATGCGAACATATATTTTAGCTACAGATTCACAGGAACAAATGATGCACTGGGTGCAGGTCTTGAATTTGGCCACCCTAATGCAGAAAAATGCGTAAGGAATTTAAAATAAAGAATAAATATATTATTGTTTCAATTTAATCGGCTTTTAAAATATATTAAAGCCAATAATAATTAAATTACGTGGAATACCACATTTCTGAGTTTATGCGGCAATTTTTTTTTCAGATACCTATACAGGGTGTCCCAAAACTAACGTAATCTACATCCTAAAATAGGAATAAAAGTTCATATAAACATAGGTCCCAAAAACGTTTCGTTTTCGAGATACAGAGTGTTACAAGTGAAGTCCTGATGGCACATTTTTGTAAATATTTTCTAAAATTTCTTTAGTCACCGGTTTTCCAAAGTAAAAAAATAAGATTTCTGATTTCACAGGCCTACTAATTATTGTTTTCACTTTCGAATCAACTTATCATGAAATTTTCAAATGCTTTTTTATTGAAAATGGTGCGTCCTAGCGAGATGCAACAAAAGTAGCTTTATTATGAAGAAAACATTAGTTTTCCAAATTTTATAGTCAAAAATGTTAAAAACTGTCAACGAAAAAAACTTCACTTAGTTATCTTTAAACTTTTAGAAAATATTTACAAAAGAGTATCATCAGGACTTCACTTTTAACATCCTGTATCTCGAAAAAGAAACGTTTTCGGACCTATATTTATATGAACTTTTACTCCTATTTTAGGATGTTAAAATATGACCGTCTAATTTCGGGACACCCTATGTATTTTGATGTAGGTACGAGTTTTTTGAATGACAGCACCGTTTTTTTTTTTGAGTACCAATTAAAAGAACACATTTTTTGCGTAGGTACGAAAGCCAAATTTCATGGTTTGTTTTGTTAAATAACAATATTTTCGAGAAAAAATTCTTACAATACCTACCATTTTACAATGAGTACTAAAAAATAATTTTACACTTTATTTGGCGCACATTTTTATGCGTACAGACACTAAAGTTTGTGTTTTAAATACATCCAAATATTTTCGAGAAAAAAAATATAATCATGAATATTAAAAAATATTTTTATGTAACATGACGAAATTTTACAGAAAAATATACTGACAAACGTTTTAAATGATGTCAATGAAATTTTCACAGTTTGTTGATATCTTAATGAGGTATTTTTTGAACCTATTAGCGTGTAACTAAACTTTCCATAGGCTCTTACTTTTTTGCTGAAAAAAAAAACGCCCTGTAGATTTGAAAACTTTTTTATCCCTTGATTATTTTTCGAATCTTGCCTCATTTTCGTTTTGAGTTATATTGAGTCCTTCAAAGTTTGGATTTTATTTTTTTTCCTCGAAAACGAAGCGAGATATGAAAAAAATTATATTTTTAGTTGCTTTAATCAAAATAATTATGAAAATAGGTATTAGACGTTATTATTTTTGTGTAAAATATCCTATATTTCGCTTATTATGCAAATTTTGATATCCCTTACCTCTCCTACAAGTTGATTAGTATATTTTTCTACGCCCATGTTAAAAATCGCACTGTCAACATTCCTTGTAAATTACATTTAACAATAACATGCACGTAATGAGATCTCATAACATATACAGGTGCGTTTTGATAAGAAAACTTAAATTTCTTAGTTTAATCAAATTGCAATTAAATTTTTATCTACGTTTGACTTTATTTGGTCTATTTACATACATTTAGTCAATTGAAAAACATAAACTTTTAGAATTAGCGAGATACATTTTGGATTAAAAAAGTGATGCCCCTAAATGTCGGCAACACATACACATACAATTTTTCAAAAAAAGTCGCGTTTTCTTAGAATGCTATAGAAATAAACGCCTTATGATTTATATTGTCAATTTTTGTAGCAAAATATTGTATTCGAACATTTTCTCAACTTTACTTACGAATATATCTGTTATGAAATTATGAGCACTCCACCGGAGATTTTAGAAAAAGCTCAAGATGCAACACATAATTTGTTACCGCTAAAATCCAAAAAAGGTACAAAATTACCTATGAAAATTTATGGATTGGCGACACAAGCATATGTCCTTTATTCAATAGAAGAAAATAAGTAGGCGTAGAAAAAGTATAGTACGTTACACGACTTGTAAGCCCATTACGCACTTGTGAACTTTACGCACTCGCCGCTGCGCGGCTCCGTGCGTAATGGGTTACTTACAACTCTTGTTAATTACTAGACACCCTATACTCTTTTTTATTGCTACTTTCAAAAAAAAGGTGCTGCTATCTCTGAAAAATGCACAAAATTCAAACAAACCTAGAAACGTGGTGTTCCGCCGATTCTACCCAACTCTGCATATTTTATATAATACCTAATGAATAAAAGCTTAAATACTATTCAGGGTCGTAGCCAGAACCGATTTTTAAGTAGGACATCTGAAATTATAAATAGGGCACAACAGTAAGTAGTTGGGTCGAGGGTATTGGGAAGTCGGAGACTTAGGTTAAGAGAGGGTCAAAAGTGATTCGTAAAATAAATGAACTTAACAAAAATGTTCGAAAAAACAAACATATCTAGTATTAATTGACGCCTTCGATTTGCCATACGAATTTTCGTAGCACTTCGTTGTTATTTTGTTCCTCTATTCTCTTTCTTTCAAGAACACCAGACTTGTCATTCTCTCGTGATCCAATGACATTTTTGCGACTTATTTATCGCAGTTAACGTCGAAAAGGCAGATTCGCATATGGCTGTCTTCAGCATTCCGTTTTTGTCGGAAACGAATTTCTAAATTTTTTTCACTTTTATCTTCCGATGAATCACTCCGAAATACTGGTACATTTTCACACGAAATTACCAATATCGCTACAAATCCTCTTGAATTCATCACGGAAATCCCGAAATCATCACTAAAATCGCCTCAAAATCAATTTTTTGCTTCGAAATAAAAATGCAGTAAGTAGTGGATCAAAAAACAAGTAAAGAGCAAAAAAAAACATTTGACTATTCGTCAATAAAACGTATATTCTCCGGAGAAAACAATTTTAGCCGAAATCGTAAAAATGTATAGAAGATTTTTGGCGAAATCGCCGAAATCATACAAATCATGATATCCGAAATACGGGTACGTTTTGAACTTAGTGCATGGTTTACCGCTAGCTCAAGTATCTTTTCACGACATTGGATTGTTCCTTACAAGGAATTTTTATATCGGGAAAACAATTATTGTACTTACGAATTTGATTATTTCTATTTTACACAATAATACTTATGCTGTGATGTGCAATACCTACTGGCTATTTGCGACGACATTGTCCTTACATGCCTTCTTTTGGCCACGGCCCTGCTTAATTTAATTGAATTGACTTAAAAAGTTTATAATAGAATGTAAATTAGAACCGAAAACGTTTCCCACATAGCACACAATCGTCCTACAGACGTCTATGGGATATTATAAAAGGATATTTCGAATGTTCATAGGATTCTCATTTTTTATTCGTGGACGTAGATATGAATATTTTTTCGGGAATGTTCTACACTGGCGTTTTTATTACTATGTTAACAACTGTACACTTTCAGGACATCCAGTAGACATATTTTGACCGAAAAAATACGTACAAAAATTCGAAATTTAAAAAAAGAACCTTTGCAGCTAGATTGAAGTACCTACAACCCTTAAAATTTCGCTTTAAATAACTAATAAAATTAGCTTTGAAATAAAATGTCACACTTTACAATACGTAACAGTTTATTATGCAGCTGAAGGGTGCTAAGAAACAAAAGTAACTTAATAATATATAATAATATAATAATACTCTCCCTAATTCACCCCCTTACGAGTGAATTTTAACCCCAAAAGCTGAGCTTGTGGCGCTAAGGGGCGACTTAAAGATGATTGATGGTGCCATTTGATTTACAGGTGAGGAAAACCCGGAAAACCTCACCCACCATCATCGAGACGGTAATGCATGGCGATTTTATAATTTGCATGTCATATTAAACTTCTATTAATACGGCACACATCAAATCCTATACCGAACCATGCAATTTAGTGAAAAATCCACATGGTCTGAAATGGGATTCGAAGCCCGTCTGTCTCTGACCATAAACTTGCCTATAAATGAATATAAGCGCGTGAGACTGCTACACCACCGACCCGAATAGTCTTATGTGTCATACTTGGTACTTTCTCTATTTAAATTGTATTGGGTAGTGTGATATTGGGGACGGGAAATGAAGTATGACCGTTGAGCCAGGTCACCCTGTATTTATTTTAATATACTAAACTAATGTAGTAACAAAATATTTCAAACCATTAGACTGTAAAGTTTGTATCTCCACTGAACATTTATATTTTCCTTATTCCGAATTATTTTTCTCTTATTATTGAATTCTGAATATACTATCTGTTTTCGTTAGATCTGTTCAGTCACTAATCCGTATCACCGTAACAACTTAGTCGACTGCGATTATGTGGCGCCGCCTCGCTCTCAATTCAGGGACTACAAGCAAGGGCTATTAGTCTATTCTAAGCATATTGCATTTATGGTTTTAGTTTGTACGTATTTATAACATCAAACGTAAGCCTGAAATGGATATTTCGGAAAAAGGTTCCGCTTTGAACACATATCAAAACATCCGGTTTAAGAGTCACATTATATCCAAAGACTAATATCTTTAGAATGTCTTTGATAAGGAAGGTCCGACCAGAGGACGGCTCCAGGCCGAAATTTCGAGGGGGGCAACCATTGCCAATAATAATTCCATTTTTAGCATATTTTTTTTAATAAAAGACTCATGGTTTTTAAGAATTTTAACCCCTGGGAGGAGCCATGGCCCCCTGTCCTCTCCCATGGAGCCGCCCTTGGTCCGATTTCAGACGTCCGATATTAATCCGAACAATACAATCGGATAAAAGTTCGTATTTGAATATCCTATGAATGTCCAGTTTTCGTCCACGGACATTTGTATATTTATTGGACCAAAATCTGATGTCCATAGGACGTGGAGTGCTATATGGGTTTGTAAATAAAGATGAAATCATAGCTAATTTTCTGAAAACTGAAGTAATTTGCTATAAAATATATTTGGCAAGTTAAGAAGTATCCGATTCAAATTTTATAAAACTTAGAAATCTACATAATCCAGTGGTGTAGAATACATATATCCATAAATGTTATGCATCACTATACCAAGGCTCAAATTTGTAATATTTTAAGTTATTTCCATATTTTTCTACTAAAAAGTGTAGTTATTTCATTTTATATAAAGAGTATTTTATTTTTTTAGCGAATTTCCTAAGCTATCAAGCGGTTACAACATCTCACACCAACAGCAAATGCTCGATAGTTATGAATCTAGTGAACAATACCCCAAAAATAGCTTAAATCCATCGACTCCTATTAATACTCATTCCCCATCCAACAGTCTTTTGCAAGATCAATGCCCTTACAACCAACCTCTCTACGCTAATGCTCCGCCAAAACCAAAACGATTGAACGATGGATTTTCTTCGCCCAGTCCCGACATAATAGATAGACAAAACGTTCAATACATCGAAGCTAGAAGTATGAGTAGATCACCCAACCCCGTGTATAGTAAAAACCCTAATTACAATTCCAAACACAGCAGAGAATCGTTGCACGAATTTCAAAGAATTCATGATGTTGAGAGGCGAACCCCGGAGACTTACGGCAGATCCAAATTGGACACTCGTCCAACTGATTACGAAGATATTTATGCTGAAGAAAGTATGTACAAAAGGCCCCTTAGTCCTGTAGCTTATAGTCATGTTATTAAAAGAAATAATCCTGCACCTAGCTACCCACCCCATAGGTACACTCCTGTGAACATGATTGGTCCAGCGGAGTTGATGCAATACCCAGTTCCGCAAATGAGAAAAACCCCAACCATCAATATAGCCAGGCCTCACAGTGCAGATTTTCTAGAATACGAATTAAATCATAAACCAGAAGACACTGCACACATACACCAACGACCTCGGCCTAAGTCCAGCTTGGATATTAACATCAATGCCAATGATAACGATTTTTATTCACGAGAGAGATACGCTGAAAAAATGAGAAAGTCTGCGCAGTACTTGAAATATGGACCTCCTAAATATACTCCCAACGAAAATCCACTTTGTATTGGATACGAAAACGTTTCGCCATTCGTACCGGCTCATTCACATTTTTTAAACGTCAACAAATCGCAGATGAGTCATATTCAGAAGCCGCAACCGATGAGGAGCAAAAGCGCTTTAAGTGAAATTAAAGTAGATCCAAACAGATATATGGAAAGGGAGTTGGTCAGTCCAGATTTTTCGAAGCAAGGTTACGGCAGCAGGTATAGAAGTCAGGATTATGATCAATTTACGAGATCGGCCAGCGCTCGATTAGCTCAACAAGGGGAAAGGGTTCCGCCACCGGACAGAATGGTTCACAGAGACGGCGAAAGGAAGGTATTTATAACTATTTTTCTATTTAATTATCAGGTGTGAGCAGTTTCTAGGATCCTTTTCCAATAGACATTTGTAGGCGTGTCTAAACAACAGACGTTGTTACCACTCCTGGTAGATGTAGACTGAGTTGAATAATAATCTCACAATACCAGCTACCATTCTTTTTGGTGAAACTTGTTTAAGTATCATGTCTCCATTCAAACATTACAAAAAATCCGATTCTGATGCAGCACCATCTTTTTGACGATAGTGACTTATCGACAGATAGTGTCTTCAGCTGATCTGTCACACACTTTTAAATGTTCAAACATAAAACATTTGGGATATTCATCCGAGTGATTCGTATGTTAAGGAAAATCCAATGTATTCATCGTTTGGTTGGTCTTGCTGCTGATCTACGCCATTTTGTTTATTCAAGTTAAAGAGACATTGCATGTAATGCAGAGGTATTAGTTTGGTACGGTGTCGACAGGTTGTTTCGACATTGCTGTTTCAATCTAATTACTTGTTAGATCTATGATGTTTTCGAAATATGTATCAAAGATTCCAAATGCTATGCATTTTTCAGAGAGAAGAATCCATGAGAAGGTTACTTGAGTGGAAGCAACGCATGTTGCAATCACCTTTGAATAGAAAAATACAAGGAAACGTAGCCTATCGTGGGAAGACTGATATTTATAACAATAATGAAATGGGATATAAATTATCCAAGCATAGCAAATACAATAATGAAGCTTACATGGATGATTTCCATTCTAAGAGTTCTACTCAGTATAATAGTTATTCATCTGATGATGAAGGTAAGTTACATAGTGTAATGTTTTTAGTAGGGATAAAATTGCGATATACATACCGAATAAACTTATTTGAGGAATTATTATTTTAACCACTTTAAGATCTTTCATATTTGATAAGTTCCTTAAATAATTATTCTATATTTTTTTTGTAAAGTAACATAGTAATTATTAGTGTCAAAATAAATACTAGTATAGTACATTTGCAGGATGCAATTAATTCATAATAAAACGATTAAAGACACATGAGTTTAGTTAAGTACCTAATTAGGAGAAAAACGTAAACTGCTGTCTCTAGCTTGCTAATATTTATAGCCGATCTATTATCGCATATAAGTTTTTAATACTTATTTCACATTAAAATGTTTTTCCTGTATATGGTTTTCTCTATTCTAAACGTATATAATAATGTATAACCTTTTCGTAGATTTAAGCTTTAGTGGTTGTTGTGGGTGTTGGTTTATTGGTGCATTATCAGGTCCTTCCTGCCTGCAAACTCATTCTTATCTCTTAACTAACACTTTTCAGTATTAACTTAGGTTAATAACTCCTTCTAATAACTAATGTTCTCATAGAAATATGTAAAAATGTATACATTTTTATGGTTGGTTTAGAAAATAAGAAGAGCAGCAAGAAAATTGTTCAGTCACAGGCAGGACGGACCTCGGACACATTTGCCAGTAACTGTGAGTCTCCTACACCCGCACAACCCCTTTCTACCACTGTACTTAGTACCACCACAGACCCTGCAAAGCCAACATTTCACTTTAACTTGCATGACACACCCTACTCAAACGTAATAGAAAAGCTTTTAGTTTCTACTTGTCAAGATGGCTCTCAGAAGCCACTTAAGACATTTAGCAAAAAGGATCTAAACCAACTGTCTAATATTTCATCGGAACTTGCTGAACAAATTTCTACGTCTATCGCTAATTTTGATACTCAGAACAGTGCTAGATCCGTTTTGTCTAACACAAATAAGGATATTGACAAAGAGACTAAATATAAAGAAGAAAATATTGCCATAGAAGAAAATTATATGCCAATGTCTCCGAGTAAAAGAGTATCAGGACTGGGAATTGGTTATGACAGCATAATCGAAGCATTAGGAGATAATGTTAAAATGGACGAAAATCATTATGTAGAAATGACACAAAATGCTGTCGGTTCTTTTTTATCATCTAGTTTTAATAATAATTTAAATGGAGAGCAACATAACATGCAAGTTTTTAATGATGACAAATTAGAACCTCTCTACGTGGAACTTAGATGTCCATCAGAACCTACAAACGAGGATGATTTTTCCGGTATTTTAATAACGCCTGAAACAAAACCGGGACCGAAATCTGATAGTTCTGATGCTGACGATGAAGCATCTAAAGATTTAGATTCCTTAGACACGCCTAGCCAACCAAGATTTAGTTTATCAGACACTTTCAGACCAGCTTCGTATTATTTAGGAACGAGCCAAGCCAACGCTGATCTCCAGGATAGCTCTGATAGCGAATTGGTTTCTCCACCTCCAATTCCTGCATCACCACCTCCATTAGATGATATTAACAGTGTAAGTGAATGTAGTTACACGAATTTGAAATTAAAAGAAGAAACTTCTGATAATAAAGACAATTCTCTAAGTAATTCTTCTTTAAACACTTATTCAAAAAAGGAAAGTATAGTGAGCAGTCCAAAGAGGAGATGTTTTGACAAAGAGTTAAATTATAACAGTGCCTTTTCTAGTAATAACCATTCTGATGATGATACAAAAGCCGAAGATAACTCTGTCAATGAAAAAGATGCTCAAATAGACACATACATCGCGAGTCAATGTCCAAACAGCTTATATCAAGAAAATAATGCAGTGAGCTCCAATCAGGAAAACTTTCCTGCTTATGACTTTTTAGTACTCTCTCAATATGAGGAGAGCACTAGCTCGACCATGACAAACAAAGAATTCGTTGAAGATGAAAAAGATTTTCCTGACATAGAATTACAAGAAATATATGTATCTGAAACTTCAACAGATATAAATAATATGATACAAAATTCAAGTAGATCAGCATCCGTTACTAATGAGTCTGTATCGATACCTATATCTAGCACTTTTTCAGCATCATCAGCTCCTTACTATTACTCAGATTTGTCGATAACTATGACAGATTCTCAAACGTCGTTATTGACTTTAAATAATCAAAGAAGCACGTTGAAATGTAAAAGAGACATTACTCACATTAGAAATCCTATAAAGGGCAACTTAAGAGATATGTGTGACGATACCACTCCATTCAAGCTTGCTGCAGAAGCTAGATCAGCGTCTGCAGATTTCTTGAATCTCACGGACAAACCGGGTCATATAGATCATAAAAATATTTACGAATCTAATAGTTCTCAACGTATCTTAAAAGATAATAATTCTGGATTTCCCACTAGAAACCTATTATCGCTTAAACAAAACGATAAGTTTATATTAGCAGATTCACTTTCAACTGACACAACAGTAAGAAGGACGCATTCTTTAGAAGGTCTGTTAGAGAACGTATTAAAAGATGGTCCTGGTTTAATATCCGAAACCAAAGATAATATTGCGAAAACTCCAGAAAATGCATCAGAAGGTAGCTATCTATGGGAGGAGGATTCAATATGGAGAGAAAGACTAAGATCAGCAAGCCAGAGACACACCAAATCTATGGAGGATTTAGATACCTTAGGCGAGGGAGATTCAAAAAGAAAGTTTAAGTCTCCAAGGGGAATTACTCGGGGTGTTACATACGTCAATGAAAATTATATGAAATTAGATAAACACCAACCAGAAACTGAATGTTTGAAGACGGTAAAAACGCCGGATAATAAAATTAAAAAAGACGGTAGTTTTATATTAGACAGAGAGAAATTAAGACAGTGGGATCTAATGTCGAGCGCTCCATCTGACAATCAAGTGTCTACATCTGTGGCTAGTCAGGTACCGGATGGTAATAACGTAGTGGTAGAAATCTCGGATGGAAATTTCGAATCAAGTGAAATAGTCACAGATCAACAAACAGGTATATATTTTTGTTTGTATTTTTATTTTTAAATCTATATTATTGTTAGATAAGTAATAACGAGGTACACTTGGTAAATAATAACTCGAGTTTTAATTATATTTCTTCTACCAACATCTCATAACACAATGTGAGTTTTATTTTTGTAAATACGTAAAAGTATTGGATGTAAATAAATCATCAAACTATTAAATTATTTAAAATAAGGTGCAAAAAATTGTGCACAGGTATTTTCATATTCAACAATGAGGATTGTTTGAAGTGGCAAAGCAAATATGTACATAATCCCGCAATTTTGACTATAAAAAAGGCATACCAAAAGTAGAGGTGACTGAAAAAATACACTTTAAAAAAGAGAAAATTATAGATATATATTATGTGGCATCATTTGTCAACAAAGTCCCAATCTTCTTTTCTCTTTCTAAGCAAATATAGTTATTTGTGTATTAAGAGCGGAAATTACTTTGTCGCTTGAGATAAAAAGCTGCGGAACTCGGCAAATAGCTTTCCGCTCGAATTACACACAAGAATTTTTTCTACAATCACACGATATATTAACAAATTCAAGTTTTACTACAATGTTTATTTAGAGTGAGATTACAGAACGTCTGCAACTTTGCAGATCTGCAACTTTGCAAATCTGCAAATATGGCGGACTTACAAATGCAAGTATTCCAAAAAATATCTGCAAATTCGCAATATTTATTGTGGTTTATTACCCCCAACAACACAAAGCCCAAATTTGGAATACGAAAACTTATTGATACTTGCATGTGTAAGTCAGTGATATTTGCAGATTTTCAAAGTTGCCGCCATATTTGCAGATCTGCAAAGTTGCAGACGTTCTGTAATCTCACCCTTAACAGGCACCTCTAACGTGTGTATGTTGTGTTGCCTACTTACTCATAGATTGAAAGTTTAATTAATGATAGCGTGAAAAATATTTGTTTAGTATGTACATCCCAAAAATACTTTCCAGAACGGTTAGAATACCCTTTCGAAAATTGTTTTATGTTTTAATTTTACAAACAAAATAAATTCTAAATTATTAAAACACTTTTCCCCGTGAGGATTAAACTCACGACCTTAAGATGAGGAAACTAATGCACTGCTCTCTGCACCAACGAGACATCTCAGGTTTACAGGTTAAAAATGGGGTAATGGATTTTTAATATTACAATTATCGATTAAATATTAAGGGAAATGGGTTTGAATATATCAAAATCGTTTATTTAGTAAAAATAAACTTTTACATGTCAATACATATCTTCAAATTTAAAATAAAATAAAAAATACCTAAGTATAGTCAACATACATTTAAAATAAAAAGTATACAGTCAACGTACATGTAAAATAATAATATGTCAACTTTACAAAACATAATAAATAAAGTACAAAAAAAGACATCAAATGGTCAGCAAGTACTCGCGCAGTTTTCTTTTAAATATTTCATATCTTCAGGCAAATTATAAAAAGCCTGTACACCTTTAAAAAAAAAAACTGATTTTTTTGGTACATTTTGTTGCTTATTTCGTGTATTGTGTTCATGAACATCCCGATTATAGCTTAAAATATTTTGTAAATATATTGGCGAGATTCCTGATTTAATCTTAAATATAAGTAGCAGGGAATAGAACGGCAATTTTTTTAACTGGTAACCACTGAAGCACATTTAACATGGAATTGATTAGTTCCAATCTCGAACAACTCAGTATTATCCTCATACCTCTATTCTGCAACTTTTGCAATCACTCCGGTTGAGCAAATATAATATAGTCGCACAATAATTAAAGAGTATTATAACTTATTATTTTAGCCCATTTGTTGAGATGTGGAGAACAGCACCTCAAATAGTTGATTTTAAATGATATGCTTTTCATGACGTTATTAGTATTTTCCTTAAATTGTAAGTTTGTATCAACCATAACCTCCTAGATACTAATTTTTTTAAATTATCTGAAACTTTACTCCATCAACAGAAATACAATGCCATGCTACATTTAATTTTCTTAAATTTCCAATACCCCAATTAACATCCATTTTGTCTTTACGTAATTTATTTTCAACGAGTTTCCGTTACAATAATCATTTATTTTACTTATATAACTATTAATTTCTTTAAAACAAGTTTCAGTGTTTTCATGGGTAAAATATATCGGTATCATCTGCAAATAAATGTATTGAGCATCTTTCGACTACACCAGTAATGTCATTAATATAAATTAAAAACAATAGCGGACTCAGAACACCACTCTGTGCCACCCCCATATTATTCTCTATAGTATTTGAAACACAATTACTTACCTTAATCTTCTGTTTCCTATTTTTTATACAATGTCCCAACCAATCCAGTGCACAACCCCCGAACCAATAGCTCTTAATTTCAATAATAATCTACCACCCCTATGGCCTCTGTAAATCTAAAAACACCGCCAGTGTAACAACATTATTATATGTTCCAACTAAAATATTCAGATTAGTCTACATTTTGTTTTAAAATAATTTAATAATTAATACCTTTCTTTTATTTATAGCAAATCAAAATAAACTTTGGTGCTCTAGAGCTCCAATAGTGTCAAATTATGACAAATCGCGGAAAACGTCAACTTTCTAGTTAGATTTGAATATTTAAAAGTCCACTTTGGATAGTGATCGTAAAAAAAACATGTTTCGTTTTTACTTTTAAAAAAATTATTTTCTATTCTTTCAAAAAAAAAAGTCATCAGAAGTTTTTTGCATTTTAACAGAAAATTCGTCTGTGCTTATATCTACCTACCATTCGCTCTATTTTCATTGGACAATTTGTCATATTATGGAAAAGTGTCACCATGCATGTTTTCATTGGCACACATGGTATAAGTTACTATTTTAATAATGTATTATATGTATAGGCACACTGTTTCATCACACAGCACTATTTCTACAAAAAATTATCGTAACAGACGAAAAATAATAAGGATAATAAGATGAAAGATCCTTCAACATATATTAAAATGCAGTGAACTTAAACTTTAACCTTTATAAGTGTTTCGTTGCACATCTTAAAAGCTTTTACAACAATATTATCCACTAAAAAATTATTTTGTACCTTCCCTATTATATTAGTAGCATCCCTCTATTAACAGTATGTGTTTGTAGCATCTGGTTCAATCTCCATAAATCCACGAGACCCTGTACAGTTAAGTACTTTTCCCAGAGCGGTATCAGCTCAAAAGACTTGGATTCCGTCAAACTTACCAGTAGAGTCCCATTCGGTGACGAACCTGCCAAGAAACTGTGAAAAAGACTTTAGGTAAGTGACAGATTATTTTCGGTGTTATATCGGGTGGCCTCATATAAAAATGTCTTTCGGCCATATCTCGAATTGCCTTGAAAAAATTTCAATTACTAAAATGGCGACAAGATAAAAATTGGAAATTATTTAGAGAATCATATTTATTTGAGCGGTAGCATTGTGTAAAAATTACAAGTTCAGAAAGAATAGTAAAATATGAGGTTCCGCAAGGTACTGTTCGCGGACCTATAATTTTTACGGTTTATATAAACAGTTTGTTAACAATGAAAGTGTATGGAGAAATATTAAACTTTGCTAAAGATACAGTAATTTTCTACCCATTAAATGCATGTACCAAAGTTAAAGAAAAAAATTCAAATGAACATGAATAAAATTATAGATTGGTTTAATCATAAATTACTGGCAATAAATTTCGAGAAAACCATGTTTATACCTATAGTCAGCTACATAAATTATTTGTCAAATTATAAATAAATAACCATAATATAAAAATTAAAGCAACTCAAAAAGTTAATTATTTAGGAGAATATAGATTTATATTGAAGGTGTAATCACCATACTGAAAAGAATACTATTGCTTGGAAGATTTAGGTTTTTGCGTAAAATACAACACTTAATTTTGAATTACGTATCTGATGATGGCCATATAGTCCGAAACTAGTGGCTCAGTTATTTTTTAACTATTGCGGTATCGATTTTTAGTAGTTTTATTGGTAAATTTGGTATAAAATGAGCATTTTAAGGTTTGATATTCAGTTAAGCCATCCAGCGGTGGTCCTACGATTCTCTAAATAATTTCCAGATTTTTTCGTATTCACTTAAGTCACTGGAATTTTTTCCTTGGAGCTGTTCTATTAACGGTTCTTGAAATATGGCTAAAACCCATTCTTATTGGTCCACCCGGTCAGTTTATAATTTCAATTTATTTAATTTCAGTTCACCTAATCCAAGAATCTATTACTCAAATCAATCGTCTAGTCATCCTAACTTAACGCCTGCGAGAAAGGTATTATTTTTTTTTAATTTACGATAAATTACTGGCGGATTTAGAATTATATTGTTGGATATTTAAATTTAACCAGACTCTTCAAATGAAACATTCAAGTCCACAACAGTCTAGCCATATTGAATTAATATTATCTGTTGTTTATTTCTTATTAAATTTTAAAATCCGTTTGTAATTTACAGTATTCGAATCCTTACTGGAAAAAATGATCGATTATTTTAAAAATATTCTCAACATTAGGTATTCATTTACTTTTACTAGGAAAATTGGCCCGTTAATGAAAAAGTAAGCGTTTCTGCTGGTGAATTGCTTGGTAGAACTCATGAAGAACTAGTGTTGCTGTTAATACAGTTGCGCAGACAGAGTTCACAAACGTTACAAGCCATCGAAAACTGTTATAATGAATTTGATATGATTCAGGTTTGATTTTTTTTAAGATAATACATTTCTCTTGCTTTTTGTACTGCTATTACTAAACGTTTTTCTAACATACTAATCATTCAACACGAAGCAATACCCTTTTAACCCTAATATGAATTAAGATATAAAACAGTAATATTTAACATAAAAAAACTAAATTACTAACATGGTGGTAGTCAGGATAATACATATCTCGAGATATTTTCGATAGCAGAGTAGTTTGGATCTTACATCAAAACATGTGAATCATTAATTTGCATGGTTCGGTGTAGAATTTGATGGGCGGTGCTTGATATGACATCTAGATTTATAATAAACATCACTTGTCCTCTCAAAATCTACTTTCTGTGAGTCACTTATGTGAACTACAGGGAAATTATTATTATTAATAATGTAAAGATTTTTACCACATATAAACAATCAGCTAGTGGTAAGCTGAAATTGAAAAATATTCTTCTAGCGGATGATGGTATATATCAGAAATAATCAATTCATTCCAGCTATTTTATATATAAAAAGAGAAAGGAAAAATGCCAATTACGGACTGGTTTCATAATCTAATTAAAATTTCAGGCCCAATTATATGCGATGGATCAAACGAGACGAATGGAAAATTTACAAAAACTTGAACAAATTAAACAGCATTTACTGGAACTTGAAAAACAGGTATGACAACAAAACTTGTTTCCGTGATTTACAAATAAATAATGCTTGTGAGCCAAACCGCTATTAAGTCAAATTGTACTTTAATTTATATTAGACACGACAATGCTGATACTAGTTTTAGTTTTATTTTTAGAAAATAAACTTTCTAATAGAAAATTTTTAATATATCGCAGGTCTTTTAAGTCTATGGCTTGGTCATTCTTCTCCAGTTTATACTTTATCTTTTAGATTGCTTATTATACTGGTAGCGTTCAGGTCCTTCCAATTTTAAGGCTATATTAATCCTTTGTACGACTTACATTTAATTTTGACTAATCTAGTGATGATAAGTTCTATGCTTCTTATACTCCTACTCTTATATTATCTTTTATTTGAACTTTTAGTTATTTTCCTCAGATTTTGATCACATAGTTTTCCATTCACAAGTTCTGCTGTTTCGTTTCCTTTTGAATCTTTGAAATCCGTCTTTTTCTTATTTGTAACCTGCTTCAGAATATCGTTAATGTCTTTAAAGCTTCCTTGCTATTTTTAAAATTATTCCTAGGAATTAATCTTGAAACTTCTGTTGTTACAGTATGAAAAAGGGAAACCACTAGTAAATTTGGTAGACAACATGGTTAAGTTAGGGTCCCTTTATCGAGTCCCTCAAGAAAGAAGTAATGTCAGCCATCATATCAAAGACAGAATCGAATTTAACCAGCAAATTCAAGAACGTAGACTTCTTGCTGAAGAAAAAAGAGAATGGAACAGACTAAATACAAATCACTTTCAGCTGCAAGAAAAAGTTCAACAATTATACATGCTCGATAGGTAAATGTACAAACTATATACAGGGTGTTCCATTAGAGCGAGGACGTCCAATATCTCCTTTATCTTGAGAAATATGAGAAAATGTTTAAAAGTTATAAGGTTTACTTTGTTGCATACCCATTTTTAAAATACTGTGAAATATACAGTGTGTTCCGTTACATCAACACAGCTTAATTATCGATGTTTTTAAATGACCTGTCCTGTATATTTTTTTACCATTGATTTTAGCGTGAAATGGTACATCCAGTGTGTTTTTTATTGCAAAAAATTGTTTATGAAAAATATTTAAAACATTTTCCTATTGATAGTTAAAATATTTAGTAAATATAAGGGTAATCATTAGCTGAAATGACTGAGAAGTTGATTTTCATGTACATGCGATTTTATACAGGGGCATCAACTTTAAACATAAAAATTTGTTTTTTTTTTTTCAAATTGAACACCGTGTATATTATTTCACTATTTGTTATTATATTATAGACTCTAAAAGTGATAGTGTTTGACAATTTTTTTATTTATAACTTGAAAATATGACAAAAATTGGATTTTTTCGCACTAATGTGTTACCCTGTATACAAAATGTTCAAAATAATTAATATTGCTACTTTTAAACTATTTTTTTTTGTTAGATTAATTCATGAAGAATCTGGAACCCTTCAGAATCTGCAACAAGACAAAGAAGATATTGAACGAGCGTTGGGAGGTTTAAGGCATCGACTTAGCAAAGGATTTAAAGATCCAGGTGAAATTGAACTTGCGCGAAAACAACAGATCATGCTCGAAAATGAACTGATTAGAGTGCATTTCATGTTGGCACAAAATTCGAAAAAGTTAGAAGAAACGGTATCTGGAAACGCCAAGTTGGAGCAAGAACTGATGGTTTTGAAGCAAAAATTACAACAAAGTACTCCCATGCAAAGTTCACCACAGTATTCTAATCCAGGTAAAGTGTTTTAATAAATTATACAACTATATTAAACAGTATTAATTATTTCTCCTTAGGTGACAGTCTAACTTGTACAGCAGGCAATAGTCCAGAGTTGGAATCCAATTTGCATCAAGTTAAAAAAAAAATCGGCGAACTCCAACAACAAAGACACAAATTAAGTTTGCAAGTGCGGCAACTCACAGATAGATCGTCCAACTTAACCCAACCAAAATTTCCAACGAATGATATTCAAAATAACGGCATACACAAAAAGAGAATACAATCATTATGGAGAGAAACAGATTTAGATACAATGTCGATTACCGATCACGGAGAATACGACTGTAATTCACCCCGCATAAAATCCAGTCCTTTGTACATAAATACCAATTACAGACACGATGATTATGATTTTTATCAGGACAGCAATTCTAATCATTCTGTAAGTGATAACAATTTAGTGATTTCGACTCCTCAAGAAAAGCAGGAGATTAAAACCGTTAGAATAGTGAAAAGAGAGTCTGAGAAACGTCAAAGAGACAGAGAAAAATCGATACCTCCTGGAAAATGGGACTCATTACAAGAAGAAGATAGTTCATCTGATAATTGTAATATTTTTAAATCCCCACCAAGCCATATAATCCAAAGTACACCATCCCTTGCATCTTCTACAGAAGATATAAATGGACTAGCAGCAGTAGCAAACAACTCAATATCAAGTCCCAATTTATGCGATTTTGAAGAAAAACAAGAAGCTAACTTCAGCACTAGCACGGAGAAATCTCATGACATATCACCTGTGTTTAAAAGTGAAGCAGCCCGACAAATAATCACCGAAATGTCGATACAACAAACGCCGAAACAGACGAATAGAAGAGCTGTTCCAAAAGAAAAGCGAAGACATTATACTGCCCCACATGATCAGTCGATTCTTCAAAGCATCCAGCAACTACCCAGCGACATGGATGCATTTGACAAACACGGCATCAACAGCAGAAGAGCTAGAGACGATTTAGACATGGAACGCGCGCTTAGACAAAGAATCGATGCTCCTGATGTTGTCAGATCAACACTGATCAATACTGAACTTAAATATAATGAAAGAACTATCGATGATCTTTTGGGAACGCCTAGCAAAATTAATATTCCCGAAAGGTACATTCCAGAACAACTGCCTCAATTGTCGGTAGAAGAGCAAGAGTACAGATTGAGGAAAGTCGAGTCGATTAAAAAGATGCTGTCCGATACCACTTTCATAAGCACAAGTTCTACGAATTTAAGTGGAGGTAAGAAACTGGTTTTTACTTCCAATCTTCATGTCACTAAAAATATTACCTAATCTCATAAATCTTATATTCTTGAAGATCAGAGCATCTTTTCTATCTGAATTTTCTATCTATTTAAAAATTCCAGTATATAAAAAACCTCACTTCAGTCCTTTCCGGATATCTTTAGAACAGTCCCTATGGTGGGCTGTCACAATATCCTAACCAGTCCTAAAACCGCTATTACTCTTCAGTAGTTTAGGAAATCCAAAATAACATAAATACAGTAAAAAGCCATCGAAAGAGATAAATTCATATTTTGAATTACAGATAATCAAGAAACTGCTAAAACTCCTACTACGAAAATAGTAAATAAAACAACAACAAAGATTTATGATGAGAAAAAACAAAGAGAACATTTACTTCAGCTCAATCAAATTCTAGCTAAACAAGTAATGGAAATGAGCAAAATCGTAGCAGGTAAGTACTTTATTTCTAAAAAAATTAACACTGACCATAGCATGACTTCACTTAATTTTTTTGTTTTAACCTAGCTTAATTTTATTTTTTGCTCTACCATAAAGCATACAAATATGTTCTTTGTTTTAATAAGTTGAATCATGTTGTTTATTTTAATTCATACATTATTGCTAGTTTTGTTTTTTATTTTTCATTTTTTTTTTTATTTTTTTCATAGGTATCAGTAGTTCAGAAGAAAAATAATGTACCTAAGTTTCTTATCATTTGCTGCTTGTTAAAGGTTTGTTTTTATTTTTTTACTAAGGTTTTATTCATTTTTAATAACTCATTCATTTGCATCCATTAAGGGTTAATTTAAGATTTCTTGACAAAAAACTATCGATTCTAACATATATATGTAGCAAATGCTATTACATTTCACACAGTAATAAAGAATTGCATTTTGTCTAAAAACATTTGGGATTGGCTTAAAAAATATATTATTAACAAGTGTTTGCAATGCAATCAGAATGGACACCCTAGAGATATTTTTCAAATTAAAAATTGTACTAATTTAAATACAAATGTTTGGATATTGTTTTATAGCGCTCTATTATACACTATATTAAGTTTCATATAATGACGCCAGAATAAGAACGATGTGGCATAAGTGAAGCTATTTGTTAGACAGTGGTAGAACAGTGCGCACCAGCCCACTAGTGGTAGAGGTGTATCTATCTGTCCAATCACGGTAGGCAGTCAGCCGACTAAGAGAATCTCTTTATTTTCTCATGTGCAAATATATAGTTAAGATTCTCATCTTTATTTCGAAGAATTCATGGGTTAACATATTATATAATAACTTAGAAGGCTTTAAAGTTTTAACAGAATTTATTAATGTTAAAAAGGAACAGGGTCATAGTATCAGATTCGCTATCTGTATAGACATAGTTTCACCATACTGAAATCCAGTTATCAAAGAATTAAAAATCTCTTGACTAAAGAAAACAGAATTTGACATTCACTTTATTTGGATCAAGGCACATATAGAATGATAAATTGGCAAAAGAAAGCATTTCCGTACGCCAACCAACGGAAAACGAAATTGCTATCAATGAGTGTATAAATTAGTCCAAAAATAAAATAAAGAAAAAATTGAATGAAACATGAGCACAATATTGTAAAAGCTCTACAACCTGCTACACCATACAAATCCTAATGAAATATGGCACAAAAATAGCAACCTAAATCGTAGAGGCATAGTAACTATTGCTCGATTAAAGTTTGGTAATGCTGCTACCCTCAACATCTTCACAAAATAAAAATTTGCGACGATACTTGCAATGAGATATGTGATCTGGATTATATTTTTTTCAACTCTGAAAAATATCAAGCACGTCACTTACTGAATGAAAAATATTAGTCATAAAATAGTTCCACCCCATAATTTGATACACTTAAAATTTAATTAGGTACAATACAAATTCTCAAAAAAAATTTTTAATGTTTATTCTATGATATTCTCTCAGTAGCTCTTAGTTTAATATTATTATACAATGTATTTATTTTGTTTTATAAAGAAAACATAAATTGTCTTGTCCTACTGACTGCGCCACAAATATTTAATGTTTTAAATGGCGATTGTGAAAAAAATTATAAAGAATAAAACCGGGAGCTTGTTCGTTTTAATTATTTTGCGTCCCGTTTTAGAAAAAGCAACTGCCAGATTATCCAATCAGAAGGACCAGATAAGTGCAGAAGAGGAGGATTTATCGCCTTTAACACCTTTGCCTCTTTATCAACAGCGTGATAATTTTTACACTTAATGTTAAATTATAAAAATATAAATTAAAGAAAATAGTAGTTATTTATTATGTGCTAAAGTACAAGTTAAAAAGTAAAATATTTGTTGTATTTGATTTTGTATTTTATTATTAATTTATGTAGTCATAAAGATAATTTTAATTACCAATTAAAAACTTTGTGCCTGACAATAAAGTTATTGTTTTAATTTAAAATTCGGTTTTCTTTTTTTTGCTAAAAATTATATTTATTTCTTGCTCGGTAACCTTATCTGCTTTTATAGAGGCGTTCAATAATGTAAGCAGGTAAGAATTAACAATCACATCAACAAAATGCTATGGATGTGACATAATTTTAATTAAATAAGATTTTTAAAGTATTTTTTCTTTCTCCTTAAATGCTTTTTTTCTCGCTTGAACAGGCACTATAGAAATAAAACTATTTAAGTTTGATAAATCTCTAATATACATATTTAATATAATTAACAAATATATTTTAAAAGCTATACATTCTCCTAAATTAATAAATCATAATTTAAAAATTGCAAATATTACAAAAGTTCTTTAAACTTTTTCGTTATAAATAGGACAAATATACAATGGTTCAGGAAATCTAGAATCAAAGACAAAATTCTTAGCAGTTGTCATTTGATTTCATAGCTATTTATGTACCAAGGGTATTAAGTAGATTTTTATGTCCTGGGACCGATGATCTTACAAACCCCAGGGCATACACATCTATTAATACCCGCAGTGCATACTAGTTCGTTATTGCATCCATAATTAAATATTTAAAAAGAAAATCCGAAAATTAACAACTTTATTATTTTATTAAAGTAGATACTATTGTTAAAAAGTAATCTTTAGTTTAATGGCTTTAGCATAACACTATTATCTACCCAGTTACGTACGACTTTTTCCATTTCACTTGGGTATTTAACTTAAAAATATTTTTTTTTTACTTTATGCCCGTGTAGACCATAAAGTACACCATTATGTAGTTGGAGACTAAGCAATAAAAACACAATAATGAACTAGTATGACAAAAAAATGAATACTTGCAAGAAAAATTAAGACAGGCATGGGTGACATCTGCTTAATGCTTAACAATTATTTTAATCTAGAGATATTTAGAAGACCTTTTCTTTTGCCATAGAAGTGGCAATTTTCAGAAAAACTTTTAGTTAGATTAAAAAGTCAGATTCGAGATAAAATTTTGTGTTACGAATTACATTTTTGTTTTTAATGTATTTTTTGTTATTTATCTAGACGCCAGTCTCAAATTTTAATAATTTAATATTTATAAAATAGAAGGAAAAAAGAAAAAATCTCAAAGACCGTGACACAGCAAAATTGACTGTCGAGCGACCCTTTCCCTCCTGAAAACAACTACTCCCTTGGCTAATACCGTAAGAGTCGTTGCATTATATCAGTAGCAGATGCGGTATTAGCTGAGTAGTTGTTTTCAGGAGGGAAAGGGTCGCTCGACAGTCAACTTTGCTGTGACACGGTCTTTGAGAGATTTTTTTCTTTTCCTTCTATTTTATTTTAAATTGGTCATATTTGAGAAATTTTAATTTTCCTCTAATTTAATATTTGTTTCATAGTAATTTAACTTTACTAAATTTTTTTGCATATAATACAAATGTCACTTGCACTACTTCTTTTCCATCAGGCTAGCCTTACATTAGGTAGAAGTTCAGCCGCCGAAAATAAGCTGCAGATCTTTGCATAGTAAATTCAAATACCAAGCGTTTCAACCAATCTTCTGCTCAATGTAGGTAGTTAACGAAATTGTTCTTAAGAAATTATAGAAAAATAAAATTTTGTCTCTGCAGAAGATGTTCTGCTGCTAAAGATCGGCGGCTCAACTTCTGTCTAAGCCTTAGACAAAAATAAAACAATAATTTTTGGTTCTTGAGCCATTTTACCTTAGGACAGATGTTATAAAATAAATAGTTACTGTTGGTCCACTTTTTCACGTTTAAACACTGAAAACTACATTAAATTTATCCTCAAAATGTGATCCACAAAAATATGTCTAAAGTAGGCCATGGCCAACAGAGACAGATATGAGTCATGTTATGATAACTGCTCTCTTTTAAAAAACAAGAATTGTACATATGTGAATTTTTTCCAAGGCTACTTAGAACCATTTCTTATGAATCACTACATAGTTATACTTTGTGGGAACATTTTTAAATCACAGGGTATTCGGTAAGCAAATGTGGGTTAGAAGAAAGATTAAAATCCAAATAAATGTACTTTTAAAAGTTATAATCTCAAAATTATAAAATTTAGCAGCATTCCGTTTTCTTCAAAACTTAAGTGACATTTAAGTTTGCCTTGACACGGAGGCGTGGTAATCTGTACATAAATAAAAATGGCGCCGATTATTATGCATTCAAAACAGTCATATTTATTTGTGACATTACGTTATTAACTTTACAATTAAGATTCAGGATACCCTCATATACAAGGTGAGTGTCATAACTATTGGGTCATAGAGTAAGTGCAGGTTGTTTGGACTAAATATTCTTTCACCTTGGTGCGAAAATATTTTTTTTAATTTTTTGGTAATGATTTCACAACATATTCATCATGTATTTTTTCCTAGATCGATAAGTTGCAATCAGGATTTCTGAAATAAATGAAATCCCTTTCAAAAACTCTGAAATGTGTTTTTCTCGAAAAGTTTAAACAGTTATAACAATTTTATGTATAAATTGTTTATATCATGTTTTCCAATCAAAGTTACTAAAAAGTTTTATAAAAAAATATGGCCCAATTTTCTTCATCAGGAATATGCCTTTTCGCCAATTTTGATAACGATTTATGAATATGTCGTGAGATTATTATGAATATCCTGTTTTTTTTTCCACAGAAACATTTTATAAAGGCATATTTGATTCAATCCTCATATTTTGGTCCAAATAACATAATCTTACTCTATGTCCCATGTATTACAGGATCACTACAGTTTTTAAGAACAACTGATGCAAACGATAGTTTAAAGATAAAAAAAGTAAGGCCACCCAAAAAAATTTTACTATTTTTTTGAACCTTTATAGATTATTTTAAAAAGTTAATCAACTGGGCAACGGTGTGTTCTTGGGCAAGAGCGGCAAGTTCCTTTATCCATTCGTCCAGCAGCACTGCACAAAGTGCAACGTGTTGTCCTTCATTGAATTTCGGATATATTATATTAAACTGAACTTCTTCTGGAGATAAAACCACGGGAGCGTTGCTTTCTATTTGACTCGGCCGCCTTCCAAACAAACTGCTGATTGGAGAGATTCCCAGGCTTTTGCGTTTCGGACTATTTCGTTGAAATGGTTCAGTTTCGACTTTCTTGGATGCATGCTGTTCGACGTGATACCTTCTGAGGTTCACCAACATAATTTCTCGATCAACGAGGATGTCTCTCGCGTACTTTATCAGCTGCTGAGAGTTTTGTTGTTGGGACATATATTCGTCGACCTTTTGCTTCAGTACACCAATAATCTAAAATGTTCATAAGTTATTTATCTACAATAGTTCTCTTAAGCTATAGGATATATGGAAAAATTAGTATCAAATACCTTTCGAATTGAAAGTAACAGTATTTCAAATATTTTTGATTTTTTCGAAAATATGTTAGCTGTTTAAAAACTTACCTCAAAAATGGATGGCACGGTTGGTTGCAGTACTAAACTGTGGTCTAATAAATAAGCTCTTAACAGTGGCTGAGGGTATGATGCAAGTTTAGAAATTAAACCAGTCAGGTGTAGATTCACATAAAACGAATTGGACAGAAAGTTCTTCAGCTTTTCCATAAGAAGAAAAAGAAAAGGTCCAGCAGATGAACGGGAATATTCGATGTCACTAATTTTTGTAGGTATTGTAATTTCCTTCTTTTGTTTAAATTTTACTGGTGTTTCCCAGTATTCTTCCGTAGTTTTTGCTTCATCAGCAGTCACATTAAGACTATTATATCCACTACTTCGTTCTAAACTTGTACTACTAGAATTATCTAAAAAAATGTTGAATTGCGTTTTGAAAAATTTCAAATTTTCAAGGTCACTTTTGGTAAGCTTCTAATATTTATAATTTTTATCAACTTTAATTTTTATATAAAAAAACGCTGCTTTATTTTGTAAGTGCGTTCTCTAGCCAAAGTTAAAAATATTTTCTTTTGTCCAATTTTATAAAAAAAAAAGTCAAAACCAGCAGATATATTTTTTTTAAATATTTGGCTAAAAATAACTTGAGGAAAGTTATTAATATTTCATGTACTTTTTTATATTCAAAATATTTCTCAAAATTGATAAGATAGAATCACTTTAATAGGACATTAGACTTTTTAAAAAACGTTCCATGTTGCCGTCTGAGCAAATTCTTAGAACTTAAAACA
Source organism: Psylliodes chrysocephalus (assembly GCA_927349885.1). Taxonomy (NCBI): domain Eukaryota; kingdom Metazoa; phylum Arthropoda; class Insecta; order Coleoptera; family Chrysomelidae; genus Psylliodes; species Psylliodes chrysocephalus. Next base: position 21,115,620 of record OV651826.1, on the reverse strand, counting down.
ATATATGTAAAAGTATTTGGCCCCTTTATCCCTTAGCTCGTAAAAATAATTGGGCCCTTTGCTCTTTAAGCCTGCTCACGTAAAAATATTTGAACTTTTGCCCCTTAAGCCTGTCTATATAAAAATATATCGAAATATTTACTTCATAAGCTCGCTCATGTAAAAATATTTGGTCCTTTTGTCCCTACCACCTGCCCATGTAATATTTAATCCTGTCAATGCAAAAATATTTGGACCTGGTACCCCCTAACTCAGCATATGAAAAAATTTTGTCCTTTTACTCCTCAAGCCTGTCAATTTAAACTATTTACTCCCTTTACCCCTTAAGACAGCTCATATAAAAATATTTTGCTCTTAAGTCCACCAATGTAAAAATATTTGGACCCTATACCCCTTAAATTATCCAAATATTTACCTCTCAAGTCTGCCCATATTTGGCCCAAATATTTTTCCCTTTGTCCCTTAAGCTTGGTTATGTAGGGGACCTTAGTAACTTACCAGAATTAGAATCTTCTTCTCCACCATACAGATTATTCCAAACAATACAAGACATTTGACATTGAGATATTCTATTCCTAGCATCACATAAATAGGCAAAGTATTTTCCATATAGACTTTGCTTGTGTTTCAAAGTATACCACTGGCTACTATTATCATTAACTTCCTTGGGATACTCAACATTACAGCATTTTGGTGACAGAGTCAAGAGTTTTTCAAAGCTCTGACAGTAGGGATCTAAAGGAAGTAACATGTTCCTCTGTGAAATCATAAGATGTAAACAGGGTTGCAAATATTTGAAAACTAATTCCAACATAAGATCTTCACAGTATAGATCAACAATTGACTCAAACATAGCCAAAGATACCAGACATAACTGTCGATTGTCTGAACCTAATCTTTGTATTAAGGTACCTGAAAAAAAGTTAATTATTAACATCCTCATTATCTAGAAATTAACAATTCAATACCTAATATTTTCTCACCATCAAAGTCAATATTGAGCAAAAATTGCAGCAGAGAATGTAAAAGTCCAGTATCACTTACAGTTCGAAGAATTAGTTCTAAATAAGCAGTGGCAGCTACTTGTTCATATACATTAATTTGAAGTAATGCTGGTCCCAATACAGGTATTAAAAATCCCCTATACAAAAATTCTTGAAGTTGCTTTCTTATCATAGGATGTGCTACTTGTGCTACTGCATTACTAAATTCTAAAGAAGTCACAAATGTTAACAAGCCTTTAATTTCGTTTACATCATCTGGTGTGAACCTATGCCAATCAGGTACTGAAATGTCATCTAAAATGTTAGGTAAAACAGAATACAGACCGCTTAAGCCCGATGCAAGTAATATAGAAAAATTTGAGTGCTCAGCTATATAAATAGCAACTCTCTTGTTTTTCTTGGACAGTGACATACAGAGTAGTAGAGCATCACGAGCTCTCATACCAGTTGAATCTTCACGATGCACAAATGGAATTAGAAGAGAAAATATGATGAAACTAAAAACCAAAAAAATACGTAAGGATTTCCAATGTATTGTACAGGATTTTTGTGTATTTATATTTAAAAAAAAATAGCTAATAATTGGTTTAAAAAAATAATTTATGCTCTTCCCCTCTCTTAAAAATCTACAACACCTGAGATTTGATTTTTACATTTTATTGACCTTAAAGGCTTTGAATTTCATGTGTCATCCAAGTGGTGGTGACACAACATATACCATACTGAGAAAAATATTAGTTGGATTTAAGAAAATGATCTTATTAGAACACAAGCGTTCTGAAGTCAATATACATGAATTATTTTATGTATATATTGAATTAAAAACATTTATCATTATCATTTTCCTAAATCCAACTAATATTTTTCATAATTTAAAAACACAAAATTATGGGATTAGTTTGATTGAAATCACATATTAAACAATAGAGTTCTGCTATCTTGGGTTTAAGATAGCAAAACTTTCAATTCAAAAAAATATATAAATTGCAAATTATAGATCAGATCCAAATAAATAGAAAAGTGTAAATAAAGTCAATTATTATTATTACTACTGCTATTATAGATAGGTAATTGCAATAATTAAATTACTGTATTATCAATAAATTAGGCAAGTAAAAACAGTTTTAAACTTGTTAAAACTTAAAACCAGAAATATAACTTACATTAAAACATCTCTAATTACTTAAACTTACCTTTGAACATTCTTTATATCTTGAAAAAATAAGTCTATGAATTCAACATTTTGCATGAGAAGAGCACTCAGCTGATTTATTAAGTCAACAAGTAACTTTTCAACCTCTTTTGAGAACACCTCTCCTTCACAAGAACACAGTAATTTGATCAGTGGTTGTAAAAATTGGTCATGTAACAATAAACCATGCCTCGACTGGCTTAGTAACATTTGGTAAACCTTTAGTTGTTCACAGCGTATTGCATTTATGTACCTAAAGATATAAGTTCTCTATTAATATATAAGTATAGATAGGAGAGTCCAGATAACATTTGTTACATGCACTTCTACTCAGTTCCAATTGATTTTAATGAACAAACCTTCCTGATGTTGTGCTCCATTCGAATAATTTAGATAAAATATTTTCGGATAATAAATGTTCAAGACATTTGGATGTAGAATGGGGCACAAAGAATCTGTCGTTGCGCTTAATGTCATATAAAAGTAATGTGGCCATTTGTTCCAAGTGGTTAACAACTCCCAAGACATCATCATGACTAGGCAATTGCTAAAAAATGTATAAAATATAGCGAGTATAATTAGATATTCAAATACATTTTATTTACGTACCTGGACTCTGTTAAATATTTTGTACACTTGGTGCCAATGTTCTTTGAAACTATCATAACAAGCTTGAGGATCACATTCGTCTTCAGGATTTATTAATGATTTTGAATTTTTTGTCGATAATAGGGAATTTATCCAATCCATGGTGACAAATTTATATTCATAATGCTATTATACTATTTTTAGGTAGACGTAATTTGCAAAAATTTTAGTATCATTATTTTGTACCTTAATTAAAGATATCACAATTTCGACGAATGACAGACAAAAACAAACAGCACAACACAAATTGACACTAACAAAAGTGACAAATAGCGCACGTTCGGTTGGTATGCACTGCGGGACCGACCATCTTTATTTTTTGATTTTTGTTTTAAACCGTAGGTAAATCTTCAAACTGCCCGAGTTCCAGTGGAACAGTAAAAAACCAAATTATTCATCTCGTATACTTTTGAGCCTTTTCAACGTAGCCTCTCTTTAAAGAGATTGAAAATGTGAATGTATAAGGTTGATAAATATTCTCACGAATACCTCTCTCTCTCTCATTCTCCAATCAATAATATTATGACAGTCGAAAGTGACAGGTGACTGTGACAGCAATTCACTCATTCCTGTTAAAAACAAAAATGATTACGCCTAGTTATTAAATAGTAATTTTGCATAAATAATTACTAAACGTATTGTATTGTTACTTTATTATAGTTTTAAGTTCCTTCTACGAAGGATATGAACACTTTTTATTTGATATAATGGTACATATATCTTTGTAAAACATCGAAATTATAATGTTAGAATAGTTTTAGAAGGGAAATCAAGAATGTCTGCTTTTAATATTAAGCCCTCAGGTGGGTGGATTCATTCTGATAAATTAATTGCAAAACAAGGGGCTACATACACTGTAACGGTAAGTAATTTTATTTAAATTACTAATTACTTTTATATTTCCTTAATTCAACAAATCTAGATTATTTATTTACAAAAGATGACAAATGCGCAACTTTTAAATAATACATCATGCGTTTTCCCTAAATTAGGGCAAATTTAAAAAATAATTTGGAGATAATAATGCTAAACAGTAAACACGTAATTTTTCGTTAATTAGAAGAAATGTCAAACCCAATTATTCTATATTACCTACTTATCTTTTAACATATATTTTATACTCTTATCAATATTCATGATTCATGTTAATTAAAAATGTATTTATTACAATCTGGTTGAATATTTATAACTTAGCATTGCAGAGGTTACTTAAAAAATTGTTTTTCAGTATGTTGGAACCTTGGAAGTTAAAGTTTCCATGAAAAAATTAAATTTTAAGACTAGGTCTAGTGTTGCCAAGTAAGTACAAATTTTTAATCATAAAATATACTTTATTTAATATTGGTTTTCCAGACTAATTAAAATTTGATTTTTAGAGAATGTATCAATAGAGTGTGTGAATACTCAAAATTAAAAAATATAGACAAAAAAAGGAAGATAGACAAGAAAGTACTGAAGGCAATTGCTGAAGTGCCTAACCTAAAGTTTTCTGGATCTCGTGTAAATCTCAATGTATCTAGCCTCAATTTAACACTTACATCACTCGATACCAATCATATTATTGCTTGTCATGAAATGCCAAGAATCTCATTTGCATCTGGAGGAGATACTGTAAGAATATAACAAGCAGTTATAAAAATAATCCACAATTATTTAATTTTTAGGACACTCTTGATTTTGTAGGATATATTGCTAAAGATACAAATGAACTAAGAGCTTGTTATGTACTAGAATGTGGAGGAGGGTTGGCAAAAGATGTAATTTCAACAATAGGACAAGCCTTTGAACTGAGGTACCAGCAATTTGCAAACAAGGCTCCAATGGGGTAAGTTAAAATCAACATTTATTAAAGATTCTTTGTTTTGTTAAATAATTGAAAGATAAAAAATTACATGTGGAATTTTCTGTTTTAGATTAGGAACAACCATTGGCCATTTTTCTGCATCTACAGGTGGTGATGCTGACAAAGACTATTACAATGATCTTCCAGGAAAAGTACCACCAGATGTTTGTGAACCTCCACCTGTTCCTCCTCTTCCATCTCTTGTACCCCCTTTCACAACCCTTCCACCTGTACAAACTCCAAATTTGATAGATTTGAATGCAGATGCTCTACTGGAAGGTCCACATCATGATTATGTTAATGATGGTGTCATTCTGGTGAGGGAAAGAGATGTTTTTGATATGCGTAAGTATTTGAATTTAGTAGTTTTAAATTGTTTAGTGTTGCTAGGCATATAGGGTTAACACTGAATGACTATTTTTTTCAGAACCTTTCACTCATACAGCAGGAACCATGTATGACAAGAGTGATGATCCAATAAGCAAGCTGGAAAGTGAAATATGGTTCCATGGACAAATTAGTCGAGCAGAAGCTGAAAACTTGCTTCAGAAAGATGGAGATTTCCTTGTAAGAGAATCAACAAATACCATAGAAAGGCAATTTGTTCTGTCAGGCATGCAAGACAATAACAAAAAGCATTTGTTATTAATTGATCCTGAAGGAATTGTAAGTATTACAAAACAAGAATGGATTGCCTTCAAATTAGGCATATTTATTTATCTATGATTTTGGATATATTGTAACTAATTTTAAATCTTATTTTCAGGTAAGAACTAAAGATAGAGTGTTCAACAGTGTTAGTCATCTGATTGAATTTCATTATGAAAATGCTTTGCCCATTATATCTGCAGAGAGCGCCTTAGTATTGCGAAATAAAATACCACATGCTTCCTAATATCAATATTATTTGTATTTATAGCATTTGTATTATTTTACCAATATAAGCATTTTGTTATTAGCTTTAAATATATAATATATATACATATTGAACATAAAGAAAACAATTTTGCTTAAAACTTTTTGTTTTATTTTTAACACTATCCCTTTCCCACTACGGCGATAGGGTTGTCATTTCTTTTTTATGTCTGTGTTGTGATTTAACAGCACCGTTTATGCCTGTCAGAAAAGCTGTACCCAAATCCATATGTGTAAGGTGTTTGATTGGACAGAAAATGTGGATAGCATCTTAGTCACTGTCAATGCATAGTTGACACATTTCATTGATGCTCAAGCCAAAAGGGATGAGCTTTGGTTTATGATTTCTAGAAATATAATTTTGTCCTAATAAAAGACCGGCTCTTTTTATATATTTAGAAGAAACGTGACCTGTAATCGTAGAAAATATTTAAATTTATTGAGATTTCCACGATATAGTTTATTTATAAATATATTTAGAGCCGCAGTAGCAGTAAACATATCTGCTTTCTGGATCTTTGATTAAAAAAATAACTAGGGCAGAGATCAATGATCGTTTTGCATAAATTCTACCACTCAGGACTGGGTAGTGTCTGCGTTATCACTTTTAATTTATGGTGTTGCTCATTATTCTGATTTAAATCACTAAAATCTACCCTAACCCATTTGGATTGTCGTTAATTTAGACTTTCGGAAGGTCTGTTACCTAGTAGATCTATGAATTATTTTTTCATTTCATTATACCTAATAATGCCATGAAGTTGGACCAGATTATGCGGTATCGGTCAAAAACATGATCTTTTTTTATATATTCGAGATCGATATTCAGTGGAAAATATAATGAATTGCGTGCTGAGAAATAAATTTACATTTTACTAATTGGTACATTTTAAAATTCAAGAAACGCTGTTTGAAAGATCAATAGTAATACATATTTCAAAAATACGTAATAATTCGCATTTAATTTTTTTAGTATTAATATGATATACAGGGTGTTGCTAAATGTCATGTTCCAATATTGAAGGCGGAAATTCCTTGGAATAAAATTTTATATTTACATTGCATTTTTTTAAGATAATGGGTTTAGAAAAATAATCGGTTTTTGTTTAATATTCCAAACACTCGTTTGACGAGTTTGATTCAGCTTAGCAGGTTTGTTTGCAGTACCTACTAATATTAGATTGAAATTATTAGGTCCATTTAAGTCTTAAAGGGCAACCTAATTGATATTTTTAACAACCTGTATCTTAAAAAAACAATTTAGAGCACATACAGTATCGGCTATCGAACATCTTCCAATACGCATTGGCACAGGTGCGCGTAAAAACTACATAGCCAGATTAGAGCAAACAGGAAACGAATAATACTAGCGACGCCTGTTTATACGGGTCGTACAAACTGCCAACGCCGATATTATTCGCCTTCTGCTCGCTCCAGTGACAACTCTACACTTGTGCATCGCGTATTGGAAGATGTTCAGTGGCCTACACTGTATATTAAATGTTAGTCATAATTAACATGTCATTTAGAAACACCCTATTAATACAAGGGGTAAAGGTTGGAAAACGCCTTATTCTCAATCATTGGCAACGCGACACAATGATTCGTTTATATTCAAAGAAGGGATAATACTTCTTTCTAAATATTTTTGTTTAATATTATTTGATTTTAAAGCGAATGGCCAAAAATATACAAGATGGTCTAGTTTATATCGTCAGGATTATAGCAGCCGATAATTTATTTAAAAATACAGGTAGTGTGTCTCATAAAACATGGTCTAATTTTGTTTCCTTTTTGATGCACATAGTGTTATAGCTTTTTATTAATATCTAAAAAAGGGTTTGAACGATTTTAATAAAATTTTCACAATTTGTTGACAACTTTATGAGGTGTCTTTCGGACATGTTACAGTTGATCCAGTAATTCCATAGGCATGCTCACCGATTAGTTTTCGGTACAAAAACTTATCGTCCAGTAGATGTTTTAAATTTTTCATAATTTTTTTAAATAAACTAACTAAAAATACAACTTTTTTTGTACCCTATTTTGTTTTCGACAAAAAAATTTAAACTAATAATTCTGCACGTCTCTGTACATCAAAAAGAAAGTACAATGGAATCATAATTTATTAGACAAAGTACCTTTATTTTTCGATAAACTATCAGTGGTGAAATCCTGACGATATAAACTGGACCACCCTGTATAATAATATATACAGTCAACAAAATGCATTCTCAAAAAATGTTTTTCCTATCTTTCTACATACTTGAATACAGCGAAGAACGTAAGTAAGCACAGAAAATGTACAGTGTGCTCATCTCATAGTGGCAATAAGGAGTAGACAACAATAATTTACCAATCAAAATATAATAATTTATTCAATAAAAATATATAAATTAGACAAAATATTAGAAAAAATAACATATATTCTGACTAGAATATTGACTAAACTGAAATACACGAAATAAATACATTGACTAGCTTTTAAAATGTTTCTAATGAGAAGGTCTACAAATACACACAATTCAAAGAAAAACTTAGATCTACGTAGACATAACAAGGTTTGGACACTGTGCTATAACTTAGAAATTAGGATATTGTTCACTGGTACTTTTCTTTTAATCTGATAGTTAATTTCTAACTTCGACGCTTTAAGGCAATGAAGAATAAAGAACATATACATTTATAATAATACAGATAAATGAGATACAGGATGATCTATAGTTGACACCACTTAAAGTTAATTATATAATTAAAAATAATTAAGTAAGTTTTTATTAGTAATTTGTTTTGTCGTTCCTATGAAATATATATTTAAAAAGCAAAAAACTTTCTTTAAAATGACATCATACTTTTGTTGTTTCAATTAAATATTATAACAATGATAACTCTTGTGGTTAATAACTGATGGTCACCGCAATATTTTATGATTTAAAATAATCTTTAAAATGGATCAGAAAATAGATGGCAACTATAGTATCCCGTATTAATTCGTTGAAAGATATGTAAATAAATGTATGTTGAAAGTTCTTATGTTTCCTTTGGTCTGAGGTTTCTGGTATCAAATGATGTCATTTAAGGTCAGGCTACCAAATTTATTACGTAGGTACGTATTAATTAGGCCTGACAATTAAAAAAGGTAGTCTATTCTTAGTGCTCTATAAATGTAATAAGTTAATTATTTTGTAGTCTGCTTAAAATGAACGAATTACCTATATATAAAAATATATAAATTTAGAAAATATAAATATTTTTATTGTAATTAAACCACAGAAAAGTTGTTTTACTAAAACAGTTAATAGTATATAGAATGAAAGATTATCCATTTTTCTCAAATGTAGGTAAACATTCAATAGAAATAAAACTACTCAAAATCGATACCACAATATAGTAAATACAAAAATGCAACGGAGCAACTAGTTTCGGCCTATGTGGTTATCATCAGGCCTAATATGAAATGTTACAACGTTAAAAAATACAAAATTTATCCATCCAGTGATATGAAGTGACATAAATAAAACACCATTTTATAGTGTCGACCACTGAACGTTTTCCAAGTACATGTGAAAACTACAAGAAGATAGCATTAGAGCGAACAGGAAACAAATAATATCAGCGTTGCCAGTTTGTAAACCCCAACCGCGTTGTAACGTTGGCTGGGCGGTATAAACTGGCTTCGCTGATATTATTTGTTTCCTGTTTGTCCTAATGTTAACTGTCTGTAGTTTTCACATGCACTTGTGCAAAGCGTATTGGAAAGGGTTCGATAGCCCATACTGTATATAAGACGGTACACATCAGTATATAAAACAAAGTATGAAAAACGACGGTATCGAAAAAATTTAAATATATATAAAATATAAAATTAACAACTGTTTTTTCCATTTATTAGTTTTTTATTTGAATTTAATTTTTTTCGATACCGTACTGATACCTACGTTTATAAGTCACTTCATACCACTGGATGGATGAATATGGTATTTTTTTTCTTTGTTACATTCATATTATCTCTGATGATGGCCACATAGGCCGAAACTAGTTATTCTGTTGTATTTTTATATCTTTTATATTGTAGTATCGATTTTGAGTAGTTTTATTTTAGTTAATAGTAAGTATATTTAAATATTAAAATATTCTATTAATTTTTTACCGCTATCAAATTTTAAATTTGATTTATAACTTAGTATGTATGTACCTATAAATTATTTTGTACAGTTTCAGAAAAATCCCCACTTTAATGCAACACTGTTTTAAGAATGATTTGAATTCAGGTCAAATAAATAGATTTATTTGGCAGAACAAGAACATGTGTCTATATTGGATAGTTTTACGTTTCCTATTTGATTCCAGTCAAATGCTATTAAAAAAAATTAAATTTTATGTCAGAAATGTTAGATCTAATGTTAAAAATAAATAAATGTACGGTTAGTATTTCTATACACTGGTGAAAAACGTCAAAAACACAATTTTAAAAACTGCTTTAATTTTGAAGTAGTGCACACAACCCTTACTGTTAATGTTAAATTAAACAATTTTCTGATGTTTTATTACGTAAAGGATAATTCAATTTGACAACCAATCGGGTACTTCGTTTTTGAAGTTGGCAAAGCTGACATTCCTAAGAACACCTGTCTACTTTGATAAGTGACAATTTAAATAATGTGATTTCTCCAGAAATTTATATCGGTGAGTACTAATCAAAATTAAACTAAATTAGGAAACAAATTGATAATTTTTACGGATAATTCTCATCATTATAACAATTACAATAATTATGTTTAAAAGGAATCGAATTTATTTAAAATAAAGTCACCAAATTGACAAAAAATTATATTATTGTAGCTTCAGAAATATAAAAAAAAATTAACTGTAAATACGTTTTATATTCTACTGAACTATTAATACTGCTGTAGATACGACACTGTTTAGAGACCATACAATTCTTTTTACTCATCGAAGCGCTGTTGTCACTTCTTTTTTAAAGTATTTACTTTGGGGAAAAGATAATTTATTTTATTAGCTTTTGTGAAATTTTAATGTAATGTGCACAGTAATTTTAGAAACTACTTTTTATGTTCGTTTCAATTTGATATAAGCTCAATATTTAAAATAAATTTTTAATTGGATAACAACAGTGTAATAGAAATATCATATAGTTGTAATGGTACCAATTGTGCTTACAGTGTTAAAAAAATGTAGACTATTATGTTCAAAAAGACATTCAGAAAAGTACCAGTGACGATTAGTTTTATAATGGGGCATGTACATAATTATATTGAACTTCTAACGCGTTTTTGGTATGGTAATGTAAATAACACATAAGAATATAGTCTAGCTTAACTCAATAAATATATATTTTTTATATAATATATATGAATGTATATATAGAACCCGTATTAATATTTTCAACGAAGTTTTGGTCCACGTATCGTACCCTGAGAGTTCTGGAACATCCTAGAACAACTTATACTTAACATTTTGAACAATCGCAAGATACGATCCATGATTTTGATTTTACGCTCATTTACATACAATACTTATCTCCTCTAGTAACATGAATCCTTTTTTTTTAACTACAATAAGACCTCCCGTGAGTTTACAGTACTGCCATCAAAAATGCTTATAAAACTTCAGAGGTACATATTTCGAATGTTATTAAAACCTTGTTTACTTAAAATGGCGAAGGTGATATTATCTATCAATTCTTTTTTTTAAACAATTGTAGTACAACTGACTTTCTGTTTTAAATAGTTTATTTAAAAGCCAGTAGATAATTCTAATATTCACAATTCACCGCTTTATGTATTTTTTATTAAATATATAATTTCAAAAACCTAACACATTTTCTGTAAATTTCAATATCTTGCTTTGTCAAATCCACTAAATATAAAAAAGCTTTCTACTGCTTTTATGTTTTAAACATTGGAACATTGGAAATATGTACACCCATTGCAAAATTCCGACTCAACGTATAATAAAACATCTTAATAATTAAAATATTAGATAGCACCCTGTATATAATAAGATTTTTTATTATAAACGACTTTACTTCAACCACATATATTTAGTAACATAAAATATATACTGAAAAATCAGAGTAGGTCTTAATTTCAATATTTTGTAAAGGTTCACATTACGCTGGGTCCTACATGCATTTGCACACTTACAATGCAAGTTGTTTTTTTTTATACACATGTATAGCTTGACTGTTGCTTACTTACAAGTTTGTATACAAATGTTATTCAGTGCCTATAAACTTGTAAAAAATGTCGGGGTGTTCCATTAAAACAGTTCCGACCATTTCCTTAAAAAATTCTTTAGTTAATGGTCAGGATTTGATAGAATTTGAATAGCAGTCTTCATTTAAATTTTATACCTGCTTGTATTATAGGTTTACAGTAACTTACCGATGGTACGTTACATTTAAGATATAAAAAAAAATATTTTTGTGAAAGTTTTGTAAATTTACTTTCTCTGAAATAATACAAAATTAGATTTTTACAAAAATTAAATGATCATAAAGGTTTATTATAGAATGCTGTATTGGTAACAATAGTTTTAAATACTGCAATCCTAAAAATTTCGTTTATATACCAAACCAACATCAACAGCATAAAAATAAACTTACACCAGGCTTAAATAGATATTCCTGATTCGGCTTTAAAATTAAAATAGCCCAAACATCCACATTCTGGCGAATTATGGCATTTCAAATTCAGAAAATTGAAATAAACAGATGCATACTTTAAAAAAAAATAATCTGTTGAGGGTTTATACTGGTCAGCGAGGGTATAGGGAAGTGCCATGTGTTTGGCAGCTGTTGTTAGAATTCAGGAAACCGGCACCCCAACATTATAATAGAACAAAAATTATAAAGAAATGGAAATTGATTTGCATGATCACGAAAAATATAAATTTATACGATTTCGTAGATTTTTACGGTATACGGTTTCACTTCATTTGAATACAAACTCGTATGAAACAACTGCACTTTTGTAGTAGACGAAAAGATTGCTCGAACCCCTATTTAAATGTAACAAAACTGATTTTTTTTTGAAACATAAGTAGATCGATTACTACCATGAAATGTATCGCTATATGAAGTAAACCGATTTAATGTTCTGAAAAATTTTTTTTGATGTGATAATTTATTTAATTTTTATCAAAGATTATCAGTAAAAAAATTTCATTATGGCGCAGTGGATTCATGGTAATAAATGACCAATTTTGTTACACAATAAAAGTCAAATATCAGACAGCTAACATCCCCATAAGGGTTGGTGTTTTTCGTGCAATCTTTTCTTCAGCTATTTGTACTCTATAGTAAAACAGATATAATTCATAGCACCCAGGCTCTTATAATATGAAATAGCAGGTCATTTTGCAATTACTGAAGGCACACAGCTTGTATATTATAACTAGTAATTAGCAAAGGTAGTCGGTTTTGTACTATACAACATTAAACAATATGTGTTTTTACCGGTAAAACCTCTAATGGTTAAAGAAACAATCAATTTCGTAATTTAGTAAAATACTAAAAAATATGAACGAAAAAAATCTTATTATTTGAAAATTTATATAATATATAGGTAATCTATAAAAATGTAGGTTAATGTATATAAAAATAATCAATATTTTTATTTTAGCAAAAGAATCTGTTTAGTATGGAATAAGGTTAGTATCTAACTTTTTTTTGACACTATTTCTGGAAAAATATAGGGTGTGTTCTCCATAGCACATTAAAGATATTTGTATACCCGTAGATAATAATATTTAAATAATTTGTTGTTACCCTCTTCAAACAAAGACTAACAGGACGTAGTGCTACATAAAAACTCTATGCCGAGATGGGATGTCTGCTTCCCTTTAGTCAGGCAACATATAGCATGGTAAAATTTTTAAATATTTAATTTATTCCATACACAACAGAAAGGCTAAATAAAAATTTCGTTTACGTGTAAATGATTCTAGATTTTATATATTTTTTACTGTAAATATTAATAAGATTTTCTTCCCGATAATATAGCCAAGAGAGATAATGAAAGCAGCAGTAGATCAATCTATTAAAACGCCCATATAATTCGTTAAAATTAATTCTAATAATAAAAAGCATTTTGACAAAAATACGCTCATTAGACACATATATTATACTTTAAAAATTAGTTCCATAAGATCATTGTTTGCGTAATTTTTTAAAGAATTTTTACTATTAAAATTAATTAAGTATAATAAATTTTGAATAGATTGGGCTACACGTGTTAATACCGTTCACACTTCTTCTGTATTTTTCCATCAGAATCAGGCATACGCAGATTTACTTTTGTCTCTCTTAATAGTTTAAAAAACATAGAATCTTTGTTTCAAAATATTTTGGACAATTTCACGTTACTTATTTCAACTCTAAACTTTTAATCTTCGATGTAAAATGGCAGTAACTATTTACGAATATTGTGCTTATCACTACTTATTTACGGAATAACCGGATTTTTTATCATCACACCTCTATTTAAATTTGTCCAATCTATTTCAAAATGTTTCAGTGAACTAATACACAAAATGGCCAATGTTTTCATATAGATAACACCGGTAAAAATAACATGAGGCGCTTTAATTTGATTGTTTGATTATATGATACCATATTTATGATAACCGGGAATAATAGCACGTCTAGGGGGAATGCATCAACAATCAATTTAAACAAAACCGCGTTTAATTCCATCAACATTTAAGAGTCAACAACTAAAGGCTCTTCGTTATAATCCTTTTCTCTTCATTCATTCATCTTCTGTACTTACCCACTTTATCTAGGTTTCTTACATATAAAATTGCCCACCAATCTTTTTATATAGGGTACAGAATATTTAAAAATAATTACATACGATTAATATGGTGTTTCCACTCCAAATTGTAGTAAATGTAATGAAGAAGTAAAAAACACCAATTAAAGCTCTAAGGTTTCAGTGGTTGAGATGCCCAGAAGACAAAGGAGAAACCTAGAAGGATGAATAAATAGAGGTAGCCCTGAAAATGGGGGAGGGAGGCGGTTAAAAGGGCCACGAACTGGAGAGTAATTGCACTAGATTAAAAAATGTAGAAATTATTCACAAACGAAAGAGACTAGAAGACGCTAGATACCTCAAATTTACTTTTTGTTTTTATCATTTTGGTATCACATTTACAACCAGATTAGGAACGTGTCAACGTAAAAATATTTTACCCGGGATATTAAACAATTATCAATCTGTTGGCCATTCTGTATATCAATATTGACAGGTCAAATTGTTAAACATAGAACTGGTAAGTGGATTACTAAGGCTACAAAACAGAATACTGCTTTTTTCAACACAATCGGTATTCTCGTTTCCCTTAAACTGTATAAAATTTGATTAAATTGCTCGATTTTTTACTTCATATAATTACTAAAAATAAAGTTCTACTTCAAAAATTTGACCCAATCATATTTATTTTGTATATATATAAATTGTGTCTGTCTTATCAAGAATATACAGGTCGCCTGCAGTTGTTCGTCTTTATAATGTAGGAAAGTATTGTTTTTATCCTTTCTTTATATCAAATAATAAAAACATCTGCTCTGACAATTTCTCATGGCATAAAAAATACAGACACATTGTATATATACAATATGCACACTTACTGCTTATAAACTATTTTAACTTGCAAAACAATTGTAATGAAAAACAATAATTTACAACCGAGTTGGATAACGCATTCGAAAAAAGTTCAAATAATGGCATTTCCTTTAAATTTGTAATTGTAATTAAAAAAACGCTAGTGGACACTGGGCGGCAGAATAAATAACAAAAAAAAAATGGAACACTTTATGCTATAAATAGAATATTTAAAATTAGTTAATTATGGAGGTAGATGGTATAGGTACAAGATAGTTTAGTTGACATTCTATAGTCACAGCCTGTTAGATATACTTTAAAAATGAAAAACTGAGTTTTTAAAGTAGTAAGTCTAAGACCCTGAGATACCCGCTGGGCATGATTGATATAAATTTGGCATTTTTTCTGTGTGTATATTTTGTGAAATGGACGATTTTTAATCTAATTTTGTAGTATGCGTATTTCTATAAACTTAAATTTACGAGGTGTAACCATTTAATTCCATATGTAGGTACAGAGTGACCCAGAACTCTCTTGTAGTTTTAATCTAAGTTACTTTAATCCGAAAATGCTTCATAAGGTATTGTAATCAATGAATTTATTAATTTCAGGAAGCACGTAAAGTTCAAATTACATTTTCTCTAAAAAAAAACGTACAGTTTTAAAATATGACATCATAAATTTAAAAAATTATAATTGAAAATGTCTGTTGACCCCCTCTATTTCAGTCCCTTGTGATTACAATAGAAAATCAAATTTACAGCGGTCGATTGGTCATTAGAAGCTTCATCAATATGCAAAGCTATCATTTTTGAAGTATGCTGAAAAAATGACTTAAAGGCGCCTACTTCAAAGATCTCTAGCGTCCTAATGAAGCATTTTAGGATTGAGGTAATTTAATCTAATATCTGCGGTTTCCGTTCGGCAGGAGAGTTCTGGGACACCCTGTATATATTTTTTAATTGTCTCACCTCGTACACTTGTTTAAACACATATACCAAAGTTGCAATTTTTTAATTAAAGTTATTTAAATACTTTTAACAGCAAATCAAGGAAACATTCCAATTTCATGTGGAATTTTCTTGGAATATTTTAAAGTTGAAACTTTGAAGTCAGCAATTCATTAAATTGGTAGATACATTTTATGCGAAAAGCTGGATTAAAATAAATATGTATATTATAGTCCACTCTATGTGTGAGAAAATTTACATTAATTCTATTTATAAAACTCATTGCAAGAACCACCATGAAACTTTATTGTAATATACAAGATGTTTTATAAAAAGGTATGTACTTATTTGACGTTCTTGATCTAAAATCATACACTTTGTAAAATCAAAAATAATTTTGTCAAATAGATACATGAAATATTTCAGTTCTGACGGTACTAACTTTTGTAAATAAATAATTACAAATCATAAAGAAGTCTTAAATTGGGCATGCAACTTTAAATCAGTTGAAAGTTTCAGGAGTTCAAAATGAAATAAGTCCAATTTATTAGAGTCAATGTAAATGAATGGTTCAAGAAATATAAAGTAAGCAATAGCTTTCTTTATAATCCCGTGTATAATCTAAGATCTACTTTAAAACATGTATAAAAAACTAATAACAATACTGTTAGTATAAATTTCTGATATTTATTCTGCCCTTATAGAGATCATTAAATTGCGAATGTCCACTAGCGTTCACCTAAATCATATTTTTTTCATTAGTGACTATGAGCCGAGTGCGTCGCCTCTTAAACATTTTAAATATTTTTTTTTATCTCCCGAGAAAAA
The DNA here is from genome assembly GCA_927349885.1 of Psylliodes chrysocephalus. Taxonomy (NCBI): domain Eukaryota; kingdom Metazoa; phylum Arthropoda; class Insecta; order Coleoptera; family Chrysomelidae; genus Psylliodes; species Psylliodes chrysocephalus. The sequence goes on along the minus strand of OV651826.1, from coordinate 21,098,611 downwards.
TCAAGGCGACGATGTTTCAAATTCTGTGAGGCTTTTCGCCAGCAAGTTCATTTTAATGGAAAAAGTCGCAAGTGTAAGGAAGGACAAGTGAATAACTTAGCAGATGGGTCCCTTTTTTCGATATATTATAGTAAAATGAAATTATTTTTTTGTTGCATTTTTTAGTGTTATCGGCTGGATAAGAGCAAATTTCTGGTTGCAATTACTGTATTTGTAAATAGTTGCGCTTAGTTTAGGATTAGCTGTATAATAAGGAAACTTATTTCGTTACTCAACACATGGAGAATTAACAACTCATTAGAGATTAGCGTTGGACTGCTATCGCAACCGCCACCACAAACGTTCTTCTAATCTAGATCGCCACCCTGACCACGTGACTACAAATATTCACGAGGTATGACTAGAAAAAAAAAGGACTGATAGCTCTGCATACAAATGGCGAGGGCGCCAAGATCAAACAGAACACGAGCGTGTCACGTGACACCTTTATTGCTATCATCGTAAAGGTTGTAGAAGTCCCTACAAATTGGATTGTTAATGTCATAATTGTATTTCATGGTTAATACAGTTTTTGATGTATTAAAGAAGCTCCCAAAATAAAAACGGAACAACCTCTAACTGAACATATACAACTATAAAAATTCAATAAACTCTCTATAAGAAAGTTGAAACTATATTAAATAATTTTATCCTTATCATACATCTCTCAAATGATTTAAACGTCACTATTGTGCATGAATGAAAGATTACTAAAAGTTTCTGCTTACTGGATGTTTGAGGAGTGTAGTTCGGAAAATCTGCCACAAGAACGTATGTTCTGTTTTATTTAAAGAAGAATATTATGGAGATGAGAAGTTTTTGAATGATCAACGAAAGAAGAGACGTTATCGAAAACGATTCGCATTCAGAACGGTCTTGCACCTCAAAAATAGACACAAACTTTGAAAATATCGGTGTGATGATCCGAAAAAACCATCGGTTAAGTATTTGGACTGTTACTGAATCTGAAGGAATCGAAAAAGAAAGTGTTAGACAGATTTTAACAAAACAAAATAATGGTTTCTTCATCAGGAGAACGTTTTACTGTCTGTCAAGAGGTTTTTGGCCAAGTATTAAGTTCACTGTATTAGAACATCCACCCTAACTACCGGATCTCGCCTCATGTGACTATCTTTTATTCCCAAGGTCATATAAGCACTGAAAGGAATCACACTAATCGGTTTTTTTTTCTAATCGCACCCCGTATAAAAACCGAATATTAAAATGGTGCAATATTTTTGCTCATGAGTGTAGTTTAATATACAGTATCCTCCCTGTGTTTTTTTCAAACAGAACTTCTTAGCAATGTCACTCGCAATTAACATTTAATTACTTTAAAAAGCTATTAGCAACTAATCTAAATAATTCAGTAATTTTAAACATTTTTATAGAACTGTGAAAATGACTTCTTACGATTTTCCACAATATTTTGACCCAAATATAGCTAATTATTTATAAAATGCAACCAGAAAGCTCAAATAGCCAAATAACCTAGTATTTTTTATAGAAATCGATATAAAAAGGTAGTAGTTTGATAGAATTAGTAATGTTTTAATTGTTTTTGATTGAGATGAATTGTTGATGTTTACAATGGGGGTTAGTGTTGGTGTTAATGTTGGCAGGGACCATCTGGCCAAGTGAAAATGAATTTAATGATATATTTGTTATCCTATGCTACTAGTCAGGAACTCGTAAAGGAAAGCGTCACTCATTCCGTAGACGCGTAGGCTGATTGTACTGTTTTCAGCTAACCCTGAGTTACTTGGACTAGGTACTCGGAACATTTTAACTGACTGTTGAGCAAGCTACATCTAACAACTGAATAATACGTACATACTTGTGAATTATATTATTATATCGAGATATAAAATAGGAACTTCTTTAAACATCACCTAAAGCTTTATCGTACAAAACATCAGTATCTCGATATATTAAAGTGAAAATTAACAGACTATATAAAAATTTCACTCAGTCTTTCCGTATTTGCATAAAAATATGTGCTCATATGTTCCTTCTCATAATATATGAGGTAACTTGCAAATATAGGAATCGCTTATATATCTATATATTAGGATTATACAATAATTATAACTAAAATTAAAAAAATCACAGGTGTCGTGGAATCGCCATCGATTGTTTCTTAAAAAAATATAACACATATATGCAAACTACATGTGAGGATGTGTTAGGCCGGGGTAAGTGTAAAAGTAACAGTGATAGGAGATGGTTGCTTCTGTAGCATGGGTAAGAAAACAACCGAGGGCATAACCCGGCGCTCAGAGGTTGATTCTTCCAATAGAAATGCCTGCATTACATACCCTGGCCCTGATGGTAAACTCGCTTCGTCTTGGTCCTGCTCCGATGGAATCTGATTCTGATTCTGGCTTTGAGGAATTGCATACGTCGCCGGCCATTGCATCCTCTTGGCTACATCCTTTAACGACTCTTCTATCTCAGACGACAACTCGATTTGCTTTACTTTGACTGGGGAAGATGATTGTTTCTGATTCTGGCTCTGGCTTTTTTCCTGACTAGATGAACACGTACCATACTCTTGCTTCGTAAGATCCTCTTCCTCGGAACTCTCTTTACAAGTTTCTTTCGAGCCAACATCTTCTTCTTTAATTGTGTTTGGTAAAAGAAAGGAATGTTGTGATAATATATGATGTTGCAATTGTTGCCTTTCCACGAAATTTTGAGGACATATGGGACATTTTAATGAAAACCCTTCAATATTCATCGAATGTGACCTCTCATGAACAAATAATAGTGGTAATAAAGGTGACGTAAACGGACAATAGGAGCACTGATACATTTTTGTATTACCTTCATCTATTCCAAATAAACTAGATATAAAATTTTGGACTCCGACTTTCTGTTGTGCTTCATGTCCCCCATTGGGTATTTTCAAGTTTGGACTACCTTCTATACTAGCGGGTGTAGATGGTTTGGGATTTATACGATTTTGTTGTAGTTGTTGTTCGATTTCAGCCCATTTCTCAGCTCCCGCTTGCCCGTGATCCGTCACTAAATGAGCTTTCAACCATTTCGTACTTCTAAATCGTCGACTACATATCGTACAAACTTCAGTGAAATGACTGAAATATCGGTGACTTAAATCTGCTAAATCTCCCGGCTTTAGGGCTGGATCTGCTACTTCTAATGGGGCAGAACTAGATGGTAAGACGAAAGATTCCCCTTCTGATTTCCTGCTAGGTAACAGGTTGCTCCCATATTCGATTATACCGTGGGTGTTGTGCTTGTGGACGCGTAGGAAATATTTGCTACACAGTTCTTTGTTACAAATATCGCATACCACACCTCCGATCTGTGCTCCATTTTCGATTTCTATTCCGTGCATTCTTTGCATATGGGTTTTCATGAAATATTTGTTACATAATTCTTTGTTGCATATCTCGCAGTAGCTGCTTGTGGGTGTAATGTTCATTGAAACTCGCCGTTCGGGGATATGTCCGGTGCTGGAAATTGACGTTCTGGATATTTTTTCCACACTGTTGTAATCGCTGTTCTCATCTTTATTTCCTTCTGTAATACTATTATTTACTGTAATATTATTGGAATGAAATTCCACAACATGCCTCGATAATTCTTCGACATTTGATAGTTCTTTTCCACATACGTCACACATTGTGTTATTATTCGATGATGACTCCGGTTCTATCGGTGGTTTCTCTAATTCTGCATCCACCAGCAAACTATGCTCCGACATCATATGCGCTTGAAAATAAAACCTGTTTTCGAAATCTTTGTTGCAAATAGTACAGTTCGTTGATACTTTAGTTGTATTGATGTCGTTTAATTGAAGAATCATAGTTTGTAGCTTTTGTAAATCTTCGCTGATGGCTTCTGGGTTTAAAGGTTTTTCATTTTTGGGCCCTTCTGGAACTTTATTCAAGTCTGTTTGTTCAGATTCGTCAGAATCTCTTGAACATACCCTTCCATGGACGCTAACGTTGTGTAAATGAGCAAGACTAGCGTTCTGGAATTTTATGCAACAAATATCACAACCGATACTAGTAGGCGAAATCATTTTGCTATCGCAGCTGTTCTGTTCAGTCATTATAAGATTTAGTGGGCTGGTTTGTACGCTAGTATGTGGCGAGAAACCTGACATGCTAATATCCTTTTCTTTGTCATCGGGAATGTATATCCCGTGTCTTTTCAATTTGTGAGTCCTCAAAAAGTATTTATTGCAATATTCCTTGCAACAAATCTCACAAAACGCCTTAGGATTCATGACACCAATTTTTCTTAAACGATATGATAAATCTAATTCACGATTAGTTTGATCTGACGACATTTTGCTCGATGCGTCTTGGAACGATCCATCTGGATCATTTTTTATTGAGGTAGATTCGGTTTGTATATTACAGGGACTAGTATTATCTTCGGCGTGCGGATCATCTGAAAACATCTTATCACTTCCACTAGAGGATGACACTCCGTTCGACATTGCAACATTCTCGTTCATTTCGCACTCTGGTAAACTAGCTGGATTCGAAAAGGGATTCTGGAAAATGTTGTTGAACGCATTGATCAAGTTAACTGGGGTTTTTGCTTCGTTTGTATTCGTAGGTTGTTCTATAGTTGGCACGGTATTCGTTAGTTTCATAGTGGTTGTAAGTGTTGGGACACTCATAGATGTTTGCAAAGGTTCAGATGATGAACTATCTGTGTAAATGCCGTGTTTGTTAGCTTTGTGTGTCTTTAGGAAATATTTGTTGCAGAACTCCTTGTTGCAAAGATCACAGTAAGCGTCAGGATTGAAGATCCTTATCGGTTTTAAAGAAATATTTTCGGTGTGCGAGAATTGAGGTAATGCCATAAACATCGGATTTGTTGGATTAAAAGGAAGGCTTGCTAGGTTCGAACCCATCCATTCTTTGTTCTGCATTTCGTTGACCCATGGCATATCAGAGCGCATCATGGACAGTCCCATTGGCGTTTCTGACCCTTCTAAATATGGCGAAGGTGTTGTGCAGTGTTCTTCGGGTTCTTTCTTGCACTCTAATGGAGGATGTTCACACAAAATATGATTTTGTAGCTGTTCAGAATTCGAAAAGGAATGTTGACAGACTGAACAGCGGATATTTGGTTCGGGAGAAGGCACGACGGGTTTACCTTCGTTTGAATTGGCAACAGAATTGTCTGTTTCGCTGGTGGATATTCTTATTGGGGTCGATTGTTTTCTACGTTTCTTACATGATTCAGATGATGTTATACTTAGTGAACGTTTAATTGTGCGTAGAGCTTCAAAGTCTGATTTGGTGTTCGGAATTTTTTCTGCCACTGATGATGAATATCCTCCATTCAACGTACCTGAGCTTGACGGCAATGTGACAGATGTCATCGTGCTTCCTTGTAGGCTTCATGCAACAATCGTATAGGTCCCTGAAAATGATAATCAATTATTAGAAGTGAAATATTCGTTATCAAATTTGAGACAGAGATTCAACAGATGCCATCAAGTTAGGCTCTTAACTTCTCTAGGTAGGTACTATATGGGGAATTTGTTTTTCAGGTGTATTCAGTTCTGCATTCAATTCTTGCGGTTATAGGTATATTTTTTTAAGGAAAAGTATACAATGAAAAAGATATCCAGCGACGGGGGGGTCATATCTATATCTGACAAACCAATGGACGAAGTTTGTTAATAATTATTGGTTATGATTGTTTCGTCTAAAATATTTTAAGAATTCTGTCATTTCCACTTTTACCTGAAGTAGATGTCAACTGTTTTATTTTAAATAGGCTACCCCTATTTTTTATTCGGGATTTTGGTAGAACATAAAATTTGTGTAATAAAGTGTAAATCTAAAATTTGTAATTTATGAAATTACTTTAAAAAAAGTGAGCAATGTGGGGTATTAACAAAATATTTATTTTTGGCTAAAGTTAGTAAAAATGTTGACAGTTTTTTAATTGAATTATGATGAAAAATTAATTAATTAACTATTACATGACATTAAAAGATTTTTTATTGTACGTGGTGAGAAAAAACATGATTAAATTCTGATTTAACAAAACGTCAGTAAATACAATTTTTTAAATTAATTCATAATTTTTTTATTATTTCAGCATATTCTGCAGCCAGAAATAACTATACAGGGTCGAATGATTCATCATTTGAAAGGTCTTGCAATTCCCTTTATAATGATGTAAAATTCATGTACTTCAGTTCAGTAGTTTTTTGGAGATTTATTGATTTAAAGCTTAAAGTAGACTTTAATAGGTACATCAGATTAGTTCGTACTACTTTCAGAATAAATTTGAGTAAAAGCATTTACTTAATAAGTAAATGCTTTTCTTCACTACGCCCATGGTTTGTTTATCGTTTTGGTGTTGAAAATAGCGATTGAAGCGTTTTTTGTGGCAAAAAAAGTTGTTTCTTGAAGAAAGATAAGAAGGTAATGCCTTGTACTTATTTTAAATAGGAATTTAGTATATAGTTTACAATTGATTCGACCAAACTTTGTTGTTAAAATACCTTTTAACGTTTTATACATGGCATGACAGAAAGGGTTGAAATTATCGAAATATTTTTCGGAAATAATCAGTGCGCTAATAGAACAGCACAAATATTTAAAGAACGACATGAGAACAGTAACGTGCATCGAAAATATGTTCTAGAACTTGAACCTAAATTCAGTCGTCAATAAAAACGCAACATTAAAAATCCCATAAGGAACGAAGCAATAGAAGTGGGGGTTTTAGGGCAAGTTCATGTAGATCCTACGTTAAGTACCCGCAAATTGCATACTGTGTATGGTGTTAGTCGACGTAGTATCCAACGAATTCTAAAGGCCCATAGTTTTATTCGTATAAAGAACTTAATGAAGACGATTTTGATCGGCGATTACAATTTTGTGAAGATATGAGTGAACGAATTATAAACGAATGTTCCTTTTCTTAAATGGCGTAGGAAATCGTCATAACTGCCGATATTGGTCCGATTCTAATCCCAGAATTTATCATGAGGTACACACATAGCAGCCACAAAAATTAAATGTTTGGGATGGTATTTTTGACCATCATTTAGTTGGTCCTTTTTTTACCTGGAAATTTGACCGGTGAAATGTATTTGGAATTACTGCAAGATGCCATAGATCCTGCACTAACAGCCATAATTGAAAATCAGAATGATCGGCGGTACATTGCGAATAGGTTGATGTTCCAACAGGATGGTGCCCCACCACATTACGCATTACGTGTTCGACAATATTTAGATCAGACGTTTCCAAGTCGATGGATTGGTAGAAGAGGTGCCATTGAATGGTCTCCAAGATCGCCAGATTTATCACCTTTGGATTTCTTTCTGTGGGGTCACTTAAAAAGCAAAATCTATGCTACTCAGCCAACATCGTTAGAAGATTTGCGACAAAGAATTGTGAATGAGTGCCTTCAAATTACTCCTCAAATATTGCAAAATGTGCGGCAACATTTTCAGCAAAATATTTATTACTGCATGGAGAGTCATGGTGGTCATTTCCAACATTTACTTGGCTGATGGGTCAGTTCATTCTTCATTTTTAAACTACATTGCTGATAAATGTATTGATCTCCACTAATGATGATGTATTACAAATATTTTAAGCTTTAAATCAATAAATCTCCAAAACTACTGAGAAGTACATGCATTTTACATCATTATAAAGGGAATTGAAAGACCTTTCAAATGATAAATCATTCGACCCCCTTTCCATTTAAGATTTTAGGTATGGTGCCACCCTCGCCTAGGGGGCTGCACGTGTTAACGTGATTTTTTGCCAATTTCGACAATATCGACGGTTCCAAGCGTTTTTCCAAAAAAGAACTGAGCTGCCAGTAAATGTCTCTGTTTCTTTTCGGTGCGTCACCCTGTACTCATCTTAAATTGTTTTTGAGAACAAGCGAATATTAAAATAACTTTTTTGTGATAAATGTAATATTTTCTATCAAGTTGGCGCCTTACAATATATGTGGGAACGTGAAGAAATTAAAATCATTAACACAAAAGTTATAAAAATTGTTCAAATTGTTTTCCATTCTCTTCTAAACATTTTTCACATCTTCGGACGATGGTATCTGAACAGGCTTCAGCAAATGGTATATACAAATTTGGCAATTCTAAGTCCGGGACTATACATAGTGTTTTACCGGGAGCGTTTTACCGGGAGCGTTTTAGCGGGATCCGTTTGGCGGGACAGGTACAATACTTTGTTTTAAATGGCGCCGTTTATACACCTGCTGTTCTGCCGCATTTAAACCAATGTGTTGTACCTGTCCCGCCAAACGGCTCCCGGTAAAACGCTATGTAAAGTCCCGGACTAAGACATCTTTCGAAAGAATTGGCGGCACCGTTTAGAATATAAATTGACGGATCCACAATTTTATAGACTGGTGTATCCACCAAAATTGATGTCTTTAAGAACTTCTCGTCTTACAGAACAATGTAGGACTTCGACTTGTTTCATTAAATATTATTGGTAACGAGAAAAGTGGCATAAATTAGGCAGAGTGGAACTTAAGGAATTAGACTAGACTGGTCGAAAATGGCTCGCACAACATTATTATTAAATTTAGATAGAGAACTCATATGCCATATTTAAGTTAAAATATTGGAAAACATTAAAATTACGACTATTAATTCTTGACGAATTTTTTACTTTTTATATTACTTTTAAGATGCCTACTTCATAGAAAATATTACATTAATGATAAAAAGATATTTAAATATTCCCTTTTTTCTCAAAAACCATTCAAGATGAGTATAGGGAAATATACAAGAACTTCACTTATTTTTGGCTGTAAATATGATGAAATAATAAAAGAAAAATGATGAATTCATTTTTAAAAATTGAAGATATGTTTTATTAAATCAAAATTTAAACATGTTTTTTTCCCACACCAATAATAAAAGATCTTTTGGTGTAATGTATGTAACGGTTAATTACTACTTTCTTCATCATAATTCAATTCAAAATCCTTCAAATTTCAACTAATTTTAGCAAAAAATAAGAATTTATTTAATACCTGCAATAGTCATTTTTCTAATTTCTAAAACGTTAAAAAAATGCGTAACTACCTAAGATTAAGATTAATTTAGCATACAAAAAATTAGATAGAGGGCACAGTTGTCAAATTATCCTCTACCATTTTAATACCTACCCAATTCTTGGCGTATAGCGCTGACAGAATAGTTATGCTTAAGTACGAAATAAATATAATAAAGAAGTATGAATCATTCGGTTTCCCTCATTTTCAGAATCTCCCTTCTCATTTCGCTAGTTTCCAAAGAAATTGCAGAAACTTTGAATGAGGGGAGCGAATTCTGTTTGGTGCATACGAACATTATTGCATTTATTGGATTTTTTAAATGCCGAGTGATATGGTTAGTTAGAATTATTTGTTCTTATTGAGAGTTATTTTTGAATTTTTACAATAATAGCTATTGTACTACATTCTTAAAACGAATCATTAATTGTAAAACACTTTTTTATATATTTAATACATTTAATTTGACGTATAGATTTATAATTTTTTTTTTCTTTAAGAAAATGATAATTAAAATATTCAGCTACTTTTATAGACAGTAAGGCTTACTCAATTTTCTTAGATAAACTAAACTACAATTTTATGGGATAAGAGGTGATACATTGAACTGTTTTAAACATTAATTATATTATAAAATGAATATCAATTAGTCAGTCAACCAAACGGTAAACAAGGTTCGATCCTTCAATTTTTTTGATGTAGCTAATAATATCTGTCTATATGCAGATAATACTACCCTATAGTTAACTCCGCAAAATCAATTCAACATACCCAAACACTAAACGTAAACACACTGAAATTACTTTTTTTTCTAAAACAGAATATACAATTGTTCAGTTTGGGAATATTTATCGATTCTTCGTTAAAATGGAAAAAAAACATAGATTATTTAGCAAATAAATTTAACAAGGTTGTTTTTCAAATAAGAAAATAAATGGTAATTACGACGATTGATTCAGCACTAATCTTTTATTTTTCAAACTTCTATAGTCTAATAAGTTACGGGATTTAAACATGGGGTAATTCATCAAAGGCTGATCGAATTTGATATTATATTATATTTATCTTAAATTGTATGTTTATTAAGGAAAATACTAATTTATCTATTCATATCCACATAATTACAACAATAGGCAGACAGGACTTTATTGCATACCGTATCACAAATTCAGCAACCACTAAATCATTGAGTAATAAAACTATTCAATAAGCTACCAAGTAACCTAAGAGCTTTGCAACTAAGACAACTAAAATATCATATTGTGATGCGAAAGCCGTCTCTGTTCCTTGTTTACTCTTTGCCCGCGGTATGAAGTCTAGCGCTGGCCATATAGAGACAAACGCACCGCTTCGAGAAACCACCGGTTTGATCGACGGACAAGAAGTGTTGGACAGTATAAACATATTTTACTAAATAAATAATAATTGTGAGTTATAATAGTGCCTAAGTATTATTTAAATTAATTAGTACGTTATAAATTAATTATAAATAAAATAACAGTTACAATATGAAAAAAGTTTTAATAGTAAATTTATTTTACCATGTAAATTAATTTCTTGATTTTGATATTCAACTAAATAGATTTTTTTTTTTTTCAATAATTGGATCAACATAATTTTTTTAATTAGATTTCTTTTATTGCTATTTATCTTTTGGGAAGCGTTTTCTGTTCAACGAAAATAATTCTCTTCTCTTTGAAACCTTTCTTCTACTGAAAGATTACAATTCAATTCCCCTGCTGAGAGTGCTGAGCACTGATACTCAGAAATACTTATACTAACTGCTAATTTGACTGGTCAAATATAATTTTTTTTATCAAAATGAAGCTTACTGCAACGCAAATAATTGAAAATCTGATAATGCTTGGTTATGGAGCCTAAACAATGCCATAGATAGAGGTTTGTTCTTTATTCACCGATAAATATCCCAACCGAGAACCAATTTCGCAATCCTCCGTAAACAAAATTGAGAAGTAATTCAGAGGAAAGGGCCATGTAATATACCTCTATAAAGCTAGCAGAGAAAAGATGTTCTAATAGCGTTTGGAGAGAATTCCATACCAGTTCCTGGTAAGTAAGTAGCATTAGATCATTCAACAGCTCTTAGAACGCTAAAAAAATGCATCCCTATATAAAGTTACTTTAGTTCAGATGGACAAAATAACAGAGATCCAAAGTTTATCCATACATTATGGATGGAGCAGATGCAGTTTTTTCTATATGTAGTATAAATGAAAGTTTAAATCAAACATTATACCAATATCGAAAAAATATTCAGGTCTTTATAGAGATTTAAAACATATTAATGTATTTAAAGAATTTTTGACTGCTTTTATATTATAATGCACACAGTCAGCAGAAATTGAATTGAAAATTTTCAATAACCGCATATAAAAGGCAATTTACATCAATACACTCCACGATGTCTTTAATAAAGATATTAAAAAGCAAAGGTTCAAGGACAGATCCTTGCGGCACCCCATACGTTACAAAACATTCTACATACTTATAACCGTTTAAGAAAACTCTGACAATTCGTAACCGATAAGTTTGTTCATGAGTGTCCCATGATCAAGTCTGTCAAACGCCTTTGAAAAGTCTGCATACACAATACCAGTTTGCAATAGATTGTCCATGCTCTCTTGGCGAGAAACTACTTGGACAATGTCTTTCCAGGCGAATGGCCACCTAGGTCGCCAGATTTAACTCCTCTTGATTTATTGTTATGAACCGGAATGGCGCAAAAAATTCGGGAAGATTTCACTGCTCATCTGGTCTGAGCAGTTGCTTTGAATTTGGATGTATTTAATAAACAAGTATGTTAATTGAAATAATAAAAATCTGAATTACTTAAACTTATTGATTACGATTGGATAGATAATTAAAAGACCTTTCAAATTATATATATATCGCATGAACCACATTCCTATTTAAAAAAAAACATCGATGAATAAAAGAAATATCTGACAGAAAGCACCTTTTTAAGTGTGGTCGTATATAAAATGTTGTATGACACACTTGTATAATAAATAATTGTTCCACTTCAGAGGGCAGTGGTTCGCTTCCACCGGGTTTATTTATGAGATTTACATCAAATTCGTATGTTATAAAGTGACGGGATCACAAAATCGATGTACTAAGATTATATTGAACTAAAATGGCCATGCAGGAAACTAAAAAATATGTTTCAAAAAGAAGATAATGTACCTGCTATTCTTTCATTTATTTAATAATTTTCAAAATTTGAAATTTAGATGATTCTAATAAAATCTATGAAAAATAATTTCTCAAAAATCCTTTGTGAAAATCCTGATTTTTGACGCTGAATTAACAGTCTACAAATTCAAAAATTTATATAAACTAAAGTAAATTTATTAAGAACAAAAGAACTACCTACTTTAATTTAATTATTTTTAATTACAGTTATTTAAAATTCTGTTTCTTTTCTATTTAAAATCAAAACGTAAGTTTAAATCATAAACATTTGACAATATTGGGTGTGTGACAAGTAAAATTAAATTTAAACTACAACACGAACCACTTATCTTATTTGTACAGGCAGAAAATGACTACATTAATTTTAAACTAAAAATCAGCATTATATTTGAAGTTATCAGAAGTAAAATGTCTATAGGGTAAATACTTCAAAATGTCTTATGAAAGTTCCATCGTTTAGAAAAACACGCGACCAAGCAATCAGAATGGCTTCACACAGTTTAAGCGCACCTATAAGTAAATAAAAACTTAAGTTTTCAATATAATAATAAATAATATAATTTCCCTTGTTTGAAAAAAATTACCAAATTTACCAATTAAAATTCATAAGAAAATATTTCTGAAATAACATCGTCTTAGTTTGCAACGCAATAAATTATTTGGAACCCACTCCATATTTCTAAAATATTTGTTTTTAATTCTGGCATTAACCTTGCGGGTGCTGCATGGAGTGGCGTAGTCAGAAATTTTTCATGGAAGGGGTTTCTGAGAACTATAGTGGGGGATTCCATCAGCAGAGTGAAATATTTCCGATAAGATTGCTTTTAATTAAAAAAGTAAATAAAAATAAATAATTAATAGCGGTCAGCGCCAATACGATGGCGGAAACGGTGACACGAAGGCCCTCCATGGGCTACGCCACTGGCCGCATGTAACTGATTTTTCATTTTATGCCATTTTAACAATGGAATATTATTTTCATTAAACCATTATTACCGTAAATTAGAGAAAAATCGCGAAAATTGAGAGTAGTTTTTAAAAACGTTAAATTCAGTGGTACCGTAAAATATAAATAATTTAACAGGTTTTTAGATAGATGAGCTAGTAGGCTAGTTCGAATTCAGGAGGGAGATAAAAAAGATTGTTAAATATCGTGTTTGTAGGAACAAACTTGAATGGGAAAAAATTGATAAAAAAAATAATTTAATTATTTTATTTAATTTTAAATGAAACAAAAAATGCTGATTGCTGTGTTGAAAATAAGTCTGTATAAAAGTTGTAAAGAGCTTCTTTGTCTACAAAGTCGCTGTATAATAACAGCTACCTAAGCTACTCAAAAGCTGAAGAAGCTTTTGCCTACTTTAAACAGCTATTGTAGGTTGATTATGTTTTCCTTTTTTAGCTGTTTAGACTAAAGAAAAGGGACTTACATTACACTTCTATTATTGAACCTATTGGTTGAACATGTAGTTGATAAAACGGTATCATAATACATAGTTAACCTACTTAAATTGTTTTTGGGTAGTAACGAAGAATGTGTAGATAGTATGGTCAAGAACATATATTTGCAAAGATAAATTCCCTAAAAGACAACGAAGCAACTAAGTAATATTAGACAGATAAAGTTCGCTCTACCACCACAACCTGAGGCTGACAAATGAATCATCGTCAAAACAAGATACTCATTTGCTCAAAATAGCTTTACAATTTAAACTCAACAAAATTGAATAACATTTTCTATCAAACATCTTGGTCGTTGTCATAGTGACCGCTTTCGGCTTTGTTCGAGAAAAAGTTTCAAGGTTAAACAGATTAATGCCTGCATCTGGACAATTAAAATTTAAAATTGTGAGCATAGAAAAAATTTGGTCTTTAACCATTTTTAAATAATATGGAGTGTCCTTTATAGTTGCTATTAAAATGATTACAAAGTCCGAAAAAGCTTTTATTTTATTCCAATGCCTGGAACTCTGAACTCTTGACCTTTTTTTCTATAAAAAAATAGACAATAGGACAATACATACTTATTTGTAGGAAAGGACGCAACAAAGGGGCGAAAGAAAGCCTTTATTATACCTACAGTCGTCAAAGGCAAAGGGATGGCCCAAAATTGCAAGTGCTTGAAGTTTAACAGGTCTGTTGACACTTTTGACATGACTTTTCTAACTTTTCTTTAGAAATAAAAAATACAAGAAATACATTTACTAAAGAAATCAATATTGAAATAATAATTTTATTATTAAAAATAAACTGACGGCTATTAATACATTTTGTTGTTCGGGAAATTTACATTATAATGAATACATATTCTTCCGAAAACATTTTTTTACAGTTTTATAATCAATTTTAATTTCCAAATAACATTCTAATATCCCTTATATGTACAAAATTATTGAGATGAGTTAATATTGCTGTCAATATTTTATTATTATTTAAATGAAAAATTAATTTTATTATTTGAACAACAAAAATGGTTATAAATGTTGCTTAGAAAGACCCAAGTGAATGTTGATCTTCTTCTTTAGATATTCAAGAAATTGTCAATTAAAAAACAATACATTATTCGAAAAATGATGATTTAAATTTGAATAATCTTCCTTATCTTTAAAACCATCACGCATTAATAACCCTCCCCTACTTTAAGTAGTTAATCAAGTTCATTGTCTGTCAAAAATAATAATTAAAAAACTACATACCTTTCGATAAAATCTCGTTAAGAACATAAATGTTTAAAACAATTAACGATGAACCACTATACATTTACCCAATCACAAAACATAAAATATCGAAAACGCACAGTACCTTTTAAAAAAATAACATGAACATATCAGGCCTTATGCCCTAGACGACTAGCACATGACTACATGATTCCATGAGACAGTGGCCCCTCCACTATGTGCGTCGATGACATTTTTTCTCCCTCCATCATAAACCGCCCCTGCCGCCCACCCCTTGCGAAATGTGTTGCTTTTTCAATCAATTGATTGAAACCACCTTGTGTGACTTTCGTGTTTAATATTTTCAATTATTTCAGTTTGAAGAGAAAAAAAAAAGAATTTATTAGAGACGATAATCATTAAGCAACTTTTATTTTGGGGTGTATCTAACTCAATTACATTCACCTCCCGACCGTATAGATAAGGATGGAAAATAATCGATGGGTCTGTAAGTGGGGGATTAGAAAATTTTACACGTTAGTTTTTAATTTTTTTAAAAACTGGCGTGTTCATTCTGAATTTAGTAATTTTCAGAATCGATGGGGCATTAAAACGAGCCATCGAGAAAAATCTTAATTTAAATATTTTGGGTTGGACTTTAGCCACTTCCACAGAATTACATTTTAACCTTGCAATTGAAACTGAACGTTTGTTTCAAATTTGTCAAAACTTTTACTAAGAAAATTAAATTAATTTATTTTTCTTTTTTTTTATTGAACAGGGTTATTTTTATTTAAACATAAAATTTAGTTCTGCCATTCTAAACAGCCCATGGCTTGTTTAATTCTACCTCTCCATAATTTTTTATTCTTTCAATCTAGTAATTATTTTAAATCGATCTTTCTCCACTTCAACTGTCCATCTTACTTTTGGCCAATCTCTTCACCGTTTGGCACATTTATTTCTCATACATCCAATCTCATTTGTTGTGCTTGAAAAGGGTAAAAAAAGAAACGTGTTGATATTTCGGATTGTTGAATATCCACAGGAGAAAAGGTATTCAATGAAATGAAAAGGCTGATGAACTTGAATGAGGAGAATATCCTTTCACATCGCTTGGACCTATATGAGTAGGTTTCTAGAATAAGGAGAAGAACCTCTATTCGACAAGCATATAACTCAGTAGTATCATGTTAGGAAGACCAAACTGCTTTGCATTTTATTTCAGAAATGGACTCTCTAAAAGATTGGATTAAAAATAAGACGATATAACCAACTTACCAACATCCAAAATCGTCTCGTTAAGTCAGTATAAGGTGTAAAAGTTAAAAAAATATTTTGCATAATAAAAAGAGTAGACCAATATATGAGACTACTCTTAACTCTGATAATTTGAAAGATTTTATTATCAACGTTTCAACTAACATTACAAATTGTTTATCTGATATATTGGGCAACTACAAGTTCTGGACCCTTTGAAGCGTTCGCGAAACATATTTGGGACAACACCTTCTTTCTATACCAATTAGTAACAAAGGGCTTAAAAATTGAATACATGATTTGTCAAATAGTACAACACTAGATGTCTATGGGATAAGCAACAAAATGTTACAGCTAGCAGAAGATATCTGTGCACAACTTAGCATTAAGGGTGTTTTCCTCAAATGTTAAAAAAATCAAAGGTTTCTCCAATCAATAAAAAAGGGGATGAAAATCTCCCTGAAAACTACGGCCCCGTTTCAGTAGTACCAACACTATCAATACCTATTGAAAAGGCTTTTTACAACCAGGGGCGCATATACGGGGGTAATGGGAGTAATTGTCCACCTAACTTTTTATAGGTACTAAAAGGTATTATTATTATTAAAAATAAAATCTTAAATATTACCACTTCCCACCCAGACTTAAATTTTATTACCACTACACCCTCCCCAGATAAATCCTGGATGCGCCACTGTTATCAACAGACTCTTTGAATAAGTAAATAAATGTAATCTATGGAACAAACAACAATTTGGCTTCAGAAAAAAATCTTTCTACAATAAACGCTATCACAGAGCTGGTGAATGATACAGGCAGTGCCTTCAAAAGTGGAGACACGCTCTCTGCGATCTGCTGTGACCTCTCGAAGACATTTGTCTAACTAACGTACTATGGGATATGGAGCAAGGGACTAGACTGGCTATCAAACTACTTAACGAATTGATATCAATTCGTAACGATGGACCATAAAAGATTGGAGACAAAGTAGTTCAAGCGAGCGTATCACAGGGATCAATTCTGGGACCATCGCTATTTATATTTTATATAAATGACCTTCCATTTCACATAAAATCAACATCTAACACCATATGCTGATGCCACTACATTTTACCATTCAAATAAATAAGAAGATATTCTCAAAAGCGTTGAACAAATTATGGATTTATTTAAACTCAATGCAGATAAAATCGTTAAAATATTATTCCCTCGACGAACCATATGAAGCTTTTAGGAATCACATGAGACAGTAATTTAGACTTGAAGCAACATGTAAGACACTTATCAAAGAAATCGGCAACCATTCTATATTTATTAAGGAAGCTAGCAGAACAGCCTTTATTCCATAGTCAGATATCTTATGTGTTACAAAAAGCAGCTGTTAGGGCGATTGCTAAAAGACCACCTTTAGAGACATGTAGACCTTTATTTAAACAATTTCAAGTATTGACTTTTCCATCAATACTACACTGACTATTATACAGAGTCGGCGACTGAAAGTTTTCCAATACGCGATGCACAATTTCTCGAGAAAACTGCAGAGAGTTGAAATTGGAGCAAGCAGGAGGCGTATAAACTGGCATCGCTGGTATTATTCGGTTCCTGCTTGCTCTAATGCTGGCTCTCTGTAGTTTTCACACGCACTTGTGCCAAGGGGTATTGGAAGGTGTTCGATAGCCGATACTCTATGTAAAGTCTAATATAAACGATCTTGTCTTGCCAGCCAATATTCATGATAATGACTAGATCAAGAAATTTACTGATAATCTCACAGTAACGATTAACATCGACGGATAAAAGTTTTATCTGTAATGCTTTAAATTTATTTAATAAACTTTCAACTAAACTACGCGAACTTAATTAAAAAACATTGATACATAAAATAAAAATAAACTACTCAAATACAAGAATTTTACGATGCTGATTTTGTCCATCAATAATTAATTAAACTATTATTGTACATATAAAAATTGTGAATTTAATATATCGTAGATCGCAAATCGAAATCCAAAGTCAGAAATATCTGAAATAAGTTGCTGAATAATTAGAAAATGCGGAAACAAATCTCAAAAATCCCCCTACGAATTATTAAAACAATCCCCGAACTCCAAAGGTGAAAACAAATAGTGGAGATTTAAAAAAGAGCCTACCGCAATCGGGGATCCTTGTTTGCTAGGCTAGACAAGTGCCCCTTCCACTAGACCATCCACAACAGTGACAAAAGTTTGATGTGCTAGTTCGGCCCAGACGGCTTTTAGCCTCTACAGCATCGGTGTATATGAGAAATGCATTTATGCATACTAAGCCCATATCTTCGTCGGCATGAGTTAAGTTTTCAATGTACGTATGTCTAGCAAACAAGGATGTCTGTATTTGTTTCCACTTGTGGGGTTCGGGGATGGTTTTAATAATTCGTAGGGGGATTTTTGAGATTTGTTTCCGAATTTTTAAATTATTCGGCATTTTATAATCTTTTAATTGTCTGTATTCTAATTTAAATTATATTTCTCTTTTGTTTGGAGATGCTAAAAACAAATAAAGCATATTTATTTATTTTTATCATTTTTGATGGCATGTACTGTGATTCCAAAATCTTTCTCTTAGAAATATTTTTTGTATCTTTATAATGTAAGATAATGTAATGCAAAATTTAATAGTGATAAATAGTCTTAAATTAATTTAAAAAAAATTATGTACGTTTGCAGCATTTTTTTATTATTTTAATTGTTTCTTCGGCGTTTTGAATTCTAGCCCAAAGTTCATTTTCTGTTTAGAGGAGTAGAGTATACCTTGTTCTTCAATGTCTCTTACAAAACGAATCAGGAATGTTTAAATCCGGTGATCAAGGTGGCCATTTTACAGGGACGTCAGCTTTTCTGCCATTTCACTTATTGGAAAACTGCATGTACGTGGTTCAGCACATTAAATAGGAGGTGCTCAGTCATGTAAAAACTACATGTTATCTATAAAAAGTCATAGCAAATCCTCTAAAAAGCATGGTAATTTACCCTGAAGAAAGTTTAAGTAAATGTTACCATTCAACCCTGCAGGTAAAACAACGGGACCTATGAGATGTTCGCCGATTATTCCTGCCCATACTTTAAGTCATTAGGCATGTGGATTTTCATCTGGAAAAGCATGCGATCATTGTGTGAACATATCAGTTTGCTCACCATAAGAATACGTTCCATCCATTATCGTTGAGAAATTTAACAAGAAACTCAAGATATTAAAACACCTCCATACTAAACTACTATGATTTTGACATGTAACCAGTAAGTGATCTGTGATGTAACCTTCAAATAATGTTGATTTGACTTTTAAAGATAGGTATTCCTGCTACTAGATTATTCCTATCAAAATGAAAAAAAAAAAAATTCTTTGTGGATGAACCTTAAGAGTTATCAAAAATTATAAAGATACGAAATATTTCTAAAGAAAATATGTATTTCGAAAAAAAAAACAAAATTAAAAATTTCAGTGTGGGCTCTAAAAAGTAATCACCAAGGATATATCACACTTTTAATGAGTTTTTCACGCCGACAGAATTTAATGAAATTTTAATATGCTCTTGAGGGTGTTAAAGTATGCATTTTTGGTCATATCTCCATCCTTGTAATTGTTTAGGGTGATACCGAAAACTGATTATTAAAACAACGACTGAATATGTACTAATTTATAAAATTAATAGTCATTTTTTACCTAGGTGTCTATTTTAAATTTTTACATACTTTCTGTTCTATTCGTGGAAAATATAAAAATTATTCTAAATTGTTTAAAATCTGAATCCTGCTCGAACCTAATTGGATAAATACTATTTTTTAAATTTAGCGATATTAATTTTCAAACGTAATAGGAGAACTCATCGCCTTCCCAATAGGGTAGTTTATTAGGTAACAATATTACAAAATATCGCTCTATTAAAGTACTTTAGTAAACGAATATAAAAACGAATAGCATCAGAATAAAGCTTAGTTTCATATTTTTATGACGAAGTGGCTAGATGCTGTACTTGTAATGTAATTGGCGCAAAAATACGAATATCTACCGGATTTAGAAAATGATGTTAACATCGAAGATAATTTTCAATTCTCTTTAGAGAAAGATTTTATTTGGTAGATGAAGAAGATCCATTGGAGACAAGAATTAAAATGAAACATTTTAACTTACGTCATGGTGGTGTATTTACCTTTAGAACATGTAATTTCTAAAACATTTGGTACGTACCAAGTAAAACTGACTCCAGTATATATTCAAAACACGGCAGAAAAGAAAAACATTTTCTCGGTTCACTCTAGCTATAAAACATAGTCCTTTTATATTATATTTACTTCCTTCAATTGATAATGACCTGACCTACCCATCACAGGTACCTGCAAAGTGAATGCAACAACTCTTGTGCTCATGTTGATGATATTGCTACAATAATAATATGGTATTTGGGAGATGCTAGACATTAGGAGGCAGTCAAATATGTTTTAGATTCTGCAAATAGACCTGCAGGGTTATTCTACTAAATTTATAGCCCGGCTACAAGTTGGATTTTGGCTTGAACTTTATATATTCCTACTTCAAAATCCAACTTGTAGCCGGGCTATAAACTTGTAGCCGGGCTATAAATTTAGTAGAATAACCCTGCTGGTGATCCTCAAATAATAGACTAATAATAATATTATTCTATTGTTGTTAGAGTTTGTTTTACTCGTAATTAAAATAATTTTATTCTAGCAGACTTATTTTTAAAAACATGCACACATACAGATTACTTTTACCAAATTTTCTCTTCCTTTTTTGTTTTGAAATATTTAGATCAAATAGGGCTATACCTAAATCATTCAGACGAAAAACGAACAATACAATTTAGACGAATGAATCTTTACGAATATGTAAAAAAAATTAAATCGTCCAAAGTAATTTGATATAATTAATTCTATTTTAGTTCTTTGAAAAATGATTCTTTTAAAATCCTTAGCTTTTTAATACAATACAATTTTGTTTATGGAGATATACTTCTATTTTTACCAACCTGTATTTGTCAGAGTATACCAGTAAATATATGTTTTGTCTTCCAAGGATCAAGCTAAGTAATTCAGTTTAAAATGTGGTATTTTTTAACAATTTATTCCATTTGTCCGTATAGCTTTGAGCTTGCATTTTAAGTATCGCCCTGAATAGTTACAAGCTTAGTCAATGAAAAAATTAAGGTTTGAAGATATGCTCTACTTTTCAGTTTAAAATGTGATATTCTAACAATTTATTTCGTTAGTCCGTATGACTTTGAAGTGCATTTTCTGTATCACCCTGTATAATTCTTACTTTTGATTTCTCAAGAACATATTAAAATTTTATGAAATTCTGTCGATGTGGAAAATCCACTAAAAGTGTGATCTGTATTGCGATATTTTTGTTTAATACATTTACAACTTATAGACTAAGAGACAGCAACCGCCAGACCCACGTTATAGTATGAAGGTTAAGATTGTTTATGTGTATGCACATTATAGTAGATAATGGGGTCTATTCTGTAACAAGTCCTTTATATTTAACGGCCTCTAAAAATATTGGCGGCCTATAAAAATATGTTCGTATTCGTTAATTTACTTCTGTCATTATTTAATCAGGTTTCTTTAAGATAGTCCTCTAATGTATTTTAAAGATCCGTTTAATTAATGACAGAAGTAAAGAAGAAAATGTTTTTAAAGGCCGTTAAATATAAAGGAATTGTTACAGAATAGACCCCAATGGGTCCTATGATTGAACGTTTACGTTATCCGTAACGTACATGTTACACCGAATTTTAAAAGTAACGAGGCAATTTCGTATGATGTAAACCTGTTAAATTAGAACATAACAGGCGGAAAATAACAGTAATGTGTTTGAAAAAGTTTTCCATCATACGAACTTGCCTCATTACTGTTAAAACTTGGCCTAACATGTACGTTACGGATAACGTAAACGTTCAATCATAGCACCCAATAACGTTTGGGTGTTATGAATCTTGACTACGGAAGGTTTGGTAGATAACAGGTCCTCAAGGTACCAACAAATGTGTGGCAAATACGTTATCGTATGAAAGCTGATTTTTTAATATGTTCAACTAGATGACATTATAATTTACAATCAACAATTGCATGACATTTTTCGCGGGGAGTTACGTCTGCCAGACGCTTTCAAGATGTCGAAAAATGTTTGCACTTTATAGAAAACTATTTTATTTTTTAATTTCTCAGAAACAGACAATTTTATTTTTGATAAAAGTTAGAACATGGCCTAAAACCCACTACAAACTTCATAAATATTACAAAATTTGAACCATATACGAGTGAGTTTTCACTGAAAACATCAATACTGCCTTAGTAGTGTGGTAGTTGTAATATAAAGTTCTTTAATCTAAAATAGACGCAAAAAATATATTGTAGAACTAGAGCTAAAGAAAATGACTAAATTTTGCGCCCCTTCCCTTAAGGCTTTTTCTTCAATTTGTAATAAACGTTCGTCATAACCAAAATTGCTACCCAATCTATTTTTGTTATTTATTATCTCCCAACTGTCAATAAGAGACACACGGTACAACAAAATTATAAAAATCCTGATTATCATGATATTATTTCCATTTAATAAATAATGGAGAAAAATTGAATTGAAACGTTTAGGTGGTTATCTTTTATCAGTTCTATATTTTATTGATTTGTTAATTTTATCAGTAATCGACAAAAATAATTTAATATTTAAATAAAATTCAACGGAAAAGGTAGTAAATAAAGATAATGGTAATCGAAATTAAAGCTCGCACACACTTATTGATTTTTACCTCTAGTAATATTTAATAACGGAGATAAATGTAATTTCTAACGAAACCACCTGTATTTACTTTTGGAAAATAATAGGGTGAGAGACAGTGTAGGATAATTTTTTTAAACATATAATCGATCTATGCATAGCCCTCGGGTTTAAGTTGACATCAATAGACAAATGTTTAATTGTGGTGAAGTTTTCCCTAAATAACGATTTTTTTCTGGATAAACACCGTCTATTCAGTGTTCAGTCAAATTCCAGTAAAAAAAAATGATTATTACCTTATTTATTATTCAAATTCAAAATTTATTCTTTAATAACGCGTGATGGTTTTGCTTATAAAAGGACATAAACCCAGGGCGTGTCCTTCATGAAATATCGAAGCATTTTTCAAAATTACCACTACAAAATAATGAAAATTATATTTGAAATCCCAAAGTAAAAACAAATTAATTAAATAATTTTTAAAAATTTTGTCCCGAGAAGGATTCGAACCCTCTACATCCACATTTTACGCACACTGCCTTACCAACTAGGCCATCAAGACATTAGAATCTTAAACGGTGATAGAATAATCTCAATTTTTCAATCAACTAGGTACTAATACAGCATAATCTAAGAAAATGTGCCTGACTTATCTTTTTAGAATTTTAAATTGATCTATCATTAATAATATAATGTTCAAAACTGCCATGAGCACCGACGGGATTTTTTCAGGGGGGAAGAGGGCAAAGATACACTCTTGTGAACCTAACCTTAGAAGCATTTTATTTAATAGATAAGAAATCCGGATCCTAATGTTCGTTTAAGCTTATTCCCAAAATTGATTTGCTATTTTGTAAACTTGGAGAGGGACCTTTCTTTACTTCTTTATTTTTAAAATGTTTCACATGTTGTTCTTGACCTTTTGACGAGCATCTGATCAAAAGCGTCCACTTTTATTCCAAGTTTTATGATACAGAGAATGTTTTTCTTTGTTTAATTAGAAAATCGTATCAACGTAAACTGTAGTTTCACAAATATTGGATAAATTTATAAATGTACAATAATTACATAAATCTAATTATACGAAATTTAGAAAGTTGAGGGAGTTGAAGAAAGTTTTTATATAATATGTAGATTGCTTGTAGGTCGCAGAATATTCCTTATCGTGCATGCTGCATTTCGTTTTGTTACAACAAGTGTCACGACAAGTATATATGACATACAGATAATGCTGTATCACACTGGTTACATTTTGGTTCAAGAGTGTTGAAATTACAAATTGAACAATTTCTAAAAATGCTGCACTTTTTTACAAAGTACTTTGACTACAGATAGATTCCAAGAATAATTACTGATATTAGTAGCAATATTTCCAGTATAACCTATAAAGTAAATTATTTTTAGTTGCAGGATAAGTCACGCATTATTGAAAATGGGATTTTAATTTTCCCTTCAAGATGGAAATCCATAAATTAATATCACAAATTCACAAATTGTTTTTACCTATCTCGATCTATATTGCATAGGTTTAAATTCGTATTTTTTGCATTAACTTTATTTTGGGTTTACTAATTGTATATATTCATATCAACTTGATATTACAGTTTTTGAGATATGAGGTACACATCTTGGTAATGATAGATATGAATAATTAAATAAACTCGTTTTGATCGTCCCCTTATAAATAGGGTTTTTGGTACGTTTTTTGTGTTTCCCCTATCGAAAAAGTATTCACTATCAATTTACAATACTTTTAAATTATTTAGGTAATGGTGCAGAAAAGCTAACTAACCCCATCAAATAGTTACGACCAAAAAACTTCTTCGTTTTTTAGATTCATATAAAAAACAAACTTTCTTGTAATCTTTTAACAATTTTAGACGAATCTAGGCCGAATTTTCTAGGTGGGAATATAAATAGTTCAACATTCAAATTGAAAATGCTATTTTTCATCATTCCCTAGATGGGTGGGTCAAGCCGTTTTCTGGATATTATCCTGTTACCGAAATGTTGTCTTAACATCGTAAGGATGGCATTAACGGTAACCGTCTTGCTAAAACCACTGTCTTCGATAAGGCAAGTTAGCTCTGCAGAAGCGATTTAGATGTCTAACAAATAATTCAATCTATTTCCAATGTCTTTCTCAACTCACTGTTACATTGTGGCCTTCTTCATCTTCAAAAAAGTAAGGGCCCAAAATTATGTACTCAGAAACTGGTCACTCGTTAATCGTGAAGAGTCTAGAAATTCTTGTGGTTTTTCGAATCCAAGAAAACTGTTTGATTGTCTGTTGACGTGCCCAGATAATGAGACATGTGATTCATCAGAAAACCATACGTATAACAGAAACTCTTCGCAATATTTTTCTTGTGAAATGTCTGAATCTTGTACGAAAATGCACCAATATCTTAAGAAATTAAGCATGTAGTTTTCCTATTTCCTAGTCTTTCTTAGGCTCTTCTTTGAAGATTGCATGATTTGGTACAGGAGCCTGCCGTGGTTATCATTATTCCTCACTGTTCTCTTTCGTCAAAATTTTTATTTCCTTTGGACTAGAACACTGCATATACGTTGACACTTCTTTACTATGCGCCTTATTGTTGTGTTTGTAACACCTCTTCCATATTGCTCTAAAAACTTAACTTTAACGTAATAATAAAAATGGACAATTTGCACTCCATTTCCCCATAAGGAAAATGGAAAATACTTTGTCATTTGTCCCTCCGGCGACATCAAGGAAAAACTGGTGTTAATACCATGACGTATATAGTATTCAGGAGGGATCACAACTTCGAATCACAGAACATCTAACAGCATTCCGTTGATCATATTAGATATCTCAAATAAATTACTGTTTAAATATTGCCGAGGATATATTAGATCCACCTGTCAAAACCAAGGTAACATTTTCAGTAAAGCAGTTTACGTGTTAAACAATTTAGATGCATTATCCTGTCCAATAATCCAGAAATCAGTCCTTTCGCGCTGATGAAACTGTTTCCGCTTTCTTTGGTTCACGTTCATCAGTTTCAGCTGACTATTTCAATTATTCTTTCTTTTCATGTTTGCAGTGCAGAAATAACTTGATATTGTTTTGTTAAAATGTTGCGCTTTTCTATAAAAAAATAGTACATTTTGTTCTAATCCATGTTTATTAAAAGGACACATATATGTTTATAAGCAGTAGCAAAAATAATATTTAACAAAAGAATGAAGTGGCTCATTTTTCATTTTAAGTAGTTTATATATCTGTCATCAACTGTTCTGAAATGTCACAAAAATTCTTCTGAATTATACAAAAATTGCTTTAAATTGTACAATAATAATTATTCACGTTTTTAATCCAGTGTTAACAAACGTGACAACTATTTCCGTTTTTCCACTTGCAAATGTTAACACAAACAACATTTAAATTCCTGAATCACGTTGATAACTCTAAATGAGTTCCAATCACAGACTTATCACACTCATCTACCTGAACATTGAGGTATTAACTTCCATTTTTGATTGTCCATAAGGTTAGCGAAAACAAAAACTACCAAATTTTTCTTACGTGGGATATGTCAGGTCTACAGACATTTAAAAAATAATGCTGATGGATAAATGACCACCAATTAAAGACGCATATTTGAGGTCATTTACAGGTGATTAATGTTGCCATTTGATTTACAGGTGAGGAAACAACCATCCTCCATCAAATGTGCAATATTGGAAACCAAGTACTGAACCAAAGACACCTGGAGAAGCCAACATGACGATTTTTTGGTTAATTATTATACTAAAGACATGTGATTTCATTTCAAATAACTTGGTGATTCCGCTCAAAGGAGGGAAACCATTAACCATGAAGTTGGTGAGTAATATTTATTCATTACAATATTTTTTTAATGGATTGACGTCCACCAAAATTTAAATCTTATGTACCACCGATGACTTTGGATATTTATTGATGTTGTTCCAAAAATATTACGAATTGGAATTAGGAAAACTTGTTCCAAAGTTTAGACACTAGTTCAATGCATACTAACGTTGTTAATGACTAAAATTCACGACAATATTCGCCTGATTTAGCTGCTTTAGATTTTTATTAATTTTTAATGATGAAATGGTCAAAACTGCTGTCGACTTTATGTATCTATTTCGCTGGACTCCAAAGAAAACAGCATCCACGGTGGAATCAAATATACAAATGAATTGATCATTTAGAAGACTTTGTAGATAATTAAAAATATTTTTGAAAATGTGGGACCAATGACAAAATATCAATAATAAAAAGAGCTTGGTATTTGAATTTTTCATTAGCATTATTTTTATATAGATGTATTTATAGAAAATAGTTCTTTCTCTTTATTAAGTGTTTATGATTTTAAAAAATAATCAATCTAAATTAGTTTTAAAATAAATGAATTTACTTTTAGTTCGTACAAGTGTCGCAGTATTTAAACTTTTATGTCTTCCAAGAAAAAGAAGTATTGATCATGAGATTGAGAACGTTCAGAAAATATAATGATGAATGGAAAACGTAACGGACAGCACAAATGAGAAAGTGGGGTGGGCTGATGAGTATGTGTATATTATGTGCGTTAGATGCGTGTATAAGCATGGCCACCACGATCAATAATGCTCCCACGCTCACGACCACTGGTCAGAAAACAGAAAATGCCCAGTCGCGCAACTTTCATTTTATGCCAGAAATGACAGACACGCCTAACAAAAAAATATATTTCCTTCTTCCTGGATATAATCTTAATGACACTTGCCTCATTTACCTTTAATTTTTGTACTCCAAGCCAATATGTTATCAAAAATTAAAAGTACTCTATCTGGAATAAAAATTACGCGGAAATTTTAAATTTTTTTAAACATTCCCACTTCTGAATCTTAAGTTTACCACACAGATCTCACCTACTTGTTTCGCTGCAGCTTCATCCTTTTTATTTCCAATATTCAGACAAAACCCATGCATGTTGTTTATGTACCACTACCACGTGCTAACCGATTTAGTATTCATGCAGTATTATTTTTTAAATGTATCTGTAGAAAATACACCAAACTAATCACATCACATTTATTTTACGATGTAAATATTATTGTAACATTGTTATTTGCTTATTTCTTAATAAAGTTCGGCTATAATAGATTAGCAAACATAGGTACCCCAAATAACAGTCATTAATATGTAAATTGAAGGGGTAACTTCAAGAGAAAATCCAGCGAATTGGTTTGTAGCATTAAATTGTAATTTTAAAGGATCGTACGACGAGTTAAAAGGGTGGGTGGTTAAAAAAACAGGACTTACCAGAGACCAAAGTCGATTTTTAGAAATTTGCCATTGCGGGCACCTATACGACACTAGCGCGTTGTACCTACTGATAATTTAAGGGACAGCGTCGAAAATTGACGCCGTGCGCAACTCCACCAAGTCAGGCGGCCAAAAGCCGGTATTTGTTAAATAAATGCCTATATTTTTCATGTATTGGAAAATTAATGGGCAGGTTTGTCAATTGAGTTTTTTTTTCATATGAATTATTGACTTAGTCCTGCTGGGTCACAACTGTAGGTACACGAAATTTTAAAACACTTTTTTAGTACAGGGTTGGTCGAGATTAGCGATGATTCTGAGACATATTTAAAAACTCAGTTCTTAGTAGATTTTCTTGTAGTGTGAATTGAAAGCCCTAAAGGTGCAAAGAT
The DNA here is from genome assembly GCA_927349885.1 of Psylliodes chrysocephalus. Classification (NCBI taxonomy): domain Eukaryota; kingdom Metazoa; phylum Arthropoda; class Insecta; order Coleoptera; family Chrysomelidae; genus Psylliodes; species Psylliodes chrysocephalus. The sequence continues at coordinate 21,069,911 of OV651826.1, read as the reverse complement.
GCGTCAATGCTTTTTAAATTGGAAACGTTCAGTTTTCATTAAAATGTATTTTTGACATTTCATCAATGCATCTTATTTTGTTTTATTTTTAATATCTACATTTTTACAATTTATAATTTTATTTTACAATGTGGGTACTTAATATTTTATGTATTATTTTATTAACTTATAAATTAAATTTTAAATCAAATATAAATACAATTAAATAGAAATTAGAGAAAGAAGAGATGAGAAAAAGAAAATAAACAATAAATTTCAAAAGGAAAATAATTCCATACTCAAATGTGACCAAAACGTTAAATAAATGAAAACCAGAAATTTTCCAAACCATGTGTCACACAATACGAGCGGCCGTTTCCCTTCTGTCCTTTGGCTAATACCGTAACAGGCATTTAATTATATCCAAAGAAAAAGGTCCGTGAAGTTAGCAGCGCCAAATGCGAATTTAAAAAAAAAGTTGGCATTGTCCAATAAATTCGTCCATTCTTCAAAAAAAAAAGCTAAAACAAAATTAAAATTTGAGCCAAATTTCACATCAGCACCGCTATAAAAATTTTTTGATAATTTAAAAGTGGTATTCGATTGTCCACGATTAGTCCACGTTTGTCCAACCAAAAGTTTCGTTTATCCACCCTCGAAAACAGAGATATTTAAAAAATAAAAAAATATGCACATGGTCCTTAGGAAGAAACTTAAAACATTTCATACGAATTAAATAGGTACAGCAACTGTTTATCCACACATTATTTTCGTTTATCCATGCCTTATTTTTGTTTGTCAATCCAACAGAAATAAGTTATTAATTAATTTATTTATTTATTACAATTTATCTTCTCTGTCCAACACTTAAATTCAATCTTCCTTCCTATTGACAAAGTCGCGGCTATTTATATAAAGCCAGCTCGGTACTAGAACACTCTAGGCGACCTAGAAGCTCTGAAAAGTCCCTCTTTATGACGACGCACCGCGATCATTCCGGCAGTTTCGAGAAGCGGTGCGTTTGTCTCTATATGGCCAGCGCTAGACTTCATACATCGGACAAGGAGTACACAAAATACAGAGACGGCTTCACATCACATTATTAACAAATAAAAAACTTACAATATGAAGAATTAGTATAAGTGCTTCTAATGGCAATTTATTAAAACTATCTATTACAATCGTTTGTCTATACATTATGTTCCTTTATCCAGGCCTTATTTTAGTTTGTCCATCCAACAGAAATAATTATTAACAAATAAAATACTCAAAATATTAACAGTTATTAATATGTCCAACACATAACTTTCCTATCTAGTTATTATAGGCTTTTTCCGGTTATTTTGTACAACCTATTGCAGCACCTCTATAAATGTTTAGAGGATAAACTAAATATATACATTTTCCACATACATCTACCTCGAAACATTTTTCTATAGATATTCATTGAAAACGAAAATACTGAAAAATTTAAATTTAGCACTTTTCCTACAATTTTTCCATTACTGTCCATTTTAGAAAAATCATGTATAAACAAAAATTATAGAGATCGATATCGCAAACAATTTTCATAAAAATCAGAATTTTGCACATTTTGTCAAATTTCTCGAATACGGACCATTTAAGGAAAATTTTGTATAGAACAAAAATTATAGATTTATTTATTTATTTATTTATTTATTTTGTTTGGAACACAAACAGGACATACCCAAAAAAGTGTTCCCAATGCTTCTTACATAATGGGTTTAAACTAAACAACTTTAACCTAATTAATAACAAAATATTATTACACTAGATACGAAATAAATGTGAAATAAGAAATAAGAGAACAGAAAAAATACTAAAGTTATTGCATTATAACAGAAATTCAAAAATTTTACATTATTATTAGATTATTATTATTAGATAATAATATTAGAACTAACTTTTATTAAAAGAATTTTCTTCTTCAAACGTAAATAACAGATATATTCCATAAAATATAAAAATGACCTCCTATAAAGTACCCCCCAGATGTTCCGACTCTGCCCAAAATATAACCAGTTTATTGGACGCTGGAATAAAGCTTAAGTCTAAAATTTGGTGTTTTTCTGTGTATCGGTTCATGAGTTATGGTGGATACAGACACGCACACACAGACATACACACAAACACACACACAGACACACACACACACACATACAAACACACACAGACACACACACAGACACACACACAGACACACACACAGACACACACAGAGACAGACACAAACACACACAGGCATCATCGCAAAAATAGTCAAAACGGATTCAGATGACCTCAAAACGTAAAAATCCGTCGAAAACTCGAGGTCGAAAAAATCATGATTCCTATACTTTCCTTATATTTGTATACAGATAGGAAAGTAAAAATAGTGGACATTTATTCGTCCGGTGGATGGATAATGCCGTAGTTACCATGATCTCTTCATCTTGTGGAACTCTAGAAATAAGTCAAGCTAAAAGTTATTCGCAGCAACAAAAGCGAAACATGGTTCCTAGACCCAAACTTATAGCCAAATATAATAAATATATGGGGGGTACGGACCAAATGGACCAAAATATAAATTGTTATCGGATTGGAGTCAGAGGAAAAAAATGGTACTGGCCTATACTGACTTGGTTGTTCGACGTAGCCATTCAAAACAGCTGGATCTTGTACAATAAATCTCATTCAACAAACATTTCACAACTACAGTTTAGAAGGGAAGTTGCCGGTGTTTATTTAAAAAAATACCAAGTCCCACCAAAAAGAGCAGGAAGACCATATTCTGCACCTGGTTCCACAACTGACAGCAGAGTGTCAGATGTAGTACGTTTTGATCGGATGGTTCAGTCAGTCGAGAAGAAAAGAAGATGTGGATACAAGCCTTACAAATCAACTCCAAGAACAATTTGTTCCAAGTGTAATGTAGGCCTTTGTGTACAATGTTTCACATTATTTCATACTCGTTAATAATTTTGTATTTTGTTCAATAAATTTGTTTTATTTGTTATTAAACCATTCTAATTTAATATTTAGTTTATTTCAAGCGTCTTTTATTTTTTGACAAAAGTGAATACGTAAGCGCCCAGCGTGGCTGTATGGGCACATTAAAAATCAATTCCAGCGCTAATGGGTTAATACATTTCATACGAATTGAATACGGCAATTGTTTATCCACACATTATTTTCGTTTATCCATGCCATTTTATTAGACAGTTTCTAGGGACTTCGCTTAAAAGAAACAGTGTAAAAAACTAAGCTAAACTAGATTGTAGATTAATTTATACGAAACTAAACAAAGTACACTTACGTCATTGTCGTACTGGAATTACAGTTAAAGTGGTTCAAATTACGCCAAATTTCACAATTGCGTTGTTATTCTATCAGACACTAACACAGACTCGATAATGTCAGACAAAACTGAATCATGCGGCGATGTTGTTCTGAAATTATGTCATAGACAGCTGATATTTCGACAACGACGCAACTTGCTCTAGCGGCCATTAAAGCAACTACAGTTACGTCGTTGTTCTCCCATATGTGTTACCCTAATTTTGCAATTACGTCATTGTTCTTCTGAAACATCGATATTATTTTCAATTTTCGTTTTTCTACCCAGTAAAAATTAGTTATTAATAAATAAAGAGCTCAAAATATAATCAATTATTAATGTAAGTTCTTCTAATAGACTATTAAATCTAACTAATGCAATCCTTTCTCCTGAAAATATTTTATTTGTCAGTCTTTATTTTCATTTGTCCACCCAACAGAAATAAGTTATTAAATAAAAAACTCACAATATATAACTAAATGTTGCAATCGTTGTTCCACACATTATTTTTGTTCGTGATTGCAATAATTAGTTTTAATAAATTGTTATTAGAAGAACTTACATTAATAATTGGTCATATATTGGTATCTTTATTTGTTAATAACTAATTTTTATTGGATGGACACACGAAAATTGGGCCTGGACAAACGAAAATTGGGCCTGTACAAACGAAAATTGGTCCCAACGAAAATAATGTGTGTACAAACTTTTGGTTGGACAAACATGGACAAATTGTGGACAATCGAATGTCACTTTAAAATTATCAAAAAATTTTTATGGCGGTGCTGATGTAAAATTTGCCTCAAATTTTTAATTTTGGTATAACTTTTTTTTGTTGGGTGGACAAACGAAAATTGGGCCTGGACAAACAAAAATAATGTTAGGACAAACGATTGCTGTATTTAGTTCGTATGAAATCTGTTAAGGTTATCTCTGAAGACCAAGTGCATTTTTTATTTTTTAAATATCTCGGTTTTGGGGGGTGGACAAACAAAAATTTTGTTGGACAATCGTAAACAAACAAATGCCAACTTTTTTTTTAAAAATTCGCTATTGGCGGTCTTAACTTCACGGACCTCAAAGAAAATGAGTAGAGATAGAAAAGTATTTTCAAAATTTTAAGTTTGATTTTGCTTACTAAGAACTTTATTTTTGGACCGTTGTAAAAGACCTAATTAAAACGATGGTTTAGGTAAGATGATAATAATCCTTACTGTATCCTTATCAGATAAAACAATTCTCTAATTATTTTAATAAAATTATGAATTGTCAACATTAAATAATTATCTAGAAAAGAGCTGCCTTTTAAATTATAAAAAATAATTAAAAATGGGTAGCTATAGTATTAGAAAACGAATGCTAATTTATGAGTACCATTCATTGCTCGTTAAACTCTATATTATATCTGTACCAAAAATGAAATATTACAAGCGTACATTAACCGATTATGCGGATCGCGCTTTCGTAGAGAATGTCCAGATTGAATATCTTATTTGCATAGAAATGCATTTTTCTATTCACGTATCACTTGCATGTCAAACGGTTTTTCAATATTTATGGTTCTTTTGCCATTATTTCACGGCTCCCTATTCAACCGTCGTCAGCATTTTAAAAATAGTGAATATTCCTCTCTCGCACGCGCTTTTTTCCATTTATAAATTGTTTGTCTTTGATCTTACAATTTATTTTATTGTGCAAAATTTCGGCAGCTGCGTGAAATACACCAAAATAAGTAATTATTGTAAAATGGTGGATTAATTTTACGTAAAAGGGTACATTTGAACCCGAAAAGGGTAGATTGATGACAAACAACTAGCTATGCTGAATACAACAGGTCAGATCAATTCATTTTGATCTTTTTCCAGATTTGTGTAAAACTACCACGTGCGGGTAGCTATTATGTAGGGGTCTAATGTTGTTGTATAACAGTGACGGAGAGTTATTGTCAATTTTGTCGGAATTTTATATTGTACATTTTTTATTATTTTTATTCTTTAAGGCACTAAATGTTTCTATGTTATTTTTAACAGAATCCCACTGTTTCGAATTCAAAATACTGGAGGAAAGTTCACAACAGCATAGATCGTTGATGAAGTTATCTGTAGAACAACGATTATCAACAAATCAATCACGCGTTCTCGTTTTTAAGGACGGCGGCGTCTGGCCATATATCTTGACAATTTCAGGATTTTTGTTTTACAAAAGAAAAATACTTAAAACTGTTTTTAACTATATATCGCGTGGTATATTATATATAAAATATAATTGTGTCTTCATAAAAAAAAACTATATAATTTTAAACCTAGCTTCCAGGAAAACTAAATATTTTGAAGTGTGATGTTTCATTGTTTTCCTGTGTTGGTTGTAGGGGTTATAACTAAAAGAAAACATGTAAATATGTTTAGTTTTAACGAAAATTCCTAGGCAAGTGGTTTGGATACCAAAAGTCGTCATTTTTCCTGTAGTTTAAAAACGTTCAGTTTCTTAAGACGTCTTTACAACCTCTAGGCAAACTTCATGAACGGTTTTCAATTATAAATTAATGCCAGGAAATATATTTTCCCGAAATCTAGGTTTAAAGTAAACTGCGCATATACGGAAAATTTATATGGGTGAACGCCAACCATAATGGAAAGTGTTGTTGGGCTTTCATCCAATTGTTTAAAACCAGAATATTGTATTAATAAGTCAATAGTCAATTTATCTAAAATATCTAAAATACCTAAATATACTTTAACCAGGTTCTTTCGCCAAATTTTCAAATAGTTATATTAAATTTCGGCATTGTACAAAAAAATTGAATTATACAGGGTGAGGATGATTCACGTCATCAGTAATTTTTTTAAATACAATATCCTGCATTTGGTGACAGTTTTAGATTATTTGATTCCGCTACTTAGGATCTACTCGTATAATAGATATAGAATTCGAAAGATACGCGCTAACAAAATAAATATTTCTTAACTACTACAATTAGTTGGCTAGATTTTAACGTCACTGTCATGTTTGAAGTTCACTAATAGTTAAATAGTACAATAAATAATGTTGTACCTAAATCCTACGGATTATTGTAGGTGGAGAAAAATATTGTTTACAAAACGAAACCAGAAAATATTCAAGAATTAAAAGAGAGAATCAGAACAGTAATAAACAATATTTCTCAAAAAACCATAAACAGGGTTCAACAAGAACAAGGGCGGCTTCAGGGGGGGGAAGGGGCCACGTCCCCCCTCCCCGAGAAGAAAATTCTTACGATTTATGAGCCTTTTATTCAAAAAAATATGCTAAAAAGGGAATATCTAAAGGCAATGCCCCCCGAAAACTCGCCTTGGAGCAGCCCTTGAACAAGAATGTTTTCTCCGTTTAGGGTACTGTCAAATACAGCAAGGGCTACAATTCGAACATTTTAAAGTATTACTAGCTTAGTTTCAATTGTTTAAATTATTCATTAAAATGTATTTCCTAAGCACGTATCTTTCAAATTCTCTCCCTTAGACCCTATAAGTATATCATACTTCGGAATCTGATCGTTAAGAATAATCTAAAAATGTCACCGTATAAAGGGTATTGTATTTAAAAAAATCCAATTATACAATGTGTTAGATAAATGTGTACCTAGGTATACAGTCCGCAGTAAGAAAAATTATCCTCCCTGGTATAATGGCGCTATTATAAATTTAATTAGCAAAAAATTCAAACTCTGCTTTTGAGGAGTTTAGATGCATAAGAAGTCAAGTTAAAGTTGATGTCGATACAATATCTTGAAAAAGCCGAATCAGAACTATCGATTAATTCCAATAAATTCTGGGCTTACATCAGTAATAAAAAATGCTCCAATAAAATAATACCATGATCTATGAAGGTAACTTTCTTCTTAATCCATCAGATATATTAAATGACTTTGCTACCTTTTTTAGTAAATCTTATGTGCAGTCTTCAGCCACAAATGTCCCGATAAACGAAAGCCACATGTATCACTTAAACATTACTAGCTTTTTAGAAAAAAAAGTATTAGATACTTTATAATCAGTAAAGCCCAAGCGTACAACTGGGCCTAACCATATTCCACCTTTCCTTTTAAAAGACTGCACTGGCTCATCCTTTAACTGTACTTAAAAATACCTGCATCCGGACTAAAACCATACCGTCAGTGTGAAAAGAGTCTAACGTTTGTCCCATTTATAAAAAAGGAAATAAAACTGAGGTGGAAAACTATCGCCCTATCTCTATCATCTGTAACTTTAGTAAAGTGTTTGAAATGTTGCTGGAACGTACAGTTTACCAACACGTCCGCAACATAATATCGGATCGACAACATGGCTTTGTAAAAGGTCATTCAACAGTTACAAATCTTTCCATAATTACTCAGTATATTTCAGAAAACATTGACAACCGAACTCAGACAGATGTTATTTATACGGATATGACAGCTTGACCACAGTATTTTGGTAAAAAACTAGCATCTTTCGGACTTTTAAACAATTTTATTCAGCTTCTTATATCATATCTCACCAACAGAACACAATACGTTCAATTAAATGGATTTAAGTCTGATCATTATTTCTGCCACCTCCGGTGTTTCTCAGGGATCAAATCTATGCCCATTGCTGTTTAACATTTTCGTGAATGACATCGTGGATGTAGTTGATGTTGATTCTTTAATTTACGCTGACGACTTTTAATTTTACATAACAATTAAGAACGTCGCGGATTGTGAAAGGCTATTTGAAAATCTTCTGAGAGTTATCGAATGGTGTCGGGAAAATAACCTTAATTTGAATCCCTCGAAGTGTAATGTCATGTCTTACTCACTAAGCTCTGACCCAATTGCTTACAATTACTGTATAGGCAACACTCTATCATGCAGACCGAATAACTTTGTGGATTTGGGCGTTACTTTTGATTCAGCACTATCCTTCAATGACCACATTGACGGTATATTAACTGCAACAAGCTACATGTACGGATTCATAATTCGAAACTGTCGGGATTTTAAGATTACAAGTACGTTAAAGTATCTTTATTATGCGTTTATCTGCTCAAAGCTTGAATATGATTCGGTTATATGGAGTCCCAGTTACCAGGTACACATTACCAGGTTAGAGGCTCTTCAAAGACGGTTTCTCAAATATTTAAGTTTCTGAGAAGACCAAGTGTATCCTCTAATTGGCACCCCACATAACGAACTGTTAGTAAGACATAGTTTTTCGAGTCTTGAAGCAAGGCGCAAGTATTTTTCAGTGGTTACACTGCACAAAGTTATAACCAACAAAATAAATTGTAAAGACCTGCTGCATATGTTAAATTTTAGGATTCGCCGCCAAACTTCCAAGTACAATGATACTTTTTACTTGACTACTCCTGTCACCAACATTTTAAGCAAATCTCCATTATATGTCATGTGTAGTAATTGCAACAGCATTAACTCTGAGTTGGATATATTTAACATTAGAATTCTGCAGATAAAACATTTGCTTTTGTGATTATTTTATCGTTTTAAATAGTCTGTTTTTTTTCTTTCTTAAATCTTTATTTTTTTGTTTTGTAATTTTTTACATTGTATTTGTTTTGTCATATTTTGCCTGTTCTTTAATTGAGAATTTCCTGTAGAACAGTTTGTGAAATAAATAAATTACATTAATGTGGACCACCCTGTAAATGATTTTTTTTATACAATGTAGAAAATTAAAGTTGATGTTTTTGCTTTAGGAAATAATGAATTTACTCCATACTTTACGAATATGGCTCACACTATATATATTTCTTGAACTATACCTTATATAATAGGTATACTTACGATGTTTATTAAAAATTGATTTAATTTGAATATTCTACTTTGTGTTTTTCTATTTTGTTTGTAGCGGAAGGATATGATGATGCATTTTATTTATTGTTATGTAAATACGTTTCCTATTTTACGCCAAAAAAAGAAAATTATATTTAGGGAAATATCCTATCAATTTTAAATATTTATTTTTTAATGAACGGCTACGTGTTGTTTATTATTTAAAAATATATTGCATAATTCCAAATTATGTAGGTATCTTTTAAACGATTTTAAAAACGCTACGCCACTGTCTATAAATCTTCATATTAGGTGATCTTTTGTACATCTCAAATCTCACAATGAAAGTCTGCCAGGCACATGCTTTCAACAAAGCGGCGATAGGGCGAAATGTCACAAAAACTAACAAATGAAAGAAAAATAATTTTTAAGCAAACGGGGTAAAATTGAAAATGTGCGCCAGCTGTTGGGCTCCTTTCAAAAAACGAGAATTAACCCCAATATTTTCTACTTAAATTTTATTAAGGGCGTTCATCCCGTATTATAAACTCCAAATTGATCAAATCCGGAATTTATCTTGTATAGAATGCGCGTGTAATTTTGCGAATGCATCCGAACAATGCTTCCTTAATCCCTATAAAAAACGCTTCATAACAATAACTAACATTTAAATTAAATTCAGTTTTTTTATACAAAAATCAATCTTTGTTCATTTGGAAATATGTATAGGTACCTAGCTAGATTTTGGAATTTTTTGTAATATAATATGTTGCTATACATACATATAATAGACTTTTATCACCTAATGGGACAAAAATATTCCATTATTATTTCAAAAAACTATAAAATGATATACAAGGTGTTTCAGAGTGAAATGTAGGTACAAACGTTCATTTTAAATGTGGGAAAGTTGAATGATTCGAAACCACCCATTACCCATTATTAATGGACCTATCGTATCTACCGGGTGTTCAAATTAAAGTGTTACAGTTATATACCGCCTTTTATAAAAAAATGTTTCAAACGAAAGTTTTATATTTTTTTGGGTCAAACATTTTGACTAAAATCTTTTTTATAGCTAACCATAATATGGCCAACTTTTTTTTAGCGCAGCTAAATTTTCAAGTCGGTGGTATTCAATAAGTTAAAGTCCAATAAAAAAATTGTTTGCCTCAAAAATTTATTTTTTTAAGAATATTTAAAAAAGAATGAGGTTTCAATTAGAAATAAAAAAATTCACCTCAATACGGCCATATTATGGTCAGCTATAAAAAAATGAATTTTGCCAAAATGTTTCCCCCAAAAAACTATAAAACTTTTTTCTGAAACTTTTTTTTATAAAATGCATATTCATAGCGGTATTTAACTGTAAAACTTTAATTTGAACACCAGGTATAATTACCTATAGTTATGGATTTTGCCTAAAATTTTATACCACTCGATATAACAATTTTAAAGCAACAGTTATTAGATATGTGTGTGTTTTTCATTGTATATAGAATCATTTTATGAAATAACGGGGGCAATGAAAACAACCCCCACAGCTGCAATGGATTCCCACCTCTTCACTATGTGATACAAGGGAAGGTAAGATTAGGTGCTTACAGATTAGGGAATACACTGGGAAATCTTGATATTAGGCCAGGTCACATGAGTATCTCAAGCTTACTGACAGGAGACGTGCTAGACATGAGATCAGACCACATAACCAAGAGGTACTCTTTTAATGCCCAACGACAGGAACAAACCTGGTATACAGACGGGTATAAGACTGCGTAAGGCAGTGGGGCGGGAGTATTCTCCAAAAACCCTGATACTAACCATAGCTAACGTTGACGAACTTGCAAAAAGAAGGTCAGAAGAAACACCGGAACCAGACACAAACCCAGGAGTACCAAAAAGTACAGTCCGGGGTTTTATAAACGACTGGATTCGGGAACAACTTATTAACTATTGGGGAAGCACCCCAAAACAGGCACATGGAAAAGCCTTCATAGGTAGACCATGTCCCAAAAGAACTGGAGAACTACTCTTTATGAATAGAAACCAGTTGAAAGTGATAACAGGATTCATGACTGGGCACGTCCCAGTAAAGGGACACTTGAACAAAATTAGCATGTACAATGGGGACTATGTGCCGACTATGTCACAAGAAACCAGAAACGGCCAAACACATACTGTGAGAATGCGAAGCTCTAGATCGCAAAAGACAGGCACTTTTTGGACAAACCCAAGTTGATACAACAACGTATAGAACCCACTCACCCAAGGATCTGTACAAACTTGTACAAGGTACAAAGGTGACAGAGTAGGTGCTATAAACTAACATGGAGTAAAACACAATAAGCCAATAGGGCAATAGGATTCAGTGTTCGGAGACATAGTCAGACGAGCTCAGGAGAAAAATAATAAATGAATTTACAGCCATTTTTATACCTGAAAACGTAAGAAATTGATAAATACTAACTCATAATGTTATTTAGATTATTTTTTTCTATTGATTACCATTATATTTCCCCACACTAAGAACTTTTTTAGAATTATTATAATTTCTCACTCATAATGAATATAATTTCGAAGAGCGTGAAATTCCCCACAAGGTCCATCAAACCGATTTGCAATATTGTAAAAGGTGAGTAAGCATTAGAAATTTAAAAAAAAATTTACATGCATTTTAAATGGTAAAACTTTAAATTTAAATAGTAAGTACTTAAAATTGATATTAAGAGCTCAAACTTGGTGAGTTTTTTTTCTATGTGTAGATTAATATTTTGCTTTAGCACCGAAAAAAAAAAAAAATTTGCGGAAATGAATTACCCTAGTATATATGTATTTTTTAAAATAATAAAGTGTGAGTAAACGACAAATATAAATAATCCATTTATTAGTTCGTTATGAAACCAGTTACATAAAACGGCATTTCGTAATGTGTTACATACAATATTTTTTGTTTATAAAATTGTGTTTTGGTAAAACATTACTCACAACTAGGCAACCATTATTACCTTCTTGTATTGTTAGTTGCATATCCATCATTTTATTATTAATAGAAAGTTAAATTAATTATGTAGTCTCAACGATTTTATTAAAGTTATTTAGTCGTGTATTGTGTTAAATTATGTTTTCTACTACCGTTCTTAAAGTACTATCATTTTGCACGCTACAGAGTTCGTAAAGCTTTACTTCACGCACTAATGCGTAAAGAGTTTTTATTTAAGCACTGAGTGCGTAAAGAAAATTGTCAAACTTGAGTGTATTGACCACAGAGCAACAAGTTTTAGTATTGACATTAATTTGGTGAAAATATGTATATTAAATTAGTTTAATTATATTTTATTATAAAGTGTTATAATTAGAACGAAAAATTAAACTTTCTTTACACACTAGTGCGTAAAGAAATATACTTTACGCACTAGTGCGTGAAGAAAATGTATATAAAACCTTAATTTTTTGATAAAACTTCCGGTAGTAGAAAAAATATTGTATGCAATTCACGTGTAAAGTCGCTTTTTTGACTCATGTGATTGTCACATTCGTCAAAAAAGGGTTATTTTACACACATGTTGCATAAATAACTATTTTGCTGATTTAGAATGGAAAATAAGGATTAAAACAATATTATTACTATAGATTGTAAGTTTAAGCAAATTCTATTTTTATAAGTCAACCTGCCCTTCTTTAATATAAACTCTTTGAATAATAATGTATATTATTGATTATAAAACCAAAATAAGGTTTATTTTTATTTGTTTTCTTTTCGCAATTAATGACATAATGAATTTTTCGTAACCACTTCCACTATGTTCAACATTATGCAATTTATTTATGAAACCAGTTACGAAATGCATTATTTTATGTAATGAGTGAATATTTGCGAGACGAGCAGAACGAGGTCCCGCAACATGAACGAGTTACATAAAACGGCATTTCTTATCGTGTTACATACAATATTCTTTCTAATTTTGACTAGGTTATTTATAAAATTGTGTTTTGGTAAGAAATTAATAACATCTAGGCAACCAATATATTACTACTATCTTGTATTGTTAGTTGCATATGCATCATGTTATTGACAGAACATAACATTAATTGAACAGGGGTTGAGTTCAAAAGTGGTCGATTTGGCGTGGAAATGTGGAACGCCCCATATATATCATTGACCCTGTCAATGCCTAATTATTGAAGATTTTTGAGATAGTAGGTAGATGATTTTTTGGCCCTATCATCCAAAAAAAGTGGTTCCAATCCTCTGTCAAATAGGGGTTCTACAGGGGTGCTTCTATCTCATATGGGTCACACATTGTACACATAAACGTATATCTACAGGATCTCATTAAGAATAGAACACAGAACAACTGAAGATTCTTTGATTAAAAATAAGACGATTAAACGAAGCATGCTTAGATAAAATATTACTGGTTTCCGAATATTAAAAAATACAGGTTGTTTTTTTATTTCTCAGTACAAATTTACTAAATTCGGTAGAAATTTTTGGTGTCATGAGATACACCCATCAGCAAAATAATCAGGTAAATAAACTGTGCTAGTGGCGTACGGCATGGATAAGTAACACCTTCATTCCCTTCAAATTTTACGCCGATGTCCAAAAACTTATTTAGACTATACTTTTAAATTTTTTGACATTTTATAAATAAATCATGTACTCTTGTTGGGAACTCAAAGTAATTGGTTTTTGAGATATTAATACTCAAAGGTGGATATTCTTCATTTTATTTAATTTTTAATTTTGTAATTTTGGATTTTTTTATAAATTCTTAACAAGAATACATTATTTATTTAAAAAAACATCAAAAAATTCAAAATTTTAGTCCAAATAAGTTTTTGGAGAGTGGCGTAAAATTTAGAAGGGATGAAGGTGTTATTTACCCATGCCGTATGCCACTGGAAAAGTTTATTTAAGTTATTTTTTTGCTGATATGTGTATATTATGACACCAAAAACGTTTGCTCAGTATAATTTTATTAATAAATCCAAAAATTAAAGTGAAGAATCTTCATCTTTGAGTGTGAATATCTCGAAAACCAATCACTTTATGAGTTCCCAATTTATTTAAAAACATCAAAAAATGTAAAAGTATACTCCAAATAAGTGTTTGGACAGTGGCGTAAAATTTAGAGGGGATGAAAGGTGTTACTGTTCCAAGCACGCTACTGGCAAAGTTTATTTAACTGATTATGGGGTCTATTCTGTAACAATTCCTTTATATTTAACGGCCTTTAAAAATATTTTCTTCTTTACTTCTGTCATTATTTAAACGGATCTTTAAAATACATTAGAGTACTATCTTAAAGAAATCTGTTTAAATAATGACAGAAGTAAATTAACGAATACGAAAATGTTTTTAGAGGCCGCCAATATTTTTAAAGGCCGTTAAATATAAAGGAATTGTTACAGAATAGACCCCTATAGCCATTAATATATTTTTTTAATTTTCAACTTTAACACCCTTTATTTCGGAAACCAGTAATTTTTTTTCTAAATATGTTTAATTTAATCATCTTATTTTTAAGCAGTAAATCGTCAATTGTTCTGTGTGTCCCTGTATTTTAAATCTAGTTTACGTATTGTTTTTGCCCTTTTTGGTGAGATTTAAATTACCAGAGATATACAGGAAGAAATTCCATGTACCTAGTTTAATGAATGCAGATGATGCTGTATTACTAGGCGGAAGACTTAAATAACAGGTTAGATCAGTGCCGAGAAATGTTGGAGACAAAAGTCTGAGATTTTATTAGTAATTAGCAATTAGCAGTGGGAAAACATAATACTGGGAATATAAATATTTAGTTTTGATAATCGAAGACAGGTTCCATGACGTCTCGGCGTCTTTTTGCGATGTTATATTATTATGTCGATCGGCTTTGCTCAATTTTCTCATACCTATACCTACAAATGTCTAATTAATGTTATACCTATTATTAAGAATCGAGTAAATATTTATTAGTACAAGAAAAACCGTCTTAATAAATCTTTGGCCCACAGCGAATAATTTGGTTGATTGTTCTTGGGAAGGCGAGACCGAGTAAGACGACTAGTGACAGGCAGCAACCCATACAGCACAAACACATTTCGGAAATATTTCAACAATGTTACATTGAAACATTTGCAATGTTGTATAAATATTACGAAACATCCCAGAAACATTTCTGAAATACACCTGAAAAGATAGGCTTGTTTCTAGCTGGTGGATGGACAGGTACATGATTAAATAAAAAATAAAATAACTACATATCCCATCTTCTTCTTACAAATCATAAATTCTTCATTAATTGTTGGCCTTTTACAACATAACCCGTTTAGTAACCGTTTGTGTAACATATATACCATGTTTCAGAAACATTTACAGTGAAATATTTAACTAAAATATTTCAGAAATATTTCAAAAACGTGTGCTCGAAATGTTATGTTTGAAACGTTTGAAATATATCTGAAACATTTCTGAAATATTGTGTGCTGTATGGGAAGCAGCAAATACTGCCGTGTTAAAAGTGCTGTCGTCGCTCGCACTGTCCCAAATGTTTTTCATATAATTACATATGTTCATCAGACGTGAAGAAACCGTTTTTGGTTGCCTTCGCTGTCGCTTTTACGCCTGTCGCTTTACTCGGTCTCGCGTTCCCAAATGGCACCTTTAGATTCCTACCTTTTTTCTAGTACGTATATATTTTATTCATGATTACTTTCTAACCTTCCAAATATTACTCGATGCATTTACATTGACCCTATTGACAGGCTTATGGCAAAAAAATGATGTTTGTATTATGAAAAGATTACGAAAGAATAAGGACAGGGTGAGTATCTAAAGTAGTGAGAAGCCAGTGAACTGCTTGGTCGCTTGGCACTAAATGTAATACTGCGACTTTTTTTTAGATAAAGCGGATTCTACCGGAGGAACGCTTATTAATGTTTGGTGAATCATTCTGCTAGGAGTCTATATGTATAACGATATCCCATTTTCCTCAGTACATCATTGGAAAACCTATGTATCAGAAATGTGGCTTAGCTGTTTTTCTACGAACTCTCTGTCCTATTTGCTTTGCTCAAAAAAAAACATAGTAATGAAAAATAAGAATTCGTACATATTATTGTTTTCTTGTGATTAAGTCTACATCTCTATTATGTACCTATGTTTTTACTTTCCTGTATTTAGTAAGGAGGGTATTTTATGGGGGGGGGGGGTATTTTCTGGATGGGTGGTTTTTCTATTTTAATGTATATTTCTGTTATTTATTTAATTATTAAAATTTGAATTTTTTAAGTATTTTCGTTGCAAATGAAGATATTAAAAGATGTAAATACTTTTTATCTTAAATTCATTATAAAGATTTTTTTTGATTAGATGGGTCTTATTCAATATAATTGATAACTATACAGGAAAGTCATGTGAATTTTTCTATGTGTTAGACAAAATATATTTTTTAAATAACGCAACTTTAAAAAAATTAATTTTATTGACTAGACTATTATAAATCACACAATCTTTTGTTGCAGAAAAATGACAGGAAATTGACCGCTCCCAATACGTAACTTTTTCTTGCAATAACGATGCATGCTGATATATACAATTTTGCATCACCCTACATATTATTTTTAAG
Organism: Psylliodes chrysocephalus; assembly: GCA_927349885.1. Taxonomy (NCBI): domain Eukaryota; kingdom Metazoa; phylum Arthropoda; class Insecta; order Coleoptera; family Chrysomelidae; genus Psylliodes; species Psylliodes chrysocephalus. The sequence goes on along the minus strand of OV651826.1, from coordinate 21,053,194 downwards.
ATATGTTCTTTTTTATTATATTTTAATATAGGTACCTACAATGAAAATATAAAAGCAAGTGGACAAAATGTTTAATGTTCAATGTCAATAATCGTTCTCGATTCTCGATAAAAATAATTACGGAAATCGAATAAAAAATTACGAGCACCAAAAAAATCGATTTTATTTATTAGTTCAAATCGAATACCATTTTTTTTAATACGCTCTTCATTTTTCTTTTTTTATCCACATATATCTGAAGGTAAAGTGATATTTAAACAGAAACACAGACTATAATTATTATGTGATAAAAAAAAAGAGTTTCTACTAGTTTACTCAATTGGATTTTCGATTAATTAAATCGATAATGTGAGTATATAACATCGAATATTCTTAGTTCTCCTGTTCGCCATCACTGTTGTGGTCGTAGCTTGATGTCTATCGGTCGGTGCGCCTTGGAATAAGTTTGATATTGCTATAAAAATAATAAAACACAAATGTTGAAAACAATCTACTGATAATTAATACAATTGAGGCACTTAGAAATTATTGATGACTGTCATACATCGGAACAAATTATGATGGATAAAGTTGTGTTTACTTCAAAATGGTGGGTGTTTGTTTTTGGGTTAACATAATACTCTTAATAAATATATGCCTGGCCAAACCGAAAGACTGTCTCATTGAATGTTCATGTTTGGGAACTTATGTCGATTGTGGTTCAAAGAAGTTTGAGACAATTCCACCTAACATTCCAAAGTGGGCAACATACTTGTAAGTTATATCTTTTTTAGTAACAAAGCCTTATTTATAATAATGTATGATTTCAGGGATTTGCAAAACAACAATATAAAGAATTTTTCTGACGTCAACTGGAAACACCTATCTAGTTTAAAAGGTCTCATTTTAAATAAAAATAATATTGCTTATATTCCAAAAGATGTGCTCCATAATCAGTCCCAGCTGAGAATATTGTAAGTCATATTTTTGTTTTTAAGTGACTAGCTAAAGGTGTGTCAGTGATTTTATAAACTGTTGATTGATAAAAAATCTGTTTGTGCCATAAAGAATGTGTGTAGATTATCATCAAAGTAGTGTTAATAAATAATAATATATCTATCCTTTCAGGGAGTTAAATCGTAACAAAATTAAAGTAATAGAAGCTCTCAATTTTAAATCATTGGAAAATTTAAGTACCTTAAAACTTAAAAGAAACCACATAACAGAGTTAAAGGATGGAGCATTTTATGGACTCAAGAAAATTGATAAACTGTGAGTATTTTTATATGTTATAATAAACCAGGTACTTTAGATAAGATATTCTTGTGAATTCTATGTTTATTTTGATTGTTTTCTTTCAGATTATTGGATTACAATTTTTTGAAGGTTGTTTCTAAAAGTTGGCAGTATGGCTTAGAAACTCTAAAAGAACTTTCAATCAGTCACAATTACATTGAAAAAATTGATGAAGATTCATGGGAATTCTGTAGGACACTATTTTTGCTGTGAGTAAAATATTTCAAATTTTTTACACTTTTTATTATATTATATTTTTTTAGTGATCTTTCGTTCAATGCCTTACAATCTATAGAATCAGATACATTTAAAAATCTTGAACATCTACAAAAGCTTTCTCTTAATAATAATAACATATCCTTTATCAAGGAAAATGCATTTGTTCATTTACCCAAGCTAAGATTTCTGTAAGTATCTTTTTTATATTAAACATGTTTAACAAACTTAATTTTATGATATTGAAATAATTATTTTGTATATGTATCATATCATCGCTGTCACAAATTGAGATATTACTGTATATGGCATATATTGACTCTGTTAAACCTTCCTATAATATAATTATGCATTACATAGTATTTTAGATTATAAAATCAGTTATGTGAGGAGATATTGGTCCCATTGTTAAGTTTTTTCAGCCTCCTGTAATTTAATTACATAAATTAAGGTAGATTAAGTCAAAAATACAAGGGGGATTTGGGGGGAATGGAGTCATGAAATTTTGTAATTCATGAAAAATAGTAATGCAATGAAGATTACTAAAAATGTAATTTTGAAGCCTGTAATGTACAAAAAATTACTTTCTCCCTAAATAAGTCAAATCCACCAGTACAAAAGTATATTTTTCCATTAAAGCTGCTTGATCTTATTAGGCTTTCCAATGACCTGTCAAACAACAGCTGACGGTGGGAAGGGCTTGTATATCTAAGGGGCTGACATATCCTTCCATGTTGAACGCTATTTTTATTTGAAATAGTAGTCGCCAATCCTACCAATTTATGAAAAATGTATAACGATTTTTTTAAATAAAATTTTCAGTTTGCTCGACATAAACTATTTAAATTTAATCCATTATTCATGATTTCAAGTATTGTAGATACAATACATCATATATCACATCCCTTAGATGTACCAACCCTTCCCACTGACAATTGTTTTGTTTAGAATACCTAATTGGAAAGATGACATAGATGTACCTAGGGATCAATCTTTATACAGTGGGTCTACTTAAGTTGGTGTCATTTGGAAAATTTTGTTATTAGTTTTATGAAAAAAAAGTTACTCTTTATAAAAAGTTCTGAGTAATTTAAAGCCCTCAATAAAATCATGAGATATCAACATTTAACAGTTATGTACGGGGTATGTCTCAAAATATAAATTTAGTACAAAAACAAACTAGGTACCTTTATTTTTAACAAAATCGAAAAATGTTATGTTGTAAATATGCTGCCATCTATCTTAAAAAAGGTATATTTTGTGTCGTTTCCAAGAAAGTTCAGTAAGCTGTTGAATATTTGTTGAACAGAAAATTTATGTCTGCACATTGATACTAGAACACTATCTCATGTAGGTAATGTAAATTTGGCACATTATTTTATTTTAGTTATGTCTTTAGATAGTTTCATGAAGTTATACTTGGAAAATCACAAAATATTTAAATATTTTATTTCCATACAGCTTTTCTTATTAAATTATTAAATATTGTCAAAAATAAAGGTTCTTGCATCAAATTATATTTTGGGCCAGAGTAACTTTTTTTCATAAAACAGTAATAAAAATGTTTTGCATATGGTGCCAACTTAAAATAGACACAGTTTGTGTAGTAAAGTTAAGAGATCTAAAAATCATATTTTGTTTTCAAGAAATTTAAGTAACAACAAGATTTGGTGGACAATAGAAGATGCTAGTGGCATATTTCATGGTCTTAATTCTTTAATGAAATTTCATTTGGCTGGTAACCGTATCAAATCAATTAATGAGGGTGCCTTTCTGGGTTTACATAATGTTACTTATCTCAACTTAAGTAATAATAATATTACTTCAATCCAAAACAATGCATTTGAGGAAATGCCAGTATTAAAGGTAATAACATTAGAAAAAATTAATAAGTAATAAAAACCATGAGTATTTTTTAATTGTAGGATTTAGTGATAAATACAACAAGTTTATTATGTTACTGCAACTTAAAATGGTTTCTGGATTGGCTTAATTTAAAAAAAATTAAAGTCCAAGCCATCGTTTGCTTTCATCCTGAATGGTTACGGGGCCAGTCACTACTTGAAGTATCAAGCAATTTAACATGTGGTGAGTTACAATTTTTAAAAGTTTTTAGTTTTACAGGCAAATAATTTAGAAATTTTATCACAAAACATTACTTTGCAGATGAATTACCCAAGCCTCGTTTGATTGAAGAACCAGATGAAGCAATAATGGCTTTAAAAGGCGAAAATATTACTTTAAATTGTAAAGCAATGTCAAGTGATGATCCAAGTACAGTGACCTTTATATGGCGAAAAGACAATGCTGAACTTTCTAGTCCCAATATAGAAGTTAAATTTAGATTATTTGGAGATGGAAAGTCTACAGAGATAATTTCACTACTTCATTTAACTGATATAGAAAATAAACATGCAGGAAAATATCAGTGTGTTGTGTCAAATAGTTATGGTACTACTTACTCACAGAAAACTACAATATCAGTCCTTGTTTACCCCACTTTTACCAAAGTACCTAAGAATGTAACAGTAAGGGCTGGAGAAACTGTAAAATGGGAATGTGCAGCAAATGGAGAACCCCCACCTGAAATAGCTTGGCATAAAGATGGTGGAAATGATTTTCCAGCTGCTCGAGAAAGAAGGTATATAACAAATTTTATATTTTCTGAATTCAACTGTAAATTAAATATTACTGGTTATTTTTCTTTGATTTGTCTTTTTATTCCAATCTTAAATGATCATTCTTTATGTTAAGATGATCAATTTTTATTTATTTTTATATAGGATGCAAGTAATGCCATTGGATGATGTATTTTTCATAATAAATGCCAAACCAATAGACATGGGCATGTACAGTTGTACTGCTCATAATCAAGCTGGTTTAATATTTGCCAATGCTTCATTAATAGTTGAAGAAAGACCATCTTTAGAAAAGAGAATGGTGGACAAAGAAGTATCAGCCGGGGAGCATATTGTATTGCAATGTAAAGCCAAAGGTATACCAAAACCAACTATCACTTGGTTAAAAGATGGAGAACTTATTATTCCAACAGAGAGACATTTTTTTATACATGAAAATCAGATGGTTATTATTGTTGACTCAGTTCAATCTGATTCAGGAAACTATGAATGCTACTTAAATAATTCAATTGGGGATGAAATCGGAAGGAGCAGAATTGTTGTTAAACCACGTATGTATTTTTATTTTTACTATTAATGTAATATTTACCTAATCAATCCAAAAATAAGTAATTATGAGGGAAATTAATTTTTTCAGATACTTATGATACCAGTAACATGATGGGAATCATCATAATTTCTGTAGTGTGTTGTGCTGTATTAACATCGATTATATGGGTGGTAATTATTTACCAAACTCGTCGTAAAATAGCAACTCAAGTAATCCAAACAGAAATGCAAGAGATTCCTGATTCTGGTGACAGATCTCGTACGCTTCAACTCCAACACCATCTCTATCCAGATAACGTTTCTGATCAGTCTTCCTGCAAAGACAGTGGTACAGGGGATTCTGCAAAACGTAGCAGTGATAATTTGGCTCCTGAAGAATTCACTATGGTAGTTAGTGATTCTGATACAGAACCTAATAATTCACAAATTCCCTTGTTGCCCTATCCAACAAATCATGATAGGATTGTTCCTACCACTTCCACTGCTTCGGTTGTGTCTGTGAGAATTGAAAGTGTAAATGATAAATTGAAGTAGCAGGAATAAATTGAACATTTTTTTGGTTTGTGAGCTACCTCTGTTCAAGAAGTTCGGAAAACCTTGCCTTTTAAGTACTGAAGTGTTTGATGAACAATAATAGAAAACAAATGTTTTATTGTATTAATAATTGACGGCAAATTTATATTTATATAGATCATCGAATACTGTTTACATTTTAAAATAACCTATTTAACAGTATTTTTGACAAACTGAAACCTTGGAACAACAAAAAAATTCCTCCAACATGTCTTCCAAAATAGAAGTAGATATGTCTAGTAACATACTAAAAAGGCAAGGTTTTGTCACTTATTAAAAAAAAATTCTAGGGCAATTGTTTATACTGTTTTATAACAGGATTTACACTTTCTGAGATATATTTCTGATATTTGATTGATTTTAAACAATGTTGTTTATTTATTGTTTAAGTCGGCATCACATTTTATTCTTTATGACTGTATTATATTTTATATCAGCTTTAATTATCGTATTTTGTTATTGTACATTTCGTATTTATTTAATATTTAGATTGTCGTACAAAAAAAGGTATTACAAGCCCACGGTCAACAAGAAAGGTATTGCTAAAGTATGTCAATAAAAAGGGAGACAAACAACTAAGAAATAGTTACAGAAATCTTTTTTAAACTCGTTAATCTTGTACAGAGAAAAATAGTAAAGACAGGCTATTATGTAATCATGATAATGTCATAAGTTTGAAAGTATTTATTGTTAAAATAAACCAAGAAAATTATAGCTAATTAATTCTCAAATTTTGAAAAAAATTACTGCATAATCAGTATTCTAAACTTGTCACTTAAAACATTTAAATTATTAAAATGTGCCTTAAAAATGTCTTTGTATTTCTACAAAATTAAATTAATATATGATAATATGCAAAAGTTAAATTTATATAAAAATATTTTGATATTAACAGTGTAATTTAAGTTCCCTACAAGTTTTATTGTTTATAGGTGGTCCAATTCCACATCTAGTTGTTATGAAAAAAAAAAGCGAAGCTTAAATAATATTTTTCCTAATAAAAATGTAATTTTAAACTTGGCTTATTTCTTAACAGCTAGTGGTGCAAATAGTGAATAATATTACAATTAACAGATTGGCTGTGAAAACCGTGTTCAGAAAGACAAATCGTCACTATAATGTAAAATAACTTGCAATCCCAATTATGTATTTAAGAAAAATTTTGTTCTATCCCTGATATTCCCAGATTTTATGTGACTACTAAGCTGTTGAAATAAAAAACAAATAGGCAATTTAAAATGGTTGCCAATGAGCACGTAAAATCTGGGATTAATACTTAAGCAATACTTTTCTTCAACCTAGTAAGCTTTCGTGGTCATTGATCATAACACAATTGCCTACTTGCTTGTTACATAGTCTGATTTTTAATATGTTATACTTTATTTCCTAAGGTGAAGTACTTAGTACATCAAGAAGTACACGTGGATGTTAACTCAGAATGTTTCATTTCAGAAACAATATTTATACAAATATAATCGTTTCCTAAAATAGTTTTGATAGTACAAAGGGCTTAACTTTATTTTAAATGTAAATGTTTTTTATTTTAGACAATTAAGACAATCTTAGATACTCTGTGTTTGAAACATTCTGCGACATCCTGTGTATTTCTGCCTATTTACTATATATAAAAGACTAAAGTAGAATATCTACAAGCACATACATAGTTGAGTAAAATACGCTCTAGTTTGTAAACAAATTTTTGTTCAAAATATTTCATAATTTATAAGACGATTGAACTTATTTTATTGAGAAAATAGTATTTGAAATAAGTGCGCACAATTATGAGAATTGTAAATAAACATCAAAAAAGGTATTTATGTTTTTACTGGTAAAAGCATCAATACAGGTAAATTGAGCTCGCAATAACAATAATTTCTTACATAATTGACTTAAGGTGTTAATTATTTGCATTTCAAATTATATTTTTTATGTTAACTTTTATAGACAAAATTTTGCTTTCTACCCTCACATTTGTTCATAAATGAATGTGCCATTTTAAGACAATAAATGTATCTTTATAAAATAAATCGTTCAGTTGTTAAGTGACAAATTAATTGCATCTAAATGGAAATTAATTAATAAGGGAAATAATTTTATTTGATATTTAATTTGATATTATTCTCTCATAACAAATATATACTCGATTAAAAAAAAAAAACTTAAAAAGGCAGCTGTTAGTCTTCCGTCCAAATTAGAGCCTTGCTTGTTTGTATGTGTCAAATAAAATTTTAAAATGTATTTTGATAATATTTAATAACTATTTCATAATATTAACAAAACAAATACCAGTGAACTTCATCTCGTACAGCCTGTTAATCAATGGGCTACTGTGAGACAATAAATAAGCCTTTTACAAAAAAAAACAATATAAAATGGGACCACAGAATTGTACTAAAAAAAATGAAATTCGACTATTGGTTTAGTCGAAGTTTAGGTCAAATTATATTTCACATTTTTATTAGATAAAATAAATTAGTCAAAATTATGACGGGACTGAAATGGGCGTTTGAAGTACCCAAACTGAAAACCAATAAAGTTGATTAACTGGCTTCACGAAATAATTTGTGTTGAAACAAATTTGAATGTACATTTGGAATAAATAGAAATATTTGGATCAAAGATTCTTGTTAATTTCGTATCAAGTATATTTTATTTCTAATTATTCCAAATATATCTACAGGTAACCTCTGAATACCCAGTAGTAACGTTCATATAAAATGCCTTATTATACTTATATATTAATATAGATTATTATGATTACTATTTTGTAACTGCAGTTGTTATCTGGTAACTTTTTAACAACTTTGACAACAGTGGCTATTCTGGTATTCACGGTTGTTTTAAAAATAATACAATTGCTGTAAATTAAGCTTTTAACAACTTAAGATTCGGCTCGGGAGGATTGGGACGTGAAGTGAACTGTCATTTATTATTTTGGAATTTTAACAGTTTGATGGTGGATTGGTTTCAAATTTAAAAAAAATTAGCTCTAAAGTTTTAACGATCTAATACACTTGTCGGCGATTTTGTGAACCAGCAGGCTTTTTTTATGAGACGAGCTAAGAGGCATCTCCTATAAGCCTCCATATTGAGATCTAAACGATGTGTGGCAACCCACCCTCCTCACGTAACAGATACAGGTCGCAAAAAAAACAGTCTTGAAGTTTTACTTCGTTCCTAAAACAAACCATTAGAAAAAATAATTTACTTCTAATAAGTTCCTATTGTCAATACACATACTATGGTGTCCATAGTAGTCTCGGTAACCACCATAAACCATGTTTGGTTGCTTCCAAATCACTGCGAATCCATTTTAACTACTAGTTGTTACATATTTTACTTAGACAAGTTTGATTGTCTCAAAGTGGAAATATAACAACTGACCATGGTCTAATTGTTGGATAGCAACTGTAGGATACAACATATATCTAATGTTTACATCTATTACAAGAGAGTTTCATCTTTACCACATTTAATGAGGCTTTTTTTTGGCTAAAAATATATTCTACAGCATTTGATTGTTCTAATTTTTATGACACTTATATTCGTCCCTGAGAGATGTACATTTCTTTGGGAAAATAGTATAGTACCTACTTTTGTTTCTCTAATAATTATTGTCCAAATTATTTATACAAGTGTTATCTGTTTTTACCAAATAAGGTCACTCATTTGCTCAGTATATCAACATCATTTGCTTATGCATGATGGGCTTTTCCAGTAAAGCATTTTTGTTGGACATGATTGACGAATGAGTGATAACTTATTATTAGGGCCGTTTTGTAAAGGTACACTTGTTTTAGTTCCTATTTCACATGATCGTTTTCTGAAATTATTTTTTTAAATGTATTTTCGCCCTTTTGTGATATATTTTAGCATGTAGATGTATCAAGCCTTAAAATGTATTTTCAGAATTCATATGTTTTTAATATTTCTATACTTATAGGGAAAAACGTTATACAATTCTGATGGATACATTGAAAAATTCGTAAGTAAACTGTATATGCAGGGTAAAAAGTCTCGCAATAAGGTACTTTTTTTAAAATTTATTTCAGAAACAACCTAAGTCACATTTTGTCCATATTGGGTTTATCACATTAAAATTGCAGTTTCAGAGTAACACACATTTAATGCAGAAAAAACATATCTTCTGTTTACATCAATAATAAAGTTTTCGTTTATTTATGAAACAACTTTAGTCCGGGTCCTAGTTCAAAACGTTTTTTTCATACCGCCGCAATCTTTAATTTTTTTAAATAGGTCGAGTGATATCTCAAAGAGAAAGTTACTTCCTCTTAATTTTGAAAAGACCAAAATTTGATGTATCCTCTTAAAAAATTCAGATCTCATTTACAATTACACGATTCATTTGTTTAAAAAAAACCTTGTTACTAGTTTTTAATTACCCTGTATACATTTAAATAACTATAATTACTTTAATCGTACTATTGCCACTTCTTATAACCTAAATTATTTTAGTATCTTTCAGTTGCCTTACAAAAACGTAGAAAAGTGCCTTTAATTATCCATAATATAAATCGAATATTCTAAATAAGTCTCACAATTATTTTCTAGGATTTTTAAACACTCAGGAAATTCAGTAATAAAAAAATTCGCTTATTTCTTAAAAGTATTATAAATATTTTTTAATTGTTTTATTTTTAACGTTTTGTAATGGTGCATCGGATATTATTGAGAATGCCAGTTATTTTTTTTTATCGAACTTAAATATATATTTACTAAATTTTGTTAATCGTTGTATGTTGATACAGTATTGCCATAACTTTTATCTCGTAAGTATTTTTTACATGTTTTTGTGATACAATATAGTATAGTATACATAATTTTTTTACAGCATATTATAATTGTTTTTAGTTAGAGTACGTATATGCGGTGATTACTGCTTTGCTTTTATGCCCAGAAATATCTATTAGTTTAATGCATAGGTATAGTGGTTAATAGTGCCTTCACAGATAATGCCATATTTTTAAACCACTTAGAAGAGGAAAGCAGTAATATATTTTTTAGTTTTTTTTATTGAACCACTGTTTTATATTAACAGACTCTTTTTAGGCATCTTTAAATGTTTCCCATTTACTTTGGAATATTTTCATAAATTTATAGTGCGAATTTTAACTTGGATTGTTTTTAGAAAAAAAAAATGTATTTTCTATCAATAATATTGTGGATAACACAGCACTAATATTGAAATTCTTCTAAAAATGTTACATATAGTGGTTTAAACAAAAAATATTAAGTTGTAAATATATTTTTAACATTTTAGGCCCACATGATATTAAGCCAAAGTGATTGTACAGCCAGTGACTTTTATTAAAACTTTTCCAGATTCTACACTAAAATTCCAGTTCAACCATTTTAAGCTCAAATTTGAAATATGTCATTTTGTATATTTTTCGAAAATAAATACGTTAAAGCTGTTACTATGCAAGTTGTGTCAAATAAAAACAAAATTTTGTATATTTTAAAAATAACTTTACTGCAAGTACAGACAATTTCATATATATTGTGAATAATTGCCACAATTTGCATGATACATGACGGTTTTGACCAAGTATAGAATCTAAGAATACCTTTTCCTAAATGAAAAAAAGCCAATTTTTCCTCTAGATAGGTGATTTGGTGACTCTAGTGTATATACGTTTAGCACACTAATAATTTAGATTTCAATGTAATCATAAATATATGCTTGAGCTATACACTAAGTTATATGTACCTGTGTATTTGTAATTTATTAATTACATAATTTCGTAATATGTAAATGTAGTTATTTATTTAGCAAATAGGATAAAAGTACTAAGTTTAAATTATATTTTCATTATAGTATTACTAAGTATACCTCAATACTAAATTTTTCTTGTTCAAAATACAATTTTTATAATTAAGGGTTATTTATTTTTAGCTTTGTTGTCCTATTTCTGTTTTTCCATCTATAATCTATCCTCTCTAAGGTTTGTCGGAAGTAATTGACTTTCCATCCACGATAATCCTATTTTTACCTTCCTTACAAGTGTATTGTATAATTTTACGACGCAGAAGATCCTCTGGACGTACCCCTACCAATTTAAATATTTTTGTTCTATATAACCTATTTACCACTATTAAAATTCCAATTTTATAGATTTACTAATACGTCTATTATTGAAATTGGGGGAGAAATATTGAGAGAAAATTTTCTCTTTCTAACTTCTTATGGTTGTATTTTTGAAATCAAATTCGCCAAAATTGATTGAGAATTTTCTCACAAAACTTTCTCCTACTTTTAGGTAGGGAAAATGGAAATGACAAGATAATTCAATTCATAAGCATGCGCAGTGCGTGTCAGAATTTTAATAAAATCAAAATATAACCACAGACTCGTTTGTGTTAGTGGTTTTCTCGCGGTATCTTTAGCTCCCTGGCAACTCTGCAGTTTCTTGTTTCATCCCATCTTTCCTTGAATTTCACAAGGGAATGTTCTTTGATTAGGTCTGTCACTACCGATTTTGTCAAGCCAATAGAAGGGCCAGGTCCAAAATGTATTTGGTTGGCTAGTGAATCAGCAAGACAATTACCTTTCGATGTGGCGTGACCTTTGATCCATCTTAAAGTGACCACATTGTTGATGGATACTTCGGCCAAAGCTTCGTGACATTCTAGTACTAACCCTGAATAAATTCGTGGCCTGTTCAGGGTGAGTAGTGCTTGTCTGCTATCTGTATAAATGAGCATGTTCCTTCCAGTGATATTGTTTCTGGTTATTTCTTTTGCTGCTGAGAATCCCTGTTAGCTCTGTTTGAACTATGCTGGTACTATTGCTCGCAGCCCATTTTATGTTTAGGTTTAAGAATCTGGAGTATATTCCACATCCTGAGCCTTATTTTGTTTTAGAACCGTCGGTGTAGATATGAATCGTACCTGCCACTTCCGGCTCTTCTATTTGTTCTATTATAACTTTATATGGCTTATGAAAAATATATTTCGGTGAGATGGAGTCCATGTTCGCTTGAAGCAGAGGGAGCGCCTCCTGCCAAAAGTGACGTCTCGCTTCACCAGATCCTACATCAGGTTCTATTCCGACCGTGCGGAGGCGTGTCATTGTCGTCAGAACAACATCCTTGATGTAAATATCAAGAGGAGTGAGACTAAAAATGACTTCCATGGCTCTGGTCGGTGTTGTTTTCATGGCTCCTGTTATGTTGAGACATGCTGTTCTTTGAATTTGTTCTAGTTTACGGATAGCTGTTAATTTTTGGGTTTTCGGTACCCAGACAACTGCACCGTATGTTAGCATAGTTCTTATGATAGCCGTGTAAGTCCATGCGACGACTCTGGGGGAGAAACCCCAGGTGCGCCCCACTGTTCGGCGGCTTTGTTTATAAGCAATGTATGCTCTTTTAACTCTAGTTTTCTAAATGCGAGTTCCATGTTAACTTGCTGTCAAAGGTGAGACCTAGGTTTTGTTTTGTGTTTAGGAGTTCTGGAGGTTTTAATTCCATTTTCAACCTTTTCCTTGTGAAAAAGACCATTTCTGTCTTCTTAGGATTGATAGACAGTAAATGGTCCTTGCACCACTGTTCTATAATTTTTAGAGCTACTTGCATTCTTTCGCAAAGTATGTTCTCAAAATTCCCTGTTTGCAGAATGACCAGGTCATCTGCATATGCTATTGTGTAGTGACTGTCATTATTGAGGCGGCTGATGAGGGTGTCGAGGACCATATTCCACAGTAGAGGTGATAGCACCCCTCCCTGTGGATATCCCCTCGCCTCAGAGCCTCTTATATTCACATCTTCTACACTTATGTTTACTGCTCGCTTTGAGAGCATGTTATGTATCCACCCACTTACCATTTGTGGAACATTCCTGTTGGTTGGTGAGTGTATTACCTTTGGGAAGGTGGTTTTATCAAAACATTCAAAACGGACTCCTTATTGTCCAGAGATCTTTCTATCCGGCCAGCAACTAGATGAAGGGCTGAATCAGAGTAGATCTGCCTGGGGTATATGTATCTTGGTTTTGGTGTAGTGGTGTTGTAATCACCGCATCCCTTATGTACCTTTCGTATTGCCTTTCCAATGTCTTCATGGAAAACGATGTCAGACTAATTGGTCGGTATGTTTTTGGGACAGTGTAATCCATCCTTCCAGGTTTGGGTATGAATACCACTTTTACCTCTCCATTTTTGGAGGATATACCTCAGAGCCAACGAGGATCTGAATATACCCACCAGGTGCGGTGTGAATTCCTCCAGACCCCACTGAAGTAGGGCTGGATAGATACCGTCAGGTCCTGGCGATTTAAATGGAGAGAAGCTGGATATTGTCCATCTAATTTTTTCATCGTCTACAATGTGTTTGGCAGTTTACCAATCATAGACAGATGGATTTTGTATTCTTCCTTCCAGTCCGCCACGTCTGTGATGACCGAGTCACGGAAGTGTGTTAACAGCAGAAGTTTGATGCTATCTTCGAAGTTGGCAGTTTTTGTACCATCCTCTTTGATTAGCGCACCAATGCTTGGGTGTGGATCTTTTGAGAGAGCTTTTTGAAGCCTCTCTGCCTGCGGGAAATCTTCGATTTCTTCGCAGTAGGATCTCCATGCATCTCTCTGTTTTTGTCTGACGATTTTTTTGTATTCTCTCAGGTGAGATTTGTAAGTATCCCAGTCCTCTTTGAGTTTTGTGGTTCTTGCCGTATTAAAAGATTTCCTAGCCATCTTCCTGAGGTGATCCAACTCGTGACACCACCATGCGGTAGTCGTCTGATCGTGTTGGACCAGCCTCAGAGGACAGGATTTCTTATAGGCATTGTTTATTGTGCTTTGGATAGTGTTCGTGTACTTTTCCAAAGCAGTATTATTATTTGGTGTTTCGGTCTCCATCCACCTTGTTTGGACTCATGTTTTTAAAATGATTAATTCGGAAGGTGAGTAGAGTTTTAAGCCCTTTTAGAAGCGTTTTCAAACTTGAATTGCTAAGAATTTTTAGTTTGATAATTATTATAAAAAAATACAAAATTTAAATCAAGTGAATATATTCCCCGTGAGTTTCAGTTCTCTCATTTTCAAGCATACGCACTTTGATGTATATTTCTTGTCCTTTATTTGCTGAACATTTTAAAAAAATTCTTATTTGGGCTCACTGCGGTTCTGTCTGAAAATATTCAGAATGTCAACTGTCGATGTAAGACGCTGTGCGACCTCTATTAGAGAATAGCAAAACTAATTCAGTCTAGCCAATTTTAAAATGGCCTATCCTGGTGACATGATTAATTGTGATGAACATTCTAATGGTGCCCTACATCTGTGGTCATGACGTTTGGGTGATCAAATTCCAAAAGACCAATAATTGAAATAATGAACTCTGAACTGATAGTTCGGAGCAGTATTTATCACAGAACGTATTTATTTTTTGTGCGGTTGTTTGTCAACATTATTATTTGTCCACTTATTTTTTTAGTAGTTAATTCCGTTTAGAATTTCGTTTAAAAATGATACGTACAGTTAACAGCTGTTTAAAAAAATCAAATACTGTACAGGCGATATTTTTCACACGGTAATAATGAAGAAAATATTATGGTTTGGTATTTAGGTTATATTTGTCTATTTCTAGATGTGTGGCTACCTCAAGTGTAAATCATAAGACTGTTCAAAATGCGGAAAAAAACGTTTCAGGAAGTCCTGAAAATTTTTCGTTTGTTATGAATATATTTAGAGGGCAAGTGGAGCCTCGTCAAATATTTCCATACCCTAATGTTTTAAATGATGAACAAAAAGAACTTCTGCAAATGTTAATTGATCCCACAACTAAATTTTTTGAGGTATGTATACTTTAGGTTACTTTATTACAATTTTTTGACCAATTCAATTTCAAGTAATTTAATTGGTTTAATTAATTGCTTATGTTAGCTATGATAATAGCCCATCGAGAATTTTCAAGGGGTCATTTGACCTATCATGAATTACAATTACATACCATAAGATTCGGATCCTTACATAGTTAACTTTTTTAGCAACACCTTACGTATTTGCTGATACAGGGGTTAGAAATGCAGGGCGCAACTCTCTATTTTAGCCCCCACTGTATCAAGTCATTGACAAATAACGGCATCAATTCCACCCGATTATTTAAGTTTAAAAATAATTTTTATCAACTATGACATCTGATAACTATGGTTAGTGCAAAAGTTTATAAACAATTACCTGTATTTTGAAATTTAATTGAATTTTTTTTAATAAGATCATTAATTTCTCTACTACAACCACTTTTTTGATAAAATATAACTAACAACTATCATACCTAATCATAGTTGGTTATAATTAATGGTACTAATTAAAAAATGCATTAAATCTTTAAAATTTGCAATATTTTCAAAATACCCTGTGATATATTAGCTTTGTCCCAACATCTCACAAAACCGTAATATTACGGTCATCGTCATGCGCAGTAAATAAAAACCGTTCGACTTTGGGCTTTATTGATAGGTTTTTATTTACTGCGCATGACGATGACCGTAATATTACGGTTTTGTGAGATGTTGGGACAAAGCTATTATTAATGTTATATTTCAAATATTATGGCTGTTATTTATTATTCATAACTCATAACTAGAATAATAAAGCAAAATCAATGCTGTACATTTTTAACTAATGGATTTTACATAACTGATATTTTTCATTATATTTTTACTACATTTTAAGGTCATTAATAACTATAGGGCATTCACAAATTTTTATCAGAAATATAACATAAACAGTGAAAATCGTTGGAAATAGGGATGTAGGTATAAAACATGTCAATATTTTATTTAAAATACAGGGTGTTTCAGACTTGGTGAATCAAACTTAGGGCTGGATAGAACTTTAAAAATTATTTTAAAAACTTCACAATAGAGGTCGAAAAATGCTCTGTTTCGAATATACAGGGTGTTAAAGTTGAAACGTTGAAGAGGGCTTTCCCTTATTAATTTCGAAACGTCAAGTGATAAGATAGTAACATTTTGTGGAGTTTGTAAGTTTTTTATGCTCAATGTAATAAACATTTTTAAAGTTTTTAATTTGATTCAGAAGCGCAACAATTAGGGGTAGGCAAAGGAAAATATCGCCCCAACTTTTGCGTACGCCACTGGTATATATGTCTTGTTTTTGAATTATGAATATAACTGGTATCTTTAAATTATGTATTAATTTAAGAACAAAACCTATTTTCTATTGGAACAAATATTTCTCTAAAACTACATACCATTTTTTGTTATGTAGGTATATTAAAAATGATAGTGACATTGCCACTGTAGTTGAAAATTATAGTCAGTTTCAAAACTTTGCGAACTTCGACAATAAAGAAATCCAATTATAACAATCCAAAATACTGTTTATTGGAACATAGGGATCAATTTAAAACACTTAATTATGCTCATATTCGTGAAAAACATGATTATTTACGAGAACAAACATACATACATACATACAAAAAATGAAACTGACCAAATTTAATGGTCATTATTCATGACAATAATGATTCATTTGATAAATGTTAATTATACTGTAGGGCTATTTCACTTTTTATTTTATTTAAAATGTATATTCATGAGTGGATATAAAGTATTTTAATAATATATTTTATTGTCCAATAAATGCATAAAATCTAAATCAAAATTAATTATTTATAAAGTGATTTGGATCATATTTGAAACATACCTAGTAAACATAATTTCGAATTGAAGCTTACATTTAATCAAATTGGCTTTCTGTGATATTGAAAATGCCATTAACTTTGATTTTTTAAATTTATCATCTTTTAAATTTTTTGGAATCTACTGTTCAAATTACATATGACGTGTTAATTTTCATTGTACATTTTTTATTTATGAAGTACTAAATTGAGTACAGTTTGGCATTCAACGGATGCCTCACTACTTGTCCTTTTTTGAGACGGCGAGGCATTAAAATAATGCCACAGTCAGAAAATTAGCAAGGAGGACGTGGTTTCATAGTACGCCTCGCTATTTTGCTACAAACATAGGAATTTGCTCTTAGCAGTTAAGCCACAAAAAATGAAATAATTGACAAAAAAAATTTAGTTGAAATATAAAATATATAAATGAGGCTTTATCCAAGTAATATGAGTGTCAAAAAATTTCCTGTCTTCTGACTTTACTTTTTTTCTTCACTCCTGTATTCAACGTGTTAAAAGGTTATGAACTAGAAAATAATGTTCTAATTGGTGGATGGTGCATATTGTCAGATTGGTAATAAAATTCATAATGTAATGACAAAATGGCCTTCAATAGGTACCATTTAAAAAAGTGAAATTTTGGTAAAAAAGGGAAATATTTATTTTTTATGTGAAGGATTTATTTTTAACTCGACTGGTAAAATAGCTTCTGTTTTCAGTTAGTCGAGGCTGTTAGAACATTATTTTCAAATTCATGACCTTAGGAAAAAATAAAAATTTTATTAACACTGTCATATGTAATTTGAACCACATATTACAAAAAACATAAAATATATAGTGTGATCTATGTAAAAAATCAAATCAAACTTAATGGCATTTCTTATATTACAAAAAATATAAAATATATAGTGTGATCTATGTAAAAAATCAAATCAAACTTAATGGCATTTCTGGTAATAGGTATTGGACGTCAGCAAATTTCTTTAAAATAATGTCTAGTAGGTTTTCCCAATTTTGATATAAATTGCATCATAAATAAAAGAGATATTAATGTGACCCTGATCTCATTGTCACTCGGTATATGGAAAAGTGGAAACGAGTTTTGACCGCTTTCCCATATTTATTTTATAAATTAATATTTAGATTTTGTGGTTTTATTAAAATATTATATGATTTTCCTGCTTCGCCAGCTTTTTGCACCGATCGTTAAGTACAATTAAATTTTCTACGACAAACAAATAATTTCATCTTATTCAATGAGCATTGATCTTTAAACTTTTTAAAATCCTCCACAGCATTTGCTCATACTTGGCATATCAGAGTTCCCTTGCACAATGCACATCTTGCTGCAATTGCTTTAATGCCATGATTTTCAAAGGGTTCTAAATTTCTGTGTACTTTTTTCCTTTAAAATTTTAAATATACTCTATCAGTGTCGGTATACCTGGAACACGTATCGACTAAACAATTTTTCAGTTTCACTGGGTTATCAGCAGACAAGGCAGAAAAACATTTTCTAAAACTTTTTTTTTTCGCCAAACCTCAGGTTTTTCCTTGACTTTTTAAGTTTATAGCACACGAGTACGTCCATTTTGAATAAATATAAAATTAATTAAGAATCGAGTATACTTCAAAATACTACCTCTTGTTCTTAAAATTAATGGTTTTAAAAATATCAAGAACCCAAACAATTGATTGTAGATTTACAATCAATTCAACCTGAACAAAAAATAATTAAAGTTTTGTAGCTTTGATACATTATTATATTTACAGAATATACAATATTCCATTTTATATATAGTGGCAGATAGTATAATACATTTTTACTGCATTTTCATCCACGCCGCTGAACTTTCCATTGATAAGGTTCTCAAAGGATTGGAACCAACAGTTCTCTCAAAATATAACCACTGTGGCAATTATAATTCACTTATTAGATGCAAAATAAGTTTCCACATATATCTGTATCGTTAAGGTGGAGGAGGGTGGGTTGCTCCACAGCACTTAGTAGGCCTCATTGTGCATCCTCCAGAGGCATATAGGACCTATCTCCTCTCAACTTGTCAAAAAACCTGCTTGTTGACGCTGAGGGGTATCTAGAGATAGCCATTTTCCCAGCTCATCAAAGACTTGCAGGTGATCAACTCATTAAAAATCTGTTGGATGTCGCTGGGGAGTGTCTAGGGATAGCCAGCCTTTCAGGTAAATGTCCTGCAGGTTAATACCATCGCCAAGAGGTGTCTCTAGATGCTCAATTTTTGGGAAGTGGCCATTTGGTGGGCCTCTATCACCCTGATGGAAAATACCTGGGTTAAGCCATTATTTCCGCCTGCTCCACATATTACTTGCATTTATTTATTTTAAAATTCAACAAGACCACTACAAAATAACATTTAGAAAATTCCTTAAATACCTTAAACAGTAATTTTATGAAAAATAACCATTTTGAAATGACCTGCATATTATTGTAGCTGATGAGCTATATAAAAACTCATCGTTTTTTTTTTAATAAAACTAGTTGTATAATGGCGTTAATTAGCAAAACAAAATAATAGGTACCTAATTACACTTTATAAATGAGCAGTTTAAAGGTAAGATAAGTATAGTTTAATTTATTATTTTTTTGACTTATATTCATGTTTGTTTTTGTATGTATTATATATACAGTATTGGTCATCTTTCAATATCCCTTGGCACAAGTGTGTATGAAAACTACGGAAAGCCAGCACTAGGGCAAGCAGGAAAGGAACAATGCCAGCGATGCCAGCCTATATGGCACCGTTGACACCATTCCTTTTCCGCTCGCTGCAATGCCAACTCTCTGTAGCTTTCACTTGCTCTTGTTTTATCGCGTATTGGAAGACGTTCAGTGGCCGACATTGTACATAGATATTTATAAAACAGCAAAGTGGATAAATATCAAAAACCCTAAATAAATAAATAAATAAAACCTCTGTAATCTTCATTTTTCCACCTTGTTTGAGAGATAGATATTAATAAAATTATTCCTAACTTTTTTTATGGGATATCTTCTTGCCATTTAATCTAATCTCAATGTTCAAGCTATTTTCTACATATTCTCTTTCTAAATCCCCTTTGGTTGGTGTCAATCGTTTTTATTTTTGTTGGACTCTCCAGTATGGAAATTTAGTCTTTTTATTTGTATTGGGGGAAGTTTCAGAAGAAATGACCATTACTGCCCTCTCACAGATTTAAGATTTTACAGATATGACTGTAGTTTGAAATATTCAATTTATTCAAGTATGTTAATGTGCAGTCAATGAGTTCTAATATATACCAAACTATTTTGAATGAGAATAACATTGTGTTAATTTTTTAACAAAACTTTTTATAGTTTTCACTAAGTATGAGCTTCTCGTTGTAAAGTACATGTGGGAGAGGATTAAACATAAAATGAATATACAAGCAAAATAAGAAAAAGCGTGTTAAAAAAATGTTCAATATCACAAGAACATAGTTCGTATCAAAGCTTTTTTTTTAATTCAATTTTATCTAAAAAATATGTTAGAAATAACTAATTAATATTTCGATTCGACTATAAATCAGCTTTTCAAAGTCAGAAGATTGTCTACAAAAAAACATATTTGGAACATTTACTTATCATGTTTACTCAATATGTAATTTTAAACATATTATGGACATAACATTAACTTTGATACAATATTCAAATACTTTTTCATTAGTTTTAAAAACATTTATGCAAAATAACTGTTTCATAATAAAATACGATAGATAGATATATCTGTTTCAAATTGAATTTCGGTAGGTAATTGTGTTTAAAAATGGAAAATAAAGTTTTATAAATTTCATGTATTCATTAAAGAAAACTAAAAAAATAATTTCGAAAGTCTTGTTTAATATAAAAACATGTTTAATAGAATCTGGAAATTAATTATAAATTAAATCAATTTGTAGTCGTGTGGTTATTTGTAAGAGTTCTGTTTAAAATGTACAATCTGGCAACGTTTTTCAGATTTCTGCTCGCACGCGTATGCAAATTACCACTGACAGATCTAGTACTTCTAGTTTAAAATCTATTTTGCTAGGATGGTTTACATTTTTTTGGGAAAATATGTGATAGTTCATGTCAAAATAAAAACATTAATATTTTAAATTTTGCCTAAATGAGATAACTTAATATTAGGCATTCCAACGACCTGCCAAAATGCCCGTGGGTAATGACAGGTGACAGGTTATGATATGAGGTCTTTTCCTTTGCATCGAAAGTGTAGCACTGAGCTACACCACTTCTGAAAATATCGTTCCATTTATACAAATTGTATGGATGGAACGATATTTTCAGGGGGGCTATTTTCAAACTCGAGAGAATTCATTTCTCTCAAGAGAAATGTCATACGTCAACGTAAAACCGTATTTTTAGGGCTCTTAGGGCCAGTGTGAACTCACTGACTGTTTCTCTCGGTTTATTTAGAGAGAATTAAAATCTTCCTAAGAATTTTAATCCTCGATGCCTTTAAAAACAACATTTCCACATTGACGTATGACATTTCTGATGAGAATCTTGAGAGAAATGAGTACTCACACAGTTTGAAAATAGGTCCCAAGGGGGGCTATTTTCAAAGTCGAGAGAATTCATTTCTCTCGAGAGAAATGTCATACGTCAACGTAAAACAGTATTTTTAGGGTCCTAAGGGCCAGTGTGAACTCACTGATTGTTTCTCACGGTTTATTTAGAGATAATTAATATCCTCCTAAGAATTTTATTCCTAGAGGCCTTTAAAAACAGCGTTTCCACATTGACGTATGACATTTCTGATGAGAATCTTGAGAGAAATGAATTCTCTCGACTTTGAAAATAGCCCCCCAGGGGGGCTATTTTCAAAGTATGGGAGCACTCATTTCTCTCAAGATTCTGATCAGAAATGTCATACGTCAATGTGGAAATGTTGTTTTTAAATGCATCGAGGATTAAAATTCTTAGGAAGATTTTAATTATCTCTAAATAAACCGAGAGAAACAGTCAGTGAGTTCACACTGGCCCTAAGAGCCCTAAAAATACGGTTTTACGTTGACGTATGACATTTCTCTTGAGAGAAATGAATTCTCTCGAGTTTGAAAATAGCCCCCCGGAAGTGATGTATCTCAGTGCTACACTTTCGATGCAAAGAAAAAGACCTATGACAACCCTGTGGGCCTGTTGTCTTTGACAGGGTCAATGATACACAGTTATATATATTGCTCAAAGCGGGTCGTTTGCGAGCTGCCATATTGCTCGCAAGTGCTCATAATCAGAATCTGTTTAACAAAAATGTGTTTTAAAACCAATTTTCAGTCTTTGCATATATGCTGCGTTTGAATATCCACATCGGATGCATCTGACTCATCTGAGATGTGAATTTTTGATCACGTGATTCAAGATACGTAAATGTAGTAGGAGCAGATGTGTCAGATGTGGCTACAAACGCTCGAGATTTAAGAATGCATCGGATGTAGATATTCAAATGTAGTAATAGTAAAAAAATAATTACCTACATTTTTACTTCAAGGAATAAACTTATGTTTATTATGAAAAACCTGGATGAAAATGTACCTGTCTATTGCCGCGTTTGAGAATCCACATCCGATGCATCTGAGATGTAAAAAATCTTTGATCACGTGATTCAGTATATGTAAATGTAATGGGATAGATGTGTCCGATGTGGATAAAAAAACGCTCGAGATGTAAAAAATGCATCCGATGTGGATTCTCAAACGCAGCATATATAGCCTTAGGTCTGTTCCAACAACGATCCGAAACCACTCATTGACACCAGGATTCTGCGCAGTAGATTATTTAGTCCGCCAAATTGATACTGCGCACAATCCAGGTGTCAATGACTGGTTTCTGATCGTTGTTGGAAAGGAC
This sequence comes from Psylliodes chrysocephalus, assembly GCA_927349885.1. Taxonomy (NCBI): domain Eukaryota; kingdom Metazoa; phylum Arthropoda; class Insecta; order Coleoptera; family Chrysomelidae; genus Psylliodes; species Psylliodes chrysocephalus. Next base: position 21,030,387 of record OV651826.1, on the reverse strand, counting down.
CTCTTGACTATCCCACAGGGTTGTCATATCATTAATTGTCACAATCTTGTTCAATATCCGTACTATGTATTCTCCATAAAAATTCAAATTGAAAATGGACATCAGCCTTAACATTTTATCATAATGTATGATATAATCAAAATGTATTTCATATTTTAATATAATAATTTATACAAATTTTAAATTGCTCTTCTAAAAACTACCTGCGCGTTAAATAATAGAACGGTTTTGAAAAAGTAACGACTTTGTTGTTTCCGTAAATTATGATTTTAATTTTTCCTAAAAAGTTCAAAACTTTTTAATGCTTGTTTATAGGAAGTAAATGACCCTGCAAAAAATGATGCGGATGAAAAAGTGGAAGAAAAATCTCTTGCTGCACTGTGGGACCTTGGAGCATTTGCTTTGCAAGTACCACAAGATCTCGGAGGTCTTGGATTAACTAACACACAATATGCAAGACTTGTTGAAATTGTAGGATCTCACGATCTTGGTGAGTATTGTAAACTTAGTTTAATACATATTATATAACTAATGCTGAATAATTTTAGGCGTGGGTATTACTTTGGGTGCTCATCAGTCCATTGGTTTTAAAGGAATATTACTAGTTGGAAATCCTGAACAGAAAGCTAAATATTTACCTAGGGTTTCTAGTGGTCAATTTGCTGCTTTCTGCTTGACCGAACCATCATCAGGATCAGATGCTGGATCTATTAAGTATGTTTCTTAGTCAACATAATGTCGATGGCTCAATCAAATACTGCCACAACTAAAATACTATTGTTTTGAGAAATCTCTATTATCATTATTTTGTCTTTGACATATAATCTTTATATTTTATTTAAAAGTTACATTTTGCTGTTAAAATCACGATTACGATTATAAAAGCGCCCTAACTCGAGTTATTGCCTAGTTTGTAAAAAAAAATGGGTGTTTTTGCAGAAAATAACCCGAATTGAGGCAGTTTTAAATACAGTTTGTGTCTAGATTTTAAATTATTTTCTGGCAACTTTAATGGTTTGTGGCGATATTTAAAATAAAAACTCAATGATATTTTGCATCCATTGAACCAAAAATGTAATTTTCTTTGTTTTTTGACTTGTGGCGGTTTTTGATTAAGCCATCGATGTTTTATGTACTTTTTACACATTTGAATGATACATATTGTAAATATCTCTACTCAATTTATGCTTTTACATATATTGTCCCTTAATAAGTAAGTCATAAGTTAGTGGAGTTGAGATTTTAATGTAATTGCCTCTATCCAATATCATCTGACCTATCATAAAGTCCAAAAAGCAAAACATAGCAGGGGCAGAAGTTAGAAAGGCTTTTGATAGGTAGAGAGGGGGTAAACTTTAAACCACGTCGGACGACTTCGAGAATTTCGCAGTAATGTTTATCTGCCAGTGGTGTTTCATAGAATAAGTAATTGTAAATTGTTACCGGCGGAACCGGGCAAACGCATGTGTTTACAGATTAGAAAAACTATTAAACATAATATCCCAAATCATAATTCTACAAAATTTCAACAGTCATTCACACTTTATTAAACCATTCTGAAATTGTTATTAATATCTATAAAATAATTTTGTTTACCAATGTATTACGTCCACAAAACTGTCAAGTTTCTGTGTATGAAGTGGAAGAACTGCGAAAAGCCTTTCCAACTTCTGCCCCTGCTATAACACTGTGTCAGTTTGTGATTTGAAGCAGTGACAAATCACAACCTCAAATAGAATCATAACAAGAAAATATAAATAAAAATGTAAATTTCTTATATCCTGGGGTGTCTGATTTTAATGATATCTACACATGAAAATTCACTCCATTTTGTAATAGACAAATATTTTTAATTTTAGAACAAGAGCAGAACTCTCACCAGATGGCAAGCATTATATTCTTAATGGGTCCAAAATTTGGATCAGTAATGGTGGATTAGCTGAAATTATGACAGTTTTTGCACAAACACCGGTGGTTGATCAAAAAACAGGAAAGACAGTTGATAAAGTTTCAGCTTTCATTGTTGAAAGGGCTTTTGGGGGTGTTACAAATGGACCACCAGAAAAGAAGATGGGAATTAAATGTTCAAATACAGCTGAGGTAAGATACATAGAATTAATTATAAAAAATGAACAAAGAGTTATCGCTATTGTATTGTTTTATTTTAATTTTCGTTGTCATTTTGACTGTTTTAGTTTCTTAAATAAGTTTCCTTTCAGTCAAGCCTTTGAATCAGTTTATTTACATTGTTTCCTTCTCTTTCTGCTATTTATTTTGGCATCATTTGTTAATTTCTAGACCTAATCAAAAATGCTTCTTCCTGAAATTATTCAATTAATTTTATGAGTTCAGTTTCTGTCACATACATTTTTTATTACATTAAACTACTTAAAATTTATAAATTGAGTTATTTCAAACATTTATTCAATTACATGGAAGAATTTCATTTAGAAAGAGTATGAAATATTTAGATTCAAAAAATTTTTGCCCGGCTCCTCCAATTTAAATCGTTTAGGACCGATTCCACCGTTGTGTTAAACGAAGTTTAAAATGACACTTTTACATTAACAATGTCATTTTAATCTCCGTTTAACACAACGGGGGAATCGACCCTTAGTAGTTTACAATCTAACCAAAAAAATTTGCACCTATCTTCCCTATTGATGATTTGTGATATATACTGACTAGAAGTTAATATCTCCTTTCAACTATTTGCTAGTAGATGGCGCATTAGCAGTTGAACTAAATATTTTAGGTGTTTATGGGGTCTATTCTGTAACAATTCCTTTATATTTTAATGGCCGTTAAAAAAATTGGCGGCCTTAAAAATATTTACCCCTATAAGTGGTAATTCTATAACGAATATGTTAAAATATGACATATGTTAAATATGAAAAGCAATTCTATAAATTCATGAAAAATTTTAATTTGTCATAATTAACATAATAGTTCATTTGTGCCTCAAAAATCTATTCTAAAAGCAGAAATATGTTAAAAATTTAAATTAAATGTGTTAATTTTATGCGTTAAATCGAGAATATTAACATGTAGGCTTTAAAACTTAACATATAAGAAATTATGACTTGATTGTTTAATTCAACTTGTAATTTAAGAAAATCATGAAAATTAACCATTTTGAAAGTACTCAAGTACTTTTAACAGTTGAAATTACACAAATTCTGTTTAGAAATTATATTTTATTTATAGTATATATAAACTTTTTGTAGTTAGTAGTTAGTAATTGATACGCCTTATTAGAAGGGCACTTTTATAAGGTTACTGAGGTTAGTTTATGTCTTAGACAAGGAATCTAAGGTTTATGTTAAAAATTGATGGCCTACTAAGTAGCTTTTAAAGTACATTCGGCCATTTTTTCTTCATCTTTATCTTTGTCGGTTGTAAGCAGGTAGGGTTAGGTTTGGCCCTACTGTATTCCCCTGCTTTCCCCGTATTCAGGTACTATATTTGGAATAGTGTATAGTGGAATCATTGTGTAATCCCATTACATGAAGGTGTTTCAGCAAGCAGTGCCCCGTTAGTAATACCACAATGGTGGATATCTGAGGCCTTGCAAGTTGTAGTGCCTCAGAAGCCATGCATGGGTTTGGTCCCCTTAGCATGAGCTTACTGATTCTGTGCCCTCTTATCTGTTGCCAGTGAATTTGGTATTTTGTGGTTATCCACCTGTTCACTGCCTATCGAGCAGAGGTTTTGCTTATCCCAAATACACGTTCGGGTCCTGTGAATAGTAGATCTGATCCCTCTTTGGCGAGTTCATCAGCCTTTTCATTTCATTGGATACCTTTGTGCCCTGGTACCCATGCTAGTTTTACCTTGTTGTGGGTTGACAGATCATTTAGTATTCCAAGGCAGTTCCAGACAAGCTTTGACTTGATTCTGTTTGAATCTAGAGCCTTTAAGGCTGCTTGGCTATCTGAGAGAATTAGGATGGTTTGTTTTTTGTACTGCCTTCTTAAATTCTCTCGTACACACAATTCGATTGCATGTATTTCAGTCTGAAATACAGTGGTATGTTTTCCCAGTGAGACGATGATGTCGCATTTGGGTTTAACTCCATGTACGCCAGAACCTGTTCCCTTGTTAGTTTTAGATCCATCCATATACCATACGAGACCGCTAAGCAAGTATTTATGTATCTCCTTATTTACCTCGTTACAGTTGATCTGGAAGAGTCTGTCGAAAGTTAGGAGGTGTGTCATGTGATCTGATCCCATGTTTAATTTACTTCATGTGTTATTGTGGTATGTTTTATATGTGGGTTCCATTTGTTGGAGATTTCCAGTCTGTATGCACTCATTCTGGCCTCCCCCTTTACGACTGGGTCAAGGGGTGGGAGGTTTAGAATAATTTCCATAGAGGCTGTCGATGTATTTCTTAGTGGTTCTGTAATACAAAGGCAGGCCGCCAGCCTCTGAACTCCTGAGAGGATATTGAGGGCTGTTTTCTGGATAACTTTTGGCCAGCAAACAACCGCTCCATAAGTAATCATGGGTCTTGTTATTGCCAAATATGGACAATTTTTGGTTTTAATCCCCATGTTTTTCCAAATGCCCGTCTCCCTACAATGAGAGACATTTGTTGGTCACTTTCTGTAAGTGTTAGTTCCAAGTAAGTTTGCTATCTAGGATTAGACCCAGATATTTTACTTGGTTCGTTTTGTTTAGCCTTCCTTCAAACAGAGTCGGAGTTTCTAAGACCTCCAACCTTGTTTTCCGAGTAAAAATTATGAGTTGTGCCTTGTCAGGGTTTACGAAGAGGTTTTCCTTAATGCACCATATTTCTGTCAGCCTAAGAGCTCTTTGCATGAGTTTGAAGACTGTGGTTTAGTGTTTCCCTCGGATAAGGATGACTATGTCATCGTCATATCCTTGGGCGCACAGTCCTTGATTGTTCAGTGTTTTCAGCAGTTCATCTGCCACTAGGTTCCACAGTAGAGGAGAAAAGACTCCACCCTGTGGGTATCCCCTGTGGATATTCACCTGCATGGTTTCACTGAACATTTGTGTCTGTACTTGCCATCAGCGTAACATGTCTTCTATCCACCAGCAGATGGTGACATATTCCATGTTTGCGAGCGGCAGCTACCATTGATTTAAAGGAGATATTATCAAAAACTCCTTATATGTCAAGAAATGCTCCTAGGATTATTTCTTGGCTACTGAGACCCCCCATTCGGCCATTACTTTTTTCAATATTCTTGTGCAAAAACAGACAGATACAATAAATATAACAAAAGGAACGTATGGTTATTTGTTTGAAATTTTAACGTATGCGTTAATTTTATTTTTACAGAATTACAATTTATGCTAAAAACGTAAAATTTAACACCCGTTAAAAATAAACGTATTGAATTACTGAATTACCACTATACAATGATCACTCTACTAGTTATTATCAGATAGAATAGGCAACATAATATAACCAGAACGTATTAAAAGTTGCCTATTTAATTACGAATTATGACACATTTTAGAGCAATCTGCTGTTTGTCAGTATAAAATAACTGAATATTTTCTTGATTGTAAAGGTTTACAGTTTGTTGTTATTCATTTATCTTTAAATAACATTTTTTTGTTTTACATTTAGGTATACTATGATAATGTAAAAGTGCCTGTTGAAAATCTTTTGGGTGGTTTAGGAAATGGATTCAAAGTTGCCATGAATATTTTAAACAATGGCCGATTTGGTATGGCAGCGGCACTTTCTGGTACAATGAAAGCTTGTACCAAGAAAGCAGTTGAGTTTGCGACTCAGAGGAAGCAGTTTGGACAAAGAATTGACAGTTTTGGAACAATTCAGGAAAAGTTGGCCCGTATGGCGATGCTTCATTATGTAACTGAATCAATGGCATATATGATTTCTGGAAATATGGACAGTGGCAGTCAACATTATCATTTGGAAGCTGCTATATCCAAGGTAAAAAAAAAGCATAGCAATTTAATCTATTGGTGATACTGTTTTTTTATCTATTTAATGATACTTCTTATTACCAATACAAAAATATAAATACTAATTATATAATCATATTATATTATTTTCCTCTTTTTAGTGCTTTGCATCTGAGGCTGCCTGGTACGTTTGTGATGAAGCAATCCAAATTATGGGAGGTATGGGCTTCATGAAGGGCACTGGACTGGAAAAAGTAATGAGAGATTTAAGAATATTTAGGATATTTGAAGGAACGAATGATATCTTAAGATTGTTCGTCGCGTTGACAGGTATTCAATATGCTGGAGCTCATTTACGGGAGCTTCAAATGGCATTTAAGAACCCAACAGCTCATTTAGGACTTATATTTGAAGAAGCATCCAAGAGAGTGGTTAGAAAAGTTGGATTGAGTTCTCCTCCTGCTATGGAACATCTGGTTCACAGGGATTTAGCACCTAGTGCTGCTTTAACAGCAAAGGTAATTTTTTTTGTTTATTATATATATGAGAACATAACATAAAACTTTCAGTTAGGGAGTTATGACACATTAACTCAGTTGCCATCAAACAGTGTTGCCAGTGCTTTCTTTCTAAATCTAGTAACTTTTCAAAATTTCTAGTACGCTAGTACGCCCAAATACAATTTAGTACGTTTTCATATGGGCCATTTTTTAGCTGTATATTAAAATCAAACGGTCAAAGGCCAGTAATTAAAAAGAACATCAATTTTTGTTCTTATTATTGATCCATTTTGTATTACTTATTTTTCACTGGGCACTGATGACTACACAGAGGTAGCCAAATATCGTTAACTATGAGTATCGTTGGAAAATACTGCCACCAAATATAAATGGGCTAATTCGCTGATCTAAGGGTATTCCTTGATAAATTTACAATATTTCCTTGGGCCCAAGTACTTGGGTGCTTTTCTGACACACCTGGCTATTAGAGATGTCTCAAACAGCACACATTTATTTTGCTTCTCAATCAGAAGCATGTGATTAAGGCCATAAGAGGCTCATAAAAACAAATTTTTAAATTTTACTGATTTTTCACTTAATTTTAGTTTCCAAAATGTGGTCACACTAGTATCTGACTAAACGATTGATATATTTTACAATTTTAGGGCTGTTTTTGGTTTTAAATCTTTTTAATTTAGTGTATTATTATTAAGGGAAGACCCAATCTTAAAGTTATTAAATAAAATAATTCTAAATAATAAATGGCCTCTACCTTTTTTTTTTCATACTTCCTGCACTATTTCTATAAGGTGGCAGTGTAACAGTAGCTTCGTTCGCGGTAACAATTCGGAACTGATTCAGAATTACTAATTCATAGCTTGAGCGCATGCCCGATTAATTATCAATTCTGAATTTTTACCGCGCGCGCAATCCCTATTATATCTCAAGTGTTCCAGGTATAGTCAAGCGGTTCAAAATCAATAATAATTTTACCGCGAACTCAGGGTAGAACTAATTGTTCAGTTTTTTTTTTGTTCTGTAAACGCTTTTTAACTACTGCGCCTGTGAAATCGTTACTATTAGTATCTGTATCTGTAATGTGTGGAGGGTGGGTTACCCCCACGGCACTTAGGCCTCATTAGGCCCATTGTGCATCCTCCTGAGAAGATTGGCACCTCTTAGCTAGTGAGCCAGCCTACAGATTTAATGTAGTTGACAACGTCGCCAAGAGGTGCTTCTCTTATATCGGCCAGTGTTAGCCGATACAAGCCGAACACAAATCTTCTAATAAATGAGAGCGTCGAGCAATCGTAAAGGATATGCTCGATGGTCTCATCTTCTTGTTCGCACCCTCTGTAGAATGCGGATTCTGACAGTCCCATGATATGGAGATGCTTTCGTACTTGGCAATGACCAGTTAGAATGCCTGTGACTAGGCGCAGATTCTGTCTAGTCATAGTCAAGTTTTTGTTTGCTGCAGTGTTGTCAGGATAACTTAAGATCTCCCTGGCAACTCTGTAGTTTCTTGTTTCATCTCATCTTTTCTTGAATTTCACAAGGGAATGTTCTTTGATTAGGTCTGTCGCTACCGATTTATTTTCAATTTACTCACCTCCAATTTCCTATGTTCTATTAAAGTGAATAACAATTAGCCCCACTCTACCATATGATCATTTGTGATTTCTATAATCTTAAATGGTTTGAATGTTTTTGCGTAAGTGGCGCTGTTAGTTATTACTTTTGTGAGATAGGCAACACCTTATACTCTAGTGTGTATTAAAAGTTGCCTACACAAACTTATCTATTTTTCATTTACTAATAATAACTAAACGTTTTAAACTTTTTCAGAGTATCGATTCTTTTGGTCAAGCAGTAGAAATGGTTTTAATTAAATATGGAAAAAATATAGTGAATGAACAGTTTATATTAAATCGACTCGCTAATGCAACTTTTGACATATTTAGTAGTGCAGTAGTCCTGTCTAGAGCTAGTACGTCACTTAACGAAGGTTTAAGTACAGCAAGTCATGAAAAATTGATGGCAGAAGCATGGACTCTGGAAGTAAGTACTGATATTTTTGTTATTTTCATGATTCTGTAGGGTTTTCGATTGTGAATTTATTCAATATTTCCAAGACTTTTCTAGGTGTCCATTCAAGGACGTCTCCAAGACGAATTTTCGGGGGGGCATTGCCTTTAGCCATTCCCTTTTTAGCATATTTTTTTGAATAAAAGGCCCATAAATCGGAAGAATTTTCTTCTCGATGGGGGGGGCCATGAGGAAGTCCTAATTTTACAGGGTTATCCACCTTTATTTTTTTGATTTTTATAATTCTTTTATGTTTTTTTTTTCTATTTCAGGCAACAGAAAGAGCCGAAGCACAGTTAAAAATAATAGCATCAGGAAAGCATTTGGATAATTTCTCAAAAATGAGCGTCATTTCGAAGAACCTTTGCCAAGCTGAGGGCATCGTACAAACTAACCCATTGCGATTTTAATAATTTATGTTTTTACCTATTTTACATGATGTACAATAACTGTTTATTTCTAGTTTACCTTAAAAATAGTCTGTAAGATTAAAACTTATTATACCACTTTTTTTTTAAATTAATATATTTGTAAATAAATTATTTTTGTAAAATAATAGGTCCGTTGATAAAAATAATTTTTTTTATACATTATTGTCTTTCTGTTACCCTCATTGATAAAGCAATTTGAAAAAAATATTTATGAAATCCGAAATCGACGAAAAGTGGTTACCGAGAAAAACGAGAAAAAAACAATCAAATCTTAAATTAGAGAAGCAACTGAGCGAGGAGATATCAAAAACTTTTATTTTTGCCACAACTTTTTTAATATTGCTGTTAGCAAAAACCAGTATATTTTTGAGATCTACATGTGACCTTCCATCCGTATGCAAATTTAAATTGTTTTTTATTTTTTCAAAAAAATCGAAAGGGAGCCTTCCAAATTTTTCGACAAAAAATTTTTTTGGGTCCGATCTTAATGAAAATTGGGGTACATATAAAGGAAAGCACGAGCAATTAAGGGGTGAACTCAGTTACTCCCTAGCTATAAGGGTTAACTTTTTTTTCTTAATTCCTCAGTTAATAATAATCGAATTATTCCATAAATTCACATAAAGGTAGAGCCGTACGGATAGTTTAAAATGCCCTCTGCGGCTTGCCTCTATCTTGAGTCGTTTAGTCGTTATTCACATTTAAAAATAAGTCAAATACCTTGTCGCGTTTCTGCTATCCTGATATCAAAATTTTGTAGACAAAATTGAATCTTTTCGAATTCGGAACTTTGTATCAGGATAATAGATGAGCGAGGAGATATCAAAAATTTTTATTTTTGCCGCAACTTTTTTAATATTGCTGTTAGAAAAAAACTGAGTATATTTTTGAGATCTACATGTGACCTTCTATCCGTATGCAAATTTAAATTGTTTTTTATTTTTTCAAAAAAATCGAAAGGGTGCCTTCCAAATTTTTCGACAAAAAATTTTTTTGGGTCCGATCTTGATGAAAATTGGCGTACATATAAAGGAAAGCACGAGCAATTAAGGGGTGAACTCAGTTACTCCCTAGCTATAAGGGTTAACTTTTTTTTCTTAATTCCTCAGTTAATAATAATCGAATTATTCCATAAATTCACATAAAGGTAGAGCCGGACGGATAGTTTAAAATGCCCTCTGCGGCTTGCCTCTATCTTGAGCTGTTTAGTCGTTATTCACATTTAAAAATAAGTCAAATACCTTGTCGCGTTTCTGCTATCCTGATACCAAAATTTTGTAGACAAAATTGGATCTTTTCGAATTCGGAACTTTGTATCAGGATAATAGATGAGCGAGGAGATATCAAAATTTTTTATTTTTGTCACAACTTTTTTAATATTGCTGTTAGAAAAAAACTGAGTATATTTTTGAGATCTACATGTGACCTTCTATCCGTATGCAAATTTAAATTGTTTTTTATTTTATCAAAAAAATCGAAAGGGAGCCTTCCAAATTTATCGACAAAAAATTTTTTTGTGTCCGATCTTGATGAAAATTGGCGTACATATAAAGGAAAGCACGAGCAATTAAGGGGTGAACTCAGTTACTCCCTAGCTATAAGGGTTAACTTTTTTTTCTTAATTCCTCAGTTAATAATAATCAAATTATTCCATAAATTCACATAAATGTAGAGCCGGACGGATAGTTTAAAATGCCCTCTGCGGCTTGCCTCTATCTTGAGCCGTTTAGTCGTTATTCACATTTAAAAATAAGTCAAATACCTTGTCGCGTTTCTGCTATCCTGATACCAAAATTTTGTAGACAAAATTGGATCTTTTCGAATTCGGAACTTAGTATCAGGATAATAGATGAGCGAGGAGATATCAAAAATGTTTATTTTTGCCACAACTTTTTTAATATTGCTGTTAGAAAAAAACTGAGTATATTTTTGAGATCTACATGTGACCTTCTATCCGTATGCAAATTTAAATTGTTTTTTATTTTATCAAAAAAATCGAAAGGGTATAGCCTTCCAAATTTTTCGACAAAAAATTTTTTTGTGTCCGATCTTGATGAAAATTGGCGTACATATAAAGGAAAGCACGAGCAATTAAGGGGTGAACTCAGTTACTCCCTAGCTATAAGGGTTAACTTTTTTTTCTTAATTCCTCAGTTAATAATAATCGAATTATTCCATAAATTCACATAAAGGTAGAGCCGTACGGATAGTTTAAAATGCCCTCTGCGGCTTGCCTCTATCTTGAGTCGTTTAGTCGTTATTCACATTTAAAAATAAGTCAAATACCTTGTCGCGTTTCTGCTATCCTGATACCAAAATTTTGTAGACAAAATTGAATCTTTTCGAATTCGGAACTTTGTATCAGGATAATAGATGAGCGAGGAGATATCAAAAATTTTTATTTTTGCCGCAACTTTTTTAATATTGCTGTTAGAAAAAAACTGAGTATATTTTTGAGATCTACATGTGACCTTCTATCCGTATGCAAATTTAAATTGTTTTTTATTTTATCAAAAAAATCGAAAGGGTTATAGCCTTCCAAATTTTTCGACAAAAATTTTTTTTGTGTCCGATCTTGATGAAAATTGGCGTACATATAAAGGAAAGCACGAGCAATTAAGGGGTGAACTCAGTTACTCCCTAGCTATAAGGGTTAACTTTTTTTTCTTAATTCCTCAGTTAATAATAATCGAATTATTCCATAAATTCACATAAAGGTAGAGCCGGACGGATAGTTTAAAATGCCCTCTGCGGCTTGCCTCTATCTTGAGCTGTTTAGTCGTTATTCACATTTAAAAATAAGTCAAATACCTTGTCGCGTTTCTGCTATCCTGATACCAAAATTTTGTAGACAAAATTGGATCTTTTCGAATTCGGAACTTTGTATCAGGATAATAGATGAGCGAGGAGATATCAAAATTTTTTATTTTTGTCACAACTTTTTTAATATTGCTGTTAGAAAAAAACTGAGTATATTTTTGAGATCTACATGTGACCTTCTATCCGTATGCAAATTTAAATTGTTTTTTATTTTATCAAAAAAATCGAAAGGGTATAGCCTTCCAAATTTATCGACAAAAAATTTTTTTGTGTCCGATCTTGATGAAAATTGGCGTACATATAAAGGAAAGCACGAGCAATTAAGGGGTGAACTCAGTTACTCCCTAGCTATAAGGGTTAACTTTTTTTTCTTAATTCCTAAGTTAATAATAATCGAATTATTCCATAAATTCACATAAATGTAGAGCCGGACGGATAGTTTAAAATGCCCTCTGCGGCTTGCCTCTATCTTGAGCCGTTTAGTCGTTATTCACATTTAAAAATAAGTCAAATACCTTGTCGCGTTTCTGCTATCCTGATACCAAAATTTTGTAGACAAAATTGGATCTTTTCGAATTCGGAACTTAGTATCAGGATAATAGATGAGCGAGGAGATATCAAAAATGTTTATTTTTGCCACAACTTTTTTAATATTGCTGTTAGAAAAAAACTGAGTATATTTTTGAGATCTACATGTGACCTTCTATCCGTATGCAAATTTAAATTGTTTTTTATTTTTTCAAAAAAATCGAAAGGGTATAGCCTTCCAAATTTATCGACAAAAAATTTTTTTGTGTCCGATCTTGATGAAAATTGGCGTACATATAAAGGAAAGCACGAGCAATTAAGGGGTGAACTCAGTTACTCCCTAGCTATAAGGGTTAACTTTTTTTTCTTAATTCCTCAGTTAATAATAATCGAATTATTCCATAAATTCACATAAATGTAGAGCCGGACGGATAGTTTAAAATGCCCTCTGCGGCTTGCCTCTATCTTGAGCCGTTTAGTCGTTATTCACATTTAAAAATAAGTCAAATACCTTGTCGCGTTTCTGCTATCCTGATACCAAAATTTTGTAGACAAAATTGGATCTTTTCGAATTCGGAACTTAGTATCAGGATAATAGATGAGCGAGGAGATATCAAAAATGTTTATTTTTGCCACAACTTTTTTAATATTGCTGTTAGAAAAAAACTGAGTATATTTTTGAGATCTACATGTGACCTTCTATCCGTATGCAAATTTAAATTGTTTTTTATTTTATCAAAAAAATCGAAAGGGTATAGCCTTCCAAATTTTTCGACAAAAAATTTTTTTGTGTCCGATCTTGATGAAAATTGGCGTACATATAAAGGAAAGCACGAGCAATTAAGGGGTGAACTCAGTTACTCCCTAGCTATAAGGGTTAACTTTTTTTTCTTAATTCCTCAGTTAATAATAATCGAATTATTCCATAAATTCACATAAAGGTAGAGCCGTACGGATAGTTTAAAATGCCCTCTGCGGCTTGCCTCTATCTTGAGTCGTTTAGTCGTTATTCACATTTAAAAATAAGTCAAATACCTTGTCGCGTTTCTGCTATCCTGATACCAAAATTTTGTAGACAAAATTGAATCTTTTCGAATTCGGAACTTTGTATCAGGATAATAGATGAGCGAGGAGATATCAAAAATTTTTATTTTTGCCGCAACTTTTTTAATATGGCTGTTAGAAAAAAACTGAGTATATTTTTGAGATCTACATGTGACCTTCTATCCGTATGCAAATTTAAATTGTTTTTTATTTTTTCAAAAAAATCGAAAGGGTATAGCCTTCCAAATTTTTCGACAAAAAATTTTTTTGGGTCCGATCTTGATGAAAATTAGGGTACATATAAAGGAAAGCACGAGCAATTAAGGGGTGAACTCAGTTACTCCCTAGCTATAAGGGTTAACTTTTTTTTCTTAATTCCTCAGTTAATAATAATCGAATTATTCCATAAATTCACATAAAGGTAGAGCCGGACGGATAGTTTAAAATGCCCTCTGCGGCTTGCCTCTATCTTGAGCTGTTTAGTCGTTATTCACATTTAAAAATAAGTCAAATACCTTGTCGCGTTTCTGCTATCCTGATACCAAAATTTTGTAGACAAAATTGGATCTTTTCGAATTCGGAACTTTGTATCAGGATAATAGATGAGCGAGGAGATATCAAAAATTTTTATTTTTGCCACAACTTTTTTAATATTGCTGTTAGAAAAAAACTGAGTATATTTTTGAGATCTACATGTGACCTTCTATCCGTATGCAAATTTAAATTGTTTTTTATTTTATCAAAAAAATCGAAAGGGTTATAGCCTTCCAAATTTTTCGACAAAAATTTTTTTTGTGTCCGATCTTGATGAAAATTGGCGTACATATAAAGGAAAGCACGAGCAATTAAGGGGTGAACTCAGTTACTCCCTAGCTATAAGGGTTAACTTTTTTTTCTTAATTCCTCAGTTAATAATAATCGAATTATTCCATAAATTCACATAAAGGTAGAGCCGGACGGATAGTTTAAAATGCCCTCTGCGGCTTGCCTCTATCTTGAGCTGTTTAGTCGTTATTCACATTTAAAAATAAGTCAAATACCTTGTCGCGTTTCTGCTATCCTGATACCAAAATTTTGTAGACAAAATTGGATCTTTTCGAATTCGGAACTTTGTATCAGGATAATAGATGAGCGAGGAGATATCAAAAATTTTTATTTTTGCCACAACTTTTTTAATATTGCTGTTAGAAAAAAACTGAGTATATTTTTGAGATCTACATGTGACCTTCTATCCGTATGCAAATTTAAATTGTTTTTTATTTTATCAAAAAAATCGAAAGGGTTATAGCCTTCCAAATTTTTCGACAAAAATTTTTTTTGTGTCCGATCTTGATGAAAATTGGCGTACATATAAAAGGAAAGCACGAGCAATTAAGGGGTGAACTCAGTTACTCCCTAGCTATAAGGGTTAACTTTTTTTTCTTAATTCCTAAGTTAATAATAATCGAATTATTCCATAAATTCACATAAAGGTAGAGCCGTACGGATAGTTTAAAATGCCCTCTGCGGCTTGCCTCTATCTTGAGCCGTTTAGTCGTTATTCACATTTAAAAATAAGTCAAATACCTTGTCGCGTTTCTGCTATCCTGATACCAAAATTTTGTAGACAAAATTGGATCTTTTCGAATTCGGAACTTAGTATCAGGATAATAGATGAGCGAGGAGATATCAAAAATGTTTATTTTTGCCACAACTTTTTTAATATTGCTGTTAGAAAAAAACTGAGTATATTTTTGAGATCTACATGTGACCTTCTATCCGTATGCAAATTTAAATTGTTTTTTATTTTTTCAAAAAAATCGAAAGGGTATAGCCTTCCAAATTTTTCGACAAAAAATTTTTTTGGGTCCGATCTTGATGAAAATTAGGGTACATATAAAGGAAAGCACGAGCAATTAAGGGGTGAACTCAGTTACTCCCTAGCTATAAGGGTTAACTTTTTTTTCTTAATTCCTCAGTTAATAATAATCGAATTATTCCATAAATTCACATAAAGGTAGAGCCGGACGGATAGTTTAAAATGCCCTCTGCGGCTTGCCTCTATCTTGAGCTGTTTAGTCGTTATTCACATTTAAAAATAAGTCAAATACCTTGTCGCGTTTCTGCTATCCTGATATCAAAATTTTGTAGACAAAATTGAATCTTTTCGAATTCGGAACTTTGTATCAGGATAATAGATGAGCGAGGAGATATCAAAAATTTTTATTTTTGCCGCAACTTTTTTAATATTGCTGTTAGAAAAAAACTGAGTATATTTTTAAGATCTACATGTGACCTTCTATCCGTATGCAAATTTAAATTGTTTTTTATTTTTTCAAAAAAATCGAAAGGGTGCCTTCCAAATTTTTCGACAAAAAATTTTTTTGGGTCCGATCTTGATGAAAATTAGGGTACATATAAAGGAAAGCACGAGCAATTAAGGGGTGAACTCAGTTACTCCCTAGCTATAAGGGTTAACTTTTTTTTCTTAATTCCTCAGTTAATAATAATCGAATTATTCCATAAATTCACATAAAGGTAGAGCCGGACGGATAGTTTAAAATGCCCTCTGCGGCTTGCCTCTATCTTGAGCTGTTTAGTCGTTATTCACATTTAAAAATAAGTCAAATACCTTGTCGCGTTTCTGCTATCCTGATACCAAAATTTTGTAGACAAAATTGGATCTTTTCGAATTCGGAACTTTGTATCAGGATAATAGATGAGCGAGGAGATATCAAAAATTTTTATTTTTGTCACAACTTTTTTAATATTGCTGTTAGAAAAAAACTGAGTATATTTTTGAGATCTACATGTGACCTTCTATCCGTATGCAAATTTAAATTGTTTTTTATTTTATCAAAAAAATCGAAAGGGTATAGCCTTCCAAATTTATCGACAAAAAATTTTTTTGTGTCCGATCTTGATGAAAATTGGCGTACATATAAAGGAAAGCACGAGCAATTAAGGGGTGAACTCAGTTACTCCCTAGCTATAAGGGTTAACTTTTTTTTCTTAATTCCTCAGTTAATAATAATCGAATTATTCCATAAATTCACATAAATGTAGAGCCGGACGGATAGTTTAAAATGCCCTCTGCGGCTTGCCTCTATCTTGAGCCGTTTAGTCGTTATTCACATTTAAAAATAAGTCAAATACCTTGTCGCGTTTCTGCTATCCTGATACCAAAATTTTGTAGACAAAATTGGATCTTTTCGAATTCGGAACTTAGTATCAGGATAATAGATGAGCGAGGAGATATCAAAAATGTTTATTTTTGCCACAACTTTTTTAATATTGCTGTTAGAAAAAAACTGAGTATATTTTTGAGATCTACATGTGACCTTCTATCCGTATGCAAATTTAAATTGTTTTTTATTTTATCAAAAAAATCGAAAGGGTATAGCCTTCCAAATTTTTCGACAAAAAATTTTTTTGTGTCCGATCTTGATGAAAATTGGCGTACATATAAAGGAAAGCACGAGCAATTAAGGGGTGAACTCAGTTACTCCCTAGCTATAAGGGTTAACTTTTTTTTCTTAATTCCTCAGTTAATAATAATCGAATTATTCCATAAATTCACATAAAGGTAGAGCCGTACGGATAGTTTAAAATGCCCTCTGCGGCTTGCCTCTATCTTGAGTCGTTTAGTCGTTATTCACATTTAAAAATAAGTCAAATACCTTGTCGCGTTTCTGCTATCCTGATACCAAAATTTTGTAGACAAAATTGAATCTTTTCGAATTCGGAACTTTGTATCAGGATAATAGATGAGCGAGGAGATATCAAAAATTTTTATTTTTGCCGCAACTTTTTTAATATTGCTGTTAGAAAAAAACTGAGTATATTTTTGAGATCTACATGTGACCTTCTATCCGTATGCAAATTTAAATTGTTTTTTATTTTTTCAAAAAAATCGAAAGGGTATAGCCTTCCAAATTTTTCGACAAAAATTTTTTTTGTGTCCGATCTTGATGAAAATTGGCGTACATATAAAGGAAAGCACGAGCAATTAAGGGGTGAACTCAGTTACTCCCTAGCTATAAGGGTTAACTTTTTTTTCTTAATTCCTCAGTTAATAATAATCGAATTATTCCATAAATTCACATAAAGGTAGAGCCGGACGGATAGTCTATAATGCACAATGCCGCTGATCTCTATCTTGAGCCGTTTCAGAGTTATTCAAATATTATAAATTTTGTAGTTGACAGGCAACACAGAATACACTGATATGTAATATTGGTTGCCTATATTTAAACGAGATATCTATTAGCGACTAGATAAAACAATATAGTTATAGCTATTTGCCAATAGATGGCTAAAAACTAATTATAGGCAACCAACATTACACGTTAATGTATTCTGTGTTGCCTTTTAACTACAAGTTTATATTGTTTAATAACAGATAGCTTAAAAGTTAATATTTTTGATTTAGGAAATAAAAGAAAAGAATTCGATTAAGGAGATATTTATTTATGAAAAATAACAATTTAAAATATAAAAGCATAAATGATATAGAAATTGTACAATATTTAAAGGAAACATACATAATAAACAAAAAGAAACATGTTTTAAATTATAAAGAAGACAGAGTAATTACAGAATTAAAAATAAGTCATGACAAACAAACAATTACATATACATGTGTAAATAAAGTGGTGGATTATGACAAACTAAAATGGGTAATCAATTTATTTGAACTGAGAATCAACGGGATTTATCCAATAATGCTACAAAGAAGACCTGATATTTTATACAGAAGACTGCAACACTCAACATTTTTTTCTTTACTTTTTAATTCACCAATAATAGATGATTAAAATTTTATTGAAAGGACTGAACTAATAAACATGGTACATGATTTTTATTAATATCTATTTTTACATGTATTGGTTTGGTTTACAATACTAATGTCTAAGAATTAAAAATTTCTGATTTAATATTTGTCTCTAATTCACAGACCCAATGACTTTGGTATTACATACACTTTTGTAATCGTCTATTATAGAACAATTCAAAAATGAAAAGAAAAATAGACGCGCAGTTGAAAATAAAAATATTAGATTTGTGTTTGGCGACGTTGCCAACTACATTAAATCTGTAGGCTGGCTCACGAGCTAGGAGGATGCACAATGGGCCTAAGTGCCGTGCGGTAACCCACCCTCCACACATTACAGATGGCTATCTATGAATAAATGGTTAGTTTCAGCTCATGATTAGCATTATTAATAGATGACGTTAGTATAGTCTTTTTTTCGTAATTTAGTGCATAGTAAGCCCTTAGCCTTCTTGGAATAAGACTAACAATAAGAAGAGGAATGGCCATATGCAAATTGATGTCTTTTTGGAAGAGGAAACAAGAAAATAGAAGATTTATTTTTTAACGTTTTAAGTACAATTGAACTGGATTTCATTGTTTAAATGAAATCGTAAATTTTTGTGCATGCTGCAAATAATTACAAAAGCCATATTTGATGGGAACTATGAAATGAAAATCAATTTTATTTTTTACATTTATTAAAAGCAATTTTAACAAGCAATTTAACCACATATTGTTATTGAAAGTTATAATTTATAACGGTATTTTTATTTATTCTACAATTGCCTCCATCTGATAATTTATTAAGTTACAAGATTATGAAATTTAAATTGTAAATGTGAGTATAATTTCTCGCATTTACCGTATTAATATATATATTTGTAATTTTTGGTCTTAATTCTATATTTTCTAACCAAGAGCTACGGTTTTACAATCAATGTGTCAAAGATTTATATCTATAATAGACACCCAGTAGAAATTTCAAATTCAGTAATTTTCAAAGGTGGATAGTAAACTACTAAAATGATTACTTACATATTATCATGATTAAAATATGTATTATGTAGACTAGGTATGCCCTCTATAAATAAATTTGGAAAAATATATAATTATATTACAAATATAAATTGCAACAATTTAGAAATAAAAAATATTTACATTATGCCTAAACTTCTAAAGTAGCCGTTAATGAGAATATAAAAGCATAGAAGATCAATATCTTTTGACCAGCAGAAGAAAGTTTCTCTTAAGATTTTTAATCTGTTACTTATATTAAAGTGATTTATTTTCTTTCAATCAATTGAAAAATATCGAACGAAACAAAAAAAAAACAGAAAATCAATTAATAACAGTTTATGAATTAGAATAATGAAAATCTACTAGGTATAATAATTAAAGATTGATGTTAATTAATAATGCTGTAATTTAAAATATATTAACTAAATAACAGTTACCCTTTTCCATGCAATAAATATTTTACACAATTCAAAACCAAATGAATTAAAAACAGTAAAAAACTACTTAAATTGCAGATAAAATTACATCTGCTATTAAAAAAAAAAAAAAAAACGGACATGTCCTAAAAGCAGAGTAAAATAAGAAATATTACACAACAAATTTTACTTACAATCAAGATGACTAGTACAGATCGAGTTTGTAAAAAGATATTAATGGAAGAAGATAATTTCGATCAAAAGCAATACTAATACTGAAATCACACGTTTTTTGCTTTTGATCAAAACTATATTTTGCATTCCAAATTTCAATTATGACATCTAATGCAGACCATAGAAAAAAAAAACAGGAAGTACTTTATTTTTAAATAATGTTTTACAAATTATTTACTTTTTCAGTCTAGTCTGGCTTTTATTTTATCGATGTTCACAAATTAGTTGTACTGAATCGACCAAATCGAAAAGATATTGAATAATTTAGTATAAACGACATTAAATAATTCCATATTGGTTCAATTCCATCAATTTGAATAATTGTTGAATGAGCCTCAGTCAATTATTTTAAATAGATAATATAATTGCAAGTTACTGATTTAATATATTATATAATATATAAATATCAGAAATAAAGCAAGAAATAATGTATATTTAGGCATCAGGCGAATAAAAAGAATAGATCACAGGTGTCATAAGAGGCGACTAAAATAACTACCTCTGAAGGGACAAAGGACATCTAGATTAGCCTAGAAACATCGTCACCTTTTGGTTAATTTATAATAGTAACCTGGTTGACTAAGAGGAAGTCACTTTGCCCCTAGAGGATTCACAATGAGCCTAGTGCACTGAACTTCGCTTACAGTACTCGCTGAAGGTGGCATTCAGTTTATCATTTAAAATAAAACCATCTACAGTAGAAAAATAAGTCAGAAAGACACATTAGGTTTAGTAAGGATGTTGTAAAATTTAATTCTTCAAACTATTATTTTTAAAAAAAATTGATATCTAAACTCATCATCAATAACTTTGGAAATCTAGCAAAAACATGAACGAAACAAATATGGAGCATTAGATGACACTATTGACTAGTGGGTACATTATCAAAAACTAAAAACGTAACCAATTAATAGAAAGTTGCCATTTTTTCCTACGCACCTATCCCTGCTTGTATACACATATAATCTCAACAATAAATTATACACAGCAATGTTAACTTTTTAAAGACACTTAATGGTTAAAAAAATAAATTTATATTTCAGGCATTTCTACTAAATTATCAGGCAGTGTCGAATATTTTATATGCGGTTACGAATGTTTTACTTATAAAATTTGATCGATAAATAATACAATTTTCTACAAGTTTTCTTATTAATTAAAACAATTTTTAGAAATTACAAAAATACACAAAAATAAAGCAATTTTTTTATTTGTTGAAAATTTACAATCTAGTCAGTTACAAGTTAGTAATAAGTAAATAGTAACAAATTTAATAAACATTTTTTTAAATGAGAAAGAAACCGCTTCCCCATCCCCACAACCTCAATCAATAAGTTTTATATATTTCAACTATTAGAATATAATAGTACGTTTTTTTTTACTGGAAAATATTTGTATTCATTTAAAAAAAGTAACCGGTTGTGGCCCCCTTGCGAAAATCTGCATAGAAACGGTTGTTAATCTAGTTGCAGATCTTTTTTGTTAAAATAATTAACAGTAACATAACTAAAATCAATAAAAATTCAATTTTAATATTTAACATTAATCAGTCCACAAAATCATTACGCCAGCTATAGGGTAGTGAGTACCATCCAAAATATGAATTAAACATTACACAATTCCTTATACTCAATCACTTAAGTAAATCAGTCCTTCAAACAATTCAAATTATTTTGAATGGTACTAAATTGTTTTTTTAACCACCAAGGTAATGAAGTACTATTAAAGGCATTATCTTCAGAATCTACACTTAAAATTCCAAATTTAAAGTTATTTATTTTTGCTTTAATTCCGTTATTTTATTACAGTTACCTTTTAGGAATATGTTTTTGTAATTGTGGTTTCATGCCTGAGAAGTTAAGTCTTACTGATTTGAGAAATCATTACGTCAAAAAACAGTTGGTTCAACTGAATAATTTTAAATAATTTTTAAAAATATCAATAAACTTTTTAAAAAAACATTGAAGAATGAAAAATATATACATTGATAAGTGGGAATTTTATGTATAGAATCTGGAACTAATCTGTAATTTAGAATTAAAACTGCAAAAGTGTACACAAACATCAACAATTAAATAAGTTATATAAGGGCATTTCTAATAATAAATCAATAAAATTACACTATGTGTGGATGTATACAGCACAGTATATACACACATACATACATTAAATATTCATTCAACTATTGTATGTATACCTAAAAATTATTTTCTCACATCAATGCATCTGAAAAATACAGACATTTGTTTTCTTTAACTATTGTTATTAAACACAAAATTACCGTACTGTTGGTTATCTCGCCACGCATTATTCGAATTTATTGAATCGTTAGTATTCATTGATTCTATTGTAACTGTATTGGCATTTTTCACTATTTCATTGGGTATTCTGAAATAGAAACCACACTTTTTAGGATCATTAACACTACACAATGAGGGGATTAAGTCTTACGCCCCTCGTTAAATCGTTCAATTTATAGAGTAGAGAAATACCTTCGAACACGTCAGGCATTCCTATAAACCCCCTTCAGGTGACAGCAACCCCCTAATTTTTTTAAATAGCAATTTTATAGGGACTGTTAATTGCGTTACTTTTGATTTAAGCGCCCTCTAGCGGGATGTTACGCATTTTAAAGTGTGACACTTCATTTGAATGCTGTTTTCATTATTAATTCAATACCGTAAAGTCGGGTGACTAGCTCAAATCAGTAAATAGTTATTTTTATACGTTCTATTTTTAAAATAAAACTCACGCTGGTTGAACTGTAAGGTATTAAAACTATCCAAAACACTTTATTTAAAGACAGTTGGACACTAACGCTTTTTGTAGTATAAAAAAATTTAACTCATTGCAAAATAATCGAATTTGAAAGGTGATAAAATTTGTATACAACCAACAATACTGTTGTTTGTAATATTTTTTCTTATCTTTACCGTAAGCAATAAAAAATATTTTTTTAATCAAAAAATGTGTTTTACTATCAACTGTGATGGGTGGCTTTAAACCAGAAAGTAATATTATAGAGAAAACAATGTAAAATAATGAGTGTCACCTGAGGGTGGCTCTGCATACCATTTTTATTTTTTATTTGAAAAATTAGACTATTTGAGATATTTTTGCTTAATTCTTCTTAAAATATAACTAAAGACTAAATTATGACGAAAATGCAAATTTGGATTTGCTTTTATTTAACAATTGAAACTAGGTCTAAATTTTGACAGTGAGTCAAAGTCACCCGACTTTACGGTACACTACATAATACTATTGTACAAATATAACAAAAATAAACTCAAAATGAAAAAAATTGCATCATTACTAACTTTATTTTGTTACAAGTGCAATATGGAAATATTTTGGTTATGTGACGCACTGGATTTAGAGATGGGACTTTTCATGAAATGGAATTTTTAGACTAGTCCGACGGACATGTACGGAAAAGTAGTGAAAAGTAATGAGTCAGGATGAAAAGTAGTCGACCTTGAGCATAGAAGTCTTCATCCTGGATGTTTTTCAAAAACACTTTGGGAACAATATAAGCATTTTTATTTTCGTTTTTTGGACAAATCATTTGTAAAATACTTCCAACCTTTGGATTTTTTGGTAATTTTTTTCACAAATTTAATTTAATAAGATATGAAACGAAAATTCAAAAACATAATTAAAACATTATAAAAGTCAGTAAACATATGTTTCTTCTTTTTTATATTAAATTTTGCCTTTGTAAGATATTCAGCCGAATTAGCTAACTTAATTTCGCGCATGCGCAATACACTTTTCCACTTTTGAAAAGTGTGTTTGGACTATACTCTATTCAACTTAAACGCAAGTAACACGTAAACACAATAGCTCCTTGACAACAGCATATTGAGCTAGAGGGTAGGGAAATATCCAAAACAGGATCACTGTGCTTGTGCGTATCATGCCATGGTCAAGGGGCTATTGTGTTTACTCGTTACTTGCGTTTAAGTTGAATAGAGTATAGTCAACTTTTCAGACTAGTCCGTCAGACTTTTCAAAGCGATCCATCACTAATAAAATTAACTTTCAAATGAAGTGTCACTCTTTACTAACCGTAACAGTTGTTTATCTTCCTAGAAAGCGCGAAAATCCAATTAAAGCAACAAATTCACCATAAAATTACATTTTCAATAGTGTCATACGACCACCCTTGCTATTTAAAAAAAAAAATCGAGGATGTGGTTGTTACCTAAAGAGAGTTCATAGGAATATTGAAACTTTGATACCGTCAAAAACTTTAATGAGTTTAAAAGTCCATGTGTTCAAAAATTTTTCTTTACTCTTTAAAATAAACGAGTTGACAAGGGAGGAAGACTTAATCCTTTTTTCAAAAGTCAACAAGTTACGAAATAACGAATTTATTCTTTTGATTTGCACCATACTGTATATTTATGGGTTCGAATAAACACAAATACATCTCTATGAAAGAAACAAAACATATTTTTTTAAACTTAAATTATATTAATATATTATAAATACAGTGGTCCATATTACTATCAGTGATGAATGATTAATAAATTATTTAACTATAAAACATTGGAATTAGAATTCCATTTTACTAAAATCAGTATATATATATTTTTTAACTATATGAACAATTAATTTACAAGTACAAAAAATAATAAATATTTACAAACAATATGCTCTCGTATTTCACTTATACTTACAAATTATCAACAATATCCTTAGCAATTTTAGTTGTGCCATTTTCCTGTTCTTCTAGTTTAGTCCCATTTACTTTACTATCTACACTATCTTTAATTTCTTCAGATTTATTTTCATTTTTTTCATCAGTACTCTGAAAATAAGACAAAACATTATTAGGAATGTGTGTGTGTGTGTCCTGTGTGTAAGGGAAAAGGTTGGGCATTGGATGTAATCCATTTGCAACAGAATTTTATTAGAATCATTGAATATGATCTTCTTTGTGAAACAATATTTTTTTGGGAATTAAATTATTTTCGAAGCTAAGATGTTGTATTTGTAATGAATAGTTACTACAGGAAGAGAATATGCGATTTAAATCACAAATTGATATACGAGCGATTTTAAAAAGTCTGTAAAAAAGAAGAAAAACAAGTTTTACAAATAAATTTATTTTGTTAACGATAAAAAAGCATTAATGATTTGATTTTTTGAAAATTACTATGAGAAGATGAACACATTCTTCCAATCGTTCCCCAGCATTGCCAGGGGAATTTGGTTCACTTCCTGTCAGATCCGTTCTTTCAAGGCTTGAATTGTTTGTGGTGAGTTATCTTGAAACACTTTACTCTTTAAGTAAACGCACGTTGTAAAGTCTGGTAAACGGAGAGGCCAGACCATTTCGAGAAAACATAATTTTAATAAAACGTCTTCACAGCGTACGTGCGCTGCTAAGGGGTCCCATGATCCACTATTTTTAACTGCTAATACATAGGAAACATGGCGGATAGCGTCCCTACCACCTCGTTATTCTGCCTCCCCCTATTTATTATTTGAAAATTTTACTTTCGAACTTTTTTTTTGTGTCTTTATAATATGTCAATCTGCGTGTGTACTTCCGGTCATCTTTCAGCTGAAAAGACTAAAATTTATTTTTTTATTTTTTACTAGTAAGATTTGTTTTTCTGAAATTTAATTTAAATAAAAATTAGTTCAAAAAATTTAATTTTTTCTGATACCCGTTAAAAATTGTTTAAACAACTGAAATATTGATAATTTATATACTACAGTCTGTTCGCTATACTTACGCAGGTTTCGAATTAACAAAATTAAATTTAATTTAGCCAAAATGTTTCCCCCAAAAAACTATAAAACTTTTGTCTGAAACTTTTTTCCTAAAATGCATATATTCGGCGGTATTTAACTGTAACACTTTAATTTAAACACCCGGTAGAATATGATTTAGATAGTAACTTTGTAGATGTGACATAAAAAAAAGCCCAAGCGTTTAGCAAAGTACTGAATCGTCTCAAAGTGACGGAAATTCATCACTTTGTTTGTTCTACTGTATACTAAATACGGGGAAATATATTTTGTTTCCTTTCTCTTTATAATTCAACATTACTACAGAACAAACTTTGAATGAACCCTATAAATTCAGTTAAAAGTTACATTTATTCAATTCGTATTAAAACAAGAATATCAGTAGAACTCCTGGACTTTGAAGTCTCTCTACTAATAAAATCGACAAACATAACCTAACTAGAAATTATTCAGAATCGCTGTTTCTCAAGATAGTTGCATAACTTTAAATTTTTACTTACATTTGATGATAAATTAGCATTGTTTTTTCCCCTTGTTCTTAACATTATAGCCTCTACTCTTTTGCGTCGCGCTTCCCTTTCTTTTTCTTCATTTTTAAGCCTTTCTTGTAATTCAGCTTTCTGCTTTTCAGCTTCTTCACGTGCTTTCTTTTCGGCTTCCTCTTTCAACAATTTCATCCGTTGTTCTTCTTCTCTTCTTAGCCTCTCTTCTTCTTCACGTTTTTGTGTTTCTTTTATTGCCTATGGAAAAAAATATATAAAAAATGGAATTGCAAACAAAAAAAATAATATCGGCTTACTTCTTGCAACCTCTCCTGCTCTGTTTGCCTTTGCAGCTCGATTAATTGCCTTATCTGTTCCTCCTCTTGTTGTTGTCGTTCTAATTCGGCCTTAGCTTCAGCTTCAATTCGTAACCTTTCTAATTCCGCTTGTCTTTCAGCCTCTTCTCTAATCAGTCTCCTTCTTTCCGCCAATGCTGCTTTAGCTTCTTCTTCTGTTGTGATACGGCTCTTTGTCATAGAGGCAGTCATTTCATTCATTCCATCAGTGTCACCATCAGGTTGTAACAGATTGTCTGTTTTTTCAGTGGGTGCCTTTTCAGTAACTTTTAATGGATTTTCTACAGGTTGTGGTGTGACTTCAGTAGGTTGAGGTGATTTTTCAATAGGTTGTGGTGGTTTTTCAGTGGGTTGCGGCGGTATTTCACTAGGTTGTGGTGTTTTATCGATAGGCTCTGGCTGTTCTTGAATAATCAGTGTTATACCGTTCTGTGGTTGTAACTGCTGTTCCGTCTGATCTACATTTGCATTAGGTGTATTTTGCTTGTCAAGCGTTGATTGTTTATCATTTGATTGTATGTCAATTAAAAGGGCTTCCTCTACAACTTCTTTCCTAATTTCGACAGTCGCGTTTATATTATTTTCTATTTTAATTTTTTCTGATACTACTTCTACATCACTTTTAACATGTTGAGGCACATTTACTACATCAGATTCTCTGAAAATATCAATAATGTTAAAATTAAGGTCTATTAAGCAATAACTTTCAGCTGTTTTGTAATCGAGTCTAACTAATTTTTTTTGAGAAAAGGAATGGATAAATACATATTGTATAGAATGCAAACATCACATAATAACAGAACTTTATTTCTAAGAAAGGTAATAGACTTAAGCCCGTATTTATAAACAGATCTCGTCTGAATTTAGAGATGGGCAGTAACAAATTCGTAAATGTACTTAACATTTACGGATTTAATACTGTCCATCTCTGAATTGGAGTGCAACACCGGAACCACCTGAAACTCGTAACCGAACTCAGCCAAGTCCGATTCAGCAGAGATCCGTCTATAAATACGAGCCTTAAGCATTTTATAGAAAAAAAAAAAAAAAAAAAAAAAAAAAAAGATAAAGTTATATAATACGATCGTACTTACACTTTCCCATTCACAATTGTAGATTTGGGATCAAGTGGAGGGAGATTATTTACTTCAGACTTTTGATTACCATTAGTTGCTCTATCGTGTGGTTTTTTAAAATCATCTTTACCCGTCGTACTTTTAACAATTGTTTTCGGTCCAGTATCTACAGGTGTCTTAGCTCTATTCTTTACAATTTTTTCGCTTGGTTTTTGCATCGGTTTTTTCGGTTTCGGAAGAGGTGGTTTGGATTCGCCTTTTAATTCGTGTGTTACACCAGTTACAGCAATACTCACTGGCCTTGGTTTTCTTGGACCAGGATTGAAACGGTGCCTCACACTTACTGAACTGGCAATACTATTTGTGCTTTGTTGACTAAGGGAACTACTCGGCCTTGATGATGCTGTATAATCAAAAATTGAGTTAGCATGTTTTTTATTTTATTTTTATTTGCACAATGGCATACATTCTAGATTTATGTTCCTTTTCTAAAATAGGATGTAATAAAGGAATTTTTTATAAATTGAATGAGCTTTTTTGGGCGAATATTATTTTTGTAAGATTTAGAAGTATTTACAAATATAAATTGATTTTAATAATAAATTTTCTATTTTACAAAAGGAATATAATAGATCTGCTAATAGTTACTAATGTTGAAAACTTTTATTAAAGTTGTGAAAAGCAATCTTTAATGTAAGTACACCATACATTTTTGAAAAATACATAAAATGTTCTAAGCATAGAATGTAATACCAAACCAGATATGATCTTCTAAATGCAGTTTTTTATAGAAAAAGAAAGGATATTGGTCAAATTATTAAAATAAACCAGTTCTTAAATTAGTCACATTTTATGGCTTTTACAAATTAAATATTATTTTAGCAAGCATATAATCAATTATTGACACAAAAGCAGGCATTTATTTTTTATTAGTCTAATATAGCACCTAATTTAATTTATTGATAATCACTATTTTCTTTAAAACTAGTGTTTTATTATGTATTAATAAACATCTAAATATTATTACTAAATTATACTTCTAAACTAAGTCATTTATTAGTGTAAAAATAAGCAATTCAACCATTATTATCAATTAGATCATATTTTTTTCTACAGTGTGTCAAATAATATAGACTAATATTTTACTAAATCAATTCTACAACTTATGTGTTGTGTTAATACACCATTTTTTGATGATTGGTTATATAGAGCTTTTAGACTCATAGCTTTCTAACTCGTTTCCACAAAATTTTGTTTTTGGCCCTACTGTTCCAGACCTAAACAGCTGCAATTTTCTTTAAAATCAAGATTATTTCCCTATTCTTTTATTAAGGTCTAAATAGATTACCTTTTGTGGTCATTAAAAATACAAATAAACAAGTTTATCCTTGTTTATAAATCCATGCATTAAAAATATATACATTTATAATAATTTCGTATTGTAATTTTAAAATTATATTAAATAAAAAATAAAGCTGGAGTTAAACCTTATTGTTTCAAAATAATATGTACATTCAATGTAAGACAAGTTACGAAAAGGTGTATTTAATAAATCAATTAAATTAATTAAAAATAAATCTTTAATAAAAATTGCTAAATTGTCATTACATTTAATATAAATATTTTTAAGTAGAGTACAAATAAAACAAAAACAATGCAGTGTCATCTGTTTGCAATTGGGAAGTTAGTAAAGCAAAAAGTGTGATTCGACAGGATATGCAATGAGCCACCACCATATACATCAGCCGTCTGGGAATCTTCTAAAACTCGCCATTTTTTACCTGTTGAAGTTATATTTTCCACTAAAATGAGACATTTTTATTAAATAACTGCTAGATCTAAAAGTGACACCTCTAGATAAGAATGTAATAAGTGTAACAAAAATTCTATCGAAATTTCCACCCTTTACTGGAACACTATCATTAAATACAAATAGTCAACTAGCGAAAAAGCTTTTAAATAGTAGCTATACCATATCGACAAAGCTCGAAAATAATCTATAAACAAATAAATATTTTGAATTCAATTATAATTCAAGGACTGATCCCTATGGTTCACGCCTGACCCCTTCCGATTAGAAGAAAACAACAAAATTTATCAACATAATGTACCTTAAATTAGTCACCCAATTATTCATCGTCTCGCAATTTCGCTTATCAGCTGTGTTAAATGAGTGCATATTTTTTTTCATCCCCAAAAACTGGGTAAATGCACTGCTTTAAAATTTAATTTCCATGTTTTCTTTGAATTTCTAAGTTAATAGTAATAAACACAATAATCATTAATCGTGTTATTGTTTTTGTTTTGTCTGTTAGGAAGACATTGTTCATTTAACCTATGAAATATCAAAATTTCCAATACATCAAACAACCAGCAAATAAGTCAAGCCCGGATAATAGGGATCAATCCGTTTACAGCACGAAATTTATATAGGGTGTTTCCAAAAGGTTGGGATATAGTTTAACTATAGATTCTTGAAATAAAAATGATTTAACGTAACCTGAACCAAACTTACCTATGACCGAAATCGTCTAATTAAGCCGGCATTAGTCGTGAAATAATAATAATAATAATAATGATAATTTTGCCATACGAAGTTGTGATCAATTTTTATAATTTTTGGTATGGCAGTTCTGTAACGTCCCATTCACGATGAGACTTGCCTCGAAGCATGCGGCGCTACACAGATTTCAAGGCACACAAGGTCACACATGCTAGAACGGCCTTACGACACCGCTAGAGATTTCAGTCGATTGTGGTCTGCTGTGTGTAGTCGAATTCTGGAGGACAGGCAACAAGTACCCCTTCCTCTAAGGGAATCGATCATACGACCTAAAAAGGAAGACTGGAACTTTGTTGCACAAATTGTCTCTCCAAATGCCGTAAAATGGGAGATGAATTCATTCTACCCCTTCAAATCACCTGGAGAGGATGGCATTTTTCCTGCCATTCTACAAAAAGAACAGGAACTCCTGCTACCCCTCCTTGTGAGGCTGTTTAGAGCAAGCCTGGCGTGGAGTTATATCCCGCTAGGATGGACGATGGGGAAAGTCGTGTATATACACAAGGCTGGTAGAGTAGATACCTCCCTACCAAACTCTTACCGTCAAATCTGCCTTTCTTCTTAAAACACTAGAGAGGATTCTAGATAGGCATATTAGAGGAGGCCTTCCGGCAAGCCCGTTAAACTCCTCCGAATATGCCTACCAAGCAGGCAAATCGACAGATCATGCCTTCCTAGATATAGAAGGCGCGTTCAACAACGCCCTTCCTCAGTCTTTGTTCGCTTCTATTGAAAGAAGAGGAATCGTCAAACTAACTTGTAATTGGATCAAAAGCATGCTGGCAAACCGGAACATCACTTCATCACTGCAGGGACAGACTGTCACTTTTAGGCCTGCCAGAGGATGTCCACAAGGCGGCGTACTTTCATCCCTACTGTGGACTATTCTGGTGGATAACTAGCTAGACGATCTATCCCGGCAGGGGGTAAATTTTCAATGCTATGAGGACGATCTGGTTGTCATAATTAGGGGAAAGTTCCAAGAGGTGATCTCCAACATCCTTCAACAAGCTCTGAACACGATCAACAGATGGTGCGAGAGGGAGCAGATGTCTGTCAACCCCCGCAAAACTGTTATTGTCCCCTTTACCAAGAGAAGAAATCTCGACAAGCTTCGACAAGCTACCTTGGCTGGGGAAAAGATTCCTTTTGCGAAGGAGGTGAAATATCTGTCACCCTAGATAAGAAACTCACCTGGAACCCCGAATTGGATAAAACCATTAACAAAGCCAGATTATCCCTCTGGACCCTTAGAAGGATATGCGGCAAAGCAAGGGATCAGTCCTTAACTGATCTACTGGATTTACCAAACAGTGGTAAAACCCATGGTTACGTACGGCTCTGTCGTCTGGTGGGACAAGGGACTTCAACGGACGGCCAAAACAAAGCTGGCTGCAATACAGCAGCTTGCGTGCCTAGCCATAACTGGAGCAATGTCAACCACACCTACGGGAGCCATGGAGACCTTGATGAACCTAACCCCTCTCCACATTCTGCTGGAAAGGGAGGTCAGGATGGTCTCTTACATACTCCTGAAGGTGGGTAGTCTTGCCACAACGAAGAACTGCGATGAGACAAGACGGGGCTGAGGAGTGAGATTAATAACCACCCTATCCTCGGCATGGTCTCGGACTCGCTAGTTCCCCGACAGCACATAGCAAAGTCAATACAGCGTCCTCATCCCAGAGAGATGCATGGAGCAGAGGGGAAAAAAACCCTCTCCCAGGCAGACTATGCGCTGTACACGGACGGCTCCAAAACTGAAAAAGGAGTAAGAGCGGGAGTTTTCGGCCAGAGGCCTAGAGTTGACATATCAATAAACCTAGGCTCGCTGGCCACGATCTTCCAAGCAGAAATGATTGCTATAGAATTGGGAGCGAGAGAGTTGATTAATTTTCTCCCCGCAAACAAGACTATAAAGATCCTTTCAGATAGCCAGGCAGCCCTTAGATCTTGAGCTACAATAATCGAGTTGCTTCGAAGCTGGATTGGAACTGTATAAATACCCTTGAATGTCTCGGTGCTCGGTACAAAGTTACTTTGATCTGGGTTCCGGGGCACAGTGGTGTGGAGGGCAACGTAAAAGCCGACGTGCTAAAAGAGGAACCGAATCTGTGTTAATAGGACCAGAACCATTCCTGGGAATTGTAAAGAACACTGCCAAAGGAATGATCTCAAAATGGACGGAGGGTGCAACACTCACGAACTGGCGAGATACCCCAGGGCTAACTCATTCGAAAGCGTTTATAACCAACCCTTCTATGAACGCCTCGGCTCAGATCCGAGAATGAAGTAGGAAAGATCTACGCATTTTCACTGGACTGGACACTGCCGTCTGGGCAACAAACATCGGACTGTCGATTCTGCAGCGTGGAGGACGAGTCTGCAGAGCACATTCTATGTACCTGCTCCGCTCTGGGAAGAACCTAACCTGTGGTCTAGTGTCAGTTATCAGCCTTTATTAAGGCTTCTTCCTATCAGCTTTCTAATGAGCAATGTGTTGCAATTGGTACAGCCGTTAGCCTTATAATTTTTGATGAGAAAAAAAAGAACCATAAGGAAATGGTCGAAAATAATAGGCTAATAACAAATAATTATAGTGGCATGAATTTAATACGTGAACTATGACAAAATGAGAAAGATGATTTTCCAAATTATTTGCGAATGGACGAAAGCAAATTTTATTTTTACTTCATTTTTATTTTATTATTATTTTTTAGAACTTTCCGTCTTACACAGACTATTCCAAACGATTTTGGTTATAGGCAAGTTGGGTTAAATCATCGTATTTTTATCCGAGAAGTCTATAGTTATGTCCAACTTTTTGAAGACACCCATAATTAATTACTCAAATTAGGAAATTAAATCTAATACTTGTTTAGCTATTTGAATCTTAATAATATGTATACTATTTCGAACGATGTTTACCTATTTTGAATTTACCTGCCACCAGCTTATGAGAGACTTAAAGAATTAAAAGAAAATTTTATTTACAATTTACTGATGAAATATTTTCTTTTTTACTGTTCTAATATAAAAATTTAATATATGTAACAACAATTATTTAAGGTCAAGAGTCCCGTTTTTGCAAGTGAGCACGCCCCTCTTATCAAAAATGTGTTCTTCAAATAGTGTATCAAAAATGAAGTGTTTTTCGCTATATTTGTACTTTTTTGACCAATGCTTCAGAATTATCCTTATAATAGCCCTATAAACTACAATATAAATTAATTGTGTGTAAAATTAGCTAATTAAAATATATGTTTATCGTCTATACCTGGAAGACTGACAAAATTTTACATATGTTTTTACCTAAACAATTTATTAGCTCAACATTTTCTTATAAACATATATTCAAGTTCAAGATCTTTTCATGGTTATATTTTGTTATCTTATTAATATAAGTCACAGAAAAATCGAAAACTAAGAAAAACACCTAAGTTTAGTAAAAAAAAAAAAAAAAAAAAAAGAAGAAAGTTTTAAACCGTTAATTTGAATTGAAATTTAATGCAGTTTTTCAACGATTTTACAGGTTTAGTTTAGGGTTAAATACAGAATATAAATATATTATAGAGACGAAAAAAAATTAATCAAATTACCGATTTCGTATTTTTTATCGATCCCAATTTAAACCAAAATTAAATAAGTAAAATAATACTGTTTATATTGTTACCACATATATTAAATTTACGTGGTCTATTCATGTATTTAAGACCAATAATGAGAACAGTAAAGAAATATCAGTGATGTTAGCACAATATGACGTTTTGCTTAAAAGTTGGATACTGGAACAACACCTATACGGTTGTTTAAATTTACAACCAATTAACATAAAATATGCGTTTATATTGATGATATACTATCTTATCTAATTAATAACCGTATATACTTTATAGCCCACATTTTTATTAGGAAAATTTAACCCAGTTATCTCAATGTTAAGCGAATATGATATAGAAGTATTCGAATTTTCAAAATATTTTTATTGATTGCCTAATTTTACAAAGAATTCTACAATGTCATTAATCCAATCTACCTAAATAAGATACATAATTTACTGAGCTTTATAGATTAATTTTTTAATATTATTAAAGGAAGCCTCATTATAATATCCCTAATAATCGAAGAAAATAAAATCAAATTTAGATTTTAAGGTATTTTTCCAGTATAATTAACTAATTCTCGCTCTACTTATAATTCAAAGAAATTATATTTGTACAATATTGCACATCTTTATTATTATTTATTATCACATAACTATTATACAAGATGTGCAAAGGTAGCACAATAAAAATCAAACACGTTTTTTAAATGAACTGACTTTCTGAGCTTTTACGCTAGTATTTGGATAAGTAAAAAAGCTTATTTGGAAAGCCAATTTGCATAAAAACCGTTAAGATACCTTTTTATATGAATTTCTCGTGAACATAACTAAAGTAGAATAAGTTATAATTTGGCAAAACGAAATATAATCAGAAAAAAAACGTTATAAAAAAACAATGCGAAATTTTGCAACTAAAATTAATTAATGAAAAAAAAAAATCATTAAATGATTTAAAATATGTTGAACTGTAAGTGATTTAATTATATCCACCAAGTCCAGATTATCAGATATAATAGGTAATTTTTATCCGCTTGGCATTTTTGAAGTACCTACCTTCAGCAACTTTATTTATTATTGCTGATATCTATAAATCAATAACATAAAAGTACCTAATATGAAAATTGCAGGTGATAAGTGATCAAATTCGTATATTGTAATTAAGGAATCGTTTTAAAACACTTAAAAGAAACAATTACACGAACTATTTAAAAGAAATGCTTACATCCCTATTCACAAAAAACTTTTATAAAGTTACCTGCAGCTAAAATTTTAAATATAGTTTCTGCGATTAATAAAATTCAAATTTCTTCAAATCATTAATAAATTAAATATTGGTTAATATTTGTCTGGGCAACATTTATGAAATCGATAGAAAAATATGTAAAGAATGTCATTTACCAAGATTAAAATCATAATTTAAGTCTATGAAATATTGCCCGTCTAACAGTAAAGCCTTGTTCAGAGTAGGAGTGGCGAGCGTCGCGATGCGATTGATAGTTCAGATATCGCATCGCGACGCTCGCTGCTCCTACCCTGAACAAGGCACTAAATTTATCCGTAGGTAACTTACACGTACCTTTAAAGTCGTTTGTGAATTAGGCGGTAAGAATTTAATTTTAGAATAAAACTGATTTTAACATAGTGTATTTAAATGTAGAAACAGAAATAAAAACATGTGGAGAAACCTCTACAAGACAATTCCAATTCTCCCGATCATCAAATAAGTATCTTCCATCGCTATTATTTATGAATACCTTCTCAAGTAATTGAAAAATCTGGTATAAACATAAAATACACAATCGCTAGTATGTGCTTATGAATTATCAGGTTGTATGATTGCTCCTAGTTGGTGTCACTATCTCTTAAGACAAAGGGCCAAAGGCAGGATGATCTCTGTATCTGTAACGTGTGGAAGGTGGCTTACCCCACGACACTTAGACACCTCACTAGGCCCGTTGTGAATTCTTCTAAGATGATAGGCACCTCCTAGCTCGTGAGCCAGCCTACAGATTTAATGTAGTTGACAACGTCGCCAAAAACATAAATCTTCTAATAAATGAGAGCGTCGAGAAATCGTAGAAGATATGCACGATGGTCTCATCTTCTTATTCGCACCCTCTGCAGAGTGCGGGTTCTGACAGCCCCATGATATGGAGATGATTCCGAACTTGGCAATGACCGGTCAGAATACCTGTGATCAAGCGCAGATTCTGTCTAGTCATGTTCTTTAATTAGGTCTGTCACTACCGATTTTGTCAGGCCAATTGAAGGGCCAGGTCTAAAAAGTATTTGGTTGGCTGCCTTCTTGGCCAGTGAATCAGAAAGGCGGTTAGCTTGCGATGTGACGTGACCTTTAATCCATCTTAAGGTGACCACATTGTTGATGGATACTTCGATTAAAGCTTCGTGACATTCTAGCACTAACCCTGAGTAAATTCATGGTCTGCTCAGGGTGAGTACTGCTTGTCTGCTAACTGTATGGATGAGCATGATCCATCCAGTAATATTATTTCTGGTGATTTCTTTTGTTGCTATGAGCTCTGTTTGAACTACACTGGCACTATTGCTCACAACCCATTTTATGTTTGTTTAAGGATCTGGAGTATATCCCACATCCCGAGGCTTCTGTTTTAGGACCGTCAATGTAGATATGAATCGTTCCTGCCACTTCTATGCCTTCTATTTGTTCTATTATAACTTTATATGGCTTATGGAAGATATATCTCGGTAAGAATGAGTTTATGTTCGCTTGAAGCAGTGGGAGCGTATCAAGCGCCTCCTGCCAATAGCGGGGTCTCGCCTCAACATATCCTACATCAGGTTCTATTCCAACAGTGCGGAGGCGTATCATTGTGATCAGAACAACCTCCTTGATGTAAATATTAAGGGGAGTGAGACTAAGAATGACTTCCATGACTCTGATCGGTATGGTTTTCATGGTCCTGTTATGCTAAGACATGCTGTTCTTTGTATTTGTTCTCGTTTTCGGATAGTTGTCAATTTCTGGGTTTTCGGTACCCAAACAACTGCACCGTATGTTAACATACGTCTTATGAGGGTTCTGCAAGTCCATGCTATGACTTTGAGGGAGATTGAGGGAGAAACCCCTGATGCGCCCCAAGGTTCGGCTGCATTGTTCATAAGTAATGTATACTCTTTTGACTGTTTTCTAAGTGTGAATTCCATATTAACTTGCTGTCAAAGGTGAGACATATTAAACGAAGTTTATTACTAAATGAAGATTAAAATATGTTTACGTTAATAATGCCATTTTAATCTTCGTTTAGTAATTTAAATTTCATTTAACACAACGGTGAAATTGGCCCTAAATGCGTTAGTTTTGGTGCAGTGGCGTAGCTGATTACTTGAACTTCGTCGCATTTTCACTGTAGATGGAGGATAAAATATATTGATTGTTCTTAGAGCTTTACCACACACATTGACAAATCTGTATTTACAAACAAATCCAAACTGACTGAATATTTATAATTATAATATATTTTTTAAAAGTGAAATTATAAACATACTTAAAGGCTGATTCTTGTTCATAGAAGTTTAGTTACGCATGAATGTTGAACTCATGAAATGCGATGCATTTTTGATAATTTATGTCTTAAAACATTTCATGCATATCGTACACTATAAAATTGTTTTTTTATAACGGTTTTAGATTCGCGTAATCGCAGTTATGTACAGAAGGATAGCGAATGTAAAATTGAAATTCATACCATCACTACAATTGGAGGAACCGAGCACTTTTTGGTCCCTCAATTGAGTGGCGCGAGTTGTGCGAGGTGGCCCTACGACAGGTCTCTCAGACAGCTGTTGCATGCTGCGACTGTCCGCCTTATTCAACTCCCCTCTGGGTCTTGATTTACGTACGGCAATGTGGCTCACGCTACGGGTCATGGGAAAGTCGCGGGACTGGGATAGGTTATAGGAGGATCCGGACATTCCAGATTCGATTAAAGAGGGCATATCGTGCCTTTTGCGTGGTTTCGCAAGCTGGTCTAAGCGCGACATTGAATAAGCCCTACCTGGTGAGTGGTTAAGGGATTTATGGGATGAACTGATTGAGTCTTTTGTCGGAATGGTGGGGACTAGGTCAGTGCGCCTACGTCCTATGTAACCGCTTACGCAGCCTGCTGGTATAACTGGTGCATTACCTGCAAAAAATATTTAGCAAGTGCATAAACTAACATTTTCATCGAAAATTTTACTCATAGAGACTCACACTTTACTCGATTTTGTAATTATTTATTCAGATTGGTTCATTATTTCGGAATAATAGGGTATACGGGATCCTTACTATTTCATAGGGACAGTATTGATATTTCTTGAATGGTATCATATAGAAAGTTGCTTAAAATTAGAAAAAAGTTGCGCAGTTTTGTGCTCATTAAAATAGTGCCAAAACCTTTGATATCTACAGGGAGATTCAAAATATCGGACTAAAAAGTTTAAATTATCATTCATTTTTTGTCCAATATTTTGAATCTCCCTGTAGATATCAACTTTTGTCTAATTTAACCAACTTTTACTGTTATCGTATAAGAAATAGCAATACTGTCCCTATGAAATAGTAGGGACCATATATAATGACTCCATCAGCCAGATTTTCAAGACCAATAAATACGAGTGTTGATCCCTATACTCTAATCCTAATACACTTCTACTATCTT
Organism: Psylliodes chrysocephalus; assembly: GCA_927349885.1. Taxonomy (NCBI): domain Eukaryota; kingdom Metazoa; phylum Arthropoda; class Insecta; order Coleoptera; family Chrysomelidae; genus Psylliodes; species Psylliodes chrysocephalus. Next base: position 20,992,076 of record OV651826.1, on the reverse strand, counting down.
AAAGAAAAATAATTAACTTTTGCAGATCACTTATCTGATAACTTATGGCAAACATAACTTCGTTGTCACTTGACTGCTTATTCGGGGGTAAGGGGGCGTCCATTAATTACGTGAGGTGTTCAAGGGGGGAGGGGATAAAACTAAATTTTTCTAAATCTCACTTGGGGGGAGGGGGGGTTTTCGTAAATCTCACGTAATTTTTTTTTCTAGTAGAAAACGGTGTAAAATTGCGTGAAAGTAAAGTTAAATTATAGTAAAAGTATTTCTAGAATAAAATATGGAAAAATCTTATAATTATGTTTATTTACAACCATATATGTAATGTTGTCATTACTAAGGTCATTGAAGGTTGGGAAGTGTGATTTTAAATAATTGCAACACTCTCAAACACTAGTCTTTGCTAGTCTTAAATAAAAGTAATGGAACATATTGTGTTTTTGTTTTTTTTTTTAATAATCCAACACATTTACACCCAAAACACGAATTTTTGAAAAATCTCACGTGACATTAGGGAAGGGGGGAGGGAGTTAAGGAAAATCTTACCAAATCTCGCCAGGGGGGGAGGGGGAGTCAAAAAATCCTCAAAAATACCTCACGTAATTAATGGACGCCCCCTAATATCATAAGATCTCAGATTTAGCAGGATATTTTTGTGGTTGTTTTTGAGTAGGGGAAACGACATTAAAAAATATCTGAACTCGAATGGTAATTTGGTAAGACTTTTGAATAAAGATTACTTTACTAATTGAATTTAAATATTAATTTAAATTCAATTAAATTTTATTTAACACTGAAACAGAAGAACAATGAATATTAAAAAAAGGCTTTTTAGAAAGAACAAATTGTTATTGTAGTTTTGTTGAGGTCAACTCCATTATTGATGTAGATTTTGTTATTGATGATGACATGGATCTTGTTGGCAGTACACCTGATTCATTATCCAATGATTGATCTCAGATATTTGTCACAAGATTTGAATAATGCTCCTTATAAAGTTGTAAATATGGCTTTATAGACTTAGATGCCACATGTCGTTCTTTTAATTAATTGTTGTTAAAAAATACCTGTTTTAACTAAATTTGATACTGTACTGGAGCGGTGAAAATGATAGATTTTTTTTATTCTTGGTATCGTCCAATTTTTTCAGCTGAAATTTTCGTCCACTCAAAAATTTCGCTGATTTCTATAGGGACACTTTTTTAATAACTTTTTGAAACATTTTTCCAAAATGGATTGGTAGTTATAAATAATATTTCAGTTGTTAAATTGTTTGGTCTATGTGATAATATTTGATAAAATAATGTTGTGCTAAACATGTCAGGGTTTTGTGTTCTTTATTAACAATTTACTATCGCAACACTTTTTTGAACTACCTTGAGATGTTTTGGAAAATATTGTATTATATTCAATATCTTTGCCACATCTACAACTGTCTGTTTCATTTTCAAATCAAAGTTTCGTTGCTTACAAAACGCACTAAATTGGTTCTAAATGGATGATTTATTTTTTTTTAATTTTCAGGAATATAATTTTTAATCTCGCTAATTATTTTTGATTCGCAGATATTTCCAAATTTCGGCCAAGAAAAAACTAAAGGGCTTACTAAATCTACGAGAAGGCATCTAGATAGAGGAGGTAAATTATCTCGAAATTTGCATCTGAAAAGAGGAAATATTACCCGTGCAAGTTTAAGGACCAGAGCATAGGGATCAACACATGACTACTGATTTTGATGTACATTTTTAATTTATTAAACAATTCATATAAATCTTAATTTAAATAATCCTTAGAACGTTTTCAAGTCTATATGGTATTTTTCTGTTCCACATAGTGTACTAAAAAAAAATAGCATTATTTTTAAGCACTTTCTGACATTCACTTTAAGCACTTCGATGCATTATAAAAATTTTCTGTAAATATTGATTTTTATAAAAACAGGAACAAGCAACACTGAACACACGTTTGAAAAATTTACTCTAAAAATACGTTTAAATAAGTACTTACAGCTGCCTGCCCTTCCTTTGTGAGCTTTGAACATTTTAATAATATAATTACTTGCATTTTTTAAATTATGCATTACAAATATTCTAGTTTAAAAATTGTTCATACTTAGACAGGTACTTAGTGCTTGGGGTCTTTATAAATTAGACAATGTTTAATTGATATTCTATATACTGTAAAAGGTCTTTACAAAAACATACCACATATTCCTTAGACCAAAATAAGTCGATTTAAGTAAAATTACCTTAGTACAAAGTTGCTTCGTTTGGACTCCAGAGGGCCTTGAAGTTACAATTTTTAAATCGTTTTTCCCATATAAATTTAAAACGGCCTATGCGATTTTGCTGAAATTTGGTATATTGGTAGAGTTTTATGTGGCAAAAAATGGTATTAAAATTTTGTCCGATAATAATACATAGGCGTAAAACTTGATTTTTTAAATTATTTGCACTTTTTAAAATTCTACGCCAATGGAAGAAAAGGAGTTTGAGTATGAAATTTAGATTGCGCAACTCATTTACTTTAAAAAAGGTACTCTTGATAAGACTCGATTACTCTCATGGTTTTCGCTAAATTTCTGTTTTAATAATTTAGAGTGTATAGGTTTCACAAAAATATTTATTTACAACATAATCAAAATAGATATTTTACAAAAATTGTTCAAAATGTTCACCATTTTCACGCATACAAAGATTTAAACGTCGAAGAAAATTAAAATGTATCCTTTCCATAACTTCTTCATCACCTCTAAGATTGTTTATTGCATCTTGAATACGTTGCCAGAGTTGTTCCTCATTTTCTACAGGTTCCCTGTAAACTGTGGATTTCAGATGTCGCCATGAAAAGTAATCCATCGGTGTTAGGTCTGGGGAACGTGGTGGCCAGTTTACAGGTGCGTCATTACCTCTGCCTATCCATTTGTGTGGATATTGTTCATTCAAGTGGTTTCTAACGTTTAAAGAAAAATGTGGTGGAGCTCCATCTTGCATAAACCACATATCTCTCCGAAGATGGAGAGGTAAATCTTCTAACAATTCTGGCAACGTATTTTGTAGAAAATCCAAATAATTTTCTCCAGTTAATCTTCGTGGAAGTATGACAGGACCAACAATGAAATTACCAATTATTCCAGCCCACACATTAATTTTGAATTCGTGCTGAAAATGGTTTACCTTTATTGCATGCGGATTTTCAACGGCATAAACATGTTCATTATGGGTATTAGTTATACCTCTTCTTGTAAAACCCGCTTCATCGGTAAAGAGAACCTTCTTGACAAAGTTTTGATCTCTTTCTCTTTGCATATTAACAAATCGACAAAAACCCAAACGAATTTGAGGATCATGGACTAATAATTCTTGTACTGGCTTCTTATGGTATGGATATAACAATTGTTCTCTAAGTACTTTATGAACGACATCTTTACTTACTCCTAGTTCCCTTCCAATTCGTCTGGTGCTTAAATCTGGATCTTCTTCAACACGTTCTAAAATGTCTTCTTCAACTTCAGGAATCCTTACAAAACGTTCTCTTCCATTATCAACAGTGTTGGGAGCAAAGGAACTGGTCTCCCGAAGACGTCTCTCAACAGCAGCAAAAGTTGGGTGGCTAGGTACACGACGATTTGGAAACCTTTCAGAGTACACCCTGACACTCTCTCGAGCATTTCCTTCACAAAATCCTAATGTCAGTAACATATCGATATATTCTGCATTGGTATATTGTACAGCCAATAAACCACGCATTTGTTTTTTTAATTATTGAGTCAGATAGAACAATTTCAATCGTTAACAAGAGATTAGGTGTTAAAACTTGACAATATTTTTATTTAGATGAAACCACAGCTTATACAATACAGCTAAAACACTCTCTTGGCGGCAACGGTTTGCGTCGATTTCGTCGCGCATCGCTTAAGCTCCGCCTTCGAAGGGAAAAGACGGTTTTGGCGTTCAGAAGCGTACTTAGGCAAGGTGTTGAGTCGTGCGTATAATTTCGTTGATTGTATAATTTCGTGGAGCCTATAATTTCGTTGATTTTGTTTGAGTTAAAGGTACTGTTATTATTTTGGTGACTCTTTAGCTGTGAGTAGAATGAGTTTGTGCAGTCAAAAGCTGTTTTAATAAGGGTTATACCTGCAAGAAAACATTCTTTAGTTTTCCCAAGGACCCAAACCGATAAGTACTACATTATAAGAAATTTTCATTGTTAAAAATATAATTTATACAGGGTGTCTCATTAGTGCGTTATTGTTCATTATTTTGTTGTAGAAACGCAAGAAAGTTTTAAATAAAAGTTATATGGATTTGAAAAATACCTACATATTTTAAAAATATCTTTGGATATACAGGGTGTCACGTTTTTGCCTGGAAAATTAAAATGTATGTTTTTTAAATGGAACACCTTGTATTTTATTTTATGATGAAATTATTAACACCCTAAATTATTGTAAAGACGAATTGCTACAGAAAAATTTTATCAGGTGTGTGTGTGTGGTTACCTTTTAATAAAAGCCTTGCGGATCCACTCCTGCGATACCTGTCTTAAATATAACAAAGATCACGTTGAATTAGACGATTTTTCTTTTTATTGCTTTTAAAAGGCATATGATAACGCCAATTCAGATACATTTGGAAATCTGCAACTGTCAAATGATGAATTTGTAGAACTAATATTCAATATTGAAAAGATATTTTAAAATAATTTTGAAGAATTGGCTACAAAAAATAACATTTGTACCACACTTTTAGAATTAATTAACCCAATACCCTTTAGTCATCCATGCTAACGTTTTCCAAAATAATAACTTATTTTATTGTATGTTTAATCTCAATAACTAAAAAATATACTGACAATTAGTTTGACAGAATTGTCATTTATTTAAAATTTTAAAAATAATAGCAGTCGGTTGATCAAAATATGAACGGTGATTGGCGAATTTATTTTTTTTTGCAGTGTTCTCACTACCTAGAATGGATATGAAATATATTCGTTCAATTGAAGGCAATAGCATACTTTTTCGTTTTGTAATCTGTGCATGGATATTAGCCAATCTACGCACATACTACAAAACGAAAAATTATGTTATTGCGTTCAACTACGAATATATTTCATATCCATTTTAGGTAGTGAGAACACTTTAACAAAATTAAATCTACAAATCACAGTTCATATTTTGGTCACCCAACTCCTATTATTTAAAAATTTTTAAATAAGTGATAATTCTGTTAAACTAATTGTCAATATATATTTTAGTTATTGATATTAAATATACATTAAAATTTTTGTGTAGACTCGATAAATAATAGCATTTTTGTTTTTATTATGTCCACATTTAAAAAAAAATAAATTTTAATCAAACTACATGATACTAATTTAATTACGAGTATTAAAACTAAAGTCCTGAAAGTTTCGGTGAAGATGAGGACAGAACATCTGCCTTCCATGCGAAAAGCCCGGGATCGAATCTAGGCCGAGGACTAATTAATTTTTCATGTTTATTTTATTTTATAAATTAGTCAACTTCGTAAATTATTTTAAAATTAGTTATTTTGTCTAAATAACCTAAAATAATTTTTTAAATTTGTAGATTTTCGTTAGTGGGTCGTAGAAAAAATATACTGACCATATCGAGTGGATTGTTCATATCACAATCAGACGATTGAGTACTCCGCCTACGACGTCGTGCTCAAACTTCGTCTTTGTGTGATATGGCTATCATATCCACCCTTGTTGAACAAACTACAATTTATTTGTTTTCTTGGTTTAAGTTTTACATCAGAAATAAGAACTAAATTAATTTACTTTTCAAGTTTTCTTGTAAAAATCGATATTACTTTCTCCAAGTACAAATTTAGTACCTACCTAAAATAAGTACTAATTATGTAATATCGTGTAATATTGTAATTCAAATTTCACATTACTATAAAGTTTCAAAATTCCCTACTTCGGTATGGTCAGATAAAAATTGAATATATTATATTAATAAAAACTGTTAAAGTATTACTTCTACAAATCTGTATTTCAATTAATAAGAATACATCTAAATATAACCAATATTGTTAAAATGAAAGCACAAATTCTTTATAATTCCAAAATACCATAGAGTTCCCAGACCTCAGTCGAAGCATTCGTTTATCTAGGTATAAACCCTTTGCGCGAAGAGTAACACTTGCCAGAGACACGGGGTACCACTTGATTTGCATCCACGAGCGTGACACATTTCTTTAACAATTGAAGCCCTTGGTGTAAAAAGGATCCAAGTCACAATTTGTCGTGAAGTGACTGTTTTAGCTCAAAACATTTGTTAACGAGGATTTTACTAGCCACATACAAATTATTTTACCTCTAATCCGAAAGATGTGCTATTTTTCGTAATATTTATATTTAAATAATTTTTTTAATTATATTTGACAGATTTAAAACAAATTAAAAATTTAATTTCCCAAAACTTACTTAACATGGCATGTAACCAACCTTATTACGTCAAGGTTTTCAATTTTTTCAATAATAAAAAAATTGCTTAATCCGGGCCCGACTTTTCCCTTTAATCTAACAGAGATAGCACCATTCCGTCTTGCTTGGTTCTCGACCGCCAGATCAAAGACGCCGACACGGAGTTGTGGAGCTGTATTGTATAAGCTGTGATGAAACTATGGAAACCAACAATAAATGTTTTTGTATACGTATTGCTGGCAAATAATTAATATTCCTCAAAAAATCGTACATGGCAAGAATCGAGTATTTTTGTTAAAAGTCTCGATTAGAGGTGTTGAAGAAGATATGAAAAAAGTACATTTTTATGTTTTTCATCGTATAAAATTTTGTCCGATAATAACACATAGGCGTAGAACTTGATTTTTTAAATAATTGCAGAAAAGGAGTTTGAGTATGAAATTTGGATTGGGTACTCATTTACTACAAAAAAGTACCCTTGATAACACTCGATTTACTCTCATGGTTTTGACAAAGTTTGTATTTTAATAATTATTGTTTATGTTCTAAAATTACTAAAATGCAAATTTCGTCAAAACCATGAGAGTAATCGAGTCTTATCAAAAGTACTTTTTTTAAAGTAAATGAGTTGCGCAATCTAAATTTCATATTCAAACTCCTTTTCTTCCATTGGCGTAGAATTTTTAAAGGTGCAATTATTTAAAAAATCAAGTTCTACGCCTATGTATTATTATCGGACAAAATTTTAATACCATTTTTTTGCCACATAAAACTCTACCAATATACCAAATTTCAGCAAAATCGCATATGCCGTTTTAAATTTATATGGGAAAACGATTTAAAAATTGTAACTTCAAGGCCCTCTGGAGCCCAAACAAAGCAACTTTGTACTAAGGTAATTTTACTTAAATCGACTTATTTTGGTCTAAGGAATATGTGGTATGTTTTTGTAAAGACCTTTTACAGACACCCTGTATATATATTATTTTTAGCTTTATCTTTTAAAACAATACTTTTGTCATAATTGAAAATATTCTTTGTTTGGAAGCATTTTATTAGGCATCCGTAAATTGTGATATTAACAATAGTAATGAAATTCCATTTATGTGACACCTATTAAAGACATTTCCGACACAATGAATAATATACAGTACAGTGATATATTTTTATATTAACAATTAACTCTCTCATGGCCGATATATCAAAAAGTAATAAAGATATTTTAATTCTATGAACGATGTTCAATTTAATTTAATTACAAAATTGGGGAGTCAAGGAACTTTGAACAGAAAAAAAATCAGATAGGATTTCTATGGATGGTTTAAGTAAGGTAGAGCGTTTGTATTTGACCAGGCTTTTAAATTAAATAAAAATTACCAATAAATGTAGCGTTTCAAGCAAGACAAATATGTAGTTATAAAAAATGTGACACTATAAAGAACAAATAACATGTAGTATATAAAATATCTCAAATATGAAGATTATTTTTGTGGTAATTTTAAATTTTACTTGCAATGATTATTAGAAGCAATTTGAAATGTTACTATTAAATGTATAAAGAATTTTTATTTCTTGTCTTGCAGGAAAATCTACTCCTTACATCTAGTAAAACGTATAAAAGCTACCTAAATTGGGTTGGTTAGTTACAATAAAATTTAGATATTTACAATTTTGGTTGACATCTTCATATATGATAACAGATCTCTTACAATTTATCGTTGGTACCACTCATTAATTGATCAAAATAGACAAGTGTTGTTGAAAAAGGACAGTAACAGTAATATTGAGCTTCTTAACGACCCTATAAACTTATCAGAAACTTTTCTGATTAGTTAATACACCTAAAATATTATCTTGTCCTAAAATTGGTATAACACATCAATGCATTTAAACAATAGAATTCAGTACCTTTTTTCGCACTGATACCATAAAATACAAAAGTTTTTAACAGGTAGAATCGCACCCTGGTACTGTTCTGGAACTTACTTTAGATATTTTGAAGATTATTATTGTGAATAAAAAATTTAATTTTTGAGATAGGGAAATTATGTTACCTGGGTCGAGACCATTTACTAAATTGCTAACAAATTTCTCCAAAAACGCTCATATTATACTCACAAAAACTTTAAAATGCTTATATATGTTTCTTAAATAAAAAAAACTTTTATACAAATTTTGAATGCATAATGCATGCTAAAAATGTCGCTTTTTAAATAAAATATAGACATTATCCTTAATTATAATAATCTCTTTTTTGAGCCATACAATCAACAATTTAAGTCATCGATCATCCTCCACCTATATATATTTTTTAGTAGCAATTTAACCATACATTTATTTTGTCTGTACTTTATTCAAAACATATTTTGAATGTGTTTACAGCAAAAATTCGACTTCATAAGAACGAATCATGTACAACGAACGACCATGAATCATGAAGGTATAGTTTTCATTAATAAACTCTTTCTTATTTTCGCAAAATATGGTTGGTTGCGATCTATGCGTGCTAGTCAATTGCTCACAAAATCCTCATAATCTGTCATTCATCCTCATTCCTTTAAATTCTTAAAAATGTGAGCAATTGCTCAATAATTGGCAATCGTGCATGTCGCATATACGAGGGTGGTTTGACGGAAGAGTGACTTTTCAGAGGTTGGCAATACTTTCGCTACGGTGATTATATTGGTAGTTTCCGCCATGTTCCTGATGTCATCTGTCAAAATTTCACATAAATCTGACAGATAGATTAGTGTTAATACTCCTATAAAGAAAACTTTTGTTCCATCACGACAATGCGCCTGTCCATTTGTCCGCTATTTTTGCAGAAAAATTACCCTAACTGCGTTATGATTTATTGCCTCATTCGCCATATTCACCTGATCTGGCTCCCTCCGATTAATTTCTGTTCCCAAACTTAAAAAAAATGGCTGGGTGAAAAGCGATTTCAGGCAAATGAAGAGGTGATGGCAGAGACAAACGCGTATCTTGCGGAACTTCCTAAAGATCATTTTTTGGATGGTTTGAAACAATTGAAAACTCGCTGGGCTAAGTGTGTAGAATTAAAAAGTGTTTATTTTGAAAAATAAAATATTGTAACTTTTTCATTGAAAAGTCACTCTTCCGTCAAACCACCCTCGTAGAGTTTGCAACATGTATTTGTTTATACACAAAACAAGTTGACATGACAACGATGTTAGATGTCACATATCCATTCAGTATTAAAAAAAAACTAAAAAAGATTTTTCTCAAAAAATGATTACAAAATTGTTGAATTTAAAATTCGTGCATAAACGAATTTTAGTCTGAAAATATTTTTTTTCTCTGCTGTTTTTCGATATAATCCCTGCATTTAGTTCACTACAGTAAGTAATTACTACATATACCAATTAATCACTAAAAATTATTCGAGCGTTTGTAAAAACTATCTGTTGCTTCTTAGTGCTTTTGGTCTAAAAGTATTGTACAATTTCTGAATGTACTGAAACCTTTATTAAATTTTTAAAGGAAGCATAATTTAAGATAATTTCAACGTAAACAATGCAATAAGGTACAAACCTAGCCACATTTAAAAATTTGATTTTACGACTATAACCCTATTGACACAGCCATTGTCATGGTTATTTTAGTTTGTCTAGCAAAATCTTCAATGGCTAGAATAAAGATATAAGGCTAATTTTAGAATAAACTCACCCTCGCCAGTTCTCTCCAGTCCAGTAGCAGAAGTAGCACGCTTTTTACTTCCTGTATCCAAATCTCTTTCGGACTGCCTCCGTGTGAGCGCGGAAGAATTATTAACGGAAGTAATAATATTTTGAATGGACGTAGCTCGTCTGGCGCCCCAATATGATACGCTCATTTCACTGGGATCTAACAATCGAGGCGTCGATGATCCAAACGCAAACACAGCGCTACTCCTCTCGTTCTTCCTCCTCGATTCGATACGTTGCTCTCGCTCTTGGTTCCTCTTTAAGATGAACTGTAGTCTATCTCGTTCCGCATCGTTTATTGCTCTTTTTCGCTCTTCTACTTGATGACGTTTCTCGTCGTCTCTAACCCTCAATTCATCTATTCGTCGACGCCTTTCCTGTTCTTTCTGTTCCTTAAAAATTTGTGCAGCAAGCGCTTGTGCCTTGATTTCCTCCAGTTTCCTCTGCCTTTCTTCATTTTGTCGCTCTTTCACGCTACGTAACCGCGTATCTTTGTCAACTGTAACAAAAATACATAATTGTTAATTTTTAATCGAAATTGTCAAGGTTTTCTTTAAAGATAATATGAAGGGTAAATTATTACTGAAATAGGTACACATCTGGCCGGAATTCCTTCCGAAGACCCAGAATTCCTACAAAAGTTACGAAATACTCTTAGACATTGACGAAACTAAAGATGAAACTATCTTGGAACACTTAGAAAATTTAAAGTTATCAAATTCTAGCGAAGATAACTCTGTAAATCAAACAATCAAAAAAGTGTGTAATCCTGTGTCAAAACAAAAAAATGCAGTCTTTTATTATTGATCAATTTATTGAAATTGGTGACCAAATTAGACGATAGAGGTGATGTTGATGTGATAATGTTGATGATGATGATAGTATTAACAATCATAATAACTTTGAATGCATAGTGTTGCATATTTATGAACTAGTCTTTGATAACTCTATACAAATTTGTAATAATATATAGGGTGTTCTATTAAAAAAAAATATGTTAAGTGCGCCATCCTTTATAAACTGTAAGGGTGATTTAATATGTATCACTTTTCTCCAAAGGTTTTTCGTAGCTGCTATAGTTTTCTATATAAGGTAATATAAATTGCTATGTGAACAGCCTCTACATTTCTTTTATACACCTGAAGCCTTATACACATTATATTTGTACAAGTAAAATTTAAAATCTAATCACACATTAATAAATTCACTTTATTTTACAATTATGTAGTTCCTTCATTTTAAAGCAACTTATCGTTTTATTATATACCTATATTCTTATTTTTTTTTAGTGTTGGTTCAAAATTTCAAATTTTTTAAATTTTTTATGTAGTGCTATAATTCTTTATGTAGTGCGGAATTTCCTCAGAATCCCGAAATTTCTTTGCCAATCCTGGAAGCACTCCGGAATTTCTGTTTACACAATTTCTCTAATAAATTTACTCCTCGAGATAATACATCAAAAATATACGCATAGAGTTTAGTCATCACTTTAATTACCATGATGTTAACGTATGATTAATGCAAAAATCTAAATATTTCATAATTATTTCATAATTAGTATGTTTTACTACCATAAGTGGCTGTTTTTAGTTTATTAATGAAAATAAAATACGTAGATAAACCATGCAAAGTCGATTTTTTACAATTTCATGTAAATTCTAAGGTACTAAGGTCAAAATGAATATAAATACCTACCAATTGAATTTGGTACAATTAAAACAAGATTAAACATTTCCTAATAATTTTTTATTCTTCCTTCTTAGAAAGTCATTTTTTTAGTTCTTATAAGCTTCAGAATGGGACTAACTTATTCGTTATACTGTATATTATATTTACATTTAAGACTTATTCAGTTTAAAGACTACATAGCAATTTGATTGGCCCAGATGGAACATCGCGTCTGATTTTTCATAGCTTACCTACTTTGTAACAAACTGTATTATTAGGTAGCACTCCCAGTATGGAAAGTGAATACTGTTATTTTAATATTTCTGTGGACAATAATCACCTGATGATGGGTGTATGATTACGGATTTTTTAACACATCATGTCTTTAGTATTGTTTGAATTAATTAAAAGTTGTTATCACTATTATTGTACATAAAAAAATGTAAAGCAAAAAATTGGCAAGGAGTGACGATGTTTTTAATATAAAAAGAGTCCTTAATTTAATTATATCTCCCATTACTGTAACCTACCGCACCCATTATTAAATATAAGACATTCTTATTAAATTCAAAATCCTACATTTAAATAAAAATCTCACAGACAATTAAATCTTATTTACGATACCTAATAAATAATATCTATAACCACGTCCGTAAGAGATCCAATTTTCGTGCAAGTGTCTGAGAACCCAGCCCAAGAAACACTTATCTTAAGTGAGTTTGAATAGTAACGTTGTTTTCGATACACAAAATTTTCAAGGCAAGTAATAAATCAGCCACCCTCTTTCCACCCAGATTCGTTTTTCGCTGGGAACTAAGACACACAAAGACGTCACAAAAAGCCATTAAAACTGGTATAAGAACCCAGACCCAAATGAGCTCGGATGCATTCATTTTTTGTTATTTGATGTGCAAGCATTCATTTTATTATTTTACATTTAAGCAATCACTTTATTATTTGTATCCAGTTATAAAGTCTGTACCTTTCCTAAAACGCTCTGCCTAAACGACGTCTATCCTACAATACCTCCTATCCCCGAAGGTGTCAACGTCTCGACGCCCAACGTCCTGCCGTCTACGCTATCACTTCTATTATCACTTTAGTATTTTCTACTATTATATTCACCCCGACTCTTAACGTCCAGACGCCCTACTTCCCTACCTTTCTACGTTTCGAACGCTGTCACATTCCGCACCATCTAAGTATTTCCTACCTTACATTCATTCCGACGCCCAACGTCCCATCGCTCTACTTCTCGACGATTACCACCCCTAAATATTTCCTTCATAATATCCTTGCACCACCTAAATATTTCTACCGTATATCTGTCCCAATACAGTACCGGATTAAAAACGTTCCTCTCCACCACGACGCTAGGCGATGCTCAACGCTACGACGTACCTAAATCGATGCCGTCACATCGCTAGATGAAATTAGTACATAATCTAATGTCTGTATTTTCAATGGTGAGTCAAATGATTCATGTAACTTTTTTTGAGATACTACCGGGATCGTTTAGATGAGGGCCTGACATTTGCTTCAAAATATTATCAATGTAACCAATAAACCATATTGCCTTCAGTCGTTCACCTCGAAAGGCATATACATCTGTTTTCGATAGGTGAATTTAAGATAATTCAATAGAAATTATAATAAATCAAAATTAAGAAATATACAGGGTTGAATCTAAGTTAATTCAATTGAAATTATAAAAAGTAATATTAAAAATATACAGGGTTGTATTAAGTTATTTCAATAGAAATTATAATAATATTAAAAAATAAACAGGGATGTATTATCATGGATAAATTGTTCAAACCGAGATGGTAAAATTTAACAGTAAGTTAACCAACTGGTTAATATACTGTTCGTTAGTTCAAGGGGGGACTCCCATATGCTAAGCCACCCATTCTACAAGGTTTGAAACAAAGTATATGTGTATTCGTTACTTCCGTTCGTCAATACCTCTATACTCGTCGAAATATTTACATAAGAGGGTACAACCTATGTATATCTTGAATAGAATCAAATCAACACAGTAGTTAACCAACTGGCGAATTGGCGCTGTTCGTTAACTCCGTTGGCCATCAAACTAAATAAGAATATATATTGATAGCAAATGAACGTGGTCTGTGTTTGAACGGGACTCAAGTGGGATCTCAGTAAATAGTAACAATTGTAATATACTTTGCTAATTATTGCATCACATTTAAAGTATGAAAAATAAAAGAGTTTAAATATAAATTTGTCTGGTTTAATTTATCAATTTGTACCAAACTTATTTGCATCGAATCCTGGTTCACAACGTGGGTATAAAAATTATCAATTAATTAACTAGACGATCACTTCTACTACTAGAGGAAAAAGGCCAAATACAGTAAGCATAGAATTTAAAGTAAAATAAACTTGTGAGGTAAATAATAACATTTCAGAGAGTAAAACAACGATCAAAAATGGGGTACCGGGGGTAGGCAGTTACATTAGTTTTCTGCCATATACATCTTTTGATTAGAGCATTAAGACAAATATTAAAAATTACAGACCAGTTACCTAATCAAACAGATTTTCTAAAATATTTGAGTATGCAGTCCAAAACAGATTAATATAATTTTCAAATAACCAACATAGCTTTAGATCTCCTAGATGTCTACTACCACGGCATTGTTTTCCTTTTAAGAAAAACATATTGAATATATTGATATCCTCTTGTGATTTTTGTGACCCCACCAAAGCATTTGACTAAATTAATTAAAATTGTATGGCTGTTTTGAAATATGTACTACCAATTTCATTATGTAGTGCATAGTTATCTTTAGGATAAATGCGTCAATAGAATTTTTAGAACCGGTATAACTTATTTCTAATTTAAATACCTAAAAAATAAAAGAGTCGAATCCCAGATTTAGTTTCGTTTAAATCGGAGATTTTTGACTAAAAATAGGTTTGTCATCACAAACAAATGAATGCAGGGCAGTGAACATTCAAATATTCTCCAAAGAATGTCATTTTGTATCTAATTATAGCAATGTATAACTTTACACGTGTACTCCACTAGTATGCACTTCCAAGATGAAAATAATAATACACATATGCATGAAGCATGTAAAAGAATACCTGCGTTTCTTTGTAATAGTAATATAATATTAAATAACGAATTTATGAAGTAGAACAGAAGAGAGTAACATAAGTAGTGAGTTTTTCTTGTTTGGCATTACGTTAAAATAAAACAAGTAATTGATTTTCTCAATTTATAACATTAAAATGTAATAAGAATATATAAATTTGAGAAATCTCGCCGAATTAGGAAAATATAGAATTCTTCCCGAGAGACCTAGAGAGGTAGGTAGAAAAAGCTGAACATTTAATTGTTTCTAGAATTTTAGTTGGGTAGTTTAGACTTTACTTGTTGTTGGATACAGCTTCGATAAAGTACATACATTCGAATTTACCATTATACTTTCATACCGTAAAAATATGTACTCTTCAATATTCCTGAGTAAAGAAAAATTATTTATGTTCTAAACACTATTACTATTATAGCCATCTGGTATTCATCAATGAGGTTGTTTATAAAACAGGTGTTTCCGATGTTTACTATAGCTTAATGATTCGATTCATAAATTGTTAGTTTCGTATTATACTTTGCCAAGATAAATTAATAATAAATAGTTAAGCACCTATTGTTTTAATAGTTTTTAGATTTATTATTTATCCAGTTACGCTTAAGAATTATAACACGCAGTAGAGCAAAGTGGGGCAAATATTTGTTATACATGGCTGATGGTTCATGTTCATCTCATGGCTAACAATGTGCAGCACACTACAGTTTTTTACCAATGAAGCAATTATGTATTATTTAATATATTTAATAAATAATACTTAAATACGCTATATCAGTGTGATATAATTTGTGTTCTACCCCAGTATATGTATCAATCAGTAATGGCACTCTGAGACGGCACGTTTGATATTTAAAAGTAGACATTTTAGTTGACTTGACGTTTTCAGGATATGAAAAGTTTTCTTTACACAAACTTGGTATACCTGGTTAGTTGAATTTTTCTTCTGCTACTTTTCAAATTCGTGTGTATGAGCGAGATGTGAGATACCTTTATAGACAACGGTTGAACAACTTAATTTGAAGAAGAAAATCGATTAGATATCAGGGAAGTCTTCGCAAATGTAAGAAGGACAAACCCGTTTAAATTTTTTTTTTTATATATAGTCGCGTCAAAGTAGGTTTTCACTTCGAACTTTGGTCGGAAAGGTCCAATCGGGCTAATTTTTTTTTGCAAAATGTTCATTGAGACATGAGATTCAAAGTTCACTAAAATCTAGATGCCGCTCGGCCTCCCTCCCCCCAAATTCACCCCAATTGGGGGGAATTCTCGGCTTTTTTCAACAAAAGGCGCATACTTCATAAAACTGCAGTCCCAAGCGGGGTAAATGTTCTACTCGGGGGTTTTAAAGTACCCTGAATCCATTATTTGGGTCAGGTCGTCTTTGCGACCTTCCCAGGGGTGGGTGACAGGGCCACTGGGGGTCCAATATACTAGATGTCCATGGAAATGTATTTGGGCTCCCGAATTGCGCTATTATTAGCTTTTATTGCTTTTTTAGATATGTGTAAGAAATGGTTATTGAACTTCAAATTAGACTGAAAGACAACTCCCAAATCCTTTACCTCATATTCACGATTTAATGTAATATCACAGATCTTGTGTCTAATGTAAAAAATTAAGAGGCTACGGATCCTTAAAACTTAAAATATGCATGTTTGTAAGTGTTAAATAGACGGATAAAAAACGTTGATTTTTATTTACAACTATAATAAGAACCTATTAAAAAGATTAAGAGCAATAGATCATTTCAACAAATTTCTATAGGTACACATATTTTGATACCTGATAATCAAACAATATATTTTTTGGAGTGGCAACAGGTTTAATAATACACAACTATTATTTTGTTACAAATATTTATATTCTAATATTTATAATCAACATAATAGTTTAATAAGTCCTTTAAAAATAATATATTTTGATTTAATTGTTGAATTTATACATGAGCAATTTTCCTTGTAGCGTTGTTTACATTTTGCAGAGTAATATTGTATTCTGGTTTTAGCTGATAAATCATGTACATGTAAATGGGTTGAATGTAGACAATGTTAATGTTTTTGCTACTACTGCTGGCTAGGAATGCTGTGCTGGGACACCAACAAAAAAAAAACAAGGAAGCACAAAGCACTAGATCAGTTTCTATCACTTATACACTTACAATTTACAACCATTCAAGTAACTAGCATGTTGGAAATACTTCACGAAAACATATTAAACATAAATCAGTCGAATACAATGTATTTTCTTTTTATAACACACCTTTTTAGCTTGATTACTTCTAGTACTCTATTTATTCCAATGTCCTCAAATAAAACGAGCAATAATACGTAACAATAAGGATAAAACACACACTGAAATGTATTTGGGTATTTTTGATCTAAATCCACTATCAAAATAACAAATTTTCCGTTTTTAAGCTGTGAATGTATTACAAAAACTACTTCGATAGATTATATCCCGAAAACGTCAGCGCAGTAAAAGCTGCGCGTCTTTTTCCCGCCCAGGGAATGTCATAGGACTGGTTCTACTGACAGTTAACTTTTAACAAAAATAAACCATTATTGTCATTAAACTGATTGTAGGTTGTAAAAAGTAGTTTAAAGGTATGTAATCAAAATAATTTTTAAAGTTTAGGACGAATACAATCATGAAAATAACCTCTATTTTTATAAGTCTACTGTCACTGTAATTGTCAGTGGAATACAAATTACGTCAGCACTAATATAGCGTATTATATAGAGTTTTCTTGTTTTCATAAAATAACCATGTGCTTCCTGCTGTCCGCGATAAAAATTTTATCTTAAAAGAAAATGAATTAATTGATTTATTCATTGAAAATATAAAACGAGTATGAAATTGCAAAGTGCTTGTAACTTTAGGCTTTTTGTCAGGAGTTATTTTTTTTTAATTCCACAACTATTTTCTTACATAATATATTATAAAGCACATAAATAAAAATTTTCTTATCTTAATTTATGTAAAAAATGGGAAAATGCATGTAATTAACAATTAATTAAGAATCTTAATAAAATTATGTATAATTTACTTTTTTACAGTACAGTATAATGCAATACGCTCAATTATATTATTTTTAATTTAAATGAAGATTTATCAGTAAGAAACTATTTTATTCTATACAGGGTGTGTCCCGTAAGTATACCGAAAAAACTTTGAGAAATGGTGGGGGACATCAAAATAAATATTTTTTTGTTTAATAACCATATGTCCGAAAGCTTTTCCGTTTCCGAGATATAGGATAGGGTGTAAAATTACAAAAAAAAACTATTTTTAATTTATAGAAAATAGTTAACCGATTTGAATTAAATTTTCAGTTTGTTGAGATCTTAATAAGGACATCTTTTGGAAATATTCGCGTTTTTCCAAAATTTTCATGAGTATCCACGTCTATTATTTTTTTTTGCTAAAAAAATATCACCCTGTAATTTTTTATATTTTTGATAAAGCAACTAAAATTACAACTTCGGTTTTTTCGTATATCGTTTTGTTTTGAGTATTTTTAGGTGCTTCGTGCAAAAGTTTGGATATTAATTTTTTCTCGAAAACGAAATGAGACGCAAAAATTTCAAGAGACAAAAAAGTTGTTTAATTCAATCTAATAGGCGTTATTAAATTTGTATAACATTCCCTGTATTTTGGAAATCAAGCGCTTTCGAACAGATGTTATCAAAAAAAAAAAAAATTATTTTCCCTCAAAGTTTGTCGGTATATTATAAAAAGTAAATATATTAGATTTTAATATAGAATCTAAATTCATGTGTATATTGTATTCAAGGCTTTATAATTTTTTTGTAAGCAAGTTTTAAAACATACCACCTGTGTTTGTTTTATTTTAAGAAACGCCTCCCAGAGCGAATGTCATTCTTTGTTGACTCCTAATCTTTAGACTAGTTTCATTTACAAATATTTTAGGAATAATGTCGAATTTATTACGCTTGTTATGATTTTTTAATCAATAACTATATTATGGATCAAAGTTTTACTATTTATTATGAATTTTATTAAGAGCAAACCGAGCACCTCGAAGATTTATAATTTCTTCTGAATCCGATTTTTGTGAAATTTTTAGGAAATATCAATAATAACAAGAGAAACCTTAAATTTTTTGTAAACTTTCGAAAAGTATTTATTTTGAACATTTTTAAAAGGAATTAAAAAAAAACATTTACTCTCCATTCTGTAATAAATCTATAAAAATTTGCTTTTTGTTTTAATAAATATCTAGTAGTTTTTAAATGGGAGGATTTCCCACTTTCTTTTCCTAAACATCTCTGTAGAGTGCTGTCATATCGTTGTTTTTTGTTTTCGCTATAGGTCCGGTTTGATCTTAAATAGAACTCTATACCTAGACGCCTTTCATTCGAAAATCAATAGTATTTTTTTTAACTAATGAAAAAATGTTTATTTGAGTAAAAAATGTTCCTACTTTATAAACAACTTTTATTATTTTGACCCAAATTATAATGAGGTGTCTCTAGGGATATACTGAAGAGGTGTGTCAACCAAAGAATCCGCAAAATATTTTTTGTAGGATGGGTCGTCTACAAACAATGATGATGTATAAGTGGAGACAGATAGGTTATTGGTAAACTTTTAAGTCATTGATCACAGAGGTCTGGTGTATATGTTACTTAAACAGCATTTAACCTCATATTTTAAAATTATATTCTTATATACAGGGTGTTCAATAACTTCAATCTTCACCAACTTCAATGCTGCCAAAGTTCTGTAATTGTTATTTTATATATCTAACAGTGCTGGAGACATTTGACTTTTTCACATTCATTCATATACCTATTACTGCTATTTATTTTATGAATTCTAATAAATATTTGTTTCAATAAAATGTTTACATTTATTCGCTGAAAAATATATTTTAAAATAAGAATCCAATAATCACACTCGTCACAAATAGTTACTAGTTCGCACTTACTTTTAAATTTTAATGATATTTGACCAATTATTTTATACCTAATTAGTTAGAATTATTTTCTTTTTATATTTTTTATTACTATTTTAAGTTTTTTTTTTAATAGAAAATTTTTACATGTATTCAAAAAAAATGTGTTTTAAAATAAGAAGAATATTATACGAATCCGATAACACAAACTACTTTTATGTTATAATGACGAAAAGTTAAGTTTTCCGGGCGACTACGAGAAGTTTGCCAGGAGAGACGTAGCTTAGAGTCCGAAATACACTTTTCGTCCGTGTTTCATACATTATTTTTTATTCGAATGTACTTATATGTAATAAAAAAATATAGAGAATTAAATCCAAAATGATATTATTATTATTTCCAATTTTTCTTATAACTGAGATTGCTGTGATCGATATGAACAGCTCACGGTTCGTAGACACAACGGTGGCCTCGTCATCCGTTGCTAAGGAAGGAAAATATTCTTTTAATAAAATCGGTAATTTGATTTTTTGAAAGACAAGCCACAAAAAGGCATGGAAAAATCGTGTAATGATTTCCATCAAATTTCAAATAAATTATTTTTTATTTGAATTATAAAGAGAAATATTATTGTGTGAATGGTTTATTTTAAACATTTTGTATTAGGACACGGTCACAATATATCCCCTATAGTAATGTAACTGGGATTCAAAAAATGGCTTTGAGTTACGCTGCGGCCAGACACAGGTCTCATGGCACTAGTATCGTTTTGAATTTGGACACATCCAACATCGGCACGTTCATTGGTTGAAGAGGAAGTTTTTGACAAGTGAAGCATGAAGTGTCAGCATTGACAAGTGATAATTTTTTGATTTTTTCTTCTACGAAATTTATACCGTTTATTAATATTAATTTTGTTTCAGCGATATTTAATGTGATTTGTGTTGTTGTATTAAGTGCTTACATATTTAATAAGGGAAACAAAACGTACAACAAAGAGGAATCAAGGAGGGATTGCTATGGCTGTCATCCAAGGGTCTCCGCCCTAGATAACACTTTTCTAGTGGGGAAAGCCTTTAAAATTCAAGTATAACAATTTTATGTTTCCGTTTTCCCTTCTTTTAATGTAGGTGCCAATTTTGAGGCAAGTTTGTAATAATTTTTCATATTTCTTCAGTCAATACCTACCCTCTTAATATTATAATTTAACTAAGATTTTATGATTTCCTATGGACACGATTCAAGGAGGGAGTCCTATGGCTGTCATCCAAGCCCTAGATAATAGTTTTCCAGTGGCAACAGCCTTTAAAATTCAAGTATAATAATTTACTGTTTCAGTTTTTCTCCTTTTTCGCAGTAGGTGTCCATTTAAACTAAAAATTTCTCTCCAGATTATTCCTAATTCAAAAACATTTTCAAAAGTGTCGTTTGAAACGTGCAGACTTCATAAATGCTACGTCCGTCCTATCCTAGAATACGCAGAACCCGTCATCATTTTTTTTTAATGATGTAAGTACTTTTAGTAATGATTTTTATTGCTTCTTCTTGTGTTTAATAATAATAATAATATGTTTGTAAGAAACAATGTCGTCCGCTTTTAAATGTTTGGTGGACAGACCTGCAATTAATTTAATAATAGTGAATGATATTTTAAGAATATTACTCGAAAATCTTACCATAAGCCTTTAATTTAAGTTTAGGCTCGCTTTATTACTTTTAACGATTTTTGTGTGTAAAAATTAAAAATTATTTGGAACTTTTGGCAGGCAACAGCAGCGTTACGGCTAGCTACAGGCTTGCCAACATTTCAAAATATCTCGGGATATAAACAAAGTGTGATCCGAATTCAGCTCTTAGGCTGTACCATAATCCAAAATGTTTAAAATAAACCATTCACACAATAATATTTCTCTTCATAATTCAAATAAAATATTATTCATTTGAAATTTGATGGTAATCATTACAAGATTTTTCCTTGCTGTTTTGTAGCTTGTCTTTAAAAAAAATCAAACTACCGATACTATAAAAACTCTAACACCAGAACAAAGTTCAAAAATAAAAATATAAACACTAAATAACAATAAAATATTAGATTTTTAAAAAATCAATGTACGACACCAAATAAAATATTTTCTGTCAACGCACTTTTTCATTGCGTGACGTCACTGCGTTATTAGCAACCGTGACGATGCCACTGTGTTGTTTACGAACCGTGTGAACAACTAGGTATATTCTTGATAACAATTAAACAATTGTTGTCATATCAATGTGCTTATGTGTCAAATCGATTTAATAATTATAGTTTAGTTAGTTTTTTCTTATTCAATTAAATATGTGGATTATGGACTATTCTACAATAGCAAAAAACATTATCGCTTTACTTTTGCGGCCTGGGCCTTAAAAGTATTTTTTAGTAGCTCATTTGTATACTTAAGTATACTTAAAAGTGATCCATCAACTAACTAAAATATTTCAGATAAGAATGTTTTTATTAAATAAAAATAAATATTTTTTTATAAAAAGATAAAAAAGGGAATTAAAACGAACATTTAATAGCAATCAGCGCCAATACAATGGCGGAAACAGTGACGCGAATGCCCTCCACGGGGCTACGCCACTGCTTGTGACAAATGATTTACATCTAAAAATGATATTTAATTCAGTATTTTGTTTATTCTCTTAGGCTTGAAATTATTCATCCTATCCTCGTATAAAAAATGGAATTTACGATGGACTATACAAAATTAGTGATGCATAATTCCCTTTGAATGAGGTAAAACATTTATGATCGATGTTTGCTATTAAATTTCTTGATTAACGTGGACACTAGTAATATAAGTCAACTATGTGAAAGTGTAAGAAAATTAGTTCAAAGCGAAAGAATCATATTCGTTTTATTTTATTTAATTAAGGTAGAGTATCATTATAATCTTACGGTGCCGATAGTATAATAAATATTATCAGGACAACCAAATAAGTAATTCAGCAAGTACAGAAATTTTTTTTGCGAATGATTAATCTGTATATTCAAGAAAAGAAGGGCCACCCTGAACAATTTTTTTGAATTAATTTAAGAACAGTTAAGAACCTAGTCATTCTGCAAATAGGGAATTTTAAGAACATACTCTGCGAAAGAATGCAAGTAGTTCTCAAAATTATAGAACAGTAGTGCAAGGACCATTCACTGTCTATCAATCCCAAGAAGACAGAAATGGTCCTTTTCACAAGGTACATGATGAAAGGCTAAACTATGGAACAGAGGTGAAGTACAGTCTATTCGCTATACTTACGCGGGTTTCGGATTAACAAAATTATGCAAATTAGTCATTGACAACCAGTTCCAATAAGCCTTTTCCCAAGAAATTAGGTAAAATTGCCCTAATGGTCAGATTTAAATTAAAACAACATTAGGGTAGGTACTAAATTTGTTACAAATAATTATTTAATCAATACGAAACCCGCGTAAGTATAGCGAACAGACTGTACCTAGGTCTTACCTTTGACAGCAAGTTAACATGAAACTCATACTTAGAAAACAGAGTCAAAAGAGCATACAATGCTTATGAACAGGGTCGTCGCATGGACACACCGACTAGAGGCATGGAAGTCATTTTTTGTCTCAATCCCCTTGATATTTACATCAATGAGGTTGCTCTGATGACAATGACACACCTCCGCATGGTTGGAATAGAACCTGATGTAGGATCTGGTGAGGCGAGATGTCGCTTTTGGCAGGAGGCGCTCGATACGCTCCCACTGCTTCAAGCAAATATGGACTCCATCTCACCGAGATATACCTTCCCCAAGTCTTATAAAGTTATAACAGAACAAATAGAAGAGCTGGAAGTGGCAGATACGATTCAGATCTACACCGACGGTTCTAAAACAAAACAAGGCTGTGGAATACACTGCAGATCCTTAAACTTAAACATAAAATGGACTGTGAGCAGTAGTGCCAGTGTAGTTCAAACCGAGCTAAGGGGAATTTTCATAGCAACAAAAAAAAATAACCAGAAGAAACATGCTCATCTATACAGATAGCAGATAAGCACTGCCCACCCTGGACAGACCACGAATTTATTCAGAGTTATTACTAGAATGTCACGAATCTTTGGCCGAAGTATCCATCAACTCAAGATGGATCAAAGGTCACGCCACATCGAAAGGTATAACCGTCTTGCTGATTCACTTGCCGAGAAGGCAGCCAACCAAATACTTTCTGATCCTAGCCCTTCTATTGGACTGATAACATCGGTAGTGACAAACCTAATTAAAGAACATTCCCTTGTGAAATTCAAGGAAAGATGGAACTTTAAAGTTATCCTGACAACACTATAGCGAACAAATACTTGACTATAACTAGACAGAATCTGCACCTGATCAACAGGCATTCTAACTGGACATTGTCAACTACGGACGCATATATCATGGGGCTGTTAGAAGCCGCACTCTGCAGGGGGTGAGAACAAGAAGATGAGACCATCGAGTATATCTTCTACGAGTGTTCGACGCTTTAATTTATTAGATTTATGTTCGGCGAGAATTGGCTAACACCGGCCAATATAGCAGAAGCGATATTGTCAACTACATTAAATCTGTAGGCTGGCTTACGAGCTAGGAGGTGCCTATCTACTTAGGAGGATGCATAATGGGCCTAGTGAGGCCTAAGTGTCGTGGGTTAACCCACCCTCCACACGATAGAGATACAAAAAATATTTCTAGTTTTTAGCGTAGGCTCTAAACACGGGCGGCTCCTGGGCCATGGGAACTATTTGCTTATATGAAAGGGTTTTTAAATCTATATTCAACGGTATCAATAATTTAAAATTTGCTTTAAATTTTTGACTTGAAATAATTTTAAATGTAAGGAGCAACTAAAAATATTTTTTCTCTCAAGAAGTCAACGGAGAATATTTTTAGCATTCGATATCTCAATGATGTAATCCAAATAATAGATGTTTATTTCATATTTTAAATTTAATTAAGTCAAAAACTAATAAATCAAATTTAAAACGATTTAAACGTTGAATAGATAATTAAAAACCCTTTAAAATGAGCTATCATTCGATCCCTATTGTCATTTAATATTTTCAAGGCAGTAGTTAGGCTGTGCAAAAGGTTGAAATTCATGTAAAGTTTTTATTGTCGAAATGTGCTTCATTACTATGCATTTCCTCGAATATTTTGACCTACAGAAGTTGGTAAGGCAAGTTTTTTTTTTGGCATAGGCACATTGCCATTCAGCCAGACGCAGATTCGTCCATAATTAGAACTACCTAAGAATATTTCCTAACACCAAGAGGTGTACCAATAGGTGTAAGAAGAAGAAATACAATATATGACAGGGACATTCGCTAATTTTTTTTTCACGCCTTATATCGAATTATCCAGATAGTTAAGTTGGGTTAAATCATCTTATTTTTATCCCAGGAGTCTATGTAATTTTAAAATCCTGCAAATTATTAATTATTTTTATTTGGACACCTTCACTATTAAAATCATAGTCATATTATTTGTGCCTAAGATGCGTTAATATTATCTAAACCGAAAATAACCGCTTACCTTTGCAGGAGCCGTTAACCGAGCCTGGATTAAAATTAATAAAGCTTTTTTTAATCCTAATATATGCCCGGATAAAACGTAATACTCTTCTGAATGTTATTGCGTATATTTTTAGGTTACTTATAATATGTTCCGTCATCTAACAACAAAACTGAACTACAATTGATTTCTAAATTTGATATTTCAAGGATAAAAGAAGTTAAACGAAATTATTGTATTAACAAGAAGAATTATCAAATATTGTAGCTTGTAAGAAGAATTTTTATCACTGAGTAACAGAAATATATGTTGTTAAGATGAAGTGAAAATAATGCAAGTGAAATTTAGAGATATAAACTTGTTATCGGAAAATATCCAATAATATCATCACATCCCACGTCTTCTTTGTTGGTAAAACACTCTCCAAATAATGAGATGAATGAATGAAGTTAGTAAAAGAGATGGTAAAATGGTAATAAGAGAGTATTAAAACGCTGAACAAAGAATACAAACGAGTTATATATTTAGAGACATTACACTGTACATACATGACAATACTAACTTAGTTAAAACTTACGTTGTAATAATTTAACCCTGACTGCCTCTAGGACTCTATCAGTCCCTTCTTGCATAATACTGAATAAACAAACAACTAAAAATCAAACATTATTAAAACTAACAATTCACATCTGCGCGACACCAAATCTGCATAAATTTAATTTTGATCACGGACATTCTCAAGTCCACTCCGATCACATTTAATTAACATATACTATTATTCTAAATTACTCAATAAATTTGTATTTAAAGATGGATCTCTAGGCGTCAAACAATGGGTGTCAACCTACTTTCTTAATAAAACCAACTAATACATTGTTGATGAAATCACAATCACAAACATGACAGAAGCAGGAATAATAAAAAATAGCTTTTCGCGAGGATATACCATACACACCTACTGACAATTATTCATCTTATTTTTTAACATAAGACAGGCACGCGATAAAACAGAGATAGATAATGCACATGGAGTGGAAATACCTTTGAATATTTGTAATAAAATAGAATTCCTCAGCTCTCTCATTGGTGAAAATCATGGATATCCTTGATTGAACAACCTGTTAGTAATTTTAAATAATAGTTTACGATTGTTATGGTATGTTTCGTTAAGTAATGTTATACTAGTTGTCTCTATTTTTTTTTACTTATACAGAACGATTTTAATATTTTGAGAATTACTTTTTTTTTGGCAGATACATAGAATAACAATTTCACAGCTTAATTCCACCTATTTTAATTTAACGGTGTTATTCTGTAAGGAACTTTTTAAAATTTAATAGTGTTACAGTGATAAATAGCATAATGTTATGAAAATGACATTCTGTAACTTGCTACATTTTGTTAATTAACATTGACAGTTAAATCCCGTATAATATACTTATAGAAGAAAAGGTTTTATAAGCAA
This sequence comes from Psylliodes chrysocephalus, assembly GCA_927349885.1. NCBI lineage: Eukaryota > Metazoa > Arthropoda > Insecta > Coleoptera > Chrysomelidae > Psylliodes > Psylliodes chrysocephalus. Next base: position 20,965,202 of record OV651826.1, on the reverse strand, counting down.
CTACTTTTATTTATACAAAATCACAAAACATACCTGGAGTTCATAATGTGTTTTATAAAACAGTTTTTTAGAACAATAATTAGAAAAATCAGAATATTATCACAAATATCAAAGCGAAAGAAAATCTGTAAACATTACTATAATCATGAAATAGATCAGAATTTTATCACAGAACTGAATATTTTCTAGCAAATACTTCGAACCGTGAGCAAACGCAAATATGTTAATTGGTGCTTGACATTTTCACTTACAGAATGAGAATACGAAAAAGTTGTTAATTACAACATAAATGTTAAATTAACAGATTATAACTAAGATTTTACAGAATAACACCATAAATTTGAAATTTATTTTACAATGGAAATTTTGTTACTTCAACCTCGAACATAACAAAATTTAATTTTAACTTTTAACCACTGCAAATATTCGTAGGAAGACCATTCCAAGAGAATAAAAACCAGTTGAGGACTCCTGTAAAGGGACACCTGAATAAAATAATTGTATATAATGGAGACCTATTGTGTGTCATACGGAACCAGAAAGAGCTAAACATCTAATAAGCAACTGTAAAAATGGTCTAAACCAGGCATGGGCAACTCACTGCCCGCGGGTCTAATGCGACCCTAGACGAGAAGGCGCTAGTAAATTCAGGAATATTCGAGATGCTTAGGCCAACCGCTTTAAGGTACCATTTCGGAAGGCGCAACAGCAAAGGAGACAGATACATTTACGTTACGCTTCACACATTTGGGAAGCAAGGAGGCAGGCAACGCGACAACTGGTAAAAGAATATTTTCTCTAGTAAATTTGCTGAAGTAAAAGCAGCGTAATAAGTAGAGGGCGGAATATATGCATCAAAATATTACCAAAATATTCGCATATATATGCATCAAAATATTCGCATATATATGCATCAAAATATTACCAAAATATTCGCATATATATGCATCATTTTTACCAAAAATATGCACAACGTATTTGAATTATCTGATTCAGACTGATCTAAAAGAAATACCAATTATTTTTCATTGGTTTCTTTTTTTGTTTCCGTACGTTAAGTATATATTAAAAATGTTATTTGTTTTTATTTGTTTTTATTCTTTGTTTACTTTCTAATTTGAGTAGAAAAATGTTTATTTTTCATTTCTTATATATGTACTTTTAATTATTTTCCCCAGATCTACGGTTTTTTTTTTCATCCATACTGTTCCAGCAAATGTTCTTCTGGCAACACTGCCCAGGATAGAACTTCACAACTACAATTTCTATAAAATATCGACTAAGCACCTCGAAATACAAGCGATGACTAAGCGATACAGGCAGAAAACGCTACCCCGAGACCGATCTATTTGTCGTCGACTTCTGTCTTTCGGGCGTGTCCTGTCTTGCGAAATGTGTTTCATATAATTGCATGTGTTCAGACGTGAAGAGACCGTTCTTGGTCTCCTTTCCCATCGCGTCTGCTGTCATATATCGTCTGTCGCGCGTTCCGAAATAGTACCTTTATAAAGAGAAGCAACCGTGGTTGCTGCCAGACTGTCTTAAGATTGTTTTAGATTACTGAAAAATGTATTCCTAAAATATGTCAAAACCTTTAAGTAGTAAATACAGAAAGGTTGATCAAGAACGTCGTATCGTCCCTAAAAATTATTTGTTATTAGCAACAGTTTTTTTCTTTCAATTTTCTCATATGAAATTGACCCTGTTCGATGAAATCGATCCATTTTTCGAATTATGTTTTATTGGGCGTTCTGGGAATCGTTATTTAAACATCCGTTTCTAACAAAGAGTTTTTGAATTCTCCCAAAATCCAAACATAACCACTAATACTTCACGACTAAAAACTGGTGAGACTTAAAACAAATATTGCAACACTAGTGACATTAATAACAAACTGTCAGTAATGGGGTTTCTCAAAACTAACTTTTAAATAATATTTAATAAACTTGGAATAAAGTTAGTTTTATGTGGAGGCAATTTTTATTTATTTTTTACTGTACTGAATGTAGTCGCATTAGGTATTGTCAGAAATTTATAGAGAAGATAATAATTTACAGCTGAATAAATTCTAATAACAAATGTATTTTCTATTAAATTAAACCGTTAAAATTAAATTATTTTCTAAATTATCTTTTCATTTTTGACACAAAAATTTAAAAATTTCCCTAAACTGTTAACTTTAGGTATAGTGAATGCTTAATTAACTCAAATTAAAGTACGAGCCCTGTCCTGATTCAATAAAGTTGGCCCAATCACTCAAAATATAATTTTTGTATCTTGTATCAGTTATTTTTAAAAACATTAATTAGATATATCAATTTTTGTGAGAAAATCGCTTTTAAAATTCCGATATCGGTTAGATATCCGAAAAATATGAAATGAAATTCCCAGAAAATTCCCAAACAAATACCAATATTACCTCTACGAAATAATGAAAATTATTTCTGAACCTCCTGTGCCCGGAAAAAAATTGGTTTTCAATTGTTTCTTTTGTAGAACACAGGTCATTGAAATCAATACGACTTTTATATAAAACTGGTTATATCCTGTGAAACAACCTGTGATATTGTTAAAATGGTAAAAACGAGGCTTTTTCAAATATAAAAAATAAAATACATGGTGATCCATTTAAAAAACATTGTTCCTCACTGAAGGTATTGAACACCCTGTATATTCGAAAATAATTATAAAATATGTAGTTTAACGCTGCCTAGGCTGCCCATATTTTAATATATCTCGAATAGTAATGAGGATATTGTGATTTTTTTACACTAATGGTTCATCATGTATATTATATTATTAGGTTATTTTTAAATGTTTATATCAAGAAAAATATTTAGAAAGCAACTAGACTGGCACCCATGCCGGAAACCGGCGTTTGTGCATTTCAAGAATGTTGCATGTGCGTTACACGCGGTCATAGCCTTGCAGTTTGGAACAAAAAAATGCGTTTCTTAATGAATTATAGAAAGAGTGCATCGAAACTTAGATAAAAAGTTTGTAATTCTGTTATATTTTAAATGAGTTCTTGAACCCTAAGATAGTTTGAAAATAAAGTAAAATTGAACATACAGGGTGGCCAAACGAAAACGTACTAGATCAGGAACTGTAGCAACATTTTAGACAAATTGTCCGACCAATCAATGTTGTATAAAAGGGGGACATCCATAGAAAAAATAACGAGAGATTTTTAAAATACAAGACACTGTCAACATGTATTAGAGAGCGCTATCATCGCAATAGTATGAAAGCGATGTTGCCAGTTTACAATAATTTTCAAGAGATAAAAGTTATTTTAAAAGTATGAGTCACATTTTATATTGTTTAGTCAAGCTCCATACCCACCATGGTTTAAGAACCTCCGTAAAAAATTAAAAACGCGATGTGACGGACTATTGGCATGGCGGAATACATAAAAATAATAAAAGCTAATTTTTTAAATAATATGCAATTCTTCCTCCATGATATATTATGTAAATTCCATAGATAGTAAGTTATTTTTAGGTTAGAAGATAAAAAATTTAATTCAATATTAGGTGACTATGTTTATCTTTATTTTCTTGGCCTAAACGAAATATAATTTCATACTGTATAGGATTTTCAATAATTTTGTAATATTTGTTACAAAAATTGTATGACCCGTGGACAATTAATTAATTAAATTAGTATTATTCCAACATTCATCAAGCTGGTTATTCAAATAAATTAATTAATTTTTCTTCCATTATTAAAATTCTCTAGAACTGGTTTAATAATTTAAATTTAACTTTTGATGGTAATACTGGCTATATCTGTGAATATTATTTTTTGTTAGTATTTTAGTATGATTACCTCAAAATGTAAATGGCTAATTGTAAATTATGTACCAACTCCATTAAATAATAGTGCATTCAGTTCAAATATAACAGTCTGATTTTTAAATATGTTGAGGATGAATCCCAAACGGCAACAAAAACCAAGAAATTATTTGTAATGTAAACTAGTAGGCATTAGTTACGAAAAATTTGAGCAAACGGAGAAAATTGTTTGGCAACAAATAAATGAGTAGAGTTAAACATTTAAGTCCTAAAGAGAAAAAACTTTATTTTATTAATAAAAAAGAAAAAAAAAATAAGATCGAGTACCTACTTATTATGTGTGTAATAACTGTAAAAAAATTTAACATTTATTTTTGGGTGTTTTATTACTTAAAAACGAATATTTATGTTAAAATATAATATATTAATGTAAATATTAGTTTTTTGAGAGCAATGAATGCCAAAAAATGTAAATAAATTAATAATTGCCCAAAAAAATCATATTATCACTACTAAAATAAAACAACTTTAGTCATAATTGACCCACAATATCATATGATAAACAAATTTATACCATAAAAATTTAATAGGCAAGTGTGAAAAAAATCACAAGTAATTTTTCAAATTGCATTGTCCTTGAAATTAAGAATATCTCATCTGGGTATATTTACTTTTCAGCTAATCCAAATAGGAATACATAATTATTTTAAGTAGAGAACCATTATACAGTGAGCACCATAAGTCTTACCCCCCCCCCTTATCTAACTCGTTAATAGAGTCTTGTTAAGAAAATCGCCGAGACACGTCGATTTTTGATTTCTACAATGTACATTTTTGTATAAATAGTTTACCCTTAATTTCATCCCTTACTAGAGGGGAGCAACCCTTTCGAAAAATTTAAATGGCATGGGGTGGTGAGTGATAGCTCATTAGAAAGAGGGTTTTATTCTCTATTCAACCGTGTAAAAAAATTTGAAATTTGCTTCATTAATTCTCGACTAATTGTTGTTTCAGAATAACGGAAATTAACGTAGCGCACTCATCCTTAGAATTAAAATTCGGCCCTGCATGATTTCGGACGTGAAGTAAGACTTTTTGCCATTAGAAGGTCACTGTTAGTCTAGTTGCTTTCCTATTTTGTGAGGTTTTGTTATTTTTAAACATTAATAAATCAACACGTAATGAAGCAAATTTCAAAATTTTTTGCACGGTTGAATAGAGAATAAAACCCCCTTTCAAATGAGCTATCACTCACCACCGCATGCCATTTAAATTTTTCGAAAGGGTTGCTACCCTCCAGTAAGGGATGAAATTAAGGGTAAACTAATCATGCAAAAATGTACATTGTAGAAATCAAAAATCGACCTGTCTCGGCGATTTTCCTAACAAGACCCCAGTAACGAGTTAGTTAGGGGGGGTAAGACTTATGATGCTCACTGTATAGTACAGTCAATAAACAATTAAACATTAACTAGAAAGAAATTAAAATATTTTTCATCACAGTAAGTTATGCACAAATAAATATTTCCCTATTTGGCTAGAAGCAAATTTTAATACTGTTATTTTATTATTTTATTAAAATAATAAATATTTCATTAAAAACAAAAAGAAATATATATTATGCACTACTGTGGGTATTCAATTTAAATGTTATTTACTATAGTTTCTGGGATCCTCCTGTAAAAATACTATTAGGACCATTCAATAAAAGAAGAGCTATGTTAAAAATGATAACAATAATTTATTTGTTTATAAACATTTATCAAAGTACTATTAATTATTACACATGTTATTGTAGCTACCATAGAATAAATAAATATAAAATTGGTAAACTTAAGAATGTAAATTCACACAGAATATCTTATTTTTTAATAAATAAAATTATTTTATATTTTACTCTAATTTACAAAATAGGTATATTGTATTTAAATAGGACAAAGTGAATGAAATATGGTTTATGAGTTATTTTAAAACTATGTTATGAACATTAGCCAGGATGTAAATATTCAATTAATTCTTTTTATCAACCAAAAGAAATGAAATTATTAAATAGACCTTTAAAGTGACTAATTATCAAATAAATAAAATGTTATCTTCATAATTAAGTTTTCTTCTTTTAAAGTTTAATTTTAAGTTACAGTCATAACTGAATCAAGCATGAACTAAGTGTATACCCTTGATGTTTCTTGAAAATACTTTTCCAACCATTAATCTTTCGTGAATTAAAAAAAGAGATCAAATTTTACCTACACAAACAAATGTTTCCTATAACTAAAAATAGACTTTAAAAGCTATGCATTACAAAACCCTTGCCTATTCATTTGAATTAAATCACATATCTGCCTTAATGATTTAAAAAACTGTTTTGTTTGGGTTGAAATTGGTAGATTCTGTAGTCAGTCACACAACATTCACTAAATATTCAGTTCATTAACTTGAATCCTTATTTGATAAATAATTATTCATAAAAAAGATAACTGTCCAGTTTTTGAATTTGCACTAATAAGTAACACTTAATCACTGGACATGAAACAATGATAGAGTAATAGAGTTGTTCCTGCACTTTGTAATAGGTATGCACAAGGTGATCAAAAAATCCAATCCATAATTACATCCTTAGTAAATATTCACTATTTTATCACTATTATAATCACATTTTACAGTAACATCACCATATTTTTATATCACAGGCATTCTTCAAAATTCATTGATTTCATTATAAAAAGAACTGTCATTAAATCTACATGAAATAAGGCTACTGCAAGGACATCGATAATTTCTTTGGCTATTCACTGAAGGTGTACCTAAAATGTAAAAAAGTTTAATAAAAAATCATCTATTTTATTCACTTAAGTACTTACATGACCTCCTTCAAACTTCTTATTTATTTCTACTCACTGAAATATTTGGAAACAGGGAAGAACAAATATGTTTTAATGTATAAAAACAAGTTTGTAAATGAAAAGTTATACCTACCTGTACCCCCTTGTACTTATATCTCAACCATAAAATATTTTTACAAAAATACTAAATAAAAAACAAACGCTGAATGTTAATCACAAAACTATTCCTGGAACACACAAAGGGAACATTTTCACATTAATGCCGAAATGAACAGTTTTTTAGAACAAACAACAGTTATTAGGTACTTTATGTTCATCAGTAGTGACCAATTTGTTGCACCCACAGATGGTTGACTTTTCAAATTATATAACTATGACTCAGTAGTAAAATAAACCCATCGGTGATAAACAGTAATTCAAAGAAAATAATTAAAAATTAGTGACATTATCGAAAAAATCTGACCTGAAGGTTTGGATTGTTCGAGAATTCCTCGTCCATTTTCTGCCATTTTATCTCACACCACTAAAAATAACCAGCGCTGCAAACACGCGTCAAGACATAGTACAAAAACTGACAGTGACAGTTGCAGTTTGTTCGTTGTTCGCGGAGCAAATGGAATATAACAAACGAGCATGCGCTCTAAAAAAACGATGTTGACCTATGACGATAATTTGTTGCTCATATCTAAAAGTAAATAAGGTAAATTACTTTTATGAAAACTGTCGAAAGGAAAAAACAATGACGATTCAAAATTAATTTAATAAAACTGAGAAAAATGATATATAGATAAAATACAAATTAATAACGATAGTATAGAATACACACGAAAATGTTTATTTCTTATTATTAATCACTTGTTTGTCGAAATAAAAAATAATAAGAATTTAACCGATGATAGATTGTAATCATTTTTAAATTTTGAATCATGCAATCAACCTTGAATTTTCAAGGTCGGGGTCGCAAACTGACTCTACGAACAAACCGTGTTAAGACTTTGTTCTTTGATTGGCTCGCGTTGTTTAAAAATGACATTCAATCAGCTGATTAGATGTTGTAAGGAATATTATATAAATCTAAAGTAATATTGAGTAATATTCATAAGCACAAAAACAGTTGAATACAACTTTTCCAATTAGGCATTCCAGCGACCTGTCAAAATGCTGACAAGTGGAACTGACAGTTTAGATATGGCAACCATGTGGACCTATTGTCATCGAACAGGGTCAATGATACATATACAGTTATATAGGTTGCTCAAAGCGGGTCGTTTGCGAGTGGCCATATTGCCTCGCAAGTGCTCTTTAATCAGAATCGGTTTAGCAAAAATGTGTTTACAAACCAATTTTCAGCCTTTGAATATAGTAAAAGAATAATTACCTACATTTTTTCTTTAAAACATAAGCTTTTATGTTTATTTTTAAAAACATGGAAGATCAATCTATATAACTTTCTATTTCATTGACCCTGTCAAATCACCAGGCCTACAGGGTTGCCACAATGTTGCCATATCATAACCTGTCAAAAACCACTGGTAACCATTTTGTTTGGAATGTTAGTTCTGAACTATCCACTTCATTGGTTCTGAAAACATTTTTCATTTATGACCGATTCCACCGTTGTGTTAAACGAAGTTTAAAATTACATTTTTACATTCACAATGTCATTTTAATCTCCGTTTAACACAACGGTGAAATCGGCCCTTAAAAAACAACTCCAGGAAATTGACATATGTAATAGGTGCGATCAATTATTTAGAGGTTTGAAGCGGGACCGAAGTGGAGTTTTATAGCATATTTTGAACAGTAACTTCTTATGCTTGTTGAACTGTCACGTATTTATCATTGATCGGATAAAGGGAATGAAATTCAGCTTGAATAAAGGAACGCATCTGAGAAAGATGGATTGACATCCTCATTGAAAAGAGGCAAGAAAGGTTTTAAAAAAAGGAGAAAAAGAAGAAGAGATTATGATTTGAAGGTTGGTATGGCAGCGGGTGACAAACAAAACAACGTCAAAAATGTTTAAAGCACCACAACATTCATTTTCAGAAAGAACAGACGTTTTTTCCACAAATAACTATACTATGGAAAATTCGTATTGTCTCTGTGGTCAACCATACGACCCAAATATTTTTATGATCCAGTGTGATGCCTGTAAAGATTGGTTTCATAGCATGTAAGTATTCATCAATGTTCCTGTATAAATAGATAATTTTTGGCAAAATTCTAGTTGCTGCAATTTCCCTGAGTACACAGCTATCGAAATAGACAAATATCATTGTCCCAGATGTGTTCCAACGTTTGGTCCATCCATAAGTAAGTATAACTTTTCTACACATTTAATTTTGATGTTAAACAGCTCTTTTTTTCAGGTAAACCTATTTGCAATAGGCACAGGCACGATTACTGGGATGATGACTCTTCAACAAAACCTGTACAGACAGGGACTCCTGTATTTATAAAAGAGTTATGTGCTAGGCACTTTGCTCCAGAAACTGATGTTGTGTTACATATCAGAGGGCAGCAATTAACAGAAACATTTTTAAAAACACATGGGTTTAACAGACCTTTTGTCATAGATAGTAAAGATGGCTTGGATCTGACAATCCCCCCAGAAAATTTTAGTGTCTATGATGTGGAACAGTTTGTGGGGGGTGACATGGAAATAGATGTAATTGATGTTTGTCGTCAAAGTAATATTAAGATGAAACTTAGGGAATATGTAGAATATTTTAATAGTATAAATCGTACCAGAGTGTTCAATGTTGTTAGCCTGGAATTTTCATCTACAGGGTATGTATTGCCTAACATTTCTCATAAATACCAATAACACCTTGACATGAAAAGTATGCAGCTTTAATTTAATAATGTAACTTCATATTTATGTATAAATAAACCTTTATGGATGTACAATTATTGATAGACACACTAATAATCTCAAATATTTTGTAGACTTGCATCATTAATTGAAGCTCCAAGTATAGCACGTGCTTTAGATTGGGCCAACATTGTTTGGCCTCCCAATTATCCTGGAAAACCTCAAGTTCAAAAATACTGTCTCATGAGTGTCAAAGATTCTTACACAGATTTTCATATAGATTTTGGAGGGACAAGTGTTTGGTACCATGTTCTGAGAGGTGAAAAAATATTCTATTTTGTTAAACCAACTCCTGCAAATATGACTTTATATTCCCAGTGGATGACATCAACTAATCAAAGTGAAACATTCTTTGGAGATCAGGTACATTTTCGATATTATTTTGTAACTGTAAGTGTAGTTAATAAATTTAGGTTGCCCCTATTAATTGTCTAATATTATTGATTATTTTTGACTTTAGTATTTAAAGTATAGTATACAAAAGTAGTTAAAATCTTATACATTTTCATATTTTCCAAGGATATACTAGCTTTCTATTCCTGTTTCTCACAAACACCTAAATGTCGCTTAATTCACAATTACATAATGGTGTCCAATTATCTGTGATATATTATTGAATCATTCATTTAATTTTTTAGGTTGACCAATGTGTAAAATGTGTGATAAGGCAAGGTCAGACCATGCTTGTACCAACTGGGTGGATTCATGCTGTATATACTCCAGTGGATTCTTTAGTTTTTGGTGGAAATTTCTTACATAGTCTTAATATTAGTATGCAATTAAGGTATATCACATTTATTAAATCTTCAAACTGTTTGACTTTGTTAAACTACCTAATTCTTTTTTTGTAGTGTATATGAAATAGAGAAGAAAATTAAAACAGAGCATAAGTTCCTCTATCCGAATTTTGAGATGATAAATTGGTTTTCTGCAGCCTATTTACTAGAACAATTAACAGAGATCAACATGCAAGAAAGTAGATGTCCAGACTATTTTTTAGTAGGAATAAAGTCTTTACTACAGGCACTGAAACATTGGAATACTGAAAAAGATGTAAGTAACTAAAATATCTTGAACATGAATAATAGGATTTGTCATCCTAAATTTACACATTTTTTAAGTATAATTTGTCTGTGCGTGAACAGATACCAGTTACAATAAACGTCCCAAAGCTTATAAAAGATATAGGCAAAGAAATTAGACATGCAGAGAGATACATCATCCAATTAAATCCCCCTAAACCAGAGAGGGAGTCGAAACGAAAACGAAAAAAACCTGTAAACAAAGATTTTGTTGATTATTCATTGTTACCCAAAGGCACTTCTCAAGATGTAAGTGTTTTTATTTTATACTTTCAAATTTTTGATGAGTTTTTATTTGTTTTTAGTTTATGCCCCTCAATGAGCTACCCCCGCCCCCAGCAACTCCTATAAAATATTCCCGACAGTCCTCCTTGAAGCTCACATTACCCAAACCTGCAATGTACCCATATGAGAGGTCAGGAACTTCTGCAGATGATCCAGCATTAGTTCCAACAGGCAGACCTTTGGATACACAGCACTGGTTGAATATGCCTTTTGACCGACCACAAGAAACTGTTGCAATTCACCGAGGTGGAACTGTTTTGAAATTTAAATTGGGGTAATATAAATAATCTGATTTTTGTTTTACAGTGTTCTATTTTTTACATTTAATAGGTCAAAGGATATTCTTCCACAAACAATTCCCAATGCACCACCAACAGATTATGTGTTCAGAGATGATTTGGGTGGAAATTCTCAAGATATTTATGATTTTCATGATGATAGTGATAGAGATGAAGACTGCTTTAATTTTACGATAGACGAATCCCCACAGAAGAAACCTAAGAAGGCAGGCGTTAAAGTGCGTGCTGCTGGTAAGTACACATTCATACTTTTTCTAATGACAAGATTTATTTAGTTACCAGGACAGTGATTGAATCACATATTTGCTAAGAATCACTTCAACAATCAATTTTTTTCTTTTTAGCAAAAAAACATAAAATTCTGGGAGGAGATTTAGAAGGATCTAATGGAATTGAATCTCTAATTCAAGCCTCTGCCCTGTCAGTACCGTAAGTACATTATTTTACTTATGTTCAGAATTCATATAATAGAAGTGTAACAGCCTAATTTTGACTTGTTCATCTTTAGATTGACGGTGGATGGAGGTACATCCCCATCGACTCAAGAAGCTATTGCTGGTATGCTCTCTATTAGTCAAAACTGGCCACCAAATAAAACCCAAAGAAAAAAATATGTTCAAAGTCCTATAGAAGAAAATGTTAACAATGTTCATCAAGATGATGATTACAGTAAGAATATAATGTATTATTTATTTTATCTTTGAATTAAACTGTCATATTTCAAATGAAAGTCAGTTAAAGTACAATAAATAATCAAATCATTGAATACTTGCTTGTCACCACATTTCCCACAATCGATTCATAAATACCATTTGTTTAGACACCAACATCAAAAGTCAGATATGGTTGATAATCGATACCACAATATAATTAGTAAGATACAACGTGGCATGAAGTGACTTGAAAACATAGGCATTAACAAAAGACAAACGGATGTTTTTTTGTTGATACCTGCCTCATGATTGCAGGCAACAAAACTAGTTGCTCTTTTGTATCATATTACTAATTATATTGTAATATTAATTATAAGTAGTTTTATTTTTATTGTATATTTAAGAAAAATTGGTAATCTTTCATTCTTGAGAAATAAAATAGTTAATTTAAAATTTTTGTCAGAACAAAATTACAATGATGTATTATTAAATTACTAATAAAAGCGGTAATTTAAATAATTTATAAATAAGTATATGACAAATAATATAATGGCATATGGTACGTTTGGAAAATATGTTTACCTATTTTCATTACTAGTAATGCATTGGATAGGATATAATTCCATTCAAATTTTAACTCCTTTTCACAAAATTAGCTTAGAATGTGACACATTGTTGGCGATTATGGTGGTTACATCTTGCGGATTTCTATATACTGGATGAATCCTAATTGATACTTTTTTTACTGTGTATGGAAGTCATTAAAATTAAAATAAAAAAATCAACGATAGAGATACAAAGTTAAAAAATTTAAATCCGAGCCTGGACTAAATTCGACCCAACCTGTATTAAAAGTTGAGCTGTTTATGTTTTTATCTTTTTTTTTTCGGATTTTTTATGTATGAATCATGATTTACGGTGTACTGGTTATTGTAACTCAGTCGTGTGTCGTCCCATTTTAATAATCTGTTTATCTGAAGTACCTAGTGAATAATTGTTCAGTAGTTATGGAAAATTGAAAAGTGCGTTTAGATGAAAACATTTTAAATGTTATAGTGGGTCATTGTAGATTAGGTGAGATAAGTCAAAGTCAAAAAAAATGTCAGCATTGTGGGAAAATCAATTTCATCTCTTTCACTACAACGTTCAGTTCTGTGAATTGTTCTTGCAAAAGCCTGATTTTGATAAATAATTGTAGGTTTCTTATTTTTTTATTTTTTTTTTCAAAAAGTAATTTGACAAAGTTGTTTATTTTAAATACTTCTATACACAGTTAGAAAAAGTATCAACTTAGGATTCATCCTGTATATGCTAGCCACATATAATAAATTATACTTTAACTATTGATTATTCATCTGTATAAGTTTTAGTAGAATTTTAAAACATCATGAATTAAAAATACTTTTCTCCAGATCAAAGAGTCATGTTTATATAAAAATTTCACTTTATTCATCAGTTTATCCATCTTTAGACAATTCAGATGATGAAGATGTTCATATATTCAAGCCGAGAGGTCGTTCAAAAGTGGACGAGGCTTGGAACCCCAAAGCGCGAGTCGGTCCCCTTCTGCCCAAGATGAATAGGCCCGCGCGAGAAGGTACCAAGAAGCAGTCCGTGGAGAAAGTTCTCGAAGCAGCGGCAGCTAGAAGGCTACATGAAATACCTGAGAAAATTAATAAGGTAGGGGTTATTTACAGGCTTTAGCTTGTGGTCTGCACCCAGGTTGTTTTTAATCAATCAATCAATATGTTTATTTTCAAAGCTACAATAACTTATAGACAAACACTTATAACTATAATTATGCATTACTAACTTAAAAAACTCTACTATTAAAACTCCAGTATTTAACGCATTCGCTTACAACTTTAAAAAAGCAAACTTTGTTACCCTTTATAGAGACTTATTATTGGTCGACTGGACATTTTTACATATCATTTCACACGTTGACAAAGCTCTGAATCTATTTTATGACCAATTATATATTGTTCTTGATCAACATGTACCAAAGAAGAAACCTTGTTATAAACATACCCCATCTAGTTTACTGGTCCTTTAATTCACAAGCTGAATTTAAGAACTAAAGCTTGGAAAAAAGACAAAAAAACGAAAGGTGATGATGATCTTAATGAATACAGACATTTGCGGTCTGTTTTTAAAGCTGATAATATGACTGCCCATCAAAACTATCTGGCCCACGTCGAAGCTGAACTAAAAATAAATCCAAAGAATTTTTGGTCATTCTATAATTCCAAAAAGAAATGTAACTCACTACCAACCAATATGTGTTATAATGGCATTGATTTAGAAACTAGTGCCGCTATTGCATCTGCTTTTGCCGACTATTTTAGTGACTCATTTTTAGAACACCCTGTAAATGTTAATCCCCCCCTTATTTGATATTATTTCTCCTAATCACGCTTTGGTAATGCCCAAGATCTCCGAGGACGACGTAATCGAGTCAATTAAGCGAATCAAGACGTTTCTTGTGCGTAATGGCTTATTTGTTTTTCCTAAGCCGCTTAGTATCATTTTTAATCTGATAATATCCATGTCTGTTTTTCCCGCGAAATGGAAAATTTCAAAAACTGTCCCGGTGTACAAAAAGGGTAACAGAAATGATATTACAAATTATAGACCAATCGTTATTATCTGCAATTATAGTAAAGTAGGTATTCGAAATCACTGTTACCAAATTTTTCTACAGGCATATCAAAAACTCGATTTTACCACGGCTACAACTTCCCCAAAATGCGATTCCATATCTTAAATGGGACTCAACTAGAGCGTATTATACACTTTTAGCTGGCTGAAAACCTAATTATTTTGCTACAGTTTTGACTGAAAAATATTAAGAACAAAGTTTCTTGTTTAGCAGTTTTATATGGTTCTTAAATTTCAAATTATATGCCCATAAATGTTATTGTATAAATTCAATATTATGACTTTCCAAATATTTTGTGTCATTATTGTATAATAATACAGAAATTATTCGTTTTCTATGAATCACCGACTTGAACAATGCATTATTGTTTTAGTTTCCTAAGAGGCAATACCGTCGCAGGAAAATCAAACCGAAATTAGACGTTCGTAGCCCATCGACAAGCGGCACGTCGATAGCAGGTACATCGGCGTCGATTCCCACCACACCAACTAGTAGTAGCATCTCAACACCCAAACCCCGCAAGGGAATGAAGACTGTCAAACAACGATTAGGAAAAATATTGAAAATTCATAAAATGATACATTAATTTATGATTTAAATTAGTTGGTTGATTATTTTCGGAGGTACATTTGTTTTCATCATGTAAAGAGATTAGAATTACTGCAGTGAATTAGAGTATTTTGGAAAAAATATGTTGATTTAACTATGCAGAAACTGTTTATTTAAATTTGAATAGATGATTTCATTGTAAGACATTGCCGTTTCTAGGTGACTTGTGCCTTCTATTAGTTTACATAGCAATAGAGGCAAGATTTTATTTCAAAGGAAACTAAATTATCATTTCGGCAATTAGCAGTGGGATTCTCATCTTTCGATACGTCTCGTATCGAGATGATTATATTTGGTTGGCATACTGCGATTCTTATGTAAAATATTTCTCTATTCGATACATAACGTGTCGAGTTTGCATGTAAGGATCCCATTATCTTCTTTTTTCCTTGTGTTCTTTAGCTGTATGGGCTCAGTTTTTCACTAGCACTATCTGAGATCTACCTAGCTTGTCAAGAAGCGTGTGTTAGGGCTCTTATGGCTGATTTTTGTAAAATAAAAACTTTTTAAAAACGAAACATTGGCACTGAGTAGATAGTAAAAAACCCATACAACATTAGAAGAAGACAAGGAAAAATAAGATATTTATGATGACGCCGTAACCTTAGACATATTGCTGAAACGACAAATTTGCAGTTTCCTTTGAAATAAAATCCTGCTTCTATTACTGGCTATGTAAACTGATACATGGCGAAAGCTCTTGTAATGACCTTGCAGCGCGACAATATGTCTTCCAATGAAAACATCTATTGCAACCAGGTACTGCCGTACTACTAGTCATTCTCTTTAAAATAATAAATAATCCTTTAAAAATTACCGAGTATACACATACAGCAAATATTCAATCATTTCAGACTTCTTCCTCTTAATCAATAGTGTCATTGTTTTTTTAGCTTTGATGCAGGATTTACAGGACAATGTTTTTTGTTAAAAAGAGTCAACAGGTAGTTTAATTTATTTGGGATCATGGTGAAACTCATTTTTGTCGATTTGTCACTAATTACATTGATCCCCGCTTTCCGACTCAAGATTATTTCCAAAATTTTAAAGTACAAATACATTTAAACATAATCTACCGAGTGGTTTTCAAGTAATATAAAAAAAAATGTTATTTTTCATGAAAACTACTTAATTTTGTTCAAAACTACCTACATCGAATTTAACGCTTTAGCTTATGTATTATAGTTCTTACACTAGTTTTCAAACACTATAAATAGAAATAAAATTATTGTATTTCATTACAATTTCAATGTTTCACTCGTTTATTATTTTGTTGATATTTTTTTGTTATTTGTTAAATACTTTAATATTTTATGTACATAATAAGTTTTACTGTTTTATCACCTTTTTGGAATAATTTTTAAATTGGATGGGTTAGATTGAGGTGAAAATCCAAAATCCTAAATACGTTGGTGTTTATTCAGTAATCAATTGTTAATAATTACGTTTGAAAATAAGTGTACCTTTTCTTTATTTATTGTTATGGAAATCTCAGTATTCTTTTTAGTATAGTTGTAAGTTTTGATTGTTTTTATTATTAAATAACATTCCATTTAGTCAGATATTTTATTTCAATCCCAGCTTCTGTTTGAGCTGAAATGTGTACCTTCTAGAGTAGATTTACACATGGGCGCCTCCAATATAGAGGCAGATGGGAGCATTCGCTTGTGCCACAAGTTTCACATATCCTTTGTTATGTTATTGTAACGATAGTCTAATTTATTTATAGTTTATTTATTTAAAACACTATTTACGATTTATTTAAGACGTACTATTTAATTTATATGATACTTAGACACTAACTAACAATTCTAATTTATTTATTACACTTTAACTTTTCATTCCAATACTCTGAACTAAACTAAAACTGTGCGCCAATGAGTCTGCTATTTATACCAAGCCAATTCTGTGCTCGTCGTTTCTGGGCGCTCCCGTAAATTCCATCTCTATGACTCGACGGCAGTTTCTCGAAGCGTCAGCGGCATATTTAGAAGATTTCGTCGTTTCTTGTATATTCGAGACGCGGTCCGACTGTTTTCACACGTCAGCGTTGCTTCGATTATGAATCGAGTGGCAGACTTCCAAGGTCGCGCGTACACAGGGTTGGATTAGGAATTTCATGACATTATGTTATGTTGAGAATGGGGTGTTAATACACTGCGACCTAAAAGATCTCTTGTGCCCCCTTATGTCGCCAATGCACTAAGGAAATGTCTCAATGCCTATAACCACCCTTCCAATCCTATTTTCTCAAGAAAGTGTAGGATTTGAAGTGGCTTCAAGTTAGGTAAATATCCCTCTTCTATTTGATATCCTAGATAAGTGCCCATGGATTCTGGAGTGCTACACATTCAGTTAGGATGTGAATGGAGGTTTCGTCCTCCTCCTCACAGAATCTGCACTCACTATCCTCTACTACTCTCAGTTTACTTAGGTGTCCTTTTAGTCGGCAATGCCCGGTAAGGATCCCTGTTACAATACGTAGCCTGTTCTTGCTCAGGCAGATGCAGGCTTCCGATATTTTCTGGTTATATTCACCCAAAAGTATCTTGGCCTGTCTCAGCCCCAATTATCGGTTCTTCTACTGCCCAATTCTTTTTTAATCACTCTTAATATTAAGTTACTGCTGATACCGCAGAACGGCTCAGGTCCTACAAAGGGTGTTTGAGCCCCTTTCCTTGCAAGACTATCTGCAATCTCGTTACCCTATGTACCCCGTTATGTCCCGGGACCCAAGTGAGAGTAACTCGCCTAGCTCATTCAATTGTTCTAGGCATCTCCAGACCATTTTTGAGCTGATTACGTAAGAGCTCAGCGCTTTGATGGCTGCTTGACTATCGGACATGATGATAATCTCTTATCTATGATAGTTTCTCTCGATGTTAAACTGGATACACTTCTCGATGGCGTGAATTTCCGCCTGGAAGATGCTTGGGTATTTTCCCAAGTTTTCGGAGTGTTTGGTTCTCGGCCCATACACTCCTATTCCAGTTCCTTCTATGGTTTTGGAACCGTCCATATATCACTGAATAGAACGTCTTTCGGTTGCAAGCGCGATGGATTCTTGGCTCCATTCTTTCTTGCAGCCCAGCTCTGTGGTTTTGCACACATCCTATAGAATAGGTTACTTTCTACACTTGTTGCATAATATACTATTTTCAAATAAGTAAACAGATCCAATCAAGTAATATGCCATTTTAATGAAATAAACTATAAAAAATTCTTACGCAAGGAGATATGGTATTTCAAATATGCACGAATTCTGATTTCAATCTGAGAGGACTTGACACACTTGTCTGGTAGGTATCAGATAATAGACTTTGACAACTAAAATAAATAAAAATAGCATTTTTGCACGGACGCGTCGATTTCTTTTATTAACGAAAATTTTTTAGTCTACGCTTTTAATTGATTATAAAAATAGTTCTTAATTTCCATGAACTTAACAAGATTGCTGGACAACTACACTGGAGTCAAAACATTAATCTTTAAAAGATCACTCGAGAAAAAATTGCAGTTCGTTTATATAATATAATTATAAATAATATAAAAAAAATCACAATGCTACCATTGCTACCTATCTAAAGCATTTGTCTGTGTAAGTCCCACATTATTAATCAATAAACTAGATAAATATGGCATTAGAGGAGTTGCAAATAAGTTGATTATTTATTATTTACAAGACAGAGAACAAAGGAAATAAACTTAGTAAATGGTTAATAATGAAAAGAGATGTCCCACAAGGATCTACACTAGGGCTTCTATTATGTTTAATATACACTAAAATTCCCTCATATGAATTCAAATAACATCTAATTACAAACTACCATGTACGTAGATGATACCAATTTTTCCTATCACTGCAACAACACATCTGACATAGTTACCAAAACTGAATGACTGAAGCAACTAATTACATTTAAATCACAACAAACTTAAACATGTCTTTGGGTTAAACCAAACAACTAGTAACACAATGAGAACATTAAATTTTTCGACATATATTTTGACACACAACTTACATGGAACAGCCAAATAAAATAACTAATGAAACAAGTTTCAAAATTCACGTTTGTTCTACGTAGACTATCAAATATAGTCAAAATAGAAGCAGTAATATGGGATTCTAAAACTTGGGGAAATGCTGGTTTTACTTCACTAAAAAGAAATATTGTTACATTAAAAAAATTAGCAGTGCACTCTATTATACAAGTAAACTATGTAATCACTACTTAAACAACTTATAGATCCTGTTTCTTTAAAAAATATTTTGAGAAATTTCACGTCACTCCGACAATTATACATACAATACCAGTGGTTAGTGGGTGGATACATAACATGCTCTTAAAGCGAGCAGTAAACAAAAGTGTGGAAGATGTGAATATAAGAAGGTTGGTTGCGAGGGACTCTCCACAGGGAGGAGTGCTATCACCTCGAGACCCTCATCAACCGCCTCAATCATGACAGTCACTACACAATAGCGGATGCAGACGATCTAGTTATTCTGCAAACAGGGAATTTGGAGAACATAATCTACAAAATTATAAAACACTGGTGCAAGGACCATTCACTGTCTATCAATCTCAAGAAGACAGAAATGGTCCTCTTCACAAGAAATAAGACGAACATGAATTTAAAACTTCCAGAGCTCCTAAACACAAAACTGAACTTTGCAACAGAAGTGAAGTACCTGTATCTACTTTGACAGCAAGTTAACATGAAACTCACACCTAGAAAATAGTAAAAAAAAGCATACATTACTTATGAACAATGCCTTCGATTCGTGGAGCACACCTGGGGTCTCTCCCACAGAGTCATCCCATGAACTTACACTAACTCAACATTACAGGAGCCTTGAACACCACACCGACCAGAGCCATGGAAGTCATTCTTAGTCTCACTTTTCTTGATATTTACATTAAGGAGGTTGTTCTGATAACAATGACACGCCTCCGTACGATTGGAATAGAACCTGATATAGGATCTGGTGAGGAGAGACGTCGTTTTGGCAGGAGGCGCTAGATACGTTCCTACTGTTTCAAGTTATATCTTCCATAAGCCATATAAAGTTAAAGCAGAACAAATAGAAGAGCCAGGTACGATTCATATCTACACCGACGGTTCTAAAACAAAACAAAACAAGGCTCAGGATGTGGAATATACTCCAGACCCTTAAATCTAAACATAAAAGGGGCTGTGAGCAATAGTGTCATTGTAGTTCAAACCCAGCTCACAAGGATTCTCATAGCAGCAAAAGAAATCACCAGAAATAATATCACTGGAAGAACTATGCTCATCTATACAGACAGCCGACAAGCACTACTCACCCTGGACAGATCACGAATCAGGGTTAGTACTAAAATGTCACGAAGCTTTGGCCGAAGTATCCATCAACAATGTGGTCAACTTAAGATAGATCAAAGGTCACGCCACATCGAAAGGTAAATTAAATTCCTTACATGTATGTACTGGCAGAGCAATTGACAGTCAAAATAAAACGGCACTCCATGCAAAAGCTAGCACTGATTCTATTGAAGCTTCTCTAATAACTTGGGTGTCGGATACAGAATGTTAGGATATTCACACATTTCCATGAGAGCATTTTAAATTATGAATTAATCTTTATTTGTCATAAATTATTAAATTGGTAGACAGGTAGGTACCAAGTTCTTATTTTCTATTAAAAGTTTCAATATTTTTAAAAGTAATTTCTCAAAGACTTTTGATATAATGGGCAACGATGAAATGTAAGCATGATAATTTATTTTTAGTAACAAAATAAATAGTCATAATTGATTAAATTCATGATTTTGTGCAGTTTTTCATCTAAAAATAATTGTTTCATGGATAATTATATTAACGTTGGAGACAGCATCATGTCGGAAATAACAAGCAGATACGTCGAAAAATTTTTTCAAGAGAAATCTGAATGGTTACATACCGTAACTATAAATAATATAAAAATCGAAAGCAATCAATTCGATCCATAAACTGTTCTATTTCGCGGTTTTTAACAAAAACATGTTATAAATAATGTTTAATTTTGTGGACAATGTTTTACTTCATTTAGATTTGGTTCCCCCGCAAGCTTTTACTTCTAACGCTGTTACCGATATAAAACTATGATTATCTAAATCGAAGTGCAGTCGGTACTAGTGGCTGGATTTATTTAGAATAGTTGAATTCCTAAACTGGTAGGTGCCAAAATTATAATTATCTTCGATTAGTGCTACTTTTAAGTGACATCGTAACAGGGATTTTGTTTTTTGTGGTATATTGTGAGGTGTTTAAAAGTTTTCTGTATAAAATTTCGCGACAAGGAGTTTTTGACATTGCAAGTGGATGAAACAGAAAAGGGTTCATCTTTTTAGTATAGTAAAACCAGAGATCTAGTGACTCTCATAAATCATATTAGCCGACAACCCTCATCACTATTGTTCGATAAAATTGTCTGTTGGTTAAAAGATTCCTAGGTCCGGATTAAAATATATATTCTCATGAAATAGTAAAGAATATGTTTTTTTAATAATATTATAATTGAGGGCTCTTTATTTCAATTGTTAACAGTTTTGAATGTAAAACTATTATAATAAAAAATTTCCTAGAATTTAAAGTACTTATAAATACAATTTACTTGCCTGACCACCTGACTTTCTGTACTAAACGTCTATTAAGGAGATTAGTGTTAATAGGATATAGAGTTACAAATAAATTACCAGACTTTGAAGACAAGAATACTATTGTTTAAGATATCGAGTCCTATAATTCCAGACAGATTAGAGAAAGTTAAATAAATAATGGGGAGTTAGTATGTAACTGTAACTACCCATTTTTTCTGGAGCTATTAAACATATTGGCATAATTCTTAATTTATATTATAGCATATTATATACATACAAGTTTAAAGTCGATCGGGTATAAAGTCGGAATTTTGAGTTTAGGGAAAGTTGGAATTTTGAGTTAAAAGTTTATTTTTTCGAACTCTATTGTTATTGTGCCCTGTCTCTTTTTCTTTGATCTAATAATAATTTAATTCTTAAACAATACAAGCTTTTGTTACTAAGAAAATTTATATTTTTTTCAGCTCAGGACATGATATGGACGTTGGTTCTAGTTGCTATATTAAGTAAGTACACCCTTATTTATTAAGAAACGATGAGCTTAAAATATACTTTGGATAACTGCCTTATTTGGGCCAAAGCATTATTATGATCAATAAATGAATAAATAGAAAGAGGACGATTTCTATTAAAATAAAATATACAAATGCAAAAGATGTGAGCTATATTATTCTATGAAAGTCAAGCAGAAATAGATTAATTAGATTTGATTATAGTGTTGTTGGCTGAAAAGTATCATGCAAACTTTTGGAGATACATGTTTTCCTCGTGGGGTTTTTCACCATTTCAGGCATCCCTCTGTTCTCCCATGAGGGGTTCCGGCAGGCTGTCCCTAATCTGGCTTGGGTCCAGCCACTGGCTCCCCTCGATTAGACTTGGGTTTCAGCCTACCTTTTCCTCTTCTGGTCTTCGCATGGCGGTACAGCAGCCTCACGCGCTTATTGTACCACCGTTTGGATGCCCTACTCATTCCCATTCATTCAATTTATGCATTCTACCCATATATTCCAACACCGTCTAAATGGGTCCTGAGCTCTGCGAGTTTGGTCACCCATTTAGACCGTGACGGGTCTATTCATGGCTGCGCCTGTTTTGCATACATTTCGCAGTCAGCCAGGGATCCGGCTTCATCGTGGATTTGAGCACGTTGACTAGTTTGGTCTTTTCTACATCCTAAATTTCTATTGTATGTATCTATTTTCTTTTATTTTTTTATGGGTAAGGATTTCCAATCTTGTTAGATCTTCATGATAGTATAATAAGTATTCTGTAGTTTCTTTCTCTTTTTAATATAATTGGCACAAAGTATATCTTAAGAGGCCGATGTTTATTAAGCACCGCTCCAATTTTACCTCTATAAATAAATGCTCGAGGAATTTTGACAATTTTTATAAATTTTTTGGTCTGCTTTTATCCTGGTGAATTTTTCCACCATTTCTGAGATTTGTTGATCATTCACTGCTTTGTGCATAAAAAGTACTTTAAACCAAAAGATGCTAAACAAATCCCATACGGTACAATTTACAATAATTATTTTGTTTGGTCATTGTAGATTTAAAAAAAGTAAATATCTACCATTTTCTTGAGAGCAGAAATCAAGATTGGAATCCAGGGCTGATTAATCTAAAAATATAATTGTTGCATTTCCAAAAAACTTTTTCAGACGTTTTATTTAAGCATTTTAATTACCATATTCAAAATGATAAAAACGCAACTTCATAACAGTGGGTAATCCCCTAGGTATTCTTAGTGGTTATCAACTATAGGAAGTAAATTAACAAAAGTCTTTGAACTGTTAAGAATTGTCCTGATAATTTCGCTAAATCATTTCCTTTCTTAAAAAGAGTAAATTTGTGGTTACACAGTTGTTAAACTGTGAAATAATATCTTTAAATATAAAAAAAATAATTATATATATTTGAACATGTAATAAATACCGTAAATAATGCGTGAACATTATTTTGGTGAAAATAACGAAAATTGCCAAATAAATTTCAATAAACAAATTATACGCATATTTGAGGTCAAAAGTTTTTTTATTATAATGTAACAATTATTAAAAGAAAAGTAGTTTCATCTCTAAATTTACGAAGGTTGATTAGTTAACAAATCTGTGACATAATTTCTAATTTTACACTTCAGTTCAAACATAAAAAGTGTAACAAATTTTATCTCTGAAATAACTTCAGGACAATTATTTTTATATTTATCTTTTTAGCTTTAGATATATACAAAGGGTGACTCCAAAAGGTTAAATATGTAGGTACTCCTGAGATACAAATAAGATTATTTACCCCAACTTACTTATATCCAAAATAGTCGGTATATGGAGGGAAAGTTTAAAAAAATTACGCATGAATACGTGACTTATAGTAACCGAACATGTCATAAGAAAAATTTTAAAAAATAGATCACAGAATACGTTTTTATGCACAAAATTATCAAGGTTCACTTTTAGTGGGTATGAAGATTTCGGAAGCATTGTGTCTAGATAGATTATTAAAAACACCCAAAAAACCATCAAAATCCACAAATATGAGTTTCAAAGTTTATAACGTGTAGGGCAATTACTACCATCCACCCCTTGAAGAGGAAGAACAACAATACTTACTATCTTGTAACATGTATTCAATAGTTACATTTTGTTTCTTTTTAGTAATAAATAATTTTTTTCGCCACTAAGCTATTTTTTTGTTGTGGACCTTGATGTTTTTTAAAAGTTACATTGTTACCTTTTCTTCTTTTAAGTATCAAATAAAATTACAAGAAAGATACTTATATAAATTTTAAAATTCATCTAATAGTACGTTTATTAGTTCTACTATATGAAAAAATAAAAATAGGTTTTTAATTTCAGAATCATCAATTTCTCAGAGGTCTTGAAACCTACTTTTTGTTTTACCGTAAAAATTATTTAAGTGAACCTTGATGGTTTTTAAAGTAGACTAAATGAGTTTGAAACGATTATCTAAATACTTATACATTTTCAGCACCTACTTATTACACTTTAGAATACGATGACATAGACATATTAACGAACTATGATGTTCAATTTGCCGCCATAGCTCAGGATCAAGCGGCCCAGAAGGCGAAACAAGGTTTCAGTGCTGGTAGCAGCTTGCGGAGTATTGCAGAAGGAAGTTCAAATGCTGCTGACGATGCTGTCAATAATCAAGATGCCGCAGGTCACCAAGCAGCCTACGTTGCCAAAAATACTTTAGCGCAATCAGCTGCAGCGGTAAGTCCACTATTTTAACTATCTAAGTAGTAGAATATATTAAACAATATATTTTCTTTAGGCTTCCGCTACAGCCCAAGCTGCATTAGCAGGAAAACAAATTCTTCTTCAAGGACTGGAACAACAATTTAGAGACGCTAAAACAGGTCTTATGGGTGAAAAACAACAACTGATGCAGGTATGATTAAGGGATCTACATCGGTTGCCTTTAATTCTCTAATATCATCATCATTGTCGTCATCCCCCTTGGCTGAGGTTGGCCATAATTTTCTCCTCCGAGTTATCCTGGTCTATGCCATTTTAATCTCAATTGCTACCATTATGTTTTTATATTGAGTTTTTTCTTTTCTTAATATATACATGCATAAATGAAAACAAAAAATGCTCAAAGCTCCATGTGTCACACAATAATACAACCAATTAAGCAAGCCAAAGGAGTAGTTGTTTTCTGAATGGAAAGGAAGACTCGTATTATTGTGTGACACATTGCTTGAAAAATTTCTTATTTTCATTTATTTTACTTCATGGTCTCATTTGAGTTTGCAATTATATTAATTTTTTATGTATGCATTTCTATAATACGTTCATATACATTTTAGCGTATTTTCTGCACGTATTTTTTCTTCACTGTCCAACATAATATAGAGCTGGTACCCACCCTTTACACAGTATATCAATGGATTTTTACACCTTAACTCATACTTTTGTATGTACCTACGGTCGGCGTTATGCTGAATTGTAAAATGCTTCTCCAATAAGACCTCACTAAGGAGCATCTTTTGGTTAATAAATTTTCAAGTTTGTAAACCATACAATGTAGTTTCAGTTGATTTACCTGATTTGTATCAAAGTAAAGTAATTCTATATCCATAACGTCTTCACTGGAATAGAATTGATTGCTATTGTCAGTCCCCTTCTTTTCCACTATGTATTAGGTACATTTACATAAGATCGCACAAGAAATATACTTTTTCAAAATTATTACATGGCCTACATAAAGTTTATAAAGCTTATTTTAATTTAATTTTTCAACAGGCACAAAGAGCAGCTGACCAAACGAACAGAGCAGCTATGGAAGCCAGACAACACGTCCAAGTTCTGCAGAACACTCTCAATGCGGCCCAAGCTGCGGCAGATCACGTTACCCAGGCAGCAAATGAAGCTGCTGGGGAGTTAGCTGCCCAGCAAGCCATGGTTGGGTCAGCAAAGGATCGATTAGAACAGATAGGAAAGCAACTAGCGGCCGTTAGGATCGACTTTCAAGCGACACAAGCTGCAGCACAGAAAGCGCAAGCTTCGGCTCAAGCAGCTGCGGCTAATGCAGCGGCAGCCGCCGCAGCTGCTGCAGCAGGTATGAATAACCAAATACGAACTTTATACATGGCGTTGGTTCGTAATATTGAGAATATTGGGAATTTTTTTAAGAAGAACGTATTACAATTGTTTTCTGGGTAATCAACCACCAGGCCAATTTTATTGAGCAATGTTTATTCATTATAATAAGGAAAGTAAAATTTACTAATAGATAGTTCATTGTAAATTTTAAATATCTAATGTCATGCGCACTCTTCTGCTGAGTTCAATTTAGCTTTCCTTTTGATTTATTTCCTAGCCTCGTTTGACTTAAATCTAGTGGTTTATTGCATTTTACCCAGTCATGAGTCCTGTTAATGTTTTCAACTGATTCTTGTTTATTAAGAGTAGATGTTTTGTTCTTTTTGAACATGGTCTTCCTAAGAAGGTTTTTGTATCTTGCTTCGGGACATTCTCCAAATAATTGTTTTGTTTTCTTCGAACTCATTCTTTTATAAAAGCTCGAACTGTACTTTTTTGGTACCGGTGTTTCTTCTGACTCTCTTTATTGCAAGTTCGTCAGCCATTTCATTGCCCTCGATCCATTGATGACCCGGTACCTAACCAGTTTCCTACTGGAGTAATATCTACTTTGTAATATATTTAATTCAATTTGGTTCTTATCTTATCAACGCCAATTTATTTCATAATAAAATTGACTACTATTATAATAAAAAAATTCGAACAATAATAATTGCTAACCGAAAGATTTGATTACACATTGCCAGAACATTTGGCGGAGGGGGTATATATCTTCCTTGAAATATCCAATAATCAAAATTGTGCTCGCCCTTATCATATTTACTGTTTCTTGTTTAAATCTGACGGTGTTTAATTGGGACAATTTGTTTTAAATACCACATATAAACAATCAAAATGAATCCTAAATGAAAATTATGTTTTATTATTATTGTAGGTCTCGCTAAAAATGCTGGAAAAATCCCACTTCCCCCTCCGCCTCCGCCCGCACCAAAGCCAGATAAAAATGGAGGTGGCGGAAATGGGGGTGGAAAGAAGGGAGGTGGAGGCGGTGGACAAGGAGGAGGATCTGCTGGAGGAAACGGTGGAAAATCTTCAAAATACAGCGCAGAAAGCGGTGAATACGATCAACATTCTTTCTATCACCCTATCTTTTATGCGGAAAGTTAACAAAATTTTCTACAAGACGTTAATTTTTTTACTGTTTATAAAAAATAAATGTATAAAGGAATTTTCTTTTTTTATTAAACCTTCATGGTGCCTCCAATACGTGGAAGAAATGGTAAATACGTCATCAAGGAAATCCAAAATGGATTTAGACCAGACACACACTTACTGATGAGATTTTTATCCTAAAGAGAACAATAGAAACCAATGTTGTACCTCTTACACCCGGTTACAATATCGCTTGTGTATATTTATTTCTTTTCCATCTTTGTGTATGTTTATTACCAAATATTTGAATGGTTCTACTTGTCTTTTACATTTATTTTAATTGTAACATAGAACAATCTTCAGAGAATACATTTTCTGCTACTTGCACCATCTGCATTTTTTGTAGCCTGATTGAAATTTCTTAGTTTTTCTATTGATTTATTTATAACATCGTCGAGTAATAAATTGAATAGTATAGGGCAATGTTATGTTGGGAATGGGGTGTTAATACACGGCGACCTAAAATATCTATTGTGCCCCTTTCGATCGCTAATGCTGTAAGGAAATGTCTCGATGTCTATAACGGCCCTTCTAATCCTATCTTCCCAAAAAAAGTGTAGGATTTGGAGTGGCTTTAAGTGCTATACATTCAGTCAGAATGTAAATGGAGGTTTCGTCCTTCTCCTCTTCCTCACATAATCTGCACTCACTATCTTCTACTACTCTTTACTACTCTTTACTACTTAGTTTACTAAGGTATCCATTGAGTTGGCAATACCCAGTAAGGATCCCTGTTACAATGCGTAGCCTGTTCTTGCTCAGGCCGATACTGGGTTCCGATCTTTTCTGGTTATATTCACCCAGAAGTATCTAAGCCTAGCTTAGCCCCAAGAGATTGCTCAAATTATCGGTCTTCTACTGCCCAATTCTTTTTTAATCTCTCCTAGTATTGTGTTACTCGCAGAACGGCTCAGGTCCCACAAAGGGTGCTTGAGCCTCTTTCCTTGTGAAACTATCTGCAATCTAGTTACCCTTTACCCCGTTATGTCCCAGGACCCAAGTGAAAGTAACTGTATTTTCCTCGCCTAGCTCATTCTGTTTTTCTAGGCACCTCCAGACCATTTTTGAGCTGATTAAGTAAGAGCTCAGCGCTTTGATGGCTGCTTGGGTATCTGCCATGATGTTTATCTCTTGTCTACGATAGTTTCTCTCGATTTTAAACTGGATACACTCCTCAATGGCGTGAATTTCCGCCTGGAAGATGCTTGGGTATTTTTCCAAACTTTCAGAGTGCCTGGTTCTAGACCCATACTGTCCTATTTCAGTTTCTTCTATGAATAGCATGTCTAGTGTAGTGCTAAGTACACCTTGTCGCAATCCATCATTGGTTCTGAGTGCATATTAATAATTCTCACATAGTTTCTGGTATTATTGTCAAATCTTAGATAACCTTTAAATCTATCAAATATACAGATTGTTATGCATGTGACGTTATGTTTTCTGTTTGGTATCGTTGACGTTGATAAGTTATTCGAAACGGCCTTAGGGTTTTGATGTCAATGGTAGTGGGATGTGGAAAATAGAATATGGATGGTCATGAGAAATTTTTAGATTGCCAGTCAAAATTTATAAGATATTAAAAAAATTGTTAAAAAAAGTTTATGAAATTATTTAAAAGGTGAGTAAAGTTAAAAAGTAGAAAATGAAATTGATTAAAAGAAATATTGTTAAAAAGGAGTGAGATGTAGCAGAAAGCAAAGTAGGAGTTAGAGCAGGAGAAGAGGAGATATAAAAAAGCAGGAGTTGCAGCAGAATAGCAGGAGACACAGAAAGGCAGAAATTAGAGCAGAAGGCACGTGTATCAGAATAAAGAAGTGATATTGATTTTTGAAATTCTTGCATGAAGCCATTGGAGCCACAACCCTAAAAGCTCTAGAATCTTGGAATAGTATAAT
Source organism: Psylliodes chrysocephalus (assembly GCA_927349885.1). NCBI lineage: Eukaryota > Metazoa > Arthropoda > Insecta > Coleoptera > Chrysomelidae > Psylliodes > Psylliodes chrysocephalus. The sequence goes on along the minus strand of OV651826.1, from coordinate 20,935,794 downwards.
CCTTGCGGAGTGGAACGATTACAATATGTAGTGGCCTTAACTATGTTCTTTTCGATCAGCTGTTCCAATCTTTAGTTTTACTCTGTTTTCAGGAATTCTTTTGCATATCTTTAGCATACTATCTTTAGCATGGTACTCAATAGAGTAATTCCTTTGTAATTTATGCATTTTTGTACCAAGGTAATAATATTCCACTTTACAGTCTTTAGATAATTTTTGTTTATTCCATAACTAGTTTAATAGTTTTTTTAAAATGTCTATCCCATTTTCACTGATGTTTTTTTACCATCTCTGTTATTTATATATTCTTTCCATCGCAACACGGTCTTCTACAAGATCGCATGTTAAATTTCTTGTCAATAGTTAATGATTTTATAATTTTATTAGACTGGCAGCTAGTTACAAAAACGTTTATTAAAACTTAGTAACTTGATAAACTTTGACACATGTTTGGGTTGTGAATAAGTTAAAGTTAATATCCTCCAGACATATCACATTGTCAAGCTTTGTCAAAGTTCATCGGACACATACATTTTAATGAATGTTGTTGCAACTTGCTGTTAGTGTGAATAGAGTAGTAAAATAAATGCTTTTTGTAAGAAAACATAAAAATTTTGGCTTCATCCTAATTGCATGAAAACCAATTTTTGTTTGTTTGATTTTTTGCACATTTTTGAATATTGTTATAGTAACGGCATCATACTTGTCCAAGGCAGGATTAGCAAATATATGGGACACTTTGTCCGATATAATGAAGTCCCTGAATTTTGGCCATTATAGCCCAATATAGATATAACCACACATAAAATTAATAGTTGAAGTTAGCTCTTTCTTTTAATGATACCGTTAGTCGGGTAAGAGTGAGACTGGGTCACGTTTCTTTCAGTCAGGTGCGAGCACTCGGTCTAAGTACTTACGGTTACCGCTTGACCACCTTTGATGGTCACTTCTTGCATTTCGGTCTCGTCAAAATCAAAAATTTCAACGATTAGTTATCAATTCTGCGGTAGTTTCGAATTCAAAAGTGACAATGAGGTGTAGTAAATTATTGTTGTTTATCACGATAATGGGTAAGGGATCAGATTATTCATTATTAATTGTAAATATTTCTTGTACAGTGTTATTTAGCATACTTTTAATTAACATAGTATTGAGGGCAAGTGTTTAACAGATCTTACGGATTGAGGTTATTTATGTGTTTACTTCCGGAAATTTTGGAAAACCGTTGCTTGCATTTTCATTAAGGTTTTGTTATGTTTTATTAATTGTATCCAAGAAGTCTAAGAATTTGTTTATACTTACTCTATAGGGTGATTGCAATAGGTATATCAAAAACTTAAAACTTTATTTTAATGTATTTTTCTGAAGATAATGAGATTTTTAGAAACAACACCAGCATATACAAGTTAGGATTTGTAGGAAATAAATTAAGCTGGGGGAAAATAATTCAGGCTTATATTTTTCAGAAATAAGCAATTTTTTTGAGTAATATCGAATGAGATATATTTCAATTTTAATTTAAATATCACTTATTATGGATGGTGAATGAGAAGCATATGAAAAGAGGTATTTTGTTGACAGCATTTGGAATGTTTGGGAAAATATTTGGACTGAAAGCAGTAGTTTCGCACTTCCTTTAGTTTAATCAATTTGATGTACATTATTTAATAAACAAATCGTAATTAGATATGAAGTTATACAATAAGATATTAAAATACCATTCGATTGTCGTAAAATCAATATAGGATGATTTTTCAATTAAGAAAACAGATTAAGGTGTTATTATATATAGAGTCAGAATTATTATAGATTTTGTTTCATTGATTTAAAAAGTAGGTTGATTATTATCTTTTAATAATTAAAACATGTTTAAATTAGAATTAAATAAAATGGCAGATATATTTAGAAATTGTAATTTTTATCGTGAATTGTGAAATAAAAATTAATCCTATTTATGTTCTTCCAAGTGAAGTTATGCCCTGGATTGGCAGTGTTGCCTTGAGAGGGTATTGGCAGCCGATATTAATTAGGATTGTATCTACCTTTATGTGTTAAAGAGAGAAATAGAATAATATACATAGAAAGACGATCTAAAAAATTATTTTCGAATTTGTTCACTAATTTTTTTTTACTATACTTCTATTAATCAAAACTACACTATATATTTTTAAATTTTTCTTCGTTGCCCAGTCTTTTATATGCAGTAGGAGTCAAAAGTGAGGAATGCATTCGATAAAAGGGAAAATATTAAATTTTTGAACATAATATTCGGATATACATCCTGATGCATGTAAAGGTAGTAACATGGGCATTTTTTAAATAGCAACCCCCTGTTTTATTCCATGTATAGGTTTGTTAACTAAGAAAAATAATTAAAAAAACGGGAAAGTTCATTTTAATTATTTACATGCATCACCCTGTATATTCGAATATTTTAACCTATTATTACACTATTTTTCAACAACCTTATTTGAAAGGGGCCCTAATTTATTAATTATCTTTAGACGTTGTACGTTATGGTATGGCCGTAGTAATTTTTTAAACAACTCAAAAATAAAGTAGTATATGGTCTGCTTATTTTGTAAACCATTTGACATAGTATTTAAATTAGTAAAAACTCATATGTGTCTCAAAATATTAAAAAATCTTTGAAGATCCGCTTATTGGATGGAAATCAGTTGAGTCATGCCTTTCTCTTTGTAGGTATAATAGTACCTTTTTAGAAAGTCATAATAGTATTAAATGGTATTAGTAATTAGGGGTTTTAGACGTTTATAGATTAAATGGTAGGCTTATAATTAAGATTTCCGACAGAGTTTTGTTTTACAGAGTTTTACGGAGTATACAGAGTGATCAACATAAATTGATATAAAAATTTAGTTGATTTGATTTTCCTAATACCCTAACTATTGGAGTGTTCTCCTTTTTAGGGGTTATTTACAGAATTATTTTTATATTTAGAACAATGTATTTTTTAAACTGTAATAAATATTCTGTATAAAGTATATCAGAGTACAGGATACCTATATAAAATGGTACACAATTTAATATTTATCTACTTTATGTTTTGAATTGCTTACCTTTTAGCTTGATTTAAAATTAACTCCAAAGTTTCGGCTTGATGATGATGATACTCATGATGCATTTAATGAAATAAGATATTTAATATGCTAATACAATAAAGCATTTTATCAATAATATGTCGACAGTTAGCAATTATATTAAAGTCAATTAGGTACTTTGTGTTTTTAATAACTATCTGAAAATTCATAGGTTATTAAAATGACAAATAATGTTAATCGTCAGAAGCCAAAATTAATTGACGACATATTTGTATGTATGCTACTACAATACAGGGTGTCTCATGGAAACACCAAGATGATTTTAAAAAACCTACGGTTAATGGGTGTCACGTAATTAATGACAGATATACAGGTTGTTTTATCGTTTTAGATCATTCTTTTTGAAGGTCTTAATTAACGAAGCACTCAGTATATTTTCTTGAAAATTGGTTTTCATATTTTCTTTCACTGTCTAAACGACTGACGCAATAGCTAGAAGAAAAATCCAGGTAGGAGTAACAAAACAATTTTTTGTTTTTAAAACAACACTGTATACATAGGGCAGTGTTGCCAGATGGTTTTTTATTTATTCAGTATTTTCCAATTGAAAAAATCAGTAGAAATAAGTAGAAAATATATTTTTTTAAATAAGTTCAGTCACATGAAATTGGAAAAGTTTTTATTAAAAAATTCAACTTAAAAAAATCTTTCTAAAATAAAATATAACACGGTTTAAAATAAATATACAGGGTGAATCCTAAGTTGATACTTTTTTGACCGTATATTAATAATAATACTCTCCCTTATTGACCCCCTTACGAAGCCTACTGGGCGACTTGTGTAGGGTAAAGGACGTGGTGCTCCGGGGCGACTTAAAGATGATTGATGGTTCCATTTGACTAAGAGGTGAGGAAAACCCGGAAAACACCACCCACCATCATCGAAACGGTAACACATGGCGATTTTTATAATCTGAATGTCATATCAACAAAAATTAAATTTCTGCAAATACGGCATGCATCAAATCCTATAGATAACCATGCAAATAAACTCACATGGTCTTCTGTAGGATTCAAATCCGGGTGTATCTACCACAAAATTGCTCGCAAATGAAAAGCGAGTGCCTCAGACACCTATTTACTGTCCTGTTTATAGAAGTCGTTAAAATAAACATTATTTTCAAATAACTTTTAAAAAAAAAATCAAAAATAAGAAAGATACAGAATTAAAAATATGAATCCGGGACTGGTCTTGTGTACGAAAAGGCAAACGAATTAATGTTTTTGTCTGTTTTTTTTTGGATTTTCTTATGAATATAAATGACGGGTCAAAAATTTAAACATGTTCTGATCAAAACTAAAATTCAAGATTAAAATGTTACCCGTAGAAAATCGGTTGCGGAATTACAAAAAGTAAAGTTTTGGTTTTGTGCTCTTTTAAAATATCAAAACGGCTTTTGAAAATTCTGGTTTAAAGACACAACAATATATGTTTTTTTGTTAATATGGACCTGCATTTTTCTTCTGGCTCTTACGACAGTCATTTGCGTAGTGAACGGAAAACATGTAAATCAATTTTTATAAGAATATACTGGGTGGTTCGTCAGCAATAACCTTCGAAAGAAGCAAAATGTCTCTTATTAATGACTAACCATTTGTACGTTTACCAATGGAACACCCTGTATAAAGAATGAGAGTGAATATTTAAGAAAAAGTTTGTGCCGAATTTTTATTGTCAATTCTCATTCAAATGTCCAAGATTAAAACATTTAGATTGTGCTAAATGTTACTTTTGTTATACGACAAATTTTATGTATTTAACATAATCACTTTTTAAGTTTGTTTAGGAGATTATTTTTGTTTCTGACCTAGAATTTGTAGATGCTATTTACAGCAAGTAAAGTGGGCCTTCAATATTAATATAGAAAAGAGAAAATTGCTTACTTGGAAGATTTAAACAAAGACCAAAAAATAATTCTACATGGAGAAAATATTATAAGGAACCACTATCAAATATTTAGGGAGTACGGTTAATGCAAAGGAAATAATAAAAAAGACATTTAAAGCAGAAAATTGTTTGGATATAATTTCATGCCTGTTGTGGTAGTAGCCAAAAGAGTAGTTGTTTTCGGGAGGAAAACGATCGCTCGACAAGGTCTTTGAGTTTTTATCATTTTCCTTTATTTTCATATTTCAATTGGTCACATTTAAGTATTGGAATTTATTGTCTTCCTCTTCTATTAGATATGGTAGTAATTCCGGTTTACTCAAAAACAAAAATTAGACGAAGAAATGTCAATTGACCTCCTCTGTATTCCTAATAGGAGCTATGATATATATTATGAACATTAAAATTTAATGTTGTGATTTAGACCTTGAATCATAGTCGTTCAAATTTTTCAGCTCTTAAAAATTATTGTCAAATAAATGTTTTAAAAAGGCCCAGCATCTTCTACTCAGTTTACTAATGCCCAGTAAATATCCCTGTTACAATGCGTAGCCTGTTCTTGCTCAGGCTGATACAGGCTTCCGATCTTTTCTGGTTATATTCACCCAGAATCTTAACCTGACAATACCAATTATCGGTTCTTCTACTGCCCAATTCTTTTTTATTCTCTTCTAATATTGTGTTACTGCTAATACCGCAGAACGGCTCAGGTCCCACAAAGGGTGTTTGAGCCTCTTTCTTTGTGAATCTTGTTACACTTTACCCCGTTGTCCCGGGACCCAAGTGAGAGTAACTGTATTTTCCTCGCCTAGCTCATTCAGTTTTTCTAGGCATCTCCAGACCATTGTTGAGTTGATTACGTAAGAGCTCAGTGCTTTGATGGCTGCTTGGCTATCGAGCATGATGATACTCTCGTGCGCGATGGATTTTTTGGATGTTGAACTGGATACACTTCTTAATGGCGTAAGTTTCTTCCTGGAAGATATTTGAGTATTTACCAAAACTGTCAGAGTGCCTGGTTCTAAGCCCATACACTCCTATTCTAGTTCCTTCTATGGTTTTGGAACCATCTGTATACCACTGAATGTCTTTCGGTTGCAAGCACGATGGATTTCTTGAATCTATTTTTTCTTACATCGCAGCCTGTGATTTTGACGTCTTTCTCATTTTGTTCTAGGGCATACCCCAAGTATCTTCGACGTTGAAGCTAATATACTTTCGTCTGATTACTCCTTTTCTGACCATACCATATCTTCACCTTTTTGCCACGTTTTCTATCATGAAATTTAGAGGGGTAAGACAGGGAAGGACAGGTTCTCATTAGACCAGTGATGCAAACAGAGGCTAGTCTTTGTACATTTGAGATATTAGCTCTCGTAGTAGCTTAACTAGTTATGTTGATGATTGGTCTCACTATTGTTGTATACATCCATTTCAGTGTATCCGGGTTACATCCCCATCTTTTACCTGCAATGTTTTTGTATATCATTAGGGCTTTTGTGGCCTTATTTACTACTTCCTTCTCATGTATGTTGCAGATATGTTTGTTGTGCAGGCTTAAGCCTAGATATTTGACTTCTTTTTACTCTCTATATCTATCCCATCTAATTTGACGGTTTTAAGATTGAGATTTCTATTCCTTTTCCTCTTTTGGTGGGGTTTACACTAAGTCCCACCTCTTGGCACCATCTTTTGGTGTATTCTAGTCCTCTTTCGACTATATCACACAGGATATTTCCAATTTTGTCTTTAGCAAATATGACTATGTCAGTCAATCTGCATAGAAGTTCTTCGTCTACGGTTAGGCTCCACATTAGTGGGGATATAACTCCTCCTTGTGGACATCCTCTGTTTGTGCAGATGGAGATGGTGTCCTATCTTATCTGTATCTCTGCAGTTCTCGTAGACAGGAGCTAAGCCATCCATCTGGATGAGGTGCTATCTACCTCTCTGTATGCGAGTGCTATTTTGACAGATTTGTGGGGCGTGCTGTCAAACGCTTCTTCTATATCTAAGAAGACATCCATCCACGACTGTTTTTTTGTTTGTCAATGCATCCTGGATTTCATCAGTATGAAACTAAAAGAACAAATGGAAGAGTATAGCAACAAATGAAGGAGTCAAACAAGACCGCAGTACTTAATCCACATTATTCAACACAAAAGAGAAGTATTTATAAAAACACAATTAAACAAAAAAGTTATGGAATTTACAGTTTGTGATATCATTGAAAAATAATTTTTTTATCTATATAATAATAGAAATGGCAACATAATATGCAACATTTTTGTCTAAAACGTTTAAAAAGCAACATGATTTTATAATATAAAATATGATTCCGGGTAAGGAAAAAAAATATGATTCCGGGTAAGGGGAGATAGTTGGAATTTGTACTCATCTACGCCCTTGACAAAATCTAATCTTAAAAAAACCTGTAAAACATTAAGTATTGCACACCGACCGCTAAAAAGATTTATTAATTAAATGATTTTAAATCGAGGACAAGTTTATTTAAAAAAAATGTTCAAATTGAGGTTATTTCAGTTTATTTACATATGTTTAAAAGTTCAATTAGGAAACTTTTAGGTATTCAAGTTAAATTAGACATCAATTTTCGCAATTTTGTTTTTTATAGAAATTAATGTACTTAAATTATTATCATAGAAAGCAGTAAAAGTGCAATAGTTAAATATGAAGTATAAAATATTAATCAGTCAGATTTCTGTTCAGCTTTTCTCTTTAATTTGATTGTTATCAAATTACCTATGGAGGCAAAGTATTATTTTTTTCATTTTAAAATAAGTTAATTAAAATATACAACCAAATTAATCTCGTTGGATTAAAATATAAAAATTAATTTAAATTGAGTTCTATTAAAATCAACAAACCGTCATTTTATATGGAAAAAAACCGGTTTGCATTTAAAAACAAGAAAAATTCTAAATAATAGGAAATAATTAAACAAACTGATCAAGGTTATAATGCATCTCGTGCTGACATAATATATTAATTAAATCCAACTAGTAGGTGTTGTAATTTATTAATTTAATATGTACCTAATCTATATTAATAAAAATACATTCTATTTGTTTGTTGAGATTACAGTGGCGTAACTACAAATTTCAGCATAGGACCCAATAGATAAGAATTTTCCACAGTAATTAAAATATTAAACTTTTTTTTCGTAGGGATCCGCTCTAGTATTTTTTTTAGAATTTTAGATAAAAACTGTCCAAAGGGTTGGATTGAATGGTAATCCTAGCACATACGTACTAAATGCTTGTTAGATAAATTGTTTATTGTACTAATGATCTTAAATCTGTTAAGTATATAAGTAAACTGTATTAAAAAATGTATAAACAAAAAGTAAAAAGAAGTAATAGCTTGGCAAATGTCAATTTTGCTAGAGAAGCCCTGTTTTGAGAAAGTCTGTTTCTTAAATAATTTTTAATTATTTTTTATTTAGAGAAAGACCTTTCATTACTTGCGACGCTTACGGCAGGGCCGACCTTAGACATTTTGGCACTCCGGGCAGCGTAAATAGAAAAGCTACTTCAATACGTCCCCCAGGCAGTGACCAACTAGACTAGGGTTTTTATGCTTTATTCGTGCAGAAAACCTACTTGAATATAGCCCCGGATGGTGCCGTATTGGAGTAGGATTGTCTGGTCTTTAGGCGGCGTAATATTCTGTAATTGCTACTTTAGTACGGCAAGTGGTCCTTGAGTGGTTGTTTATAACGCGCGGCGGCTCGGTATTCGATTTTTTATAAACAAAGTGAATTAACAATATACCCTACCAATAAAATGGAAGAAACTATTGAAACATTTTTTCTTTGAAGACACACAAAAATCTATTTTATATTTTTGTTTGAGGCCTTGAACGGGTTCATCCGGGCCCTCATACAAAAACGTTCTTGTTTTGCTTCTGACACGATAACGTGGTGTGGTGGTTTCGAAATTAGCTTCTACGTCAATCTCTGAAGCAAGGCTCGGTTGCTTCTAAAATGATGCTTTCAAAAGCTTCATCTGATCTCAGGTTTTCAAAGAAGAGTTTGCAGTTGCTAAGCATATCATTAGCTTGTGACATATTAAGATTTACAGTTTGCAAAATTTTGCTGATGGGGTTAATATGACTCAAAATTTTGTACCAGATCACAACAGAGCATATAAATTTGAACTGCTTCAAATTATTTAATAATCCGCTAGCCTCGTCTCTGATCATATTATCGATTTCTGAATCTTCATATATGCTGTACAAAGCATCGTGAATTGGACCAATTTGAAACCGCAGAGCTTTTAATGAGTCGACTCGACTTTCTCATTGCGTATCACTCAATGGTTTTAGGGTGTAAGTATCAATATATTTCAGTAATATTGCCCAACGAAAAGAAGAGGAAGAAAAAAATGTATATAACTTTTGAACAATATTGAAGAAGTTGGCTGCCTCAAACGAGGATTTTGCCAACCAAATTTAGCGAATGGCTGCTGCATGGAACATAAAATGCTCTGAGGTTTATATTTATGATTCTTGTTTGTACTCCCGATTTTTCCCCTCTCATATTGGAACCATTGTCATACCCTTGACCGCGCATGTTTTCTACTTTAAGTCTATTTTTCTCTAGCTCTTCTAGTACAACCTCCGACAATTCCTTAGCTGTTGATCTCTCAATGGGTAGAAAACCCAAAAAATGTTCGTTGATATTAGCTTGAACTTCAGACTCTGATTCCTGTATGGCGACAAATCTTACCACAAATGTCATCTGTTCTACTTTACTTGCATCGGGAGTACAGTCAAGAATCACGGAATAATACTTGGCCTTTTGAACTTGCTCAATGATGTGGTGCTTTATGTTGTCATGTAATAATTCAATTATTTCATTTTGTATAGTTTTCCCTAGATATGTAGCTTTGATTTCTTCTTTATTGATCACTCTGCGAACGTGTTCCTCCGTTTTTGGATCAAACTCAGCCAATAACTGAATTAACTTCAAAAAGTTTCCATTATTGTGTTCATACGGCCCTGCTTACAGGTAAAGTCAAATACATTATCAGAGCTTTAATTGTATTAGAAAAGCTAGATACGCTTGTAGGATTATCAACTAACAAATATTTTAAAAACTCAGTTGCCACGTATGATTATTTTAAGCGACTTTTACTTACAAAATATTTTTAAAGTCAAGATTTACCCTTTTATATATTTGTTTTAATTTTCTCCTCTGTCGACCGGGTGTAGCTACGCCACTGGTTGAGAGGCAATTTCTGAGTGGAACGATTTAACTTGGTCTATGAAGAATTGGTAAGAAAATATCTCCTTTTTACTACCAATACCAAGAGGGCAAGATTTTCAATATTTCCACTCTTTATAGTATATTATCATTTCTTATTATTATATCTATGTTTAATGCCTATGGAAAAAATTAAAAAAAACGAAACTTTGTTAAAATGTCCAGACCAAGCATTTGCGATATATCTTATAATTCGTTTTAACCAATTCCAATATTCTAAATTTAAGGTTAAGTAGGTTGGAATTTCCTGAGGCACAGACTTCTTCAAATAATTGGCCTGATTGAAATATTATAGACGCCACACGCAAATAAATAAACTTTCATTAAAGTTAAATATTCATAGATAAATAGTGTAAAAAAAACTCTCCCTAATATCATCGACCCCTGCGACGAAACACATTAATTAACAAGAACCTCTGTAATAAAAAATACAAAAGTTTTTAAATTTGATTAAAATAAGTCAAGGGAAAAAGCTGGCAATTGTAATTATTTGGCTTTCTGCGGCAGGTCCGGTTTTCGTAAACAAAGATGCGAGGTTTGAGTTTCCCTAATTTCCATAATTTTCTAGCAATTACCAATTATCAATATAGTTAATATATATGGTGTTCTATTGCTTTGTCATTATACAACAAATGTATAATATTAGCGATAGATAGCTTTCAAGGCTAAGTACATTCTTAGGTGAAATCCATAAATTAGATGCAGAATTGGAGCATTCAGTGAGATTGGTACTTTTATTTTCTAATGCAGTATTTTCTTGATCGTTTGATTTTACAATAATTTTTAATTTCATCAACTCTACTTATTCATTTCGACATATATTAACCTCATGTAATTAGGATAATATAATTTCAAATAAATGTTAAATGTCAAACGTTTTCTCGGTAGTCACTTCTTGATTATATAATTAATTTATTAATGTACTTATACAAATATGCTCACTATTTTACCGATCATAGGGAATACTACCTTTTTATCTATACACCTCTAACTGATGAGAAATTTTGTTATTTGTGTTGGTGGGGGTCGTGGTTGATGCAAGTATGAGAGGTACGAAGAAATATGTCTATGAGGTAAAACAGTGATGATATCTGCATCTAATGTGACAGTCATTATCATGAATATTTTTATTTTTTAAAATGCGAATTATTTCAAAATGCAAAAAATAACCTCAATCCCTAAGCAATCGTGTAAGATACCTTCTGGCAAATTTGATTTCCTGTTTCTAGTATTGTATAATGTATTTATGTTTTTTCTGATAATTATAATTTTTAAGCACCGTTATATTATAGTTCTTAATTTTTTATTTTCGATTTTTAGTTACTAGCACAAAAATCCATGGCCAAATTTCTAATTTGCATATATATCTGAATTAAAAAAAAAACTTGATTTTTATTGATTTATAATTCCAACTTAAGATTATTGGTGCAACTGGTGGACCATTTAATTTTCAATATTTAATTTTTTTAAGTATTTTTTTATTCTAATTCATGAATGTACTTGGAAATTTTGTGCTATTAATTCTTTATTCAATATTGCAAATGTAGTTTTTAGGGTAATGGAAATTGGAAATCCACCTATTAATAGCATGATAACTATTAAGGTGTTGCCACACCATTGTAATAATCAATGCAATGACATGAACGTGTGGGAGTGTCATACATAATTTTTTCTTTAGTTATATATTATCAATCAATTGTTTTAAATTTCCGATATAAGGACGGAGAGTTAGCAAAATTTTAGGTACTGTTAAATAGTTATATCATGGGTCATAATATTAATAAAAATTGGCTCCAGTTGGTGCCAAGGCAAGTGCAATCATGCAAGCCATAATTAATTACATTAAAAATATTTTTTTAATAATTTATTTCATTAGAGAATAAACGATTATAAACTCAAATCATATGAAACGTTTTTAGTTAAGACTAATGACCTGCATTTAAAGTAAAATGTTGTTAGCTTTCCTTCTATTTAAAGACCCTAATGCAGGGTAAGTACAGTACACGAAGTGTCATTGCATTACACTGTAAAATAGTAAAAATCTTTAGGATGGAGCGAGCAAATTGGTAAGCTTACAAACATAATTTCTCCTTGCAGGCGGGACTTGGCAGTTAGGCCGACCGACCTGTGTTTTGGAATCAGATTTTGGATTTGTCCTCAACTGTGCTTTTAAGAAATCTGGTCTGTTTCGAGTTAGAAATCTTGGTGGTGTGAAAGCTCACATAGGCCTGGGTAAATTCTTTCTTTCTTTTCTCTATTAACTTTTCTTCGAATTTCAATAAATTTGTAGAAAAACGTAGAAGTAGTAGTTGATCCTTTTTTCCTTTACAAAATTATTGTGGTGTCTATTGGGGCACCACAGTAAGTTTGGTATTTATTTTAGTTTTATTAACGATTATTTAAATTTTTATTGTCTGCTCGTATTGCACAAAAGTGACGAATTTCGCAAATATAGATAGGTAAGTATTTTTCAAAGTTTGTTCTATACAGTATGGGACAAATGAAATGAATACATTCATTATTTCTTAACTCGTTGTTTACTGGAAAACATTATTTTTATAAATAGAAATGTGGTTCATGTAATAAATCATTTGAAAGGTCTTATATATCAAATGACTTTAATAAATTCAGGTAATTTAGGTTTTTGGACTCTAAAACATTTTTAGTATTACAATTAATGTTCTTGTTTATCAAATATAACCAAATCAAAAGCATAGATAGTGAGATAGACGAGCAGTGAACTCTTACCGAACTATTTCAATATCTGAAGCTATTTGCGTCATCTTGATCTGTATGTAATCTATCGATATTTTGTGGTCTAAGTATTTTGTTAATGTCACCCAAAAGCCTACCCTGTGCTTTGTTTACTCCTTGCCCGCGGTATGAAGTTTAGCAATATAGAGACAAACGCACCGTTTCTTGAAACTACTGGATTGATCCCTTTGTGGCGTATGAGTCATAAAAAGGCAGTTTTCGATTGTTCTAGAAAGCCTAGAGAGTTTTAGTATAGAGTTAGCTTTATATAAATAGCGCTAGCTGTTGACGGACGGCAGATTGATATTAAGTGTTGGATAGAAAAGATAAATTGTGATAAATAAATTGTAAATAGTGTGTTTTAAATAAATAAACTATAAATAAATTAAACAAACGCTACATTGGTGTTAGAAGTGGAACTGTAAATAAATAGTGGACTAAAATGGCAAAAAATGTGTGATTTAAAAGTGGCTAAATTGCGTCGAGAATTGGAAGATCGTGATCTGAAGATGACAGGGAAGAAAGCAGAGTTGGTAGAACGGCTTAAAGAAGCAATGGAAAGCGAAGGTTTGGATCCGGAAAAGTTTATATTTTTATCATTTCTTCGTTAGAAAGTCAAATGTCAACTATGAAAACTAATATTTCTTCTGATGTTTTCTATATAAAAAATGATATATCCTCCTTAGAAACTAAAGTTTCTTCTGACATTACTTCCTTGGAAACTAAAGTTTCTTCTGACATTACTTCCTTAAAAAGTAAAGTTTCTTCCGAAAACAGAGTTTCGTCTGATATTTCTTCCTTAGAAGAAAAGGTGTCGCCTGATATGTCTTCCGTGAAAAACGAAATCTCTTCTTTAGAAACTAAAGTTTCTTCTGATATCTCTTCTTTAAAAATTGAAATTTCTTCCGACTTGGAAAACAAAATGTCTTCTCTGAAAAATGAAATTTCTGCTGATGTGGAAAATAAGATGACTTCCGTTGAGGAGAAAATAAAACAGGTGGAGAAAAAGACAGACGAACTGGAACATACAGAACAGGCCAATGACGGCGAAATAAAGTGCCATGAGGTGGAGTCAAAGTTGAAATTGGAAGGAGCTGTAAACTCTGCTCGTGTTAAAGCCCCAACTTTCGACGGGAAGATATCATGGGCGAACTACCTTAAACAGTTTGAAACAGCTGCCAGAGCAAATGAATGATCTGAACGAGAGAATGCAGTAAATTTGACCATTGCTCTTAGAGGAGACACTTTAGATGTCCTTCACAGGCTATACCTGTGAAAGAGACCGATTACTTTGAACAGATTAAACAGAGACTAAACAAACTTTTTAAAAATTTCCAAAAAATAAAATCAAGAGGTGTTAAATCTGGCGACCTAGGTGGCCATTCGATTGATCCTCTTAGCTCAATTCACCTCACATCTGAAAAGACGCTGTCAAGTAGTTTCTCACCAAAATAGCATGATGTGGGCCCAAAGCTTCTTTCTTCTAGAAGCTTCTAAACTAAAGATTATTTAAATAGATGCGGAAAATAAATAAAGCACCCACTGAAATCTCTAGTAACTTTATAAGGATGCCACTATTCCTTTTTTAGCGTTATAAAACTGTTGATGTTATAATATAATGTTACTTGCCCTGAACTGGTTATGATTCTCTTCAAACGCTAGTAGAACATCAAGTTCCTTTTTTCTGCTATTTGTTTTCTACTACCTTCATTGCGTTTCTGAATTTCTTCTCAATGTTGCTTACGGTGGATTGCGGAATTGGATCTCGGTTGGGATCAATGGTGTAGGAGGAGGAGTTCCATTAACAATGTCAACTATTTTGGATAAGACTGCATAAATATTTTTTTATAAAACGATAAAAGTGAATAAAAATAAATAAAAAATACATAACAAATAAAATAGGCAGCAACCCTGCTTAGCAGATTCACTTCTGCAAGAATGAGCGCAATTAGTACTTAGATGGGTGACCATTTTAAAAGAATTGGCGTACCTATAAAGCCCAACCGCGTAGTTACATACCACAGCTGGCAGGCGTTTTATATCAATGAGGGGGTGTGCCATCTTTCGAAGGAAATGTAAAAGCCACAAGATTCGGTAAAATTTCTGGTATTTGGGGGGTAGCATGCTTACCAGTGTCAGTGTTTAAACCTCGTAGTTAGAAATAGGTCGAAGTTAAATAAATTATTCAAAAAAAAAACAAATAAAATTACACTCCGTAATAAAAATTACAAAAATATAAAAGTAGTATTCAGTTTCGGTATTTAATTCAGTTATTTAAAATTATTCGTATTATTGATAATTAAAAGTTCTTTCAAATTATGTATCGCATGAACCACATTTCCACAGATGACGTCACGAATAAATAAAAAATCTTATAGAAAATAAAAATCGACGGATTTTAGGAATTTTTCAAGAAGCTATGAAATAATGAATTTATTCCTTTCATTTGCACCATACTGATTGTGTACATCATTTTAGACTATATCGCATTTTCTAGCATTTACATGACGCAAGGAAGGTCCAATGTTTCTTTAACCAGTCATTCATGAAGCTATCAGCTTGTACAATCAAAGAGATCTGTCAGTATTACTTTATATCAAATAGCACTCACGTAAGAGTGATATTGATTATTTAGCAAGAACCTTCAAAATTTTTTTTTTAATTTGCTATATCTGACTGTCATAATTTCTAAAAAGAATCATTGCTATTATACGCCGATAAACTGTTTAACGAAACAATTTGGAATGGTTTATTGGTTTAAGGATGGTCTAGTCTTATTATTTAGCAGTTTCTATAACAAGAAATTAATCAAAATGATGTAGTTCAAATTTTTTCAACATCGAAATTAGAGGGCACATTTTAAAGTTTTAACGTAAGAAAAAAATATTTTAAAGCGTTTGCAGGGCCAAAAATGTATTTTGAAATGTGTTTCAGAGGGTCTAAAATGGTCTTAAAAAAAATAGCCCGTTCGACCATTGGCGGATTTTTCTCGAATGCTTTGCATTATAGTGAATAAAAGCAATTATTACTAATATATATAGTAATATTAAAAAAAAACGCTATATAATTCTAGAAATAGAAAATCCATATAAATAAACAAAATTGAAATACCTTTAACCCTTGTATACGTATATATGCCGTTCAAACTCTTTTTATAGCCGGAGTATCTATGAAAATCAAACATCGTTCACTCTATATAGTAATACTGACACTGTCTATAGTTCTTCTTATTCGCAAACTATCCACCAAAAAATGTAACGTTGTCATGTCGCTTTCCGTTTTTTCTTTAATATTTTAAACCTTTACCATATTCTGTGACACATAATTGCTAGATTAAGTGTTATTTAAAAGCTATTAAAAGGTTAATACGTTTGCCATATATTTTGTAATTTTGGCAGTTAAGTTGACGGAGCGAAGGCAAAGCTATGTGTATTAAAATGGTTGATAAAATGCAAATTACTCAACAAACATAAATAATTTAATTACTTACAAAAGCAGGTAATTACTACATAAAAAGTGGAATAACTATAAACTCAAAATATGTACAGAAATCAGATATAAATAAATGTTGAATACAAAAAAATACGAGCATACGGTAAAATTTTAAATTATAAAAATATTCATTTTTACATATTTGTTTTATCGGTCAAAACAAATTCCTATAAGTATAGGTACAGAGTATATGTACCCTATTGTAATATATATCTAATATAGAAATTAAGACTTTTACTTTTAACAAAAATAATAAACAGTGAGTAAATATATTTTTTATAAAATAGGACCCTAAATAGGTATTTCACATTGTGTCTCCATTTTTTCATATTTCACAGTTATCTTAATTTTATTTCTTCAGATGTAATATAATTAATTTTCCTCAATTTTATAAATTTTACTGGAAATTTATTTAAAGGAAAACTTGTTAATAATGGTACAATTGAAATCTTTAACCAAATAACTTCAAAAACGACCATTTTTTTAAATAGTGATTATTTCATCAACTATATGTATATTCCAAGTCAAGTTTTGTGTAAAAAAACAAAATTACTTCAACAAAATTGCAACAGTTCAATGCTCTGATTGTAAAAAATTGTATCAGCTAAGTAATTGTTACAAATACTGTCGTTACTTGTTATACCTAAGATCCAAGGTAATTGCGTAATTATAAAATGAATTGTTTTTTATTATATGTATCCGGTTTAAATATTTTGAGTTTTCTAAAGGAAGATTAAACATATTTGCATTTGCATATTGTTTAAAATTACACATTAAAAAGTAAGGCTTACTATTTTTGTTTAAAGATAGATCATTTTATTATTTATTTATTTATTTATTTATTTATAATTACATCACCAAAACAGCTTATGCCAATTACAGGGTGACGGAAAAATGTACAAAAAAACAAAAATAAGTTAGAACATAAAAGTAAACATTTATACAAAAAAGCATCAAAATATGTTGTGCATAAGTTACAGACATACGCTTGAAAAAAAAAACATACAATATGTGAAGAAAAAAGTATATGTCTGTAAAAATGCTTTACAATTTGAAAATTAAAATAAGTAGGTTTTGATACATTGGATTAAAAGTTCTATAAAACAGTTATATAAAAAAGAAAAAATAAAATGTTAATTATTGTATGATACGAGTACTAATTTTCATTAGGATTAAGAATTAATTTTATTTTTTTTGGGCTAGTACAAAATATATCTAGGAGATCCTCCATATCGTGATAAACTTTGACCATTTGATGTATTGGCGAAGAAGATAGAGTGTTAGTACTAGCAATTGTTACTTGAAAACTTTCACAAATTCGTACTCCTGGTCTAGGAACTCTAAGTGATATATATTTCATTAGCTCAATGCAGTCCACTTTATTATGCAAAAGATTATATAGGAAGAGCAATTGATGTGATACCCTGCGATATTTTAGTTCCCTTAAATTAAATCTTGATAGCAAATCACTATGTGGAAAACCTCTAGGAGGATATTGACCATCCAAAAAGTACGAGGCCGACTTCATGAACCATCTCTAAATTTTTTCAAGGTTGTTAATATAAATATTACCTATACATAGGGTTCCAAACTACACTGGCATATTCCAATCTAGATCTAACAAAACAAAGGCATAAAAGTTTTAACGTTTTTAAACTATTGAACTCTTTGCCATTTCTTATAACAAAATCACGCATTTTGCTACCAGTCGATATAATTTTGTCTACAAAACGTTAATTTTGAGTCAAATATCACACCAAGATCATTAATACAGTCAGTTCTAATAATTATGGTACCATCTAAACTGTAGTCGAATACTATTGGGCTTAGTTTTCGGTATTAGACTTATTTGGATTTAATTATTTGATTCATACCACTCATTATCTCTTTCTAAAGATTTCTAAAGTTCTCTGCAATCATCAATTGAACGTATCTCCGCATATATTTTTAGATCATCAGCATATAGTAGGTACTGAGAATTATCTGATATTATATCATTAATGAAAATGTTAAAGAGAAGTGTTCCTAATATTGAACTTTGGGGTTCACCGGAGTTTTGTAAAAATAGAGCTGATTTGAAATCTTTATATTGAACAAACTGAAATCGTCCATTAAGATATGACTGAAGTTTCTCCCCCAGAGTCGTCGCATGGACTTACACGGCTATCATAAGACCTATTCTAACATACGGTACAGTTGTTGCGAGCAAGGGGGTGTCCAAAGAGAGGGGTGCTATCACCTCTACTGTGGAATATGGTCACCCTCATCAGCCGCCTCAATAATGACAGTCACTACACAATAGCATATGCAGATGACTTGGTCATTCTGCAAACAGGGAATTTTGAGAACATATTCTGCGAAAGAAGTAGCTCTAAAAATTATAGAACATTGGTGCAAGGATCATTCACTGTCTATCGATCCTAAGAAGACAGAAATGGTCCTTTTTACAAGGAAAAGGATAAAAATGTAATTAAAACCTCCAAAACTCCTAAACACGAAACTAAACTTTGCAACAAAGGTGCAGTACCTAGGTCTTACCTCTGACAGCAACATGGAACTCGTATTTATAAAACAGAGTTAAAAGAGCATACATTGCTTATGAACAATGCCGCCGAATCGTGGAGCGCATCTGGGGTTTCTCCCCCAGAGTCGTCGCATGAACTTACACGGCTATCATAAGACCTATGCTAACATACGGTGCAGTTTTCTGGCTACCGAAAACCCAAAAATTAACAGCTATCCGTAAACTAGAACAAATTCAAAGAACAGCATGTCTCAACATAACAGGAGCCATGAAAACAACACCGACCAGAGCCATGAAAGTTATTCTTAGTCTACCTCCCCTTGATATTTACATCAAGGAGGTTGCTCTGATGACAATGACATGCCTCTGCACAAGACGTCTTTTGGCAGGAGGCGCTAGATACGCTCCCACTTCTTCAAGAGAACATGGACTCCATCTCACCGATATAAATCTTCCATAAGCCGTATTAAGTTATAATAGAACAAATAGAAGAGCCAGAAGTGGCAGGTACGATTCATATCTACACCGTCGGTTCTAAAACAAAACAAGGCTCAGGATGTGGAATATACTCCAGATTCTTAAACCTAAACATAAAATGGGATGTGAGCAATAGTGGCAGTGTAGTTCAAACAGAGCTAACGGGGATTATCATAGCAGACAAGCACTACTCACCCTGAACAGACCACGAATTTACTCAGGGTTAGTACTAGAATGTCACAAAGCTTTGGCCGAAGTATCCATCAACAATGTGGTCACATTAAGATGGATCAAAGGTTACGCGACATCGAAAGGAAGCCGTCTTGCTGATTCACTAGCCAAGAAAGCAGCCAACCAAATACTTTTTGGACCTGGCCCTTCTATTGGCCTGACAAAATCGGTAGTGACAGACCTAATTAAAGAACAGTCCCAAGGAAAGATGGGATGACACAAGAAACTGCAGAGTTGCCAGGGAGCTCTTAAGTTATCCTGACAACACTGCAGCAAACAAATACTTGACTATGACTAGACAGAATCTGCGCCTAGTCACGGGCATTCTGACTGGTCATTGCCAAGTGCGGAAGCATCTCCATATAATGGGGCTGTCAGAATCCGCACTCTGAAGATGATACTATCGAGCATATCCTTTACGATTGCTCAACGCTCTCATTTATTAGAAGATTTGTGTTCGGCGAGTATCGGCTAACACCGGCCGATCTAAGAGAAGCACCTCTTGGCGACGTTGTCCACTACATTAAATCTGTATGCTAGCTCACGAGCTAGGAGGTGCCTATCATCTAATGAGGCCTAAGTGCCGTGGGGGTAACCCACCCTCCACACGTTACAGATACAGATAGAAAATAAATTTGGGGATAACCCATAAAAGATAAGTGGTTGAGCTTATCAAAGGCTTTACTAAAATCAGAGAATGTAACATCTACTTGACTTTGTTGATCTAACTTTCCACTGATATACTGAGTAATACAAGTCAGGTTGGATACGGTAGATTTTTTATTCATGAAGCCATGCTGGTACGGCGATATTAGGCTAGACATGTGGTAAGATAATGAGCGGTGTAACAAAATAGTAATCGGCCTATAGTTGCTAACATTACTAATATTTCCTTTAATAAATATAGGTTTCCAGTAATTTTGGAACGCAGCTGACTTTATTATCACATTAAAAATAGCACATAGGGTAGGTGCTAATGCATAAACACAATCTTTAATTATAAAGGCTGGAATTAAATCAGGACCAATTGTCATAGATGACTTCAATTTATGACTTCGTCCTCCGAGAAATTTAATACGTTTAAATTGGGAATATCAATATCTACATTTTTTTGGATACAGGGATTAGAGTCAGAAAGATTTGGAAAAATAATCAGCAAAACTGTCTACTATTTATTGAGGATCGTCAATAGTATTATCTTCATATATAATTTCAGTTGGTATTGATGATTTACCTATACCTATAGCAGATATTGTAAATTACCTTACAGAAATTGTTCATATTTACTAAAATATTGTAATGTAAATATTTCCTTAGTTCGAATTCTATACCTAGCTATAAAAAAATTTTGTAATTCAAATTAGATACTTTCTTATCTGCTTTCCAATTACGTTTACAGAATTTTATTAATAATTCACCTATACCATTCGTTTTAAATAATTTGAAAAGCAAGTTTTCAAAAATACTTGAATAAACAGTTCCAAATTTTGTAAAAAGATTTCGCTATGCACTTTTTCCCACTAATAGAATAAAAATAGGTTTAAAAATTATCAAAATATGCGACAAAAATTATTATTATTATTATTCTTAAAAATAACTGTTGCAGAAGGTGAATAAGATTTTAACATTCAGTTCAGTATATTATTTTTATTTTGTTCATTTCAAAATAATAACGTATTATTAAATACTCGTAACTTGGACAAACAAAAAAAAAAGACTGAAACCAAATAAAAATAAAAGCAAAGAAGAAACAATAGAGCGATTAAATTACTTTAAATTTGCTCCCATGGGTGTCGTCAGAATTTTTTCCAGGGTGAAACAAGCATACCTACATACTTAATTTTATATCATCGATAAAACTTGTTTTTTGTAAACTTGAAGACTACCCCGCCATACTTTCATGGAGAAATGGTAATCGGTTGAGATGTGAGATAAACAACTTGGTAATAGCATATTTGAATGGTTAAATAAAGTCGTTTCATGGCTCACTCAGAGTTTTTTTTATAGTTCCCCCTTTTAATAGTAAAGAAAAGTTACCTTCTGGAAAAAACCTAGACCCCAAATTCTAAAAAACTATACTGGCACTTTCTCGTTCTTCTTAGCATCACGTACCTATATTAAACAAACACTTTGTTGTAATGTAATTTTTTTTTAACATTTTTAAAGTGGACAAGCTTTTTAATAATAATAACAATAATACGTACAAAAGATCTAATTTGGTGATTCCAATTGAAATACCTAGTTACCCAAGTGCCAATGTAATACAAGATGTCATTAAAACTTAATTGTATACCTAAATACCAAACATTTTTGCCAAACGAACTTATTATGTCGTTGGGTTTCCTAATAACAAAAATATTAACGGTCAATTTAATATCAATAATATGCAATTTGTACGAAATTTTCGGTACAAAAAAACAACTAAAAATGTCAAGAAAATTTCCATATATTACAAAAATTTATTAGAAAACTATTTTATTTTTAAGCTTTTACAAATAATAAATAACTGAAATTAATTAATATTAGCATACCGCTTATGTAATAAGGGGTCTAAATGAAACGCTAATTTAAATATCTATACACATTCGGACCTCTCCTCAGGGATGCTAGTAATAGAATTGTTGTGTATAGGTAAAAAACTTTTAAAAAATGATGTGTAAAAGTTTCACAAAAGTGTCAAGGTTTTATCATTATTTACTGAATTTATTTTGAGCATTTACAAGCATGAAGTAACTAAGATATAAAATAGTTTCTGATTATGTTGAAGAGAATAATAAATACTAAATTAAAATTTTATTTCGTAATAAGGTTACGTTAAAAATATCAAAGAAATGGGTCGTATACGAATACTACAAAATAATTGATCAGTTTGCGTACTAATAATAAAGCACTAATTTGCTTGTTATTTCACTAATATGAACAATTTCTGACTTATTTACCTTAATCCAATTTAAGAGTTTTTTTTCTGTATTATAATTATGTAACATTCATTTATGTGGAACTCAAAAGACCCCATACACCTCTTACGGAAAAGTAACAACCTGTGAAATTTTGTAAATGTTGTAGTTCTCGATATTTTTAACAATAGTGCCCATGGGACTATTATGATATGGGATTTTTATGATACAAGGGGTTAAGTGTTAAGCTTAAGACAACTACTAGATCAATTTTGTTTACAAAAGCAGAATTTCAAGCATTCAAGTTTGTTATTTACATAGTTGCCAAATTATTATAAAGAATGATTTAATTCGGAATTTACTCAACAAAATGCCCTAAAGCACACAAAAGTTTTGAAAATTAAATTAAGGTAGTATATTTGCATTCATAATGCAAGTTATACTCGTGTTTAGTGAAAACGTCACAGGTTGAGGAAGGTCATAGCACAGGATGCCAAAAAAAGAACCATACTGTCAACTGTCATTAATGTCCATAAGAATACCACAACGGTCATTGAAATTATTAAAGCATAATTTTGAAAATGAAAGAAATTTAATTATTTAACATATTAGAGCATAATAATATGGACGGTAAGGTAATAACGTTTATATGTTTCTCTATCGATTTCATAATTTTTTTTTCGGGAAAATATTTATTTGTCTTTGATTTGAAAAATTTTAAACAAGCCTACTTAAACCCTGGTTTTTGAAGTGGATATAATTTAATTAATTGACACATTCAAAGCATATAAACGGCAATTTGATGACCTTTATATGTAATTCTATCGATTTTATAATCTTTCTTTCAGGAAAAATTATGTTTCAGAGATTTGAGAAACTTAACCTTATTCCTGATATTAAGAGTGAAAATAATTTAATATTTACTCTATAATAGGACTAATATTTACCCATGTTTTGTTCAAAAATGGTAATACTTCCTCTATGCAGTAGATGGAGCGAAATGTTTTAAACGAGATTATCATAAAATATAATTTTCAGTGGAAATGTTAATTACGAGATCCTGCATTGTTGCCCTCGATATAAGTTCTCAGAGTTATTGTATGTTACTAGGAAGTAGAATGTGAACTTTATTGTTGTGCCTATAGAATAAATAGCATATTTTGATCATCTTGAAGAAAAATATTTTTTTATTTAGATTCTGTTATGATCAAAGCTGAAAACTGTATTAAAAAAAATGAAAGTGGAGAGGTCAGAAGAAATGATAAATTTGCATTTTTCCTAAACACATATTTGTGAAAATTATATATTAAATATTCGAAAGTTTACTCTGTTCTGCAAGATAAATAAATAAATAAAATTTAAAGTAGCTTTATTATATAATAATATAAATTATTAAATATTTGTGTAGTAATAAATATCTAATAATTTAGTATCTATTAAATTGTAACTATTTGACAATGCTTTTTCAGTAATACAAAGTAAGTATCGAAAACAGCCGATATGAATTTGTCAATATAAAATGTTTAAATTAGGATCCCATTCAGCCTCTACGGATTATGGCCAAACAAAAAACAGTATAAATCACAACCCATGATGTACAGTCTTGTCTTAGATCAAAAGCATTTTAGGCTTCTTCAAGGCCTTCTCAGTTGCGTAAAAATTGTAATAGGCATAATACAATAAGGTAGCCATGTTGTGACAAATCACTTGGCCCCTGGGACATGTGCTACTGCTTTAAAATACATTTTAAAAGTTACCCTTTAAATGAGTTGTGTTAATATTTCTAAAATCACGAAAAAATTATTCTTTTCCTCTAAAAAAGATTATGAAATTGATTGAATTACATGTGAATGTTATCAATTTACCATTTATATGCTTTAAATGTGTAAATTAATTTAATTACATCCACTTCAAAAACCAGGGTTTGAGTAAGCTGAGCTAAAATTCTTTAAATTGAAAAATTGAAGACAAATAAATATTTTCCTGAAAAAAAAAAAAAAAAATGAAATCAATAGAGAAACATATAATAAAATTTATTACCTTACCATCCATATGCTCTAATATGTTAAATAAGTAAATTGCTTTAATTTTCAAAATTAAGCTTTAATAATTTCAATGACCGCTGGAGTGCGTTTAGAAACCTCGCACGGCGCGTCTGACCGCATACATTAGAATAGGGTCCAGACGCGCCGTGCGTGGTTTCTAAACGCACTCCTGTGTTATTCTCATGGACATTGATGACAGTTGACAGTATGGTTCTTTTGTTGGAATCCAGTGCTATGACGCGCACTAAAAACGAGTATTATCAATTTAATGTCTTTTCTGGTTGCAACTATTGTAGTTAAAGGTGATTTCTAGGAAAGTAGTACGCCATTTATTTTCAGTGTGGCAGAAGTATAAAAAAGGTGTCCTAGTCGCTTATTGTTGTTCATTCATAACACGAATACTCATAAACGTCATTCCCACTCAATTTAGTAGGGCGTCTCGTTCCTTTTAATGTGCAGACGAGGCGACAAGTGCTAAGGGCGACAAGTGCTTACTTATGAATGAATGCATTAGTCTAGTACAGTATTTTTTAAAGTGTGCGGAGCCCTGGGGCTCCGCGTGGTGGCTCCGCGAAAAGAATAGTTATAATAAAAAAAAATACTAAAGGGTGGACCTGGTTTGAGGACTTTTTTTTTAGATTTCACTAAAAAAGGGCTCCGTCAAATATTTTGCTTTTGAAAAGGGTTCCCTCAAATATTTAGCTTTTGAAAAGGGTTCCGTCGCCAAAAAAGTACTGGTCTAGTAGATGATCGTCGCAAATAAGTAAGTATTGGTTTAGGGGGTGAAATTATATATTTAAAAATACAATTTTGATGGATTTATCATTTTTAATAGGTTTGCGGGGTCTTTTCTCCATAAATTAATACGTCTTGTCCAGTCTATTGCATTTTTTTTACAAATTTTAAATTGGTATATTTAGTGGCAGTAGAAGTAAATAAACCCAAGAATAGCAAACATTGGCGAGGATAGAAATACATTTGGATTCCGTATTATTTATAATAAGCGCAGGGGGACAATAAGAAAACCTTCAATTTAATTGACTTTATTACTTTGAGTTACTTATTAACAAAATAAAAAGCCCCCCTCCGGACGCCCATGTTGATATAAATTCAAAAAGTTTGGTCAATTTTGTTACATGGTTAAACAGATGAATACAATTGCAAAATGGCATTAAAACTTTCAATTGTACGAGCAAGATATAAGTATGTATCGATCATAACCATTGAGCTTCCTAATCGTTATGGTTTAACAAAAAAAAAAAAAAACAATAAACAGTGCTTTCTCAATACTTTCACGTTATACACCGGCTAGTATCTAATAAAATAATAGTACCAGTGCTAACAAATTTACCTACCTATATTTACCACAATTCAGTCGTCTCACGTTGTTACATCATCAAAGAAAATTAGTATAGTGCTACCATTTATAGTAAAAAGAAAAAATTGTAACGGATGGGTAACTACAACGTTAAATAACCTTGTGAAGTTGTGCAAATTGGGTAATATTGAGGATACAGGCTGAATCTATAAGATCTATATTTTTAGAAATTAGACATGCCAAAAAAATGATGCGTTATCTGGTCAAAAATTAAAATAATTAAAGCAATATTATAATATAATTTGGTAACATATTGCACAAGATGAATCGGCTGAAATGTAAGGTGGCCAGACGAAACCGTACCAGAGCCACATTATCAGGAACTGCGGGAACATTTTAGACAAATGTTCGGACCCGCCAATTTTTTATTAACAGGGGACCATCATACGTTCCCTTCCCAAACTAACCAATACAATTTAAATTAGGAAAATAACAAGTATGATACATCATAGAAGAGGAAATGTTATGGAGAATTCAGCGTCCTCTAGCGGGATAAACAATTGTTACATATTCCAAAGTGTGTTACTTCTTTTACAAGCTAATTTTATTAGTAATTAATTGCGTAGCATAAATTCGTTGTTTTGATTGATGTCAAAGTTTGTATGTCTTACCGTTAGAGCTTTGCAAGATACTCATGTTTCATTCAATTATGTTTTGTTACATCTAATGTAAATTAAATTATTAATAAAATTAGTTTTAAAATGAAGTGCCACACTTTACAATATGTAACAATTTTTAATATAGCTAGAGGGCGCTTAGATCAAAAGCAACGTAATGAATAGTCATACAGCTTAATTTTCCATAAAATTACCCTTTTAATAATAATAATAATACTCTCCCAAATTCACCCCCTTAGGAGTGAATTTTAACCCCAAAAGCTGAGCTTGTGCGGGGAAAGGGACGACTATTATTATTATTTGCCATGGCCGTGTCATACTTGGTACTTTCACTGTTTAAATTGTATTGGTTAGACTGGTTAGAGTGACGGAGAGGAGGGAAATGTCGTATGACAGTTAAGGGTATGAAAAAAAGATATCCCTCTTAATCAAATATTGAAGGGACCAAGCGGTTGTCTAAAATGTTAACGTAGTTCCTTATAATGGCTCTGGTACGTCTTCGTCTGGCCACTCTGTATCAATTGCGTTCAACTGAAAATTAAGTTATTTAACAATGCAATAATAATAATTATATAAATCAGTGGTATATAAATATCAGTACAAAGCCTAATAAAGACATTTTTAGATAGTTGCAACCTTTGACTTAACGCATTTAAAAATACTTAGTCACGATCAATTGCAGTTCTTACTCGTGGGGGCGAATACAATACGAGGACTATCTAAAAATTACTGGAAATGTTTCCATTTTAAAAATGTCGTCACTGAACAGTAATTCAAATTAATGTTGGTTTTGTCGGGATGTCAATGATCTTTTTGATATGTTTTTATGCAATTGATATTTTATACAAATTTGGACGATATATGCGAAGTATTAACCAAATATTAAAAAAATACTCCAACATTTTGATTTTTATTAAGTTTCATCATCACTTTCACACGTGTAACTTAATCCTTAAAGCTTTAAACAAACAAAAATTATAGTGAAAAGAGGTATTACGCGATAATATCAACTTTTAATTTTCTTGTCAACTCAATTTTGAATAATCAGCTTAGGTGTTTATAAATCGTTAGAATTATATTTATACAGGATGATCGATTAGTGTGAAAAAGTAAAATAGCTCCGGCATTATTAGTTAAATATTTAAAGAACAGTAGGCAGTATCTGTCTGTATCTGTAACGTGTGGAGGGTGGGTTAACCCACAGCACTTAGACCTCACTAGGCCCATTGTGCATCCTCTTAAGTAGATAAGCACCTCCTAGCTCGTGAGCCAGCCTACAGATTTAATGTAGTTGACAACGTCGCCAAGAGGTGCTTCTATTATATCAGCCAATTCTCGCTGGACACAATATTCTAATAAATGAGAACGTCGGGCAATCGTAAAGGATATGCTCCATGGTCACATCTTCTTGTTCGCAGCCCTGACGGCCCTATGATATTGAGATGCTTCAGTACTTGTTAATGACCACTCAGAATGCCTCTGTAATCAGGCGCAGATTTTGCCTGGTCATAGTCAAGTATTTGTTTGCTGTAATGTTGTCAGGATAACTTAAAAGCTCCCTGATAACTCTGCAGTTTCTTGTTTCATTCCCTTTCCTTGAATTTCACGGAATGTTCTTTTGGGCCTGTCACTACCGATATTGTCAGTTTAATAGCAGGGCCGGACCAAAAAGTATTTGGTTGGCTGTCTTCTTAGCTAGTGGCATGTCCTTTGATCCATCTTACGTTGACCACATTGTTGATGGATACTTCGGCCAAAGCTTCGTGACGTTCTAGTACTAACCCTGAATAAATTCGTGGTCTGTCCAGGGTGAGTTGTGCTTGTCTAATATCTGTATAGATGAGCATGTTCATTCTAGTGATATTATTTCTGGTGATTTCTTTTCCTACTATGAGAACTCCGTGAGCTCGGTTAGGCAGAATTAAACGCCACATTTTAAAAATATTTTTGAATATACAAGGTGTTCAATAATTTCACTCTGACATCTTACGTAAATTATTATTTTTATATCTCTAATAGCGCCAGAAATATTGAAATTTTTCACACTAATGGATACTTTAACAATTTCGTGTTTAGCAAATAAATTTTTTTACCATCCTATTAATAAGTATCTAATATTTCTCACGCTATTATATCATCATTAGAAATAAAAAAATTACGTCTTTCAAAAGATAAAATCATTTTTCTGAACAAGGATACTTATATTAAAAAGTTAATCACTTTTTTCTCGAAACTGCTCATCACATTATAAATTTTCTAAAACTTTGCTTCAAAGTAATTTTTTATCATCAATACCTGTGATAGGATTTAATTGAATAAAATTAAAATTAAAAAAACTATAGTTGGAGTATTTATTGATCACCCTTCGTATAATGGATAATTAACCGGATATGCTACACTTAGGTAATGGAATGTATTTATATTTGCCATGTAATAAACGTAGAAAGTCCTTGAAAAACGTACATGGAAGATTCTTAATAGATTGCATTACAGGCTTTTGATTCTTGGGAATATGACTTTAAGCAATAATCCATTGGCACAAGAATGAAGATAGATGCTTAACACGTGTTGATTTTTCCTTTTTTTTTTGTTTGTAATTTTTGATTTGTAGCTTCTTATAAACCTTAGCGATTGATCATGTCAAACCAGCTATACAAATCATAAATTTTGCAAAAAACAATGGTTAATGGTTACATCGTGTAGGCTGGCGGCAATATGTGTGAACTATAACATATTTTACTAACATAAAAATATATATTTCTATTGCAGGAGACAATAAACTAGTTTTTATAGACAAACTTAATAGTGTATGAATATGAGCGCCAAGAAATATATAATATCTATAATTTAATTAATATCAAGCTATATAACTATAATGCAATATAAATATAAAATATATATTCTTGATTTTGATTAGAATACATAATAATAACAATAGGTTTTCATGTCTGATCTTGATAAACAAAATAAAATAAATGACATTAAGTAATTATTACATTTCGTAATTTGGAAAAGAACGCAATATTGTTATTTTTGAAAGTTGGATCATTAGTAAGTACACCGTTATTTTATAGTTAATAATGTACTGCACCACGTAGATACAATTATAAAAAAAAGTTGTTTTTGAAGTTATTTGGAAAAAAAAACAGGAATTTTGGGTCCCAAACACTTGATTTTTAAAGTGCAAGGACGAAAAAATATACTCCAGTCTTTTTTATTTTTTAGGTTTTAGTGTGGGTGATGAATTGGGATTTAAAGAATCTCTAACTAATGTTGAATCAAGTAGGAGAAGATCTGCTCCACTTTCAAAAGCCCAAGTCCAATTAATCCAAGCTCAGCAAAATGCCAAAAAAATGGTAAGATTAGATTATTTTTAAAATTTTTTTAAGCAATGTGTGGATGATACTGCCATCCTAGCGGTAGGTAAAAATCATTAAGTGGCTGCAATAAAACTACAAATATCATTTAATCAAATAAATTACTGGATCAAAAGATGGTGTATTAACCTACACGAAACTAACAAATACCAACAAACCTAAATAATGCCCAGGTCCCTAGGTGTTACATTAGATGCAAGAACATGTTTCAAAAGAAAAGACAAGAACTAGATATAAAATACAAAAAAAAATGTATTGGGTACTTGGTATCATATCAATAACAAAATTCTTTGTATAAACTAGTCTTCAAACAAGAGATTCCAGAACAAAGTACTGAGGAACACTGTCGATGATTCTTGGTACATTATAAACAGCGACCTCCATCAAGATCTTCAGATGAACACTGTTGATCAGCCTATTAGAGATGTGTCAATCGTGAATGATTTAGGGTGAGATTACAGAACGTCTGCAACTTTGCAGATCTGCAAATATGGCGGCAACTTTGCAGATCTGCAAATATGGCGGCAACTTTGCAGATCTGCAAATATGGTGGACTTACAGATGCAAGTATCCAAAAAATATCTGCAAATTCGCAATATTTATTACCCCTAACAACACTAAATCCAAATCCACCCTTAAGAAGGTTAGAACATCCTACAACCATGAAGTCTTCTGTTTCTTTTGATTGAATAAAGTTCATGGTGTCAGATTATCGAGTTTTTAAACATAGTTATGGATTTGGGTTTAGTGTTGTTGGGGGTAATAAACCACAATATATATTGCGAATTTGCAGATCTTTTTTGGAAAACGAAAACTTGATACATGCATATGTAAGTCCGCCATATTTGCAGATCTGCAAAGTTACCGCCATATTTGCAGATCTGCAAAGTTGCAGACGTTCTGTAATCTCACCCTTAGCCACTAAGATCCAATCACCTAGAAATATTGAACGATCGAATTCCGGCCGGTCGGAATGATCGAATTACTTACATCCTTCTCACAGCACGGATACACGAACGAACGAAATATGTTGATTGTATCGTGAGTTGCAGGAATGATGGAATTAATGAATAAAATGGTGGGTTGTGGAAATTAAATGGGTTTTAAAATAAAATAAATTATTGACAGGACGTTAGATTGAATCGATTAATTATAACTGGCAATATTAATATTGACACATGAAAACAACCCACACAAATAATAAAATATGATGAATATTTTATCATTCATTCTAAAAATGTAACGAAAGTGCGTATTCGAATGACCAATCGTTCAACCAATCGAATCTTTCAATCAACGGCTATAGGTGACCCTGTTTACTGAGCTTATGGCAGTCTTGAACAGTTTACAGATTGAAAATCGGAATGATTGAACGATCGATTGAAAAGATTCGGTCATTTTAGAAATCAATTACCGATCGATTCGACCGCCGGGAAGTGATCACTACAGCCTATCACCAGATTAGCTAGGAATCATGAATAACGGATCGACCAACACGTAAATGTTGAGGCGATCCAGCTTTTTGACAACACCAACCTGACAAGAAGACTCAAGAGAGTGAAAACTTTTGAGTTAGTCAAGTGAATGCGTTAGTAACAAAGCAGAGCAATGTGCGGTTTAGTGTTACACGTTAGCTTATTACTATAATTAAGCTATCGGACCCTAAGGTATACCAGTGAGTGAAACATTAGTTTTTAAAATTGCAACCTTGCTTAGGTTACGTTAGAACAAAATTACAAAATATCAAACTGCGAAAAATTAAAAAATTTCGTAGAAGAATACAAAATATTTATACTAGAAACACAAATCATTAAAACATTGAACACTTTTAGACTTTTGAAATATTTTTACGCTGCTCTCAGTAAATATATTTTTGTTTTTATTCAGATGCAAAAAAGTTCAAAGTCACTTTCTCACATTGGCCAATGATCGAAGTTCAGTCAAAACTATGTTAATTAACCCAAACAATATACGATTGTACATTAAAAATAGATAAAATGCATTATGACAACGACCTTCTAAATATTCTAACCTAACAGGTCTTCTTTGATTTACAATATATTTATAATTTGTCTTGGTAGACGTTTGATGTCGATTTGCGAAACAGTTAATTTTTTAGAATAACGTTACAAGGTGCTCTTACAAAATGCATTTAAAAATTGTATTGTCAGAATAATTAGTATAATTAAAATTTTTATTTATGTGTTTTAAAACTTAGTAGAAGGTACTAGTGGTAAGGCAAGGTTAATCAGATTTTTTTAGAAAAATATGTATAAGTGTTTCTTTTATGTTAATCTTAATAATATTGCGTAATCAATGCAATCATACTTTCAAAATCAGTTAAGAACTTTAATAATATGATTCTACAAAGAAAACAAAACTAAAATGATTTTGTTTACTTATTAACCAACTTTGTTGGTGAATTTTTGAGAGAATGCAATGCCAATTGACTCAAGGTGCTATCATACCAACAAGCATTTGGTTATGACAAGTTAACGGCCTTTAAACGTATGTAATGGTCATTCTTTGGGTTCTGGCATTGGCAAGTCATCATTTTGTCATAACGAGCAGCAGTTGGTCGTCGTCGGTTTACCAGCACTAAGGCCGGGTCTACACTATACGTATTTCCGCTGAGTATTTTTTTCAAGACGAGAACACATTGTTTTAAATTGGAGCGTTCACATACATGCTCAGAATACGTCACCACGCATTATGCTGCCGGAAATACGCACGTCCACATGTATATGTCGAGCTCTATCTATCGGAAAGTTGATAGAAAACACAAGTATTCCTGAGCGAGGGTTCACACTGTATTGTGCAAGTCAGTGTATATTTGTAATTTTAATTTTTGCAGTGCCATTAAAGTTGTTTTTTTAAATTTGTGGAAAAGATCGACACAGACAAGTTTATTTAGCTAGCACACGGTCAACCACCATTATGGGACAATTGCTATAGCGCACGTAGAAGTTGGAAAGGCTTTTGCCAGTTCTCCCACTTTATACAGATAAATTGACAGGTTTTCGGCGGATCTAACCGAAGTGGACGCGATACATTGGCGTTCAAAATTATTTTATAGATGTTAATAACAATTTCGAGTAAATAGTTTAATAAATTGTGCATAGCTGTTGAAATTTTGTAAAATTATGATTTGAATATTATAATATATGTTTAATAATTATTTATAGTCCATAAGTACATGCGATTGTCCGGTTTCTCCGGTAAAAATTTAAAATTACTTATTCTATGAAACGACACTAGCAGGTAAACATTACTGCGAAATTCTCGAAGCCGTCCGGCGTGGTTTGACGTTTACCCCCTCTCTACCTACCAAAAGCCTTTCCAACTTCTACTTGTGCTATACTAAAACGTTAGATTTCAAAGGGCAAACAAATTTTACTTACTATTTCAACTGCTTGGCATAAACTGACGATCGTCAAAAATAGATACGCCCAAAATCTGCACAATGTGAACGCACAACACTCTTTCCGGTAATACGTATTTTACGCATGCCGAGAATACGCATAGTGTAAACCCGGCCTAAGTAGTACTCATAGTAGCAGTACCCTGCACATGGTCAACATTTTCCCACATAAAAATATTAACTCTTTTCAATGGGCTTATATAAGGCTATTATAGGAAATTATGCTGAGCCTTTGAAGGCAGTGCCCTTTAAATTTTCCTATCAAATCTACAATATTGCATTTAGGCCAGTAGCTATTATATTGTGGTAAACAATGTGTTTCCGACATGTCTTTAAGATGAGTGTAATGAGTATTTTACTCCTAATTTTGAGCATGTTGCTATTATTTAATGAACGTTTTATTAAAATAATATTAAACAAGTAAAATGCTGTAAAATGTGTAAGTAAAAATTTGCAAAACAATTGTGCTAGAATGTGATACGTGATGCACATGGGAAGGTTAGGTTGGATAATTTCATCGCTTTCCACTGCAACCCAGATGGATCTGTTGAGGCTCATTTCTATCCAATAGTTCACCGTAAAAGCCACACTTTTTGATGAAGGCCATGGTTGAATTGGACGAGGATTGTTTAAAGTCGGTGGGCTCCAGTTGGGTAAATCCAACCTAGTTTGTTCTTAAGGCAAAGCAGACACTGCGGATTCATCTTCCACACTATAGAATCAACAGTCCGAAGTCATGCGGTTACCTTGACGACAATTCCTGGATCTGAGCAGAGGCGTTCATGAAAGAGTTGGGTATAAAAGCTTTCGAATGAGTTACCCCTGGGGCATCTCTCCAGTTCATAAGTGTTTCATCTTGTGTTAATTTTGAAATAATTTCTTTTGCAGTGCCCTTTGCAAGGCGCGTCGGCTTGTTCTTTGCCCCCAGAACTCAGACCAAAGTAATTTTCTTCCGGGCACCGAGGCACTCAAGCGTGTTTATATAGTTTTAAACCAACTTTGAGTCAACTCTTTTGGATCTTAGGGCCCTGAGGGCTGCCTGACTATCCGAGAAGATCTTTATGGCGGTGAGAAAATAAATCAACTCTTTCGTTCTCAAATCTGTAGCGATTATATCTGCTTAGAAGATCGTGATGAGAGTGCCCAGGTTTCTCTGTATCTGTAGGGTGGGGGAGAGTGGGTTGCTCCAGATCAGTTAGGCCTAATTAGACCTATTGTGAATCCTCCAGGGGCATATAGGATCTGCCTCTCAAATCTCAAAAGCCTGCTGGTTGTCGCTGAGAGGTGTCTAGAGATAGCCAGCCTCCCAGCTTATCAAACTTTAGCAGGTAATCAACTCATCAAAAACCTAGTTGTCGCTGGAGAGTATGTAGTGTCTCTATATGCTCTCATTTTTGGAAGTGGTCATTTGGTGGGCTTCTATCACCTAGATGGTTAATGCTCGGCTGGAGGTATTCTGTCTGCCCACTTCACAGGGCACAGTGCCCAGGTTTATTAAGTCAACTCTTGGCTTTTGGCTGAAAACTTCCGCTCCTAATTCTTTTTCAGTTTTGGAGCCTAGTATGAAATTATACTACATAAATATAATAGAAAGATACGTGTAATAAATCTATAATTGTTATTAATTATAACTTACTTCCAATTTAGTTTTTTGTACCTTTTACACACATTTTGTATGAGGATTCTTTTAATTTTGAGGTTAGCGATATCGCTTTTCTTAAATTTGTGGGAAAAAAGCTTTCAGGCCAATCAATTATTAGAGTTATGAAACTAAATAACCAAATAACTAACAAAATTTGATAAAATAATAAAAACATGTAAGAAAACTGGGTTGTGTAAAATGTTGACCCAAGAATGTATATATTATTTGTGAGTAATTTCAAAAGGGCCATAATTATTTCACATTAGTTAAAAGGCCAACACTTTTTGTTGGGATCCTTCCAGAATAAACAAAACTTAATATTACTTATATTTATTTGACCTTGTGATTACCAAAAGTTTGTAATATCAGTGCGGAGTATTTTTAGTAAATTAGTTAAGATATTTCGAAGTATTTGCCAACGTTGCTTATTTTTGTTTTTAGAACCAGGGTGGTTCAGTAACACCATCTCCTAAAGGTCTCTCCATGGATTCAAGGATGGGTACAGTAGAAGTGGTTACACCATTATCAGCTGGTCAAATGATTGGTGTACAAAAATCAATGAAAAAATCTTCAAATTCAGTTCCTCCATTTAGACCAATTCCACCAGCTCAAGAAAGATATACCATTAGCAAATCGCCGCCTCGTGCTGTTTCTGGTAAGTTGTTGCAACGATAATTTTACATAAATTGGAAATAATTAATTTTTCCAGACGATTCAGGAGAATTAATGGCAATAATAGCAGTACCGAAAAAAGACATCCAAGCCCAAGATAAAAGCGGTAATGATAACTTTGGATACAGGGTTCTTCCATCTACAGCGAATAATGAAATAATACCCCAGTTGAATTCCATAATGTCTTTTCCTAATAATATTACCGAAGAAGATCTCGAAGCTTTAATCCAAAGACAACAAGCTATAGCTATGAAAAAGAGAACCACCACTACGACGACAACCACGACTACTACAACACCAAAATCTTCTAATAAGTACGCTAATAGTGTAGGAAAAGTAATGAATGCGCCTAAAGAGTACTATCCTGTTGGATACGATAAAAATTTTGACGATAATTTTGCTTCAAGAGTGGAATTGCCAGAAACTTCTTTTTATTGTGGAGATCAGAAGCATTTTCCTGGGTTGTATGCTGATGAGGATTTAGGTTGCATGGTGAGTTTTTTTTTTGTATCTCATCTTTAGCCATTAATTACTTCTACTTCACTGAGTGACAGGTAAACTTTTAACGATTTCACCATACTTTCATAAGAAATGTGGTCGATTTAATTAGAACATTTGGCGAAATGCAGTTATTAGGTCTTTAACTAATTGGATATTTTCTGGTGGTAGATTTATTTGAATAGTTTCGCGATACGATCAGCTTCTTCATTACCTGCAATCCCAATATGAGAGGGAACTTAAATAAGAGAAACGGAAGCTCCTACTGAAGCAAGAAATTTGTGATAATCGTGTATTTGTTAGACCAATAGATGTTGAGTACAAATATGTTTGAAGAGAGGGAGTGTACATATAGCGATGTATTTATTCTCTGCAGTTAACGATTTAAAAGCCTGGAATATCTCATAGAGTTCCTCAGTATGAATACTGCATGAAGAAGGATTTCTAAAATCCATCATTTAGTGTGACAGAACAACCTACACTGGATTGATCTTTAGATCCGTAAATATAATTATGTTATAAATTATTTCCTAAAGATTTTTTTTGGAGTGTTACTTTTATTGACTAAGCGAGGTATTAAGTTTAGGTAATTTTTTAAGCCAGGAAGGACTTTTATAAATGGGAAAATGCATGGTTCGAGTGAGATCAATATCACCGAGTAAGGATTTTAGAGCTTAAGGAATTGGAAGTAATACTGGGAAAGGTGTTAGTGACTAAATTTGTACTTAATTGTACTTCACTTTTTCTATGTTTTCGGAGCCATAGCAGCTCTGTATGGTAAATAATATATGTATATTTAAGACATTCAGACATCTTTAGGCATACATGTTTCATTTTGCAACGTTGAACGAAATACATTTTCTTAAAAGAATTAGATTTCTGAAGATGTAGTGTCATTGATTTACAATAACAGTTTTCAACAAATAATTTAACTTCTATTTTTTTACAAACTTTTCAATATCACTTAATTTAGAGAGCAACAGTACAATTTGTTCTAATATCAGACACCTTATACCAATATACTAAATAGAACTGTCAGTCATGAAATTTATAACTATCTACGATGCGGGCGTGGTATTTACAGCTATTACTTAATGATTATTATGTCTCTAGAGTTATAATGAATTTATCACGTGATAGAGAATTAGATCTAAATGTAGATGTAATAAAAAACGCTCTAGACTTTATTGGTCACGTGATAAAATGTCAAAGACAAGTTAGAAGTTTATACTTTTTAAATTTGACTTTTGAGACTGATTTGCAGCCTTTTGAAATCTAAACAAAAATTAAACAAACTAATCACTTTTATATTCATGGTAGCATAAACAAAGGATAAATTGACAAAACTTGGCTTCACAGAACACCTACTTTCTGGCATGGAACGAACATCTAATTTCAAATCAAGATATAAAAAATGTAATGAGTGAGCGCGCTCTGAGTATGTGACCTGTGGCAAGCCGAATACAAAGAGTATGCTTTGAGTGCCAAAACGACCACAAATGAGGCATACCTAGTGCACTCTGACTACAGCGAACGCCAGTCCGAACTCAGCCTTTGTTTAGATTTCAAATTTAGGTTGATTTCTAGTCTCAAAACTCAAATTTAAAAAAAGTTTAAACTTCTAATAAAGTATAGATCGTTTGTTTATTACATCTACATTCAGTTTTAATCCTCTATCACGTGATAAAAAATTCACAACATCTCAGATGCATCCGATGTGGATATTCAAACGCGGCATACATAGGTAGTTTTGCCTGGAACCTAAAGCCTAAATAAACACTACCTGCTGTAATTTTGTTATTTACTATTATCTCATAGAAAAGCAAAAAAAAAGTATAAACCTGTCTACCTAACAAAAAAAAAAATTAACACTACACATTATTACATTTTAAGATTATATAATGACAGTAGGAGTGAAAAAAAATTTGAAGTTATTCTGGATTGAAAATATAATGTCGAATTCTATCGAAAGATATCTCAAAATGTAAACCAATAAGATGGATTCATTTTAAGCAAGTAAATAGAAACATAAAATATTAATTTCGAACAGTGTTTGAATTTGGGACGGCCCGGCGATTTCTATTTGATTCAGAATGTCGTGCATAAAATTTTGCAGCACTCTAAAAAAATTCCATTTCACAAACTAAACGAACTATTTTTTAGCAGACCATTCTAGCTTTCTAAGATCAAATAAATAAGTATTAGTAGACAATTAATCAGACAAATCGAGTATTTATTTTATTTATGTCGAGTAATATTCATTACTTCAATTTTTAACAGATAATTTGAGCTAGACATGATAATCTAGTCAAATTTAGTAATAAAAATAGTACAGCTACATGACGACATTCAAATTACACAGTTGCATGTTACATTACACGATCGAATTTTATAATTATATCCTGAAAAGCGTTTGGTTCTAAGTAACTATTTTATTATTCTCCTTGTAGATTAAATTGAATAAAATCAATTAACATAAATTAGTATTCAACAGTATTGGAAGATCGACACTCACTAAAGAGAAACATAATTTATTTTTAAACATATGTCTTTTAACAAAATTTTAAAATGACAAACACTTTAAAGTCTTCAAGTTGTAAATATTCTCTGTATCGTCTTTGCAAGTTCAAAGGTGAATATCAGCATTGGTAATTGTTTGCTCAAGAGAAAGTAGGTGTAGGTATATAGAATTTTTTTCCAATAAAAGCATTGACCTTGAATTTTATTCATCATGTTGCATGTAATTAAATATATCTAATAGTAAATAAAAATTTATAAAAAGTAAGTAGATACCATAAAAATAAATTCTTTGTTTATTTTGAAATAAAGATTCACAAAGATTTTCTTCAGCTTGTGTAAATATGATAAAATATATTTTATTGACGATACATCTCTGTTCTACTTATTTTTATGACTCCTTTCGAATAGTATGATATAATTCGAGGTTATTTCATCAATTAACTTTGATTGTTAATAAATAAATTATAAATTATAATACAGTATTTTTACTTATATTGTTCTAGTGTCTAGCATAAAAGTAATCTTAAAAAAAACTATTATTGAAGTAAACATCGACGCTTATTTTCTAAATAATATCCAGGGAATTCTGTAATTGTTTTTATTTGTATGGAGTTTTTATTTCAAAATAATTTACTATACCAATAAAAAATAAAGCAAGTCTTGACAGGGCTAAAGTTGGAATTGTCAATTAGACCGTTGCGTTCTGGTGGTCTAATTGGTAAAGGCAACAAGTAGGTAGCACCGAGATTTGGGTTTGATCCCTGGCTTGGACACATTTTTTCTTTTTAGCTTTTTAAATATTTCTTTGGTTTGTTTTCATCTTGGGGTTATGGGAATGGATTCCTTAATTTACTAGAAGGAACTTGGGTTTTTATGTTTATATTTCCAAATTTGCTTCATAATGTTTTAACTTAATTTAATTTTAAAATAAACTAAGATCACTAAAAATATACTTTTTCTGTCAACAAGTCAATGGACAACATTTTGAGTATTTGATAACTTAAGTATCAGTTTACACTGATGTAATCCAATTAATAAACCAGACTGTTATGTTAATAATTTTAAATTTAATTCATTAAGTCAAAAACAAATAAAGCAACTTTAAAACTATTTACACCGTTGAATAGATAATTAAATACCCTTTCAAATGAGCTATCAGTCGATCTTTGTTGTCATTTAAAATTTTCGAGATAATCATTATGATGAATAAAAGGAAGCAAATGCTTATACTTTGGTAGCGTTCTTTTTTGTTTTTTTTTATTTCTGCATAAGTCCATTTCAACAATTTTAAGTAAAAGCATTTGCTTTTCGTTTATTCATTTGACCTAATATCTGTATCTGTAACTTGGTGGTTTGCCCCACGGCACGTAGGTCTCACTAAGCCCATTGTGAATCCTTCTAAAATTATAGGCCCCTCTTATCTCGTCAGCCAGCCTACAGGTTTAATGTAGGTGACAACGTCGCTAAGAGGTGCCTGTGTTATTTCGCCTGGTGTTAACCAAGACTCGTCGAACAGCCCCATGTTATAAAGATGCTTCCGTACTTGGCAATGACCAGTCAGAATTCCTGTAATCAGGCGCAGATTCTGTCTGCTCATAGTCAAGTCAAGTATTTCTGTGCTATGTTGTTGTCAGGATAACTTAAAAGCGTCCTGATAACTCTGCAACTTCTTGTTTCATCCCATCTTTCCTTGAATTCCACAAGGGAATGTTCTTTAATTAGGTTTGTCACGACAGATGATGTCAGTGCAATGAAAGGGCCAGGTCCAAAGAGTATTTCGTTGGCTGCCTTCTTGGCTAGTGAATCAACTAGACGATTACCTTTCGAAGTGGAGTGACCTCTGATGCATCTTAAGGTGACCACATTCTAGAACTAACACTGAATATGTTCGTGGTCTATCCAGGGTGAGTGCTGCTACTAGTGCTTCTCTGCTATCTGTATAGATGACCATGATCCTTCGTGTCATTTCTTTTGCTGCTATGAGAATCCCCATGAGCTCAGTTTAAACTACACTGACACTATTGCTCACAGCCCATTTTATGTTTAGGTTTAAAGATCTGGAGTATATTCCACATCCGGAGCCTTGTTTTATTTTAGAACCGTAGATGTAGATATGATTTTTTGTACCTGCCACTTCCAGCTCATTTGTTTAGTTATAACTTTATATGGCTTATGAAAAACATATTTCGGTGAGATGGAGTCCATGTTCGCTTCGAGCCTTGTAGTCAAAGCAACCTGGGGTCTCTTTATTATTCAGGGCTCTCTCTATCCGGCCAGCGACTAGCTAAAGGACTGAATCAGTAGTTCTACCTGGGGTGAATGCATGTTGATTTGACTGTGTTGTTGTTGTAATCACCATGTCTCTTATGTAACTTTCGCATAGCCTTTCCAATGTCTAAATGAAAAACGACGTCAGACTAATTGAATGGTATGTTTTTGGGACACTATAATCCATCCTTCCAGGTTTGAGTGTAAAGACAATTTTTACCACTCTCCATTTTTTAGAGATATACTTTATAGCCTACGAGAATCTGAATATACCTATTAGATGTGATGTGAGTTATTCAATTAAAGTAGGACTGGTTGATAGCGTCTGGTCCTGGTGATTTAAATGGAGAGGAGCTAGATATTCCTATCTAATTTTATCTTCTTCTACAATGTGTTTGGCAGTTTGCCAATCGTAGACAGATAGATTATGTTCCTCATTTGCCCAGTCGGCCACGTCTGTGATGACCGAGCCAGGAAAGTCTGTTGACAGTAGAAGTTTGATGCTATCTTTGAGGTTTGCCTGCGGGAAATTTTGGATTTTTTCGCTGCAGGCTCTCCATGCATCTCTGTTTTTGTCTAATAACTTTTTTGTATTCTCTGAGGTGAGATTTGTAAGTGTCCCAGTCCTCTTCAACTTTCGTGGGAGTAGCTAGTAGCTACCCTTTGCAATGGGTTGAAGTTATTGTACATTTGTTATTGCAGAAATGTGCTTCATCCAAAATGTGCTTCATCAGAAATAAAAATCGACTTGTCCGATCATTTTTACTAAATAGTTTACTAAATAGTTTTCTAAGAGCTTCAAAACAATCATAATATAATTTTATAACTATATCCTGAAAAGCATTTAGTTCAAAGAATCTATTTTTCTATTTTCCATGTAAATTAAAAGTATTTGATCAATTAATTAACATTGGAAAATCGATGCTTAATTTTAAAGAGAAAGATAATTTATTTTTAAAT
Organism: Psylliodes chrysocephalus; assembly: GCA_927349885.1. NCBI lineage: Eukaryota > Metazoa > Arthropoda > Insecta > Coleoptera > Chrysomelidae > Psylliodes > Psylliodes chrysocephalus. Next base: position 20,893,725 of record OV651826.1, on the reverse strand, counting down.
ATATGTTTTTCAACAATTCACTTTAGAGTCAGGGATATAGGAGTTATTTTACTCAAAAATATAAAATGACCATTAATTTAGTAAATTTTTTAGGTATTCCACGTATGTGCTCTCACAGACGATGGTCTCATCATGAAGAGTTTCCTGTGTCCGGAATCAACATTATTTGACCAAACTATCCTTAAATGCAATTGGTGGTTTTACGTCGACTGCAAAAATTCCAAGAAGCTGTACGATTCCAACATCCCAATATCAAAGAGCTATCAGCTAATGAAAGCTTTAACGTTCTTCTCAGCTTACAAAAATGACAATAAAAATAGTTCAAAAACGAACGATAAAGACTGATAGGATAAATATAGATTTTAGTGTTAATAATTACCCCTGCAAGGAGATGTGATGTTCCCAAATATTTTTTTTTGTATACAGGGTTTAAAGTTACTGCTACTAGAGAGGGAGGGGTCACTAGATTCTGGTAATTGCATTCTTACATACATAACTTATTCAGTAACTTTTTGGATTTTACTTATTTATCGTTATGATCCTTCAGATAAAAAAGTATTTTAAAGGCGTAAAATAATCACATCTCTTTGAAAAAAAGCTCAATTTCCACAATCTAAGTCTTTTATAATAATTTATAATTATATTTTATCTTATTTAATAAGTAGGTGATACGTTTGGTGATTCCATAATATTTAATGTTTAACTTATTCCTATTTCTATTAGATAAATACATGTGGAATAATTATTATTTCCAAGAACTGTTGAATGTTTTGAATCCTTTATCACCCTCATTAAAATTATTCACTATTCCCTCAAATCAATCCCTTCCTTGGAATTTGTTATGTGTTATACTTTTATGTCATCCTAAGTTGTTCCAATTATCTACGAACATTTTTGAAAAATGAAAATCAAGAAATGATACATACTTTTCTTCAGTTCTTGGATTTTAATGATTTTGTTATTTTGTGAGGTATATTTAAATGTACAGTATTTCTTCTTTTCTCAGGGCAGACGTTAAGTTTGTTGCCATCTTTTTATTTCTTAAAACAAAATTAATTGATACGTTATAGGTATATTTGTGAAAGAAATTAAACGCATTCAAAAAATTGTTGATTGAACAGTTTTTATATTGTATATATACTGTTGATGTAGCTATTTTATTGTTCTGTTTTTCAGATTTATACAAGTGTTAAAATAAAAACAGAAAAATTTTTTCCATATTAATTTTTATTTATTTGCCTGTGAATCACATTAAGTCAAAATTAAAAAACCATTACACAAGCAGGGAATACAAGAATATAACGAGTGATCCACAAAAAAATGTTACAAAAGTAGGCTTTGGAAAAATTCACGTATGTCGAGCATACAATATTCCTCTTCTTTTTAAGTGTTAATTTGGATTTAATTCAGAGCCTCGTGTAGTTATTACGGATATGACTCGTATTTCTGTCATTGTCGTTCATGGTCTGAAACATTTTTTGTGGATCACGCTCTATATTGCGCGATAATTATTAATAAGTAGTTACCTACATATTATTTTATTTTTAAATTTAAGAAATTTTACCAGTATGATTTTTTATTTAATGTTCCAGTATATGGCTTAAACAGTACTAGTAACCCACGTGACTAAACTGATGTCATCAGTTGGCTAAAAGTAACATTAATAACTTCAGTAGTAACCCTTAAACAATGCCACTAACCTATTTGACAGAACTGACTTTTGATTTGTCAAAAAAGTTACTAAGAGCAGTCATTTTCATTAAATTTCTTGCTTTACCAGATCACGTGGGATACAGGTATTGTTGAAGACCAACAGTTATACAAAAAAAAATCGTAAATATTATTTTTATAATTCAAATAAATCACATTATTTAATATCTTCTTTAGTATTTAATGTAAGTTAGTTTTATCAAATTTATAAATCAGAAAAATACTATTTTAAATTTGAATGAAAAAACTTTTTGATGTAGATTTTACGGTAAACCATTTTATTGATTGAATTTAAAAGTTATTTCATGAAATCGCTCTAAGCGACATCTGTAGATATGAAGCAAAATACAAAATCATGAAATAGAAATCAATACCACTCGCTGAGATGCAGTTACCTTATTTATCAAATCTGTAATTAGCTGTGACCTGTAAAATACTAATTAAAAAAGAAAGAAGTTGCAGTAATCTATAGAAAACAGAAATCTGTAATTCGCAGTAACCTGTAAAGAGAAATCATTAATAAAACAAGAAGAAACCTTTAATATTATAGGTATTTGGATTATCATTATAGGTGACACTACCATTTCTAAAAAATGATGCTAAATTATTACGTTTAAACCTGTTATTCATGCAAGGAAGTTTTTTTATATATAATTTTTAAGATAATTAATTACCAGAACATTATTGATCATTTTCTCTTCTGACTTTAGTTAGAACACTTTAACTAAATTGATGTTTTATAATAGATAGTATACGGAAGCATTTCCCTTGTAATACCTAACCATTTAGTTTTTCTTCTTTAAGATGCTCGGTAAACTTTGGTGACGGTACTTTTACGAACTACCTGGCCTGTCTCTATCATGGTGAATCATTTCACCAATTTTCAGAACTTTTTTTCAACCATTGCTTTGCGCATGTTCTGATTACTGTCTGGTAGTTTCAGAGCCTTATAAGTTTTTTCTAGTACTGATACATTTATCATACTATTTGCCTTGTTTCTCTTCCACCGCGACCTCTTCGGATCTGTTGTGGAACTTCGCAATTTAGAGACATTTACCCAGACAGCACACCAAATCCTTTGGATATCTACTGGACATCCCAAATTAATTTTTTTAAGGTGTATTCAATATCCCATGGACATCCACTAAATATATTAAAGTCTAGGCGCGAACGCAAACCATGGTGGATATCCACTAGATGTAATTTTAGAGAGTCATTCTTGGACTGGTTTCGTCCTTATTAGGACTAGAATTATTTCCTTTTTTAAGAATAGCCCGCCTGTCTTTTATTCTACCCAGTCTCTGAACTAGGTACTACAGCGACCTTTGATTTTGCTTACTAAGTATAGATGGCGATACCACTTTCGCTCGTTGAATATCTACTCATGCTCAACCCGCCGTAATTGAGTTCCACCGAAATTGGTATTGTAATCAGACTCCATTAGAGACTGGAGTCGAGAATTTCTATTTATTGCAGAGAAGTCCTAATAAAAACGAAACCTGTCCAAGAATGTCACATTTGAGTATAGGATATATCCATTGGTTACTTATGAACCTCTACTAAAGATACCTATAACATATTTTGCTGAATATCCATAGAATATCTTCTATATCCTGGATATAGACGGGCATTTGGATATCCATATTAGATCCGCTGGATATCTATAAAATATCTTGGGGATATATTGGATATCCATAAAATATATTCTGTGGATATCTCTGGGATTTCTTGTATTGTCTGGGAGATATCCATTAGATGTTTTGCTGGATATCCATAGGATATCTTCTATATTCTGGATATAGACAGACATTTGGATATCCATATTAGATCCACGGGATATTTCTGATATCCTGTGGATATATTGGATATCCACAAAAGATATTCTGTGGATATCTCTGGGATTTGGTATGTTGTCTGGGTATCTAGCTAGCTTTGTTTTCATTAACGGACCTAATAGCTTTCTTTGGCAGTGGTGTCTACGTGTCTTCACAAAGATTTAATAATCTCAATACGAGTCGAAGGTTTTTTCTTGTGCCTGACTACAGTGTTAGCCAAGTCATATTTGACCAAAGGCTAACGTGAAATCAACATTTCTAAAAACTCGCATACAAAGCTACAATAGCTCTCGTAAGTTGTATAAGAATACAGGTATGCGGGAAAAACTGGGGCCTAAGCCCCAAAAAGACCATATGGTTAAACAAAAGGGTGATAAGACCTTTATGGCGTAGTGGCGTGGATAACCAAAACTGCCCAGGCAAGTGCAATAGGCCACCTTACCGGCATTAAATGGTTCGCATGTTTGTCTGAGTACCACAGGGGCCATGCACCAACTGTAACAATGGAGGTACTATTAAACCTCAGGCCACTTTACATCTTCATACAAGAAGAAACCACGTCCGTCATTCACAGGCTAATGCAGGGACAAAACCCAATAAGCCAACTACATAGCGTTGACCATACGAGTCTATACCAGCAAGTAAAAAAGGAGAAGATTCTACACATTCGAAAGACGTTTTTAAATTCAAGTACCAGCCCGAGAATCCTGGAAACAGGGACCTCCTATGCAGGCTGAACTCGTATGGGTTGCTATTCTTGAATTTGAGGAATAGAAAACCGGTTTTTCTTTTTATCGGCAAAGCACAAAATGTGTATTTTTGTCTCATTCTTTCCTCAAAATTTCTACTCCCTGAGGTCTAAGAATAGATTCCCTGGTATACAGACGGTTTAAAAACGAAGGAGAATATGTAATAGTGTGTCAGGCTGAACTAATAGCCATGCAACTCTGTACAGGAGAAATGATAAATGAGCAAGAATCCGGCAAAACTATTGCCATCTACTTTGATAGCCAATCAACTCTAAAGGCAATTCTCTTACCTGAAATCAAATCAGGATTGTGAAAGTCTACCTAGAAGACTTGACAAATCTAAGTAGTCCAAACAAAGTCTGGGAACCAGGCTACGAAGGATATCAGGTCAATGAACTAGCCTGAGAAGGCTCAGATCAGACTATGACATGCCCCAAACCCTTCTGTAGAGTTGCTAAGGCATTGTGCAAGGCATCCATCGAACAATGGACGCCAAAAGAGTCTCAGGAATGATGAAACAGCTATACAGGATTGAGAGAAACCAAAAAATTAATTAAGGAAGCGTCAGTGAATCAAAAACGAGAAATCGTTACCACTAGCTCTTCTTGCCGGACACTGTCGTCTAAGAAGGCGCTTCAGTGTCATCAATCCAGCAACATTGTGCAGGTTCTGTTAAGAAGAAGAGTAAACCTCAACCACGTTCTGTGCTAGATTGAGGTTTCTCTAACACAAGGTGAATAAAAGCCAGATGTTGTTAAAGCTACTAAGTCTAATAAAAAAAAACCAAGCTAGACAACATATTCTAAATAACGGAGTCTCACAATAGTTCTAAAAGTTGCAGTGGACAAGGATAAATAATGTCCAACTCCTTTCAAATCTAATTTACATGCTTTTGGATTTTCTTTACTAAGAGATAGGAATCATTCACAATGGAACAGGACATGGACTGATGCTTCTTCTGCTTCTTTTCCTGTGTCTGACTATACATTGTTAATTGTTAGTTGAAAGTGCCAACCTTGAAAAAGAAAATTGACGTATCTTTCCGATTTTTCATATTATTTACGAAAGGAAAATATTAAGGGCGATAAGTTTTCAAATGAACACCTTCTAAATACAATGAAAATAAAGTAAGAGAATTTGCAGTTCAGTAAATTATTGATTTATGTAAATTTCGCTAAAAATTATCTCAAAATAAAACAAAAATTACATCATGTAACGTTTATTCAAGTATAACTATTAGGTTCAACAACTAACTTCCCATCTTCTACAGCGACGCAAGGAAATTTAACGAGTGTAAGGAAAATCGCATATAATTTAGTACAAACTTGTCTTCGTTGCAGATCAACGTGATTTACAGCCAAACATAAACCTGCTATTGGAGGAGAGCAAATTGGGGCGACGCTTGGATCTATAAAATTGCTTATATAACTAAATTGTCCCCTTTAAAACACTCATTATACCACCTAATTGTCCGGTAAAGATTGGGTTCCCATCCGTCGATAGAGTGCCTCTAAATGTTACTTCATTTGGTATTAGAGTCAATTTTATACACACTGAAAAAAATAATAAATTAATTTTTCGTCACTGTCAGAAGTAGTATTTAAGAAATTTAAAATAGTATTTAGATAAAATTTAGATACATTTTCAAGTACACATTTAATAAAAATACATGGAGATGTAGGTAAACTAATATCACTTAAATTTATTGCAATTGATTATACATAAAAATTCAAAGCGCTTTATTTTTGCTTTTATAGGCTTGTGCGCTGATGAAGAAATATTCACTGAGTTATATTGAAACAACTGTACTGGTTCAAGATCTAAAAGTTTTTTTTTTATTAATTTTTGCAATATTATTAGCTTGTGCATTGCCGTCTACTCATATCCAGATTTTTTTTAATTGCTAGCTCATTTTAAGGGGTACGAAGCCAGTCTAGCTTAACCTTTAGTCATAACTTATAACAACAAGGGGTGGAAGGGTTAAAATCATTTCTATAGCTGTCTTAATATTCAAAGCATTTAGTATTCAACTATGGACCATTATACGTTGGTAAGAATATCATCATAAACTAATTTGAGTGCCCAGTGGGTCAAAAGAAACACTGGCATCGGATAAAAACCTAGGAGTACCATAAAAGACTGCGGTTCGGAAAAACATAATAATTACTGGACACATATCCCAGCACATGAGACAAATTTCATGGGAAAACAATGTACAAAAGTACAGAAGAACTACTCTCTAGGAATAGGAGCTAGTTGAGAATAATAACAACAGTAAAAACTTTTACAAGGTATAAAGGTGACAGGTACTATGAACTATAAAATGGAGGTAAGATACAATAAGCCAATAAATAGGCTGCAGTGTTATCGGAGACCAAGTCAGATGACTGCTCTATAAACTACCAATTTACTCTGATGAATGTATAGTTTCACATTCGCCTTTACCCTATTTTACCCCACATATTGATTTCCAATATAATTATTACGGCCCGTAACAAAAGTTTCCAATTTAGCCATACTCATATTGCCTTAAACAATAATGGCTTATTAATTTCCATCCGAAATGTAATATGTCAGTTAGCAAAATGGTTAAATGGTATATTAATTCACAATTAATACAAATCAACCCGGCAATTAATTAAAAGTAGAACTTTGTAATTAAAATTTACTACACGGAGTTAATTACCTCCTGTGTGCCCATAGTAAATAAACGTCCATTTAAATTTCTGAATTGACAGTGTCATAATAATACGCGATTTCGGGGTAATTATACAAAACAAATACAATTGAACGATTCCTTCTAAAGTGCAGTTACACGCAAACAAATTCAACGTTTATGTGATATCGAAATTAGAATTGAAAAATGAAAAAAACTTATGTTCGCTACGTATTCTGTTTTATTACAGGTGCGTATAAATATGAAGAGCGGCGCCTGAGCCGAGCTTGGGGTGCACTTTTGGACCATTGAGACTGCTGCGATCCTCCTATAATTTCCTCATAGCAAGTTGAGCTCGCCAGAAGCCTTCCATAAATTTTTTATTTAGATTTAGTACATCCCTTTAAATCCCTTTAAATTCAAGATAAAAACCGTCAGAAAACATAAGAAAATGGAAAGCAACGAGCCTCCGTTGAGCCTCCTTCAAACTTCCGTCATGCGCCTCCTGGTAGAATCAAAGCACGGTATAAATCTGATGAACTAGGCTGGTTGCTGACTCATCTCAGGCGTGGCTCACCCTATTTATACGCGCCTTAAGAAGGAAATAAATAAAATTGTAGATTTTCTGTAAATAGCTAAAGAAATCACAAATTCATCGCCATAATTGAAGCTACAATTAAAGAAAGTATTTTCTTAGCACTGTAGGGTTTCGGTTTCCTGCTGGGCTTCTTAGTTGGCTAGGTGTCAACCGCGTTCCAGTACCAATATAAAAACCAATTTGTTCTGAGTCCGATTCACAAACACTACTGCACGCGTCTTGATTTGAATTGCGTGATAAAATGCATTTATGGTTGTTTGATACATACAGGGTGAAATTTAAATAAATCGATATCTATAAAACAACATACCTACCTGTCGCATAGGAACAAGTGAAACTAACATTACCGGTAAATTTAAAAATTTAAATAGAAGAAGTTGAATATCTAGGTAGGGACCAAAACTAGGCATGTATGTTAAACAGAAAAAATATGTATTATAGATAACCTTTGATGTACAAAAGAATAATAAACTCAATTGGGCATACGGAACCCGCTTTGGAGCTATTCCAGTAGCTCGGACATTATGAAAATTTAACGTTTTTGGTCTACTTTGACAAGAGATATCACTAGTTTTCAATATTATTCTAAATGAAATGGTTAGGTATATTTCTACCGTAGCTGAAGAATGCATTAAATCAGCAGTAAGAGAACCAATATCAATTGTTTACTTATTCAAATGAGCTAGGCTGTGGACCAGATAATTCAGCAATCAAAGAAAGTATTTCAGAGATATGACCTACTGGATGACCTAACTCAAAGATGCACTAATCGTCTAATTGTAGAGATTGTGTGATTAACTTAGTTAAACATAAAATAATGAAGTTAGTGGTTAACCAAAATTGTGTTAACACTCAAACCTCAAATTTTATTGCTACATACTAAATTTTAGTAACTGCATAACTTATCTATATGAAAAATGTTTCTATTGTTTCTCTGAATTAGGGTGTGGTTCAAAGCCCAGTCGATTTCTTCGGGTTTTGGATATTGTACGCTGAAGTAACAGTTCCGTTCCAATTTAAGGTTCCGGAAATGGTAACAGAAATTTTGTTATCCCCTTCATATTTTTTACATACCGAATTATGAGATATCCTTAGTAGATTTAGGTATCTTCTAAATAGTCTTATTACAGTCTTGAGTTTTTTCCTGCTAAGGTTTATTAGCAGTTAATTTTGTCTTCTTCTTTCGGATGGACTCTATAAATATTCTGGAGTCCAGGACGTTCCAACTAGAATTCATGGTGTTCTTTATTTACCTGCTTCACCCCTTTAACATGTATGTTGATATAAAATATCACATGTGGGTTCGGGTTCAGCTCCCTTCCTGGTTAGAAGTCATCTAATTATATTCTACAATTTTAAAGAGACTATTGGCAATTCAATAAATATCAATTTGGATTGCACTTCTACCATTTGCAGTGCTTTAAGGGATGTTATGTTATGTTAGGAATGGGGTGTTAATACACTTCGACTTAAAATATCTATTGTGCAACCATCTGTCGCTAATGCAGCAAGGTAAGGTCTCGATGCCTATAAAATGACCCTTCCAATTCCATCTTCTCAAGGAAGTGTAAGATTTGGAGTGGCTTCAACTTGGATAAATCTCCCTCTTTTTTTGGTATGCTCCTAGGTATAGTACCCTACCCATCTTTTCTAGTTATATTCACTCAGAAGTATCTTAACTTGTATTAGCACCAAGAGATTGATCTATTGCCCGTTATGTACCGGGACCCAAGTGAGAGTAACTCTAGCTCATTCACTTTTTCTAGGCATCTCCAAACTATTTTTGAGCTGATGATTATTTCTTGTCTATGATAGTTTCTTGCAGTCCAGGTCTGTGGTTTTGTAGTTTTTCATAAAACTGTACATCTTTTTCATTTCATTCTTGGGCATATCCCAAGTATCTTTGGTCCTAAAGCTGGCAGACTTTCGTCTGATTACTCCGGTCCTGATCATTCTATATCGTGTCCTTTTTGCCACATTCTCTATCATTAAATGTAGAGGGGTGAGGTTTAAGATCACCTCCATTGCGGCCGTCGGACAGGTTCTTATTGCACAGGTGATGTAAACACAAGCTAGTCTTTCTACTTTTGAGATATTAGATCTCGTAGTAGCTAAGCTAATTCCTCGTGATGATGGGTCTCGTTACTGCTGTATACATCCATTACAGTGTGTTTATACATTCCCATTTTTTACACGCAATGTTTCTGCATACCATTAGGGCTTTTGTGGCCCTATTTACTACTTCCTTTTGGGATACCTGGCTGACTGTTAAAATAAAAAATATCTTATATTAAAGAGTAATTTAGCATGATTTGCAGGGTACAGGCATTTATTGCTGTTGACTGTTGCCAGTGACGCCTAATTTGGACTAATCGTTTTACTCAAGTTCGCATGGTAAATCCCAGCTCCTGTGCTGTTTTGCAGATTCAAACCGTATGTACGCCAGACTGAATCGTTTCCTATTTCTCTATAATTCCGGCTTTTGGTCCTTTCTGCTATGTTAATATCGCAAAGTTTCATAAAATTATAAATAATATTCTATTCTATGGCATTATTAACACTGGATTTTGTTTTGATTTTCTAATATCATTGTATGCTATGCTTTTCTTGAAAGTTCCCCTACAAGAAGTAATTAGTTTAATAAACAGTCCATAATGACAACGATTTAGATGAATAGTTACTAATAAATACTTGTTTACTTGTAAACCAATCCTGCAACCTTGTTTTGTTTTCTCAACCGGTTAGAAGAGTGTAAACTATTGTAAGCAATTCCACTTTACTGCACGAACGGTCTCCTTTCGAATTTGATTAGCGAAAACACATTGTCTAAGCGTGTCCGAACATTTATGAAATAACCTATTTGAAGGGCCAAATCCAAACTGAAATCCACAGCTGTCTCTAACCGGGTTAGGAATTTCGAATGGCGTACACAAAATACGGCGGAGAAGCGCTCGTCTCCTTTGAATCTTTTCAAGGAAGCGCTGAAAGGGCGAAGGGCTTTGTTTATATAAGCTAAATTAAAAAGTTTTATAATTATTTAGGTTTTTATTCTCTTAAAAAGGTTAAGAGCATTTAATGGTACATTGTATTTATTTCTTACTAAGATCACTGATAATGTAGTAATTAATATCGTAATTTTTAATAAGTTTCTGTATTTTAAATATAAATAAAGTAAATAAAACATTGTATTTGCAGTAGAAAAATTTTAGGAGATAAAAATGAATTTGGTCATAAAAGAACCAACAAATCGAACGATCTCTTGGGGCTATGACAGGAAAGATCGAATAGATTAAGAATATAATAAACGGCTTAATAATGACATTGTAAATGAATTTTTTATAACAGGAATAGAGGACTGGAAAAGTACCGAAACAAGAGAATAGCCACGCAACTGAACTAGAAGAAGTGTCACCTGTCTTACTTAAAAACTATGCTGAGTTAAGCAAACTATTTGCGCCGAGTTATGAATAAGTCCAAAGACCCTGAAAAATGGAAGAAAATACTTGTTATATCCATAGAGTCTCCAACAATACCAGTATCCCACTGACGTGACCAAACTGATGTCAGTAGTAGCTAAAAGTAACTTCCATTTCATTTGCAATCTGTAAAGTTTAAAACAATAACTAAACATCTTAGAAAATTATCCAGTGACAGTTTTTCGAACTTCAGCAATGACGCCAAAACAATACTACTGATGTATTTGACACAAATGACAATAAAGTTGTCATAAAAGTGACTAAGAAGAGCTATTTTTATTTAATTTTTGGTTTTACCAGATTACGTGGGATATGGGTATTATTGAAGACTCTATACAAGAAAGGAGACAAACTAGTAGCTTAAACTAAAGCGTATTTGGTTGATGTAATTTACTTAAGACTTTGTAAAAACATTCGACACTGCACTCATCTGAAGACTTATTTAATTTATAAATTGGAACATTACAGAATCAGAGGAGGTTTACTGAAATGGATTGAGAACTATCTCAGAGGTAAGAGCAAATGGAATTAATTTCAAAGAGCCGGCCCAAGGATCAATCAACGGGCGCCTACTCTTTGTAATATAACATTTACAGTTTATAGTAAATCACTTTGCTGATGACACTAAACTTTTTTATGATCCCTCAATTCAAAACGGAGATATTATTGAGGATCTAAATACTCTGGAAACATAGGACAACAAATGCTTAAATGCACACAAATGCTGTGTACTCCACTTAGGATCAACTAATATGAATATACTATCTACAATACGCAACTGGTAGGTACAGATAAACAGAATGACTTAAAAGCCACCATTACATTAACCTTAAATGAGCAGAACAAGTTGAAAACATAGTACTCGCAAAATAAGATGAGCATTTACCCATATCACCAAGAAGATGTTTCTGATGATGTATAAATCCTACATCAGACCAGTAGTAGCATATTATTTCATCGATATTGATCCTCTGAAAAAAAAACTAATAAACTGTTCGTAGAAGAACATATGAGGATAAGCCTCATGTTTTGAACTTAACTATCCTCTAAGAGCCCCACGTCTTATAGAAAACCTCATTGAAACTCACAAAATCTTGCATCGATCTTATTCACTAGAGTTTAGCAGTGTTCTTATATGACAACGACCTAAAACTACAGACTGAGAGAAGCTAGATACTTGGCAGAAGACATTTTTCGACAGTAGAGTTGACTCCAATAGCAGCTATAGAAGTCATGCTAAACCTAACACCATTACATATATTCATTCAAGGCGAAACATACAGACTGCACACAGGTTCATCACCCATAAGCAGTTTGCATGGACGCGACTACAGCGAGCTATATAGAGTTGAAGAACGACCAAATAATGGGAATGCCTTCAGATGAAATGTTCCCAAAATATAGCTTTCAAAATCAATACTACCAGAAGCGTGGAAGGACCTCCTATTCATGCTGAATTCACCTGGTATACAGACGGCTCCAAAACCCATGAAGGTTTAGGAGTAGGTATATATAGTACCAAGCCAAAGACAAGAATCTCACTGAGCTTAGGTAAACATGCGACAGTATTCCAGGTAGAAATAGCAGCAATACATCACTGCGCAAAAGAGGTATTAAGAAAGAAGGTAAATGGAAAAACCATTGTCATATACTGAGACAGTAAAGCGACGTTAAAGGCACTCAGTTCCATGCAGGTATACTCAAAGCTTGTGTGGGACTGTTTGGAAGCCCTAACAGAGCTGGGTAGTCAAAACAGACTAACCTCAGTCTGGGTACCAGGCCACAGAGGACATAATGAAGAGGGTGATTTAGTAGCCCGAGAAGGAACCTCAAATGCTCTTATTGGCCCAGAACCCTTTTGTAGTGTAAAAACAACTATCAGAATATGCACAAAGGAGCTGTTGTCTAAAAAATCTTAGAAGTGGTGGAAAAACTCTCCAGGACAGAGACAGGCCAAAGAGTTCTTAAAAGGACTATCGCCTAAACTCACCGAGCATCTACTAAGCCTTAAAAAGAAAAATACTAGAGTACTAGTAGGTCTATTAACAGGGCATTGTAGGCTTAAAAAACATGTATAATATCGGTCTGACAGAAGAGACCTTGTGTCGATTCTGTCAGGAAGAGGAAAAACGGCAGAACCCGTATTGTGCTACTGCGAAGGTCTAGCAAGACTGAGATTCCTTACACTTGGAAAAGAAAAACCAAGGGCAACTAGCTATACCGGAGAACTACTTCCCAGTCTATGGAGTCTACTACAAAAGACCGAATTAGACAAGATTCTCTAAACAACGATTCAAGGATATCCACAATAGATCTGAAAAGGTCGAGGTGGGGGAGGCCACATGGCCCACATTCCTAATTAAATCTAATCTAATCTATTCAGTAGAGTTTAGCAGTGTTCTCATATGACAACGACCTAAAACTATAAACTGAGAGAAGCCAGACACTTGACAGAAGAAATTTATCGACAGAGTGGTATGTGTGGAACGAGCTCTCAGGAAAAGTTGTAACCTCAAACACCAAAGAGCCGAGCCTGTGATAATCTTTCGATTTGATGTCCTGTGATATCTATTTTATATTTATTTAATTTTTCATTTTTTTTATAACTTTTATACTGTTACGTTAGTGTGATTTCACTGTTCTAAATGTAATTGTATTGTAGTACTTAAAATTAATTTCCTCCAGATTCTATTGCCTTCAACGTATATGATATACATGTCTTTCGAAGATTTTATAAAATTTCCCTTTTTGATATTCGCTACTGAGCCTACGATGCTGTATCCATTGAAAAGATTTTGAGAGCTGTGGCTGGGATAAACACGTAACAGGATACATGTCACTGAATTATATTCTGGGATGATGAAAGGAGTAAAGGAGAAATTTATAAGCAACACAGCGACAGCCGAACGACGAGGGTGATTTATTAATATTAATTTCTGATGGGTAGTCCGGTCCACATGGCATTTAAATATTCGGAAAAGTGTTACTTTCAAATTTTATTGATGATTTCATAAATATTTTCTTTACTATGATGAACCTACTACAGAATCCTGTAACAGTGGCGTGACTTTTCATATCTGGCGATCTATAATAGTTACACAAAAAAATATAATTGGGTGCAATAGAGAGTTATCATGTAAAAATATATTTAACTCTACATGACGAACCATAATATATATTTTTTTTATTGAAAACCCTTTACAAACAACGTAATCCAAATAAAAGATATTCGATGACGGTTCAGTAATGCCAAATGAGGAAAAAGCATAGGGAGGAATAGAGAATAAACCCATTGATTTAAAGTTTGGTTTATTCTAAAAATAGTAATGTCAAAACCAAATAATTACTAAACATTTAAATATTGTAGCCATTGAATACACTTTGTGATTTATTGTTTACAACCAAACCAAATACTTAAAATATACAGCATTTTCCATATAAAAGAGATAAGTGGCCGATCATAATTTTTTGGGACGTTAAACATATTTTTAAATAATTTTTTTAAATGTTTAATCGTTATGGAACTTTTAGCTATGAAAGATATAGCGCCACTATTGCAGGACAATGTATAAACTAGTTGAAAATAGTTACAACATTGTAACTCAAAAAGATTTAATTCCGAGCCTTCCTTCGTAGATTCCTAGATTTAAAGGCTATTTCGTTTCGAATTGAATTTTTTTGTTTTTGTTGAAAACACGCGAATTAATCCGGGAAATATGATTGCAAATTTGAAAATGGAAATAACGTGCTAGTTCAGCTTCAATATTCGTTAATAAAGAAACTAAACTGAAATCAATCGGTTGGAATATTGGATAAACGAAATTCAAATTATATTTTCCTTATCGATATATTATCAGATATAAAGTGAATAATATGTCGAGTTATTGAATATTTATTGTTGATTATGTACATATTAACCTGTATGGAATCAATGCCGCACTGGAGAAATTCTAAACCAGTAATTACTTAACTATTTGCCACGGGTTTCTCAATGGCTGTAGTTAGTTATTAACAAAATTGAACTCATGTCAAAGTTAATTCACAAGTTCACTTGAGCAGGGGCGGACTGGGAATAAAAGGGCATCCTTCAAACAACCGGGCTCTAGGGAAGACAATAATAAGAGGGGACGCGAAAAATATGAAAAGTTAAACACAAAATAGAATTTTAAAATGTTATTTAACCTCAAATTCTCTCAAAATAACATTTAATTGGTTCTAAAATGCAATCAGGATACAGGATAGTGCAAAGAATATTTTATTATGCATAAATCAAAGCAATTTACTTAAAAAGTAAACAATGTACGTTTCATAATTAGCCCTAATTTTTTGTTGAGAGAAATAATTATCTTTATGTATATTTTGAAGTTTAAAAGTGAGCTGAAAAGTGGAAAGTTTTATTGGTCATATCATCTATTACATTATCTATTTAGTTTTACCAGTACATCTTTTTCATATGTCATCAACATGAATGATTGCTTGTTTTACCACCAGGGTACCATGTAGGTAGAGAGATGAGCACATTTAAACGAAAGCAACAAGGGCGTTCTTGTATGTTGCGTGTTGCATATTGTAGTATAAGCCACTATAGTATTGACTTCTTATTTTGACTTACAGTAAATGAATACATCCTATTTTGAACATTTCATATTAATTATAAAAGTTCTCAAAGAATAATCGGCTAATTTAAATAATACTTATTTTTTTAACATAAAACAGAAAATGATATGTGAAGCCTTGTGCAACGCAAACGTTCGGAGCGAGAGCGAAGAGCGACCAGTGAGCGATTCTTTGAAATATAAATCACGCATCGCGACGCGCGCCGCTCCTACTCTCGACAAGGCATAATTCTCATCGCATCTTTATAAAAAAAGACTATAAAATTTTTTTTTTTTTATAAATAGACAAAAATAAGAATTTCTTTCAACATTAATTTTTATTCAGTAACCTTATTTTTATTTGCAAACTCTAAAATATTTATTTTAAAATATATTCCTTTGCTTTTCTAGTTGGAAAAACAAGGCCAATTTTCATTAACCGTAAAATCAAAATTGCAAATAAGATGCTCCTTCTTCAAAACCTGAATTGTCTATAATACAAAGAGAAAGGTAATTTAGCTATTCGCTTCAAATAATTCTCCCGATAAACTTTGTACATAACAAGTACGTAGTTCATTGTCTCTTTAGTAATTCAAATTTATTTTGGAGGTGTATATTTTAGTAGTGCAAAGTACTCCTCTCTAATTTCGTTTCCCGATTTTACAATTTGTTCTACTCTGAAAGTAAATATTTACACAAATATTTTCAGAGTTGTCTCCGAGAAAGCTTTATTTAATAGTGCATTTAGAATATGAATATGGCAAGATGGAATGCTTTCGCTTCACGTTCATGCATTTGAATACAGTTAACAGCAAGCGGGGATATTAAGCTTTATAAATACATCATTTGCTAAATTTGAAAATGAATTAATGTGTGTAAATTATTAGAATACCACTCTAAAGATAAGAGTCTAAAATAATAATCAGCAGTAATATTAATAGTAATTATTGTTGTAAGTGCAGACCTAAATTATCAAAATTGTTATAATTGTTTGTTTTAGTTTTTTGAAAGATTTTATAAATAAAACATCACTGTCATCACAAGGTACATATTATTTAATTTTACTTCAAAACGTTATCATCACGAAGCTCTGTTCTGATCTAGTAAAATTAAATAAGGTAAGCGAAAACATATAAGTTTCAGATATGACTGCCGGTGATGCGGATAGTAGTACTTCATCTTCACTTTCATCGTTAGGATCGATCAAAGTCCTGAATAGTCGCGATGGTTATTCGACATGGAAGTTTAAGATAAGAATGTATTTAAAACATGAAAATGTTTGGAAGACCATTGAAGATAAAGGTACTGAGAGAGAAAAGGAATTAGCTTTATCAAAGATAGGTCTAACATTAGATGGTTCAGCGATTACTCATGTAAGGGATTGCAAATCTCCCAAAGAAGCTTGGGAAGCGTTGTCTTCTGCGTACGAAGATAAGGGAATGGGACGCAGGTTAGCTCTAGAGCGTAGGCTTTATCGTTACTCGCTTGCAGATTTTAATGATGTCGAAAGTTATATAAACGCCATCATGTCCACAGCGCAGGATTTAGACGAAATTGGCAAAAAAATCGAAGATGGAGGTGTTACTCTGCACTACAATCCTCTAATCATGGCTATGAAGAATTCCAATACAATAGTCCAAGTTATTAAATGAGTTTACACGAAGTAATTCTGAAGATGGGTCTGTCTTAAGCACACGGTATAGTCACAAACAAAAGCCTTCCACGTCTAAAGCACTAAAGCTAGAAAACGGGTAATATGTTATGAATGCAAGGAACCTGGACATAAGAGACCAGATTGTCCTCTCAGAAAGAACAAGCATAATGGAGCTTGTAAGAAAGAGTCAACATTGTTGAGTGCACTTAATATATGTGGCAACCTCAAAGGTGACAAATGGTATATTGACTCAGGTGCTTTTACTCACATGTGTTCCAGGTTCGACTGGATGGAAAACCATAAGCCATTATCAAAGGATAGGGCATTGCTAACGGAGACCAATTGAATTGCGAAGGTATTGGTAATGTTTCTATTACTGGTGCAAGTGTAAATAAAATTTCAGATGTCGTTTATATACCGAATTCTAATCTGATATCTGTTAAAAAGGCTACTGAAAGAAATTTTATTATTGTTTTTGATAAAAATGGTTGTAACTTTTATAATTTTGATAATTTTTCTTGTACAAGTAATGCTATTTTACACGGTTCATGTTGTGATGGATTGTACACTTTAGATTGTACTGTAAATCTAGCTCAAACACTAACAGCTTTAGATGTGCACTCCGACTGTGCTGAATATAGACTCTGGCATAAACGTCTAGGTCACCTGTGTCGTATAGGGCTAGACGCACTTAAGAAAAGTAATGCCCTTGGCATAGATTATGCGGAAGTTGATAAGGAACCCTGTATCGCTTGTATCGAAGGTAAGCAGTCGAGAAAACCTTTTAAGAAAATTACTTATAAGAAAGCTACTTCCAAATTAGAACTAATACACTCGGATCTCTATAGTCCTATGTCACAAAACTCCTTTCAAGGTAATTACTGGTAATATTTTCGTTGGATATACAGATGATCCAAAAAGTTACTATTTTCGTGATCCTTGTTGTCTAAGAAGGTTAACTAAAGCAAGAGACGTTGTTTTCTTTGAAGACTCCTTCTCTGATTTAGCTTTCAAACCCAGCAGTGCAGCTCAACAAAGCATTTACTAGAGCCCGTACATACATCCTCAGTTTTGATTCATTCATCAGATTCAACTGCAAATGATTCTATTGTTCCAGAACCAATAGCTGGTCCAAGTATAGCAGAGGTTGATATCTGCAAGGATCCCCGAGAATCCTCAACAGTTGAAGAATATATTTCTTATAAAGAAACTGCAGGAGAAAGATATCCACTCAGAAACAGAATAGCTAACCGCATTGATGTGAATTTATTTTGTAATAATGTGCGAATATTTTAATGAGCCCCGATATTTTGTAGAAGCTGTTAATGCAAAAGATAATGAGTATTTGTATTCTGCAATGAAAGATGAGTATGACTCAATAAATAAGGGAACTTGGATGCTTGTGGACAGACCTAATAAACAGGTTATTCCTTGCAAGTGGATTTAAAAACTAAAGAAAAATAGTTAAATACAAGGCTAGACTAGTTAGGAACGAGTCAGAGTGCACGTGAAATAGCACTTAATCCAATCCATCACAGCAGGACTAAACATATAGATACAAAGTATAATTTTATAAGAGAAAAGATATCTGAAAATATAATTGATATACAATATTTGCCAATAGAAAATATGTCAGCTAACACTCTAACAAAGCCGTTAGGACATTTAAAACATAATAGGTGCATTTTAGGATTGGGTTTAACTTAATCAATCGTCTCTTAATCATTTGCGAATTCCTTTTAGTTAGTGTTTTATGATTTATATAATACTCAGTCATACCTGAATTTTGATTAAGGGGGAATGTTGTAAGTGTAGACCTGTATAATCAAAATTGTTATAATTGTTTGTTTTAGTTTTATGAAAGATTGTATAAATAAAACATTTCTGTCATCACAAGGTACATATTATTTAATTTTATTTCAATTATACTGATTATTATCATTATACCAAAATTAAAACCCTTAATTCTCAACTTCATCATCATCATCTTCAGGAAACGATTATAAACTGTGAAATGTGCTTTATTTGATCTGTCATTTATTTTTATTCTAAATGATAGCCCAGTATTGATATTAACGACAAGTACATTCAATTTTATGCTTAGGTGAAATTTTGATGTAGTTTGATGTTCGATGAAGAAAAATATATTGTGCGATATATTACCAAGGAGTTCTGAAAATGATTGTTCTTAAGATGAAGAGACTAGGTTTTACTGTTGAATTACCATAAAAAAAAATGTCAAAAAGCATAGATTATTGGAAAAATGTAAAAAAAGGTTAAAATCATAAAATGTATAATTTTAAAATGATTTTACTATTTAATTTTTTATAATGCTGAAATAGATCCATACGTCTACGCCCTTGATTTTTATTGCCCTTATTTTATTACGAGAACTCCTGACCTCTACAAAACCTTTCCTGTGTTTCAACTTCCTCAAATACTTACAATTATATCAAAGTGGTACTTTATAACCATCTGCAAATTGAAAAGTTTGCGTTGAGAGAGAGAGTTAGGAATAGTTTTGTCGTAATTCGAACTTTGTCGTCTTCCGGAAAAATATGAAACTTTTATACCGTTTAATCCAAGTAATTTTACTTACAAGCTATCATAAAATTCTTATAATTAAAAAATATGTACGGAGTCTCAGCAAAAATTGCATCTATATGTAAATTTATTACATAAAAATATCCGATTATGAAAAAATATACATTGTTGGTATCTGTATAGCCAGTTTTTAATGTTAAAAATGTTAAAGAGAGTTTCTGATGTAAAGCAGGAATATTAAGAGTTGGAGATGAGAGTTACGTAATGTCTTAATATTAAAATGAGAAAATAGAAGGAATATTACCGTCACGGCCTGGGTTGTTTGCAATATCGATGGTTGCACAACAGTTGCAATCAAATCCTTCGCATTCACATCCTTTCAGTTGTACTACCCTTGGCCGCCTTGCCATTTGTCGAGCAGATTCTAAAAGTATAAGTTTTATACATTTATTTCTAAACTTTCCCAAATTTGCATCATTAATTATTATGCGTGTGTGGAATTTCATTCCTTTATGTACAGCTCTACAGAACTTGTAGCTTCTTAAAAGATGTATAAAGAAAAAGCCAAAAAAGCCAAATAAGAACCCAATAAGCTAATAATACGATTATAAGGTAGTTAACTAGGTACATAAGGTCAAAGAAAAACTATATATGTTAGTACAAAAAGTGCACTAGGCTTAGTCTTGGCTGACTAAGGCCCGTTATTAAAAACGGCGCTCAGCTGAGTCGTCCTTGAACGAAAATCGAAGTTCGGTTATAACTTCTCTAGAGTTCCAGGTGGTTCCAGTGTTGCACTGGAATTTAGAGATGGACAGTAGCAAAGTGTTAAATACATTTACGGATTTATTACTACCATCTCTAAATTTCCGCGATATAACCGAACTTCGATTGGCATTATTATTTGAAAATATAAAGAATTTACCAAAAATTCTAAAAAAAAAGTATTTTTAATGTTCTAAATTAAAAATTCAGAGGAAAATTCACGTATAGAAATAAAACAAACAAACAGATTATTACTCCAGTCAATGGCTTACATTGAACAAGGGAATTCAAGGTAGAATGTGGGCATTCTAACAAGTACAAATATCAAGTAAATTTTGGATTTAAATAGAGAGACTAGACAGAAAAAAGAAGGATTCGAGTGAGGACTAAGGTCCAGACTCTCGCCGAAGGCCAGAACTCTCGTTTTCGGGACCCTAAGTCCCGAAACAAAGTAATGTGTAAAGTTTTTGTGCAGCGATTTGTGAACTGTGGGTAAATATTTTTAATTTATTTATTTATTAAAGTGTTTTGTTTGAGATAATTAATTGAGTTATATATAAATGTCAATTTTACATTTTCGTCCCAAGTATCATATTTATTTTATATATACATATTTTTTAGGTAACGATAATTTATTCAAATATTAAAAATAAGTATAGTTTTTGCGAACAAGTTAAACATTTTAAAAATATATAGGAACATAATATCAACGAACAAAAAACAAAAAAAAACTAAATTAATTTTAAATGCCCTCTAATATTCTTCTGATTCTTCTCCTTGGACTAAATTATAGCAAGTTTCAACAAAATTTTGACACGATGTACACTTCATTGTAGTCACTTTGTTTTTAGCGCGTCCACATAATGCGCAACGACTCCTTATTTTTCGTATTGGTTCTGCAGTTACGTTTTCATCGGCTCGGTTATACTTAGATAAAAGAAACTTGATCCTAGCTGGTAAGTTTTTAATTTTGATCTTTCGCCAAGGTGTTTTTCCATTAGAAGCATGGCTATTGATTTCAAAAAAGTTCTTCGATTTTTTGCCGGGTTATTAGGATGTGTTCCATTATACAGAATTTGAGCGTTAACTCCAGATTTAGCAAATGAAAAAAAAAAAATGCACAGAGGCCATCTATTGGTTCTCTGAGTAATTCCCACAAAGCTGATCAACTGTGTCAACACCTCCTTTAATCTCATTGTAGAAATGGATTACTTCTGGCTTCTGTGAATTTGGGTTTACTGCAGCATCATCGTGCATGGTCGAAATCAATATACCTGCCTTATTTTTTTTCGGTGCAAAAGACACAATCATCAAGTTTTTCTGGAAACCACAAAGAGCTGAATATATAGCTCTACTTTTATGCGGCTGAAATTCAATTGGAATATCAACCTTGTTTTTTCTAAGAGTTCCCAGGAACTTTTTTTGCAACAGTTCCATTGCACAACTGGTGTACCAGTTATCATAAGTCAAAGTACGGTGCTTTCCTCCTACATGATCTAGAAGTCTTATTACAATATCGTGTGGAGAATTAGATACTTTGTAAGGTCCTCCATCTGGTTGTGGTTGCTGCCCGCAATATATTTTTAAATTAGAAATATAATACGCATAGTGCAAACAGTTTCAATCCATACTTTGCGGTTTACTGGGTATGTATTGTATGAAACTACAGCGTCCTCGAAATGGCACTAGCATTTCATCAATAGTTAAGAACTCGCTATGACAATAATTTGTTTTGCAGTTGCTTACAAATTCAGTGAATATATCCCGAGCAGCTACCAATTTATCTGATTTTCTCCTTTCATATCTAGTTTCTTTATCATTAAATACAATACTATCGATCATTTCATTTGTAAAAAATTTTTGGAACGCGTCAAATTCATTTGTTATACATATTGCACATCGGTTAGGACCTGGCAATATGTTTACAATATTTTTGCTACAGGTTTTGGCAAACTTACTCACAACAGGTGTCTTTTGCCATTTGATTGTCCAAAAAAAACTACATCAGCTCTATTATACCCATCACTCTCACTAGAAATCTCATTTTCATGGTTATTGACTTCCAGTTCTGACATACTGTCATGGCCACTTTGAGTAATTACTCTCTGTTAAAGGTTATTATCCTCACCTTCTAGAATTTCTTCATCTGAACTTCCAGCCTCCAAGAAGACCTTCATTTCCTCCTCCGTTAGGCATTGAGGATTTTTATGGGAATATAAGACCTAAAATTAGAAAAATAAAATAAATAAATAAAAATCTATTTAGCGTAACTAGAAGGGAGAACACACTTGCAGATGGCAAAAATACCCATGCATAACACAATCACACCATAAAACACACGTTTTTGTATAAAAGATTGAATACTTACATAATTTACAAAATTTCCCGTGCGGTGTATTCTAGGAACCAACATGACAATGCATTAAAATTTGTGAAAAAAGTTTCCCTACGAAATTATGAAAATTACACCCTCATAGCCCCAAAGAAAAATTGAAAAAGCATTCTCAATTTTTAGAATTAGATATTTTTTATTTTTATAATTTACAAAATCCAAAACTATTTCCATATTTATTTTTTTCACAAAACCACCGGAAATTTGTTAATCATATTTAACCTCGAAAACAACACGGGTGCAACCACCTGTCATACGAAGAGAAAGAAGAGATTATGTCGAGTAAGGACATTCAGCCACCCGTAATTCCACTACTCCACGTCCTTAAGCGATTAATAGCGGAAAAATTATTAAAACTGAAAATGTTTTTCTTTTATTTCTATATAATTATATTTACCCTAATTTATATAAAAAATAGATTATTAATATATTCTTACTGAATTATATTACTCTTATTAGCATTATTAATGTTATTAAGTTTATTGGTGACGTCAAAAGGTATGTGAAATTGAAGGGTTGTCATTTGATTTTTAAATAATGAGACCATCTATTGACAATGTCGAACCACACACTTTCAGCCTCCTCATGAAATCAGCCACAGAGTTGTTTTACATTGTTAGATTTATAGTTTTTAATTTTTAATTTTTAAATTTGTGAAAATCTTGAAATATCTAAATTTATATTTTAGGAAATATTAATGCAATTCTCTGTTTGATATAAATTGTCAATAATTTTCGTCTTTCTTCAATACATATTTTTATTGTAGCTACCTGATGGTGGGTATAATTATGCCCGAAAACTTGGAATAAAACTTAAAAGAGTACAATCTGTTTAGAATGATTGTTGCAAAGCGTAAAACCTTAATTTTAGGTTAGTAAATATTAGAACTAGTTATGGTTAATATATGAAAAATTATGTAATACAAATATGACTAAATGGCCTTAGCAAAAACTCTCAGAAAAATTATTTAACCTTCTGAACAAACTAATATAATCTCTTTACAAAGAAATAATTAGTTTGAATAACAAATTATTTGAGAACAATAAGAAAAACATTTTTTAAATTAATTACCAGTTGCTGCAATCAGATTTCAGTAACTTTCATAACCCCTTTGCTTAACGGATCGTATTATAAATAAACAATTTGAAACTGATACTGTGTCTTTAAACATATAATATGTATGATATATAGATTACCTGAAGTAATGACACAGATTATTATCGTTAAAATAAATACAATAGTTGGTTTATATGACATACTCATAAAGAAAACAACACGGACTGCGGCTATATTAAATTCTACGACATTTTTATATAACGATATAATTTGATTGAAATTGCATCAATTCAGATGATTGGTTCATTAAACCGAAACGTTGAATACCGCAGCAAAAGAAATTATTTGAATTATGGCTTCTTTTCATTATATGGCACGCGGAAATGATTTAAATTTATATTTATTTAAAGCCTATCAATTTTTGAAATAATATGTGTTTATGAAATACTACCAATTCAGTAGTTAAACTCCACTGCTATCACAATTACATGGTTAAATTATAATTAACCGTTTAATCCACACCATCTAATGAAGCGCATGGTTAAGTCTGGTGAGACTTTAAGTCGGTAGATTCAAGTTGGGATTAATTCTAATATCTGTAACCTACTTCTATATAAAGCGAGCAGGTATAAATATGTGCGCTGCTGATTTGTCTTCCAAGTTACCTAATCGGCAGTGAACACTAGGCTTCATTTTATATAGGATTAATATTTCCCGAAAAATGTATATAGGTAGCTCCTGCGGGTTTCATTTTGAAAATTTGAATTGTATTTTTCAATAATTTCTTTCTTTTTTTTTTAAATTATGTCTGCTGTTACGTGGTTGTTTAAGTTTTTTTAATTTTTTTAAAATTCTTCGTTTATTTATCTACAGTAAGACAGAAAAAAAAACAAAAAATATTTATTTATATCGATACTTCAAAATCACAATTAAAAATAACATTCGAATGTTTAAATTATATTATAGTCATCTCTTCGTATTTATGAATCAAATTATAAATTTTAGGAAGCAGATATTTTATATGATGTATGTTAGTAGTTATTGATTTTTTTCACGTGATGTGTTTAAAGAAAATAATATAATAAGCATAGAAGGATAGTTAAGAGTTGTAGAAATTTGGCAATAAGTTTGTTTGCAACGACCTGTGGGTGCAGGTGGATGAACTAATCCTACTCTGTCGATAATGTAGTTACTTGTAATGTTAATTATGCTATTACTCTGTCAGTAATATAGCTACACGTAATATATTTAATTGGCGGGATTTTTTTATACTAAAAAGAGAATTTACATTGGCAATTATTATTTTCTATCTAATACGAAATATAGCCATAGTCATATCAGCCCTTCTTTAAAAACGGATTTAAGTAGTTAATTCCATGCAAAATTTCACTTCTTTTTTAATGAAATAAAAAACATGTACGTGTAGGTAAACGTTAAATATATAACTTACATCTAATACTAAAATAAATAAAAATACTCACTCACATGTTTTCGTCGGCAACCATTACCATATTGTTAATATTATTTTGTTTTGTTTACTTTTTGTTGACAGCACCTTGCCAGCGGGCACACGAGGGAGCCAGCAGGCATGCAGCGGACAGAAAGACAGATTAACATTGTACAAATAACTAAGTGAAAGCATGATTTTTAATTTGTTGGAATATATAAATTAAAATTGTTGAATTAATATTTTTTTTTGTTACCAAGTAAGATGTTATTAAATTATTCAGTGTACTTTACATTTTAATACAGTTTGGTTATTGTAAAACGGGTGGTGTGCGCAGTAAAAGGGTTGGCATATTGTGCATATGATATAAACCACCCTGTGTAATAGTATAAAACAGTACCATAAAAGTATTAAAACAAAGTATACTTAATTCTCCAAAATAAATCGTAGAGTTATTATAATAATTTTACAAACGGATTATAAAACGATTAATTCGTAGCCACAGTTTATGAAATAAATGTTTGTTACATTTAGTAACATTCTGGCAATCGATGAATAATTTGATTTTATGTTCTGGTCTATTTTAACTTTTCATCGCTCGCAATACCTAATTGGTTAAAATTTACACATGAAGACTTCTGTAATTATTTTCACTAATTCTATTTCTAGTCAATAGATACCTGCACCACCACTACCAGGATGTTAACTATTTGACGTAGATGAAACCCCGTTTTTGAAGTTAAAAAGAAGTTGACACATCATGCATGTGTAGGTGTATATATAATGGCCGAAACTTCTAACGATTTACGTCTTAGTTCGCACATTCTAGCCTCGGCCCTATCCAACATTTCAGCTCCTTTTGCTGTGTGTCATTAAACTTCTTGGCTTGTGCTGTACGTGACAAGTTTATGTGGAAAAGTTTTAAAATAATAGACATATTGCCAAGGAGTGAACGACTAATAAATTTTAACGATTCAAAACTACTAGTCTAGAAAGTTAAAGTTACAGACAAATAAATTGAAAAGTTGATATATTTAAATCTTTAAATCTTATATTGGGAATTCGTTTTGCATTTCTACATTATATTTAAACACACTTCCAATCAGAATCTCAATTAGGCTGTGTTTTATTTTTTACACTAACTGATCTAAAAATTTCAAAGTGTCAATAATTAACAAAAACGTTATTTTTTAGGTTATTCCCCCTTTGTTGCTTTTATAATTGATAATCACATTTGGGAGCTATTAGCATTTGTAAATAAATAAATCTGTTGCAATCTTTAACAAAAAACACAGTTGTATATGTATTTTGTATTTGTCCCTGTATATATTCATTTCTGCAAATTATTAATGCTTTCTAAGATAAAGGGCGACGACAGCAAACAACTGCACCTATCTTTGTATAAACTTAGCGTGGGAAATTCTGCATCCATGCCTAAAATTGGTATACAACACAAAATTAAACAGTACTATAAATAGCTACTCCTAAATAAACTTTGCAGTATTTATTCTATAATCCTTTTAGCCGTTTACACTATTACATTCTGTTGAAATCCATTACCTAAGACAATTATTATTGTTTAGGTATTCAATAGTCTCTACTAATTTACTATACTAACGAACTATGCAAAAACTTGAAACAGTTTTTATTGAATTATCAAACAAATACTTCGGCATGAAAATTATTACAAATTATAAAAAATTAGGTAGAATGAAAATAAATAATGCTTGGCATTCTATATTATACTCTTCAAAGTTTAACAAACCCATTTAACCCCCATTTTCAAACAGATTTTTTTCAGAATCAATAGGCTTCATCATCTTATAAAGATTTTAATTTGATATCGCTTTTTGTTTCCGATTTTTATTTATTTATCGGTTTAATTATTTTTTCCCTTATAAAGCTTGATTTTTACTAAACATTTTATGTTGATCTGACAAAATATTGAATACCCAATTTAACGTTTCAGCTCCATGTAATATCATATGAGATTTTAATCAAAATAGGCAAAGACATTATTTCAAAAAAGTATAGGGGAGAGGGGGCACCTTTCAATATGTTTGTGGTTGGAGTAGCGTTTTTTTTAAATATAAAGCAATAATTCAATTAAATGTAGACAAAAGCATAGTTTGAAGTCTTAACCATCGTTGGGCACCGTTAATTATAGTTCAATGTAGTATGATTTTATTTTATAAAAATTTCAAAATTCTTGGTACAATTGTTTAAAGGTGCCCCCTTGCGGGACACCTTTGAACGTAGGTGGGGGCACATTTGAACAATACTAAAAGTACACAGTTTTCAATAAATCTGTACTATATTTCAAAGTAAAAGTTTAATATCAAGTAAATATTATCAGTAGTAATACTATAAGTACTTCAAAATAATCAGGTTATACATCGATAACTTGTTGCATAATTATAAAGAGTGTCAGTTTGACAGTTTAAATAATCCGACCGCGAAGTAGAAAGGTAAAAAAATTGATTTAAAGGTGCGAATGAAATTTAATAACACCCTATAATTGGGTCCTATAAATTTGTTGTAACATCTAAATTTCTAAGCAGAGGTCGTTCATATCTCGAAAAATAGAGAAGTTTAAATTATTAATATTCTAAAATCTTTGAAGTCGGCTAAATGTTTTTCGATTAAGTTAATGTTTTGTAATTCTTATAAGCTCTTAAAGAATATTTTTTAGGTAGCGTAAATTTAAAAAAACAAATAAGTCCCTTTGCTAGTCTTTATGTCCAAAAACTTGACCTAGGACATCCCATAATATCTTTCTATTGGTAGCGCGTCAATATTATTAAAAAAAAATAAGGATCGGCTTTTTCCGGCTCGGCCGAATCTGGTAGTACTTTATAGGAAATAATTTTTCTAATTAAAGTTATATTTTTGTTAGTTTTGATTAGAGAAAAAATTCTTTAAATAAGAGTTGTCTGTGATATAACTCTCTATAATTTTTGTTATTTAAATTCTAAAATCCTAATGAAGAAATTTGAGAAAACTAAAAATTTAATCTGTAATTCATATTATTAAGTAAACGCGTAATGAAAAGTTAAAAAAATATCGCTAAAATACTTTATATATCCCATAAGATCTACTTACAGTAAAAATTTGGATGTCCTTAACTCCTATCGTCTCATCAAAAAGCCACCCTATACAAAAATAAATTATTTTTTTGAATAGTAAGGGGTGAGAGATTACGACTAGTGGCTACAAAAAGTACCGCATAAGGTCTACTTACAGTAAACCATTGGATGTCCTAAACCCTTGGTGCCTGGTCAATAAACAACTGGAATGATTGAATGAAGATAAATAATGCTTACATTCTTTATTATACTCTTCACAGTTTAACAGACCCCCTTAACCTTTATTTTTAATCTTATTTTTTTCAGAATCAATATAAAGATCGATTTTTATTTCTGAGTTAGAATTTTTTCATTATTTCAACTCCCCTTATCTCCTAATTTTTATTTATTTATTGATTTCCTTATAGATATATAGAGCTTGATTTTTACTAAACATTACATATTGATATTCCACTGCACAAATGAAGCCAACATAGTAGTTGCAACTCTAAAGCAACAGATATATAGAAAAATCAAGTAGAACTTAGTCTAGTAAAATTACAAGGCTGGAAAAATTTGTTACACTACGTATTAGAATCCTGTAGAGGTTTATCTCCCGACACATTGTGTGCAACATTCATTGATCAAACAGTACATTTTCTAAACATTATTTAATTTCGAATTCTATTATCACAACAGTTTATTATAAACCTTCATTCGAACGTCTCGTCGTCTTTATCGAGTGAAATTCCAAGTTTCTGATAAAGTTACAAATCCAGTCCGAGTCTCCTATTCACCTTGATTTAACATCGTTTCGAACATTAAGCATTTCTGCATTCTGTATTAAGATTAAGACCGACAATTAAGTACCATCGAGTATTTAAAGTCTGAACTAGTCCCTTGCCGACGATAGACTCTAATCCATTTGACAGCACCCTAGTTACAAATTGTTTCAATCACATGTGTGATTGGGCTTCCTTTACACAGAACTTTTGAACAAGGACAGAGTGTTTGTGACTATATGGAGGTGGGTGTAAGTGCATGTTCAGCAACTGATGATTCTCAAAAGTCGTTTGGTTCATTACAAGTCAGATACCGTAATATTTTGATTCGGCCCTAGAAAATTATGATAATATTTGATAAATCGTTTATTATTGCTGCTAGATAATGATAATTAGCTTCGATGGTTTCGGACTTCGACGGTCTTAACTATTCTTAAGTTTTAAGGTTATACCAATTACCTTTATTTATTAAAATTTTGTCTAAATTTTTGTGAATCTGTATAACAAATTAGGTTAAAAACTCGAGAGCAAAGATTCGAGAGTACCGAGGCGTGTAACAGTGAAAAAACCAAATAACAAATAATTATGACCGATTGTCAAACACTTCAAAGAAAAGAGAACACCTTTTGCGCGTTTACAACAGGCTACGTGCATTTTAGATGAACCTAACAGAAAATAGTAGTGTTAATTTCTAATTTGGATATTTGTTTGCGCAGCGGAATTGAGGCGAACAAATAATGTTTCTCTCACGAAAATTACATGGGAATTTAAAACAGGAAAGTGTTAATTCGCAATTGGTAGGCTACTGAATTTTAAAGTCAATTTGGTATGTATTTATTGTAATTACTCCTTCCATTAGAGTAAATGTAAACAAAATACATGTCTTATACAACTATATACATATTATCTTTTTTTTTCCACTCCCCAAGTAGGATTATCAATTTTTTTTGACGTTATTAATAAATTTTCCTCCAAGTGTGTATACAGGGTAGCCAGACGTACTAAAGATATTATTATGAACTGCGTCAACATTTTAGACAAATGCTAATTTTTATTAATAATTTAAAGAACAACATAACACAACACAACATAACTGAATTAAGCATAAACTTAAATAATTGCAGAGCTTTAAAAAATACAAACTGTTAAGCATTGGACATTGTAGCTGCTACTGAAGAAATTAAAATTATTATCTTTTAATCGGAAGACTTTATTGACATACCAAAATTATATTGATTGAAAATTGATTACATGGTGACATTTTAACGTTTCTCCTTATTCAAGTATGTTTAAAATCATAAATAAGACATTTTCTTAAACAAGTAATTATGACATAATCCAGTAGAGTCATAAAAATAGACCTAAAATAAACTTAAAACTAAATATCTATTTTGTCAACTTCTATCTCTCCTAGAAACTTTAGTTTTATTTTAAGAAGAGCTTTTGTAAATCAATTTGAACTAGATATAAAATACATAAATTCGAGCTATCTCCGAGTTTTTGGTTGTAGAGCTTA
The DNA here is from genome assembly GCA_927349885.1 of Psylliodes chrysocephalus. NCBI lineage: Eukaryota > Metazoa > Arthropoda > Insecta > Coleoptera > Chrysomelidae > Psylliodes > Psylliodes chrysocephalus. Next base: position 20,862,888 of record OV651826.1, on the reverse strand, counting down.
TGGTTTAACACCTCAGCAGCGGCGAAAAAGTTAGCTCTTAAATCAAAGCGATATATAGGGTGTATTATAATTTGCAATAAAATTCGTTAATTTTGAATAGCTCTTAGATATTTTATACCAAACATTACTTATCTTTAATCAAATTTGAAAATGAAATGAGCACATATACCATATGGTTTTCTCAGTCGTAAATTCGGCTTTTCTAATAAACACTTTTGGGGAAATAGTTTTCAGGAAAGAAAAGGGCGCCAATACTTATTCTCTTTTTATTTTTTAAGAAGCTAGTTGAGAATTATAAACTCTAGCTTTATCAAAAAGATAAAAAGTAGAAATATAATTTCTACTAAGATATATATTTTTTAATGACATTAATAACTCACCGCTATTCGCAGCCAAAGACACTTGTTCAAAATATGAAGATTCGGACATCGACTGCCAACTAGAACTCCCACTTCGCGAAATTTTCCTTACTTAGGAATATTGCGTGCGGCCATAATTAAATTTTAATTTATTCGAATACTATCTTTATACAGGATATCACACATTCAAAGTAACATTTTTAAAAGGAATTTTTAAAATGTTACAAGAGTATTGTGCTTGTACTAAAATCTACAGCTTAGAAGATATATAAAATCCTGGTAAAGTCTTTTCAGCTAGATCTGTAGAATTCCTTGAAGATGTTTGGAGGTCTGTCAAAGGCTTGCAGCAAGGTTTGCGAAAGAAGTTGATTCATTTTTGAGTCGTATCGTCACCTGCGACGAGACAAGGGTCCACCAGTATACCCCAGAGTCAAAACAGGCGAGTATGGAGTGGCGGAAAAAAGGGGAGGCAGCTCCAGTGAAAGCCAAAACTCGACTGTCAGCTGGCAACATTCTCTCAACAGTATTTTTTGAGTAGCAAGGAATTTTATTCATTGATTTTTTGCACGAGCGACGCACTATCAATGCTGCTTACTACTGCGAGCTATTGACTAAGGTGAGAGATGCATATCGTAACAAAAGACGAAAACAACGGATTCAAGATGTCATCCTTCTCCATGACAATGCCAGACCACATACTGCAGCTCTAAGAGCCTCAAAAACTGAAAGAAATGCACTGGACTCAACTGGAACACCCTCCCTACACCCCAGACTTATCACCCTGCGATTTTCATTTGTTTGGGCCGCTTAAGGAAGCTTTAAGAGGGCAACGATTTGACAATGATGCAGGTATGGAGGAGTTGGTGCGCAAATGGCTGCTGACCCAACCAGTTTCATTTTACGATGCTGGGATGAAAAACCTTCCAGTGCTCTGGGAAAAATGCATTTCTAAAGGGGGAGACTATGTAGAAAAATAACTTATTTTTGTCTTTCATCGTTTAATAATTACAGTTTATATTTGATTCACTCTCGTACCTATACACATATCAATCTAGGGGAAAAAATTCCAATAATCCTCATCATTTTCTTAATTTTACAGACACAGAAGATGAGAGACATGAAGAAAATGTTATTTGTAACAAATACCAAACGAGAGGCCTGTGTGTGACAACCTCAAGCTCTGGAAATACTTCCGTACCTGTCAATAACCAGTTAGAATGCAAATAGGTTTCTTACTAGCGATGTTGTCAGTCCAAGGGAAGGGCCAGGTTCAAAAAGTATTTGGTTGGCTGCCTATTTAGCAAGTGAATCAGCAGGTAACCTTTCGGTGTGGCGTGAGCTTTGATCCATTTTAAGGTGACCATATTGTTGATGGACACTTCGGCCAAAGCTGATATTCTAGTACTAACCCTGGGTAAATTCGTGGTCTGGCCAGGGTGAGTAGTAATTGTCTTCTATCTATATAAATGAGCATGTTTTTTCCAGTGATATTATTTGTGGTACCTTCTTTTGTTGTTATAAGAATCCTTGTGAGCTCGGTAATGAACTTAATTTTTCTCATGAACTAAGAACAGAGAATTGAAGCCATGAAATATAAGAATAATTCACTTTTATCGCATGTTATATTGGTTGATAGACCAAAAAATACTAATATAGTAAAATATCAATTAGGTATCAAAGTAAAAGAGGCCAGGCTGACAAAGTTTAATCGCGTCACCCAAAATAACAAATTTATGCTACGCATTAAATTACTTATAAAATTAGCTTCCAAATGAAGTGTTGCATTAAAAAACCTTCTGAAGTGTCATACTTGGTTACTTTTACTATTTAAATTTTATTGGTTAGAGTGACGGTGGGGAGGGGTATAACGTATGACATTTAAGGATATAATGATGCAGTTTTCGTCTAGCCACCCTGTATAAAATTACAATTTAACAACCTCTAGAATTAACTGATAATGACATAGTGTTACCGAAACATTATACATTTTCTACGCACTTTCTTTATTTTCTTTTCTTGGAGAAAGACTCTGCCTGGTCGAAAGTCGAACCGAAAGTGGCACCCATCATATGTAGGGAACATTTTTCTAAAATCACAATTTATTTTCAGAGCATAAGGAAAGCCTTCAAGAAAAAGGGATGGAAAAATATAAAAGGATATTTTTTTTTATAAAAATTACTAAAGATTGTTGTCATCAGTCTCTGAGAACGATATCTTTTCCTGGATAAAAAAATCTATATTTAGTACAAATAGGTATATAACAAAGGGAAAGCATCATCTCTCCCAAAATGCCCATGCCCGCTTGAATGATGAATGAAGTTATAAATTATTGTAATATATATGTGGGAAAACATCACCTGGACGGAATTCTTTAGACCATGGAGGAATTGATAAAATGATTTCACGAACTTTCATCTTGTTATATAACTCATCTCAGCGAATATTAAAAATGTCATAAACTAATTTTTTTTAAATTAACTTAAGCATAGAAATAAATTTAAATTATTAAGGATTATTTATCGAACTTAAGACAAACCAAATAAGTATGTGACAAAACTCTAGAGCCTATAATAAAAATGTAATAGTCCCTCATCTGACTGCACAAAGTGGCATGTCGTGTTTTTTGCTTGCTATTTGTACTTATATACAGAGGAGGTAGGTGAACAAAATGTACTATATCTGGGTGGTGGAAGCAGTCGCTTGATCTATCAAATTCAAAATAATGTTTCACATCGATAATTTTTTTTGTTTTTGCTGACAATGAAATAATTTGCTTCTAGACGTCTATAACAATAAAAAAATCCCTTTGCAAGCATTTTGTGTCGTCCGATTTTGCTACTATCGATGTAGGGTAATTTCTAAACCTACACCTTGGTTGGCTTATTGAGTTTTGTCCCTGTATTAGCCTTTATATGAAGATGTCCAGTAGCGTGAGGTTTAACCGTTTCTGTAGTTGGTGTCGTATGAATGGCCTCTGTAGAACTCACTGCGCCATAGGTCTTATCACACTTGTGTATAACTACACGGTTATTTTGGGCTCAGGCCCCAGTTTTACCCGCATGTTGTTCTACAGCTTACGAGAGCTACTGTAACTTTGTATGAGAGTTTTTTAGATTTTGATACCACGTCAGGCTTTGGTCAAATATTACTACGAGGTATTTAGCTTTTGGGACAAATATAATAACTATGCTGTTTAGTATTAGTGGTCTTAGTCCTTATTTGAGATAGCTCCAAAACGGTGTCTGCAAATCGCTCCCTGACAATAATTGCTAGGTCCTCCTCATATTCTAGACACTAGTAGCTTTTTTTGGACAATAATTTGAGTAGAACCGATCACAGCATTGGGGAAAGTATTCCTCCTTGTGGGCAGCCCCGTGTAACTTGTTCCGGTTTGGTTACCTTTCCTAGAGTGGATAAAATGGTCCTATTGTCTAAGCTGGCAGTTATTTATTGGCATACTATTACGGGGACGTTTGCTATTCTAGAGCATTTAGTATTGACCTGGTTGAGATAAATATTTTCGGAGAAATTAAATAATTTAATTCTAGATTTTCAATATGCAATATTCATGATAATAATAAAATGGCAGTAGTTATGTATAACGCGGTTTAGACATAGGTAGTGCATGGCTCATAATAAAGTCGTTTTCGAAAGCAAAGCAAACATTACTGTATTTAGAATATTTTTTTAAGTATCGCCGTATATAACTTATGTGCCGATTTTGATATAACATTGTTTTTTCGCCGAATTTTTCCTTTTCGTGCCTTCTTATATTATAATAATTTCTTTTATAGGCCAAATTATCTTTCTTTTGAACTTTACCATAAATGTTTTATAAATTCCCCAAATTATCACCGCTGTAGGGGTATTGATATAATCTCCCTTCGGCTTTATTGAGAATAAAACACTGACAATAATTATGATTTATTTACTGATCACACAACTCGGAAATCAACTTGGAAATTCAAAACAATAAATGTTTAAATATTAATCACAACTGAACCAATTCGATTCTAACTATAGCTGGATAATTATTATTTATGTTGCTTTAAAATGTTGATAGTAGCTTACCAATCGACATTTTAATTTTATATGAGGAAATAGGTTAAACGTGATCAAATATTATATTAATATTACAAATTGATTGAATATTGCATATTATTTACTTACACATTTACTAGTAAACAATGCCATATTAAACGATAAATTGTATTTTCTATATATAAGTAAATGAAAGTACCTAATACTAAATAGCGTATAAATAACAAAAACGAACGACTAACAAATACTAACAGTGGATTTGTAATTGTTTGTATCCAAACAATGTAAATTAGTCTGGCCAATTTGCAATGCCAAGGCAATAAAAAAACCCCAATTTAAAAAAAAAAAATTGAATTTTATATCTAATTTGGGGAAATTTTAACAGAAAAATCAGGATTTTTGTTGAATATCTCAGCAACCAGTTTGAAAATTTGTTTGCATATTTGAAAATGCAAAAAAAAATTAAGTTACCCTAAAAATGTGTTTGGTATTCGCGCATACAACTGAGTCATAAAACTAAATATTGCGTTAATGCCTATAGAATTAAACAAATCTTGTTCTAATTCTAATTCATCAACTAACTTTATATTCTTTTAAATACAGAACGAATTGACAGGTCCGTATTTCGAGACAAAAGGCTAATTTCAATGACTAACTTACCAACGAAATTATATTTTTTATATACATATTCCTTTACCAGTTTCTAATAAATACAAATTTTAAGCCAGAGCTTGTTCGGACACATTCTAAATTATATCTAATAAAATAATAATAAATAATATCTAATTAAATAATTATACGAGGCTGGGCTGAGAAATAATCATCATCGGCAAGAGTTGGCGGCGTTAGGAACAAATGCAATTATTTTTCGTAAAAACTGTCTTTCAAGTGACTTCTGTCAAATTTTCAGCGAGCTGCGTTACTTAGTTTGTACTTGACAGTGATTAAAGGCAAACAGATTTTGCATTTTAACAAAAATAAAAAAAATCGAATATCGCGCAGTGATTAGATTCTTGTTTTTAAAAAAGAAAACGAACGATGAGATCAAAATCGAACTGGATGATGAGTATGGGGACTCTGCACCTTCGTTATCAACAATAAAATATTGGACTACCGAATTTAAACGCGGTTGTACGATAATTTTTGATGATGAGCGTCCAGGCCGTCCAAGAGAGGTCACCACACCAGAAGTGGTCGATAAAATCCATGGTATGGTAATTGACGATCGACGGGTAAGAGTGTGTGAGATTGCTGAGCTGTGGGCATCTCACGTGAACGAGTGGAGAATATATTGCACGAATATTTGGGAATGACGAAGCTCGCTGCCAGATGGGTGCCGCGTTTGCTCAATGTCGACAACAAGCGAAACCGTGTGACAACTTTAAAGGAGTGTTTGGCAATGTTTAACCACAATAAGAAAGACTTTTTGCGCCGTTTTGTAACCGTGGATGAAACATGGATTCATCACAATACGCCAGAGACGAAGGAACAGTCAAAGCAGTGAGTTTCTCAGGGCGAGTCAAAGCCAAAGAAAGCCAAGGTGGGTCTGTCTGCCAACAAGATCATGGTCACAGTTTTTTGGGATGCGCACAGTATTATTCATATCGATTACCTAGAAAAGGGCAAAACCATCACCGGCGATTATTACTCAAAGCTGTTGAACCGATTCGACGACGATTTGAAGCAAAAACGACCGCATTTAGCGAAGAAGAAAGTGGCTCTTCCACCAGGACAGCGCATCGGCACACAAATGTGCAGTGGCAATGGCAAAACTGTATGAATTGGTTCCTCATCCGCCATACTCCCCAGATTTGGCGCACAGCGACTATTATCTGTTTCCAGACCTGAAAAAATGGCTCGGTGGTAAGAGATTGAGTCGAATGGGGAGGTCATCGCTGCGACAGAGGCCTATTTTAAGGACTTCGAGAAATCGTATTATTCGAAGGGCATCGAAAAATTGGACAATCGTTGGACAAAGTGTATAGAGCTTAAAGGAAACTATGTTGAGAAATAAATTGAGTTTTGCCAAAAAAAGTTGTGTTTTCTTGCCTAGGCCTATTATTTTTCAGCCCAGCCTCGTAACAACATGAAGCAATCTCTATGTATTGTTTATTTAATAAACTTTAGGGTTTGATATCCACATTTATGGCAATTGAAGGTGAATTAAAATTTTTATTAAAATGATACACAAATCTATTAAGCAAATTGGTGACCACTTTGAACAGTCGTTATAGTTATTTAGTTTTTAGTGTATTTTTTGTATTATAAAGTTTTATACATCTTTAGGTGTGTACATTCCACATATAATATTTTGTAGAATTTTTGCGTTTATTATTTGTTTAAAATTGAATATATTTAACAAATAAATATTATCATAATTCCTGTACGTTCATGTAATTCAATTTTTAATGTCTACATTCATCACCTCATTACTGATAGCGAAAACAAACGATCCAAATTAACATTGAAAAATTGGTCGAACAAACTCGGGAACATAAGTGATTTAGGTATAAAAAGGCCAAAAAGGCGGTGTAATACGCACCGCAACTAACTCAGGGAAACGTAACTTGTAAGTGATAAAGAGCGGCAATGTTTTAAGTTCGCTCACTTCTAAATTTACACAGAAAAAACATTTTCTTTTATTTGATTTTGTTCTATATAGAGAGAATATTTAAATTTATTCCGGAAAAAAATAAGGTCATATGTTGTGAGGTTTTGTGTGAAAAATAAAATACTAATTTAGCTCTATATGCGTACATCTCGAAAGTATCAATTTAGACCTTCGATTACTTTTTTTTATTATAACTTTAACTTCAAATGATTTTTTTTTAAATTTGACGGGTACTAAATCTGGTAAGTATAGCGAATGAGCAAACAATTTTGGCTTCAATTGGCGCCAGTTACTTTTAACTTTCTCTTATATCATCACGTCATCGAATTTGTGGGCGTCCCACGCTTCTTGTATGTTGTCTTGTCTATCTTTTATTTTCCTGTCATGCCACATGCCCTGCTCATTTCCTGATAACTGAAGATAAACGATGACTTAAAGGGATATGGCAAACCAATCACTCTCTTAGCGATAAAGTAAAGCTTAATAGAACAACTAGAAATTGGAATAAAACGCTGGATATTAAAAAATGGTAAAATCTAGGAGCATCTGTGCAAAGTGACGGAAACGGAAGAAACAAACTTTTCACTCTGGAAAACAACGGAAAAGATCAAACATATAAAAAAAAACAATTCCAGCTTTAAAAAAGCTAACATATTCGCACCTTTAAATTATTTTCAAAAACTGCTTCAAACTATGTAGAAACATCAATATTAATACTCCTAATTGCTCCCTATCAACCAGATCTCTCAATCACAATTATTTTTAAAGTATCAATGGATATCTTCTCTCTATGTTGTCAGTCGTCAAATCAAATACCTATTGCCTTGTAAAAGGCAGATTGTATATTTCTAGAGGAGTTAAAAGAACATTTCCATTTCTGACGAGTGGTACGTTTCTACAAATATCGTAATTCCTTATATGATCCATTAGACCTATACCTAACATCGTTATTTTTTTAAGTATTCATTATAGTTCGTTATAGTATTTATAAATAGGTGAAATAAAAAGTAAAGAAGTAAAAATAAATAACATTTATCCCCCTGGACAATTGCAACAGCCAAGATGCAAGGAAAAAATGACTGCATAGTCTAATTTTTTTTAGTGTATTTTTGATGTTTGCTATAACTCGCAACGAATACTCAACAGCTATTAAAATTTATAAAGGTGTGAAAAAGAATAAAAAAAGCAGCGAGCTCGAATGAGATTAGGGATGTTCAGTCCCAACGTGATATATTGTGAAACAGAGTCAGAAGTTCATACTCTTAAGAGTTTGTGTTTTTGTAGCTAAAAGTTTTTCGTGTATTTGGTGCTGTTGTTAATATTATGGCTATGATGCTGAAGAAATTAGTAATTATTGCTTGCCCAGATCGAAATGAAATTAAACGGTTTTGGTTCGGTTCGGGTTCCAGTGAACCTAAATATTTTGGGACCGGTTCAGTTTCCATAATATTATCTAAGAAGGTGAGATAGGAATTTTAGGTAAAATGGTCCACTAAAAAATATCGGTTTCGGTTCAGTTTCTGTTTTTGAACGGTACGGTCTGGTACCCACCATGTAATATCATGCTCTAATCTATTAAGATTCTCTCTGCCTTATTTTTACTCCGAACCTCCCCTTGATGGCACGATTATGCTAATGGGACGACTATGGCAACTGCCGATCAGTTTTGAATATACTATGACCAGGAATCTAGAAATTTGAATAAAGTGCAAAAAATGGCGAACGACTTACATTGGTCAGTGCAAGAAATGGTGGAGGTACCTTTTAGAAATTTCAAAACCGGTCTAGAGCTCAACATTTGGGTATATAAATAGGATTGCTAGCTAGTTAGTTGAAGCTAAGATGTCGCTGTGAGCATATCAATATAAAAATAAATTCGTGTAAATAAATTAGAATAATAAAATGATTGAAATAAATAAAAGTTAAAATACAATAAGAATATAAAAATAAATTAAAAATTCAGGAATGAAAGTGGCGAAAAGATATTCAAATAAAATAAAGAATTTCAGTAAGAAAGACAGCATATTTATCAAATAGGAATTATGACTATTTTGGGAAACATGAAGTAGATTAATTTATCGCATACTTTTCTACTTTGCGAGAGATTATTTTTTATAAAGTTAGTTGTAGATTTTAGAACACATTTAATCCCATTTTGTCCCAAAAAACAAATCCTACTCTGATTAAAGTCAGTAACAACTCGTGATTTTTTTTATTATTGGTATAGAAAACATGATATGTTTTGAAATTTAAATCTCTGAGCCGGTTCTGAATACCCTTTTACTTTTCGATATCGAATCTCGAATACCTAGGTCCGATACGCCCTTTTAGATTTCTTCCAGTTAGCCCGAGATTTATAACTGTAGTGAACAGCTGTAAGTCACATTTGTAGACAGCTTAGAATAATGTTAAGTGACTAATGGTGTCACATGTTTGTTTAATTAATTTACAACATGCACATCAATCTTGATAAAGAAAGAGAAGTATCGGAGGGTGTGTACAGGTATTTTATACAATTTATTGTTTTATCAGTTGTTACAAAACACTAAAGCTTAACTAAGGTGAAGGTGTACAGATCTGCAATAAAGAACGAGGAATTTTATTAGCAATCAATTTTAATGATTCAAATATTTAAATGTAGAATAAATAATTCAAATGTTTACACTTCTAAAACTATTACCCAGTCCCCAGTATACCAATGGATCACTACTAGCCTTGAGAACAGGATCATTTTATCCACTCTAGGAAAGGCAACCATACAGGCAAAAGGCACAAGTAGGAATATTATTTTCAATGCTATGATTAGTTCTACTCAAAACATTTTCCAAAGAAGAATACCACTGCGTAGGGTACGCAGACGACCTAGAAATTATCGCCAGGGTGCTATTTGCAGGCACAATCTCGGAGAACTCTCAAACAGCCCTAAACATAGTGAACAACTGGTGCAAAAAAGAGCAATTATCCATTAACGCACAAAAAACAACAGTTGTACCAGAACGGGTTCTTATAGGACTAAGAGCCGATTCCACCATTGTGTTAAACGAAGTTTAAATTACTAAGGGAAGTTTAAAATGATATTTTTACATTAACAATATCATTTTAATTTTTGCTTAGTAATTTAAACTTCGTTTAATACAACGGTGGAATCGGCCTTAAGTACACTAGTACTAAACAACATGGTTATTCCGTTTGTCATAGAAGCTAACTACCTCGGAGTCATATTTCACCAAGGGCTGACGTGGAATCAAAATCTCAAAACTCGCATACAAAGTTACAATAGCTCTGGTAAGCTGTAAAAGAATATGTGGGACAAACTGTTGACTAAGCCCCAAAATTACAGGTCATACACAAGGGTGATAAGGCCCATGATAACCCATGGCGTATTGAGTAACCAAAACGGTGCAGGCAAGTGCAATAGGCCAACTCACCGGCATTCAGCGGCTCGCCTGCCTGAGTGCCACTGGGGCCATGCGTACTACGTCAACTTTAGCAATGAAGGTATATTAAACCTGACGCCACTACACATCTTCATATAAGGAGAAACCTGGTCAGTTATTCACAGGCTAATGCAGGGACAAAACCCAATAAGCCAACTACTTAGCGCCGACCATACAAGGCTAAATCAGCAAGTGAAAAAGGATAAGATTCTAGGAATACCTACTGATATAGCCATAACCATATACAAAATTGAAAGAAACTTTCAAATTCAAATACCAACCCGAGAATCCTGGAAACAAACGGTTCAAAAACCAAGGAAGTAGCCGGTGCTGGAATCTATAGACCCAAGTCAAAAACAAAAATTTGGCTAAGTCTAGGAGAATATGCAACAGTATTCCAGGCTAAACTAATAGCCATACAACACAGTGCAAGTTAAATATTAAATCAGCATCAGGCAAAACTATTGCCATCTACTCTGATAGCCAAGCAGCTCTAAAGGCAAATCAAATCACGACTGATGAAAGACTGCCTAGAAGATCTGGCACAGCTAAGTAGTCAAAATAAGGTGACCCTATCCTGGGTGCCAGGTAAGGAGGGATATCTGGGTAAAGAAAAGGCCGACGGTTTAGCCCGAGAAGGCTCAGATAAAGCCATGATAAGCCCCAAACCCTTCTGTGGAGTTAATATGGCATTGTGCAAGCCTACCATTAAACAATGGATGCGAAAAGAGACTCATGAATGGTGAAACAAGGAACCATCGGCCAAGTTCACGAAAGACCTACTGGATCAAAAACTTCAAATCGTTAGGATAACAGTAAGTATTCTTACCGAACATTGTCGCCTAAGAAGGCACACCAGTATCATTAATCCAGCAGAAGAAGTTACTTTGTGCAGGTTTTGTGAAAAAGAAGAGGAAATATCAATCCACGTCCTGTGCCATTGTGAAGGCTTGGTTATATTAAGCGAAGAAAAGCCAAACGCATGCAACTACAAACTCTAAAAAATCAAATCAAAAATCAAAATCGTACCTTATTTATTTTGAGTTTTTCTTAAGTACCTTTTATCTAATCCTATTTAAAACACTTAACTTTTAACGCCATAACTTATAGGTAATTTTATTTCAGGATAATGACTGACAACCTGTGGTATTTCAAATGAGTAAAACTATGAAGTTTTAGAGGGTATATCTGTTCCTGAATTGACTTCACACACTTCAATCCATTCATTTAAGTTTTAGACTACATATTCAGCTTAGATATATAACTGATAGCCCATATATTAAAGCCAGTATTGGCAAATTTCAAGGTAAGTTAATTCATTTTCTTAGTCAGAAAGTAGTTACCTAACAAACTACTATCATTTGCCTCACAGTTGGTGATGCAGTTTTTAACAGTTGTTAAATTATTTAGAACATAATGTTTTTAAAGATGATATGAATTGATAACATTTATTAAAAGACAATGACATGATCAAGAACCTCACCATTTCTTTACAGCTATAAACGACTTAAATATAACCTAAACTAGATAAAACTAGCGTAACTACCAGGACATAAAGGTACCCAAGGCTGATTAACTCGCCAAAGAGGGATCGGAACTAACATTCACGGAACCCGAACCTGCGTTTGGGATTAGCAGAACCTCTGCTCGACAGGTGGATAACCACTAAACCCAGAATCAATAAGCTCATGCTAAGGGGACCAAATCCACATATGGCTGCTGAGGTTCTACAGGTACTACTCGCAAGGGCTCAGTTATCCACCGTTGTGGGATTACTAAATCACCTTCATGTGATAGGAGTACATGATCCCACCATGTGCAGACTCTGCATGTAAGAAGAAGAAACCTCATACATGTTATCTTCGAATGCAAAGCTCTTGCTAGGTGGCGACTTACATTTTCGGTGTATAATTCAAAAGAACTTCCCAGGAACACTTGGTAGGGAACTAAGTAAAAGGCACAGGACTGTTCAAAGATGGTATCTGAATACGGGAATAGCAGGGGAATACAATAGGTCCAAGAGGCCGCAGTGTTCTGGGCTAAACCTAATCCTACCTGCTTACAATATAACCGATAAAGATAAAGAACTTAAAGTCACCTATATGTTCTGCGAATATATCAAAATGTCATATTTAAGGCAACATAAATTAACATAACCTAATTTATGTTCAAAGCCAGATTTACAGTACTTCATTATTCATAATATTTAATTTTAGATTTAACTTTTTACATTTATAAAGATTATTCCTGTAGTTTGACCTCTCATTGTATTAAAGTAAAATTTAAATGATTGCATTAGTAAAATTATTGCTGCTTTTTATATTTAAAAAATTATTGTATGGGTGTAAAACGACTTTTTATTTATTTATCGTGCAATTCACAGACAATTTTCCAAGAGTTGCAGTTTAAAAGTCAGAGCTTCAATCCACCCTGTATTTAAAAGCTGCGGTATAATGAACTAAACCAAGAAACGTCCAAATATATCTTATCTATCTTCTACCTGGTTGATCCAACCCTTTAAATAAACTCTCGCCGGTATTGATTTCGATTTTGTACAAAATTATTTTACCTCAACTGGGCGCTTGTATAATCTTATCTATGTATCACCGTTATGTGCCACACCTGAGTGGGAAAACTAATCTCTAAGGACCCAACTAGACCGTGGATCTTAAGTTAGATAAAAAAAGATATTTGTTCGTCTAGAAATGGGGGATTTACAAGTCGACTGTGATGGAATTTTGATTGGGGATGAACTGAAAAGATGTTATGGAGAAGATTAAGTGTCAACAGATTTCGTTTTGTTGTAGTCACTGTGTCTGTTTCGAAAAAATTCGAAATCAAGTGAAAAAATCTTAATTAAAAAGAAAACCCAGCTGTATTTTAATGCTGCATCATAATAACAATAATAATTGTAAAAAGTATAGAATAAAAACACTAATAAAACTATGTAGCTTCAGCAGGATGGAAAAAATTTAATAATTTTGGAAATTTACAATGTGTAACAATCAGTGGCGGCTCGTGGGTTTGAATGTAGGTGACGCGTTGAAAATAAAACACAAAAAAAATCGACTTTTTTTTATTTTTTGTACATAAGGTCGATTCTCCTATCCTTTAAACTTATCTATTATATCATCAAAGGTTCATATACAAGTGAATAATAATAATAATAATAATAATAATAATAATAATAATAATAATAATAATAATAATAATAATAATAATAATAATAATAATGAAAAAAAAAAAGTGTTTTAATAAATGTTACAGAACTATTACTTACAGTATATTGAACTCCAGATTATGATTGGTTCACCTAGTGCTTTGGTAAGTTTCGATAAATTTTATTAAGTGGCTTTCAAAAGTAGACCCCCATAGACTAGATATTAAGCCGCCACTGGTTGTACCAGTTGTTTATTCTAATTTACCCCTCACACCGATTCTGATGAAAGGAAGGTTCAAGTACAGAGAGGGATATAAAGTATATATTTTAAAACAGATAACTGAACACAGCAATTGCCAAGGGCATCATTAGGAACTACAGTCGGAAAATCCTGTCAATAAATAAAGTTACTTCAGTTTGTTAAGACCACCGTAGCAAATTTATAAACGGGAAATTCAGAAATCTAAAATTATTCGTACTAGCTTTGGGGTTCTTAGAATAAAAGTTTTTCTGCAGTAAGAATAAATTTGTAAGTCTCGAACATATAATTGTTTTTCAAATAACTTCTTTGTAAACAAACTATTAAAAAAATATAATAATAAACAATACAGCAAGACGCGCCGTGCATTGTGTCGATATTTACATAGTATTTCTTTTTATTACTGAAAATAATTTCTTGATAAAATTTTAAGTGCATACAGTTAGTGCTGCGTTTTATTAACGTATGTTCTAAAATTTTCTTAAGTAGTATACATGATTCAGAAACCAATCAGTGTTAGTCTTATTATATATATCCGTATGCGTTCTGTGAGTTAATATAATCTCTCCCTTAGGAGTGAATTTCAACCCCAAAAGCCGACAGCTTGTGCAGGGAAGGGCGGCTATTATTATTAAATGTCATAGACCTCCGAGGCGACTTACTACTAGTTCATCGATATTTTGTGGTTTATTTTGGTATACTTTACTTTTAAAAATCTCCATAAAAAGAAATCAAGATGTGTTAAATCTAGTGAGCTAGGTGCCCATTCGATGTATCTTCTTCACCCAATCCACCTATCTGGAAATACGTTGCCCAAGTAATTTCTCATCAAGCCAACATAGTTTGGGGGTAAACTATCTTGATACAGCCAAAAATCATGTCTGTTTGGGAACAACCGAATCAGTTTGGGTAGCAGGACATTTTGCAGAAATTCTAAATATAGAGAACCTGTTAAGATTTCATTTAAAAAGTATGGTCCTATAATCCTATTATCTAATATTTCCGTCTATACATTCAATTTCTGCGGGTACTGAGTATGGATTTCCCGTAGTCCAATACCGACATGCCTGAAAATTTACAAGACCGTTTAGAAGAAATGTAGTTTCATCCGAAAAAAAGGACTATTTTAAAAAACATCGGATATCTGTCATCTGTTATTGCTATGAATATCATAATTTCACCAAACACAATTCAACTTCTTTATACTTGCCGTGAACTAGCTTGGGAATTTTCATCAAACGCTAGTAGAACATATAGTATCTTGTTTTCTATAACCTTTATGGTCTGTTTCTCTGAGTTTCTTCTCAATTTTGCTTACGGTGAATTGCGAAATTGTTTCTCGGTTGGGATATTTATTGTTAAATAAATTGCAAACTTCTAATTTCAAATACTAACGTTGACTACGTCCTTCTTCAAGTAATGTAATAATTCTAACCACTTCGTCATGTCCGAAATTTCTTCTCTGACGGTCAGGATTATTCGTTTCAATAATTTTCAAAATTAAATACCACAAAAACTAAGTTAACTTTACTAAATATTGAAAGCAACTAATCGCGAAAGTTGGTTGCAGTTTCAAAGTATTAGTATTTATTTTACAAAAACATTTACACATAAAAAACTCATCCTTTTTTGCATGTAAGTATCCAAAACTAATATTCAGGGTGTCCCAATACTTCAATATATCAAAAAATCAAATAAAGAAACACTTTCTGTCACTTTTAATAGTGATGCGCTAATTTTTGTGCACAGTGTATTATTTTTCAAATTTAGATCCGTTACTATGGCTATAAACCCCACCCTATGACCGCTACTGATTGCCTATTGGGATTTTATTAATACGAGTAAGAAAATTATAAACATTTACTTAATCTCAATATACTAATTAAATCAATAGTCATAGATTAGTATTTTTTTTTATTAACAAGCAATTATAACAGGGGATAATCCTCGTACTATACTGCAGGCATTATTCGTTTGTCAAATGAGGAAATATTATCTAAAGGATAATTATTCAACTATAAAGAAGAAATGAAAGTAAGAGGAATAACAACTAACGGCATCGTTAGAAAATAAACCCTTTATCCGCCCCATCCGCAGCCGAGTAATTTCAAATGGTTATATACTCATCACGAATGTTGTAATTTCTTGGGCGTAGAAGATATATAACTTCATTTCAACAACCCAGTTTCAAGCGAAATACAGGACGTATCTGTTAAAGTCATTACCTCTTTTTTTTTTAAATTCTAATTAGACCTTTACCTTTGACCATTTTCCAATCTACAAGATTTTAGATGTGCAAATTAGAAAACACCTTATTTACCTACAAAACAATTTTAGTTTAGTAGTGAACATATTTGCGTCACTGCTTTTGGTAATATAGTTGATTTAATTCAGGCTAAATATGTCAATAAAATAAGTATATAGTGGTATGGAATCGAATCTTAGGTACGTCCCTGATTGGCATCAAGGCAGGGTACTACAACATTGTTCTATATATGTGAGAAATTGAAACATGTATCTAAGCAACAATTTTGGAAGAAAATGTTTGTTTTTTGAAAGGTATTTGTTTTGAGTGAGATCAAAGAGCCTGGTCCGAAAAAAATATCGAATTTGGAACAAAAACGTTTTCCTTTTGGCAATTAATAATATAGAGGAGACGTTGTAATATTGGTATTACATGATTTGTGTGGAATATTGATTGCCACACAGTGATATTAGTAAAAAACGTAATTAGAGACAGACGGAATATCTGGATCTACATACAGTATAATCGTAGCATTAGAATCTCAGAATATCATCAGTGAAGCTAAAAGAGTACGTGAGTAATGGAGGAATAATCAATTTATTTAGTTTTCTGGACTTGTGTAAAATATAACCTAGCCTAATTGAGATCCTGATTGGAGGTGTGCTTTGGGCACGACTTCATATCAATAGTTTTGCATTTTTCTAACGATAGATATCAAAATGCATCAATAGGTGAAACAAGTCGAAAAAATTCAATTAAAACTACGAGTCCCTCAAGTCAGATTCCTTGGTTCACTATTATACATCATTATGTATACTAGCAACTTTCAATACTTTCTAAAATATTGTAATACTACTTTTATACTGATTATACACAAACATATTTTATAAGAAGTTTCCTCAACTGGTTAGAAATACTCTCACTTGTGACGTGTGATCGGGCGCCAGTTTGTTTTAGAGTGGTTTGCTCCACTTTACCTGCTGGAACAAGTACAAGGTAGCTGCAGTGAAAAAAGAAAATTCCATAGGGTCAACGATATTTTAGTAGTTATGTAGTACCTGAAAAAAAAGATTTACGAAAAGGGAATGAAATGCCAGGTTTCAATTTGACACATATATTGTTCAGTATTTACAAACGTTTCGGTTGATATTCGGTGACGCTAAATAATTGTATTTACAAGCCCTCCCCAAGTTATTGGATCTAACCCTGAACAAAAAAAAATTAAAAAAAAATACTACACGGTGTTGTAGCAAGTCTACTTTCACTTTCACAAGCTACAGAAAAAATGCAAATGATGAAGAAATGGATCTATGGAAAAAGTGATTTGAGAATCGTAGACTCTAATCACGTTTTTTGCTCCACCTGCGATAAACTGGTAAGGATAACTAACATTTTTGTTGTATTTTTCACACTATTAACTTTTTTCAACGCCAGCTGAATCATATTTTAAAAGTAAAAAGAAATAAAATTAAGATGATATAAGAGCTAGACTAAATTGTTTATTCGGATTTCATATCAACAATATAATAGTTTTTCTTTTTTTTAAATAAGGAAATATTTTTTTTATTATTACTCAAAAGCTTCTTCCTACCAGCCAGATTTTTTGAAAATCATCTAGATTTTATTTTTATGTATAAAAATTCACGTATTTTTGGATTTAAAAAAAATTCTTTTATATTTGATGATGACGTTAGATCTCTTTTTGCAGATTGTCTGAACAACAAGTCACTTATCCAGAAAACAACTTCCAAACCGATTGATTGAACAGTTAATAACAGACCAAGGAACCACTTCTTATCATCAGGACAATGTTAATAGAGAGATTTGTGAAATTTATTTGTATCCTGTAATATTCCAATTCACAAATTGGATAATCCTCTGCTTAGACATTTTTTTAAAACTTATTTTAAGGAAGAAAGTTTACCCAGTTCTTCCGTTTTGCGCAAAAAATATGTTCAAGTTAATTTTGATAACGCATTGAATTCTATAAGAAATAAAATTAACGATAAACCTGTGTGGTTTTCGGTTGATGAATCAACTGATAGACAGGGGCGCTATATTGCAAATTTTATAGATGAAAATATCCCTGGTAAAGGATAATTAATTTCAGTTTAAATTTTAGACAAAACAAATAATTTAACGATAACCAGAATTATTAACGATTCGTTAACAAATTTTTATTTACCTAGACAAGTGTCTACAAACAATATTTTATTAATGGTCACTGATGCTGCTGCATACATGGTAAAAGCAGCTGAAAACTTAAAAATATTTTATCCGAATTTAATCCATTGCACATGCTTAGCACATGGTTTAAATAGGGTGGCTGAGATGGTTTGGAATGAATTTCCACTCGTAAATGATTTAATTAAAAATATTAAAAAGGTTTTTGTAAAAGCTCCTCTTCGAGTTCAATTTTATCGTTTGGGATTGTTTGCCAGGAATTCCATTGGCACCAGAACCAATTTTAACACGATGGGGCACTTGGTTAAACTGTGTTACTTTTATTGCGACAAATTTTAACGAAATTAAAGATGTCATCTGCGACTTTGACCCAGAAGACTCAATTGCAATTAAAAAATGCATCGATATTTTTAACGATCCTATAGTTTATAGCCATATTGTCCACATTCAAGCAAATTATACATGCATAGCCACAGCCATAACTAAGCTTGAATCTCGAGGTATGGCATTATTTGAAAGCATACAAACAGTTAAAAATTTAAAATCTTTTATTGAACAGTCTGTGTTAATGGAAAATAATGTTACACGAAAATTTACATCAGTTTTACTAAATAATAAAGGATTTCAGACATTAGAGGGAATAAATAATGTTTTATCTGGCAATTTTAATGAATTGGATTCAAATTTTTCACCACTTTTAATTTCAAAATTTAAATATGCACCTATAACGTCTTGTGAAGTGGAGGGTTCATTTTCGGCGTACAAACATATTTTAAGTGATAGAAAGGCAATGTTTCACTATTGAAAACATTGAAAAATATTTAATAACTTACTGTTTTCATTGTAATAATAATAATTAATTAGATGTAATTGATAGAAATGTAAAATCATCTAATCATATGTTTAATAAAATTTAAATATCAAAAATTACTGTCTTTTTATTTTGCATATTTAAAAGCATATTTTGTCTATTGTTAACGCATAAATGCATACATATTGAGACCATTGTTAAGTGCATATTTTCCAAGCCCTATTTATTAGTATTATAATATTAATATTACATGGAGTAGCTTCCATTTCATATTAATTCGGTAAATTTGAGTTTTATTAGATATATTTCTAGAAAAACAGTATAAGTATTTTCATCAAACTTTAATTTTCTTATATTGAAGTTGTTTAAAGTTAACAAATTGCTCTTTTTTTTGTGGGTAGTGCGTACTCTAATGGAATATAACTCTCCAAGCGATACATTGTTGTGAAGTTCTCCACCGAACTTTCCAACAAACTTCGAAATCGATTCTAGAAATCATTTGTATATTCCTGAACGACCGACATCTTAGTGCAGCCTTTGGAACTAATTGGCAAAAAATGGAGGCCCAAAAAATTGAAATGGTACACGGTATTTGTGCACTTAATGGGAATTCGAGGAATTGAAGGTTTAAGGCCCAAACGCGTTTTCATTTTTGAATAAAAAGTTATTTGTTTGTATGTATTTACCTGGTTATATATATATTTGAGTTACTTTTGACAAGGAAAAATGCCAATGACCTGAATTGATTCTGTAAATAAAAAGATGTTTCGGTTGAAGAAATAAATTTCCTGGCAAACTTTTGAAAGAGTTTTGAAAGAAATAATTTTAATTCTTTCGTTTCTTTGGCGAGTTTTGGAGTTTTGGGGAAAATCTTATTTTTTGTTAATTTAGCATTCGATGTGAAATTGTTCGGTCGAATAGTGGTTTTCTTTGGAAAAAGTGTTTAAGTACTCACGCATTCTATTAAATATAAGAAATACTGACAGTTGGAATGCAAATTTTTAGCCAGATTTTTTTTATTATATAATGTGAAGTTTAGACTATTTGAGGTCTCCCGGTCTTCTGTTAACGGCTTTCGCTTCTAGTTGTGAAGAGCTGTTTGGAATATTTAAAAAATAAATGATTACCGTTCTTATAAACATCAAACAACTCAGGAAAAGTGCAATGATAATCCAGATTTTTTATTTAAAAACAAATCGGCCTTTTTTATTGCATAGACAACACAATCCATCCGTTGGGCGATATTAATCTCTGGGAAATGACCATACGTGAGTATTCCTATGGATACTTAACAATTTTAGCGATCGTATCATAGGTCCCTTTTTTATTGAGGATAACCTAAACGGGGCCAAATATGTACAGCTTCTTCAAGAACAGATATACCGGCAGAACTGCAAATTCCTATTGTTTTTGGATACATTTGGTGTCAGTAAGACGGATACTTTTTTTTAAAAGAGCAACAAATCTCGATGGATTGAGGCAGACAATTATCCAATACTGTGCAAACAGTGGCGGCTTGTGGTAATTTAAAATGGGTGTTCACTTTTTCCAATAACTTTATCATTTATAATTTCGGTTCAAAATCTTGTACAAGTGTAGTTATTATTATCAATATCATACTGTTTTCAAGCACTACAACTATTAATGAATGAATAAATGAATATTTTAGTTATTGTAATATTTGTTCTGTTTCGTTAAAAACCATCTATAAACATTATTAGTCAACTGACTTTTCTTCATATTTTGAGATTATTTTTAAATTGACATTGATTTTTGTGTAAAAATTATTATTACATGAAACTTTACCTACCATTTTTTCAGTTTTTATTGTAAATTTAATCATTTTCACTATTTGTCACAGAATAATCAAATTTTTCCTTTCAGCTGGTTTTGTGGAAAACACGAAAAATTTACAAATTTTTTGCTTACTTCTTACTCCATAGTATTTACAGTTTGGCACAAAATATATTAACAATTTAAATTAGTCTTAGAATGGTCTTAGACACTGAAACAAAATATAAAACAAATAATTACAATCGTAAAACTTTATTATAGGTAAATATAACAACATAACATTAAAAAATGTTATTTACCTTGTTTTTCGGGAACAACCGTTGAATTGAGAAACATACTTCCAATTTATTAAAGTCGCAGTTTCATAAAAACTTAATTTTTAATAAATTCAAAACACAATTAAAATTCTTATATTATGTTGGATTTTTAGAATTTGACAGCTTGATTGGAGATTGAAGATAGAGAATGAAGTAGGTAAAGACATCTGAACACTTAATTTGACATGTGACAAGTGGAGGCACTTTGAGTCATATTTTGATTAATTTAAAGTTAATAATTTTATATTTAAAGAATGACGGAATGAATATATTTTTATATCATTTAAATCGCGCTATTTTAAAAAAATGGCTTTTATTATCACCAAAACTGACTAGCTCAAATTTGACATATATGTCGTAAAAGGATAATGATTTGAAAGATTCGCAGGCTCCGCCCTACTTTGTGACGTCACAACGTGCATAGCGCAAAATAAGATGATTTTAGTGATTTTAAGTTTGTTTTACCGATCTGTTAACGTGCTAACATCTCTTTTTAGCTAGAAGCTTTATGGAAAGCATCTCACTCCCGCGGGCTCACTCAAAATGAGCCAAAGAGATGCCAATAGCCAGGCGCAGTGGCGTAGCAAAAAATAGAGATTAACGCGTATGAAAACAATAAAATTATTAAAATAAAATTTATATTTTTGTTATTTATTTTAAAATAATGTGTTTTTATGAAATGTAACTGGGTGTTCACTGCACAAATGAACCAATAGAGAAACCGCCCCTGTGTGCAAACATTATGTCAGATCAATTCAGAGGTGCGAGATTATCTTTGTATAATAGATTTTGCTATTATTTAATTAATTAGATTTATTTTAATTTTAATTTTTTGCCTTTTAGTAGACAATGCCCAGTAAGGTTCTCTGTTACAATACGTATCTTGTTCTTGCTTAGGCAGGCGCAGTCTCTTAGCCTGTCTTAGCCCCAAGAGATAACTACGTTGTGGTAAAAAATCCCAGTATCTATTTTCACGAAAGAAACTATTTGCCACAATTAGTTTAACAAATAATTTTTGAAATTCAACGGAATTTCGTAAAATAAACTCATTTTAGAAAAGCTAGAAATATATTCCAATTTTGTAACATTTATCGAAGAAAGCGGATTATATACGATTCCCACCTTTGCTGAAGTATGTAGTGAGACATCCTCGTTGTTTGTTACACGCATGTTCCTATTATAACTTGTCCAATTCATTGTAAATTGGACGTTCCGCGTTTAAATTTCCGTACCTGTATTTTAAAAACGATTCACTCTCTATTGCGTTATTGATTTCGTTTGGTGTGCGTGTCTCTCACGCAAACTGGCATTTCCGAAGAATAGATTTATTGTCATTTGACAATACACATTTGTAAAGTTATGCAGCAATTATGAATGACTGTGGATCCAATAGTGTGGTTAAAATTCATATGCATATATATAACTCACTTTAGATATAGGTAATTAATTATCTATTCAAGTGTCACATTGCTAAGGTTGTAATGTTTGCATTTTAGTTGTAGCTTAACTAACATTTAATCAATTTTCTAATGTAATAATAAAAAAACAGACAGAACTTAATATTTATTACATACTAGAGAGCACGCACAAAATATTAAAAAATAATAATGGAACATTGGGATGTACAACATAAATGAGTAAAGAAAGAGAAGTAGTGTACTTACTACAAAATAAAAGTATTATCCAATACAAAAATGAATAGAATTAAAGGTCTACTAAATATCTATTACAGTAGAAGGAATGGGATACCGCGGAATGAAGCAAGCTGTTGAAAATAAGCAGAAAGTAGACATGGGCGAAAGATAAAAAGGCCTGAAATAATTACATTTTACGGAACGTGTTTATCTTTCACAAGATCAACTGCTACCTGCATATTTCGTTACTTTGTATATTTTGTGTTTGTACAATTATGCGTGACGATATTAGACAATTCACCATGGAATATCTACCTTAAACATCAATGTTTGAGTAAAAGAGCATAAATTTATTTTATATTGAACACGTTTTCTTCGATACGGCCCTATAAAATAAACAATTCGTTCTATCTAAATCGTTAACGAGAGATAATAAAAGTGCAGAAATATTTTATTCGCGTTTCTTTTCAGCTTTACGAGTTGTCCCTTTTTTTGTTGTTTACTTTATCACTGAATAAATTATGCTTATTGATTATGAACTAATTTCGGATTCAACTTTTCATTCAAAGATACTTAATGACGAGATTTTTCATCTTATTTGCACACTCAGTTTTCAACGTGGAAGAAAATCTAGCAATGGCGACGGTAGAAACGTTTTAAGAAGGGAATGCATGTAACCTAATTTTATACAACGGCAATTAGATGCTATGTACAAGAGTTCGCATTAAAATAGTGATCATATAAAAAGTTTTTTAAGACGTTTTAGAAGTATAATATCAAATCCCTTTCATTATACTCTTCACCCAGTAGTATGTGAAGAGTATTATAGGTTTACTTTCAAGAAACCAACATTTTTAATATTCCAAATTTAAAATTTTTTATACCAAAATCTTTTTCATAAAATTTTAAACAATTTTTCAAAAATGTCCGTCCGCTCGTTCGTCCGACTGTCCATCCGATGTCACATTTTTTGTCCGCACGATGTCAAAAAAAAATGATATAAAACTTCAAAGCTCCAGGAAAAATCAATCTCTATAAGAGTACGAAGCCTATTGATTTTGAAAAAATCTGATTAAAAATGGAGGGGTTAAAGGAGAATTGAAACTTTAAAAAAATTATAAAACAAAACGAAAAACAATATCAACTTGCAATTTTCAGGAAAAATCAAGATCTACAATAGAACGAAGCCTATTCATTTTTAATAAAAATTGATTAAAAATGGGCGGTTACGGACGGTTAAAATTAAAGAAAAAAATAATAGAGGGGTTAAGGGGGATTGAATTTTAAGAAAGAATCATATCAACAACGAAAATCAATATCAACATAACATTTTTATTTTATTATAAGGGGACAAAGCCTATTGATTTTGAAAAAATTTAATTAAAAAGGGGAATTAAGGATGAAATATTAAAAAATCTTAAAACAAAAACGAAAAATAATATCAACAATTTTAAATGGAGGTTAAACGGGGATTTGTTTAACTGTGAAGAATATTACATAGAATGCCAAGCATTATATATCTTCACTGTAGTTTTAATTTGCCATTTCCTCTCCGTGATGGCTTATTTTTGGTGTATAATGTATTTTTGTAGTTATTTTTTAGCATGGGTCTAATCAATGAAAATATATATAGTAAAAACTAGTGTTAACCAAAAAATATAAGTAATTGGATCAATCATTTCAATCATAGCAGAAGCCAAAGTGTTTACTTGATATCCAAGAATTAAATAATTTAAGTCATTGGTTTGAAGAAAAAATTTCCACCAAAAAAACCATCTAGTCGATTCAAAAATTCCTCCCATTCCCCACGTTTTTTCCATTTTTTCTCACAGTTTTCCCACATTTTTACAATATTTTTCTCATTCCCCCCACAGTGTCCCACATTTGCTCAAAATGTTCACACATTTTTTCACAATTTTCATACATTTCCCTACAATTTTTAGCTAATTCCTACCAAATTTTTCCCAAAATTCCCTTATTCCCAACAATTTTTTCGGTTCCCCCAAAATTTTCTATATTCCCATTTAATTTTTTCGATTGCCCTAAAATTTCTCACATTCCCATAAAATTTTTCCCTATTCCCTCCACAATTTTCCCCACTTTTCCCAAAATTGCCACATAACTCTTGATATTCATCCAAATTTCTCATTTCCCCACAATTCTTCCTGCTTCTCTCATCAAAAATTTCCACCCACAACTCCTCATAAATTTTCCCATTCTATCACAAAAAAAGACAGGAATTTGGTTTTTTGAGGGCGATGAAGTTGAAGGCAATTTGTGGCCTTCCTGTTAGAGGTTTAAAATTAATTGACTTACTTGAGAGTGTCCAAACCAATACACCTGGGTGTATCTATTCTAGAATCTCAAGCAGTAGAAAATTTGAAGGAAGTATGAGACAAAAATACAAATTTTGTACGTTGCAGATCAAGAGAAAAAAACGGTTTTTTTATTCCCTCAAATTCAAGAACCAAACTCTGTAATATTTTTAAAATGACCTTTCTGTCACTACAAATTTAATTTATGCATGTTCGCAACTTTCAAAAATGTGTTTTTTTCCAGCAGAAGTGTATGATTAACTGGGCATTGCAAATAAATAGTTGTTTTTAATTTATTGATATTAGGCTATTTGAAGCAATCTTTCATATATGACTCTGAAACAAAATAATGAAAAAAACGCTATTATACCAATTTTAGAAAATGCTACAAAATGAGCTAGCAATGGTCCAAAAATCTTTTTTATAAGGTTTTTAGCTCAATATTGGTTTTTGTTATTTTGAGTAATGTTTATCCACGGGACCAAGCATTTTTAAGGACAAAAAAAATATATTTAGAGGTCTTCCTATTTAATAATTTATTATTTGTTTGATTGATAATAATGTACTGAATCATTTGTAATAAAAATTGTGTTTTGAATTTCGTGTTAAATATTGATTTTTGTTATTTTAAGGTTCTGAGCTCCAATCGAGTTGACTCAAAGCTGGTTTAGAACTGTATAAATACCCTTGAATAACTCGGTGCCCTGAACAAAGTTACTTTGATCTGGGTTCCGGGACACAGTGGAGGGCAACGTAAAAGCCGACGCGCTTGCTAAAAGAGGAACCGAATCTGTGTTCATACGACCAGAACCATTCCTGAGCATTGCAAAGAGCACTGCCAAAGGAATTATCTCAAATTGGCGGGTGCAACACTCACGAACTGGAGAGATACCCCAGGGCTAACTTATTCGAAGGCGTTTATAACCAACCATTTTATAAACGCCTATGCTTAGATCCAAGAATGGAGTAGGAAAGATCTACGCATTTTTATCCATATGAGAAGGATAGGTCTGCAACAAAACACCGTACTGTCGATTCTGCAGCGTGGAGGACGAGTCTGCAGTGCACATTCTATGTACCTGCTCCGTTCTGGAAAGAACCAGGTTCCAGATCTTCGGATTTACCCGACTGGAGCCTACCGACTTAAAACAAGTCTCACGTAATTCAACCATGGCCTTCATCAAAAGGTGTGGCTTGTACGATGAACTATAAGTTAGTCATGAGCCACAATAGACCCATCTGGGTCGCACTGGAAGTCAATGAGATCATCCCACTCATTTTCAACCTAACCTAACCTAGATGAGAATGCGAAAAGCTAGCCGAGACTGGAGAGAAGACAGACAAAATAAGTGAAGAATTAGAAATTTACAATAACATTAAAGATAAAGAAAAGGATAATAGAAAAGTAAAAAAATAAGGAAGAAACAAGTATAAAAGAAAAAGATATAAAGATAAAATTAGAACAGATAAAAAAAGAAATTGAAGAAAGAGGCGTTTGAACAGGTTTTGGAGAGGTGTTGAAAAAAGAAACGAACCAGAAGAAATTTTTATTATTATTATTAATTTCAATTATTAGGTTATTTTTTTTATTGTTGTAGGAAGCCAAAGGAGCCATAAACCTAAAAGTTTTAGAATATTGGAATGATTTGATCGTTCCGGGGTGGAATTATTAGAATATACTTACATAAAATTTGATTAAAAAACCACAGGGTTTCGTTTTTAAATGCGCGCCTCTGTTAGCAGTAGCACTTCTTAAGCCCTTGCTGAACCGAAGGTGTATTGGAAGCGAAGTTTTACACTTCGATTACCATTTATCGATTAGCTTTGCTTTGCTCGGTTTGAGCGTGCATTTAACTGATTCAATTTAAAATGCATTTACATTTGTATTTGCATTTATTCAGCTATGTGCTTTGAACACGAATACAACGTTGGGCTAGTGCTTAAGTAATATTTATCTTGTAAATGTCACTGTTGACATTTGTGTTTTAAAAAATTTGCGAAACACGCCAGCTGACAACTAATGCGAAATTTAAATAAGACCTCGGCTCGGAAATGTTATATTATTTAGTTAGATACTAGATTATTGGTGAACAGAATGCGAAACCAACATCCATTAATGATTGTAACGTAGGATGCAATTTTTATTTGATCTTTAAATGAGCGGAACATTACTACATTGGGAGGGATTTAACTATTTAACAGCATTTGTATTGAATCCTCAGAGAACATTATTTATTAGTCTTAGACATTCTCAGATCAAGTAAGTACTAGTTTTTCTACTCATCCATTTCAGAATACAAAATTTGAACCAAAAATAAAATAACAGAAGAAACAAATCAAAGATTTATAGATTTACGAGAATTCAATGAAGTTATGAAAGTAGAATTTCTAGAATTATTTCCGTTAGTCCCTGCTATGTCTGACCAAGCGAAATCTGCATACAATGATCCATATTGTAAATATATATTTATGGATTAGAAATTCCATATGTAACAGATACAAACATATGATCTATATTTATAATTATTTATGTAGATTGGTACATGCGCATTTTTTCAAAGTGTCCACAAACTATTTTTTAATATGTTAATAACGATAATGAGAGAAACACATTATAAATTATAGTTTGTCAATGAATAAAGTGGAAAAAGTTATTTACTGCACGGAGATGGCGTGGTGTGGTGAAATCCGCAAACAATAATTGACTCAGATACTGCAAGGACCAATAAAAAAATTAAATTATACTTGAATTATGCGGGGCAATTACTGTAATCTTTTGCATAAACTGTCAACAATTTCGCGGTAATACATCATTATACTCCAGTGTATTTACATAATTGCCGGAATGTTGGGAGAAACTCATTTTTTACCATCATCGGTACATTTGCCCTCCAGGAACCAATAAAAAATTCATATTGCATTTTTTAATTGGCTTAAAAAATTAAACATTGTAATTAAAATTGAATTTTTATTCAGTCTCGTCGATATCTGATAAAACAAATTGGGGTAAAACGGACAGCGCAATTACATCATTCTTGTTTCTGTAAAATAAAAATGCAATATTTTACCCTGCATCCGTTTTTAGCAGAAAATCTATCGGTACGGGTAATGTTTAAACGAAGACTACATTGAATATAAAATATTCCAATTTTACAAAACGAAAAATTGGCGCCAGATGACTAGTCTTTGTGCTATGGGATTCTCAATTTTCTTTCGTTTCGCCCCAATTTTATACCGTTTACTACAATTTTTATTAAATTACAAACTGAAAATGTAAGTTTGCAGAATATCGAACAACTTTTATTCAGTTTCCAACACGAAACAGGGCATTGTAGGCAAATATTGGTAAAATTCTGAGAGTTGGATAGTTTACATCGCAAACTTTTGTTACTGAATATAGAAAGACATCGAATTTATTATTAAGGCATGAAAAAAAAAAATAAACAAATTAACGCGCATAAGAAAAAATTGATAAAAATAGGTAGACGACCTAGATGGTGGAGCTGAAGTTTACTGTTATTTTTTGATTCCTTAAAATGCCAAAACAAAATTTTGTACAAAGTGACAAAGTTATTAGGTTTAATTAAGTAAACACTTGGTAAAATGTGCAATAGATCAATACTTTAAAAATATATATTTTTTAAATTATACATTAGGTATATCGAGCTCTAATGGACCTCACTGTATTGTTTAAATTTGAAAAATGAACTGTTAAAAAAAATATTTGAAAATACAATTCATAATGATTCTCAAACTTCTGTTTAATGGAAGATAATTTCTACATTTTCTAAAACAGCTACTGCTAATTGGTTATTCCAATTACTTCTCGACATTATGTTACCTGCCTACTTGGGTACCTATTTCAATATTGTGGATATCACCGTGTTATTAGTATTATGAAGTTTTCAAATCTGTAGAGCTAATGCGTCAATATGTCAATTGTATGTGTCAATATGAAAAAGAGAAGAGAACATTTTTTTTGATATTGGATTTCATGTATTGTCCAAAGAGCATCACTACACTCTACAGTTTTTTAAAACCCAAAAGTCCTACACATGAGCGTATGTAGTTTATTTTTTGTTTCG
Source organism: Psylliodes chrysocephalus (assembly GCA_927349885.1). Taxonomy (NCBI): domain Eukaryota; kingdom Metazoa; phylum Arthropoda; class Insecta; order Coleoptera; family Chrysomelidae; genus Psylliodes; species Psylliodes chrysocephalus. The sequence continues at coordinate 20,833,636 of OV651826.1, read as the reverse complement.
TACTGGATTTCAAATGGAAAACTATAACAGCATTTTTTATAACCAATTCCGTTCGAAAGAGCTATACGATGTTAACCTCATAAAATCTAATCGGCTGCATTTAGCAAATCCACTCATATACGAATTTTATGACCCTGCACCTGCTATGATATACCTATTCAATAATATAATGAAGGACATTATTCAACCTTTATTAGAAATTATATGCGCCACTTTATTTGATAGTGCCGACGGTACAGGTTAACACTTTCAAAATGTGTACACATAAATTGCGAGGAGAAGTGTTAACTGACTATTGTAGCTTAAAATATACGAAAGGAAATTTTCTGTTTTATAACTAGAACATCACTTATTTTAAGTTTGCCGATCTTAAAATCCTTTCAATACAGCTACTTTTGCTTATTGTTTATTCAAATCACTATTCAAATAACTAACAAAGGATATTACTATAATAGTCTACGTATTAGGGCTATAGACTAAATACCCTGTATATCATTTTTTAGTTACTATATGCACGCACGTATTTTCTAATTTCAGTTGTAAAGAAACGCGTTTCGGCGACAAGAATTTTATTGGCGCTGCTAAATTAAAATTTATTTAAAAATTATATAAATAATAATTGTGTAATTTTAGAAATTTAATTTTATTGGAACATTTTATAAAATTGGCTAGAAATAAACTAAGTTTCTTCTTTCATGTCCGAAATATCTTCTTTCTAAATACAGCATAACCTGTACACAAACAAAGGAATGATTAGTTGGTTTTTATTAACTATTCTATGATTCTATCTATCTCGCATTATTACCATAACTCTCAATATCGCCAATACTATTAAGGCATGTGTTTTCATGAAATTAAAGCAGTAATTTTATTTATCTGGGTTCAATCTAAAGGCCTCACCTTTGTGACACTATCGGCGTTCGCATCTCAAAGTATTTAATAAATCTTTTCTATATCTACATAGATGTCCAATCTGTATTATGCATCTTATGTCTTCTTATCTGGTCCTTTTGAGTAGTTAAAATAATGGTCTAACAGTTAATCATTTATTCTAATAAATCAGTAAATGTAAGCAAATTAAAATATTTAAACGAGTCCTCATTTTTACTGCATTATTAGGTATAATTAAATAGATTTAAATTCATTATTTATAAATAGTGAAAGAAGAATTATTGAAAAATAATAATAATCTTTATTAACTAACAAACGGAAAAGCTTACAATAGTTGTTAAAAAAAAATTTAATAAATAGGTTGGTTAAAAGGCGCCTATTTAACAAAGCTGTTCTTCCATAAGGACCTATCGTAAAGTAAAACAAATTTGTCTTATTACCAAAACGGTACAATTGTGTATCATCTGCATACATATGCATTTTTGAAAAATTTAAACAAGTAGGAAAATTGTTAGTGTAAATGGGCCCAAGAATTGAACCTTGAGCACCCCTCTTTTAAGTTCACCTTCGTTTGAGGTGTGTCCTTTATATGTAATTACTTGACGTCTGCGATTGAAATAATTTTTAAACAGTTCTATGGCTGACTCATGTACACCTATAAATTTTAATTGCGAAAAAAGCACAGTGTGACTAATTGTGTCAAAGACCTTGCTGTAGTCCAACAAGATCAGTGCTCCGACATTTCTCTTATCTAGTTCCCTAAAAATGTCATCAGTGATATTTAGCAATGCACTACCACAACTATATCCCGGCCTAAATCCTGATTGCACCTCAGGGTGGATATTATAAGTATCTAAGTGGGTACGAAGTTGAGTTTCCATGACCCTTTCAATTATTTTAGAAAATGTTGGAGGAATGTTGATTGGTCGTATATCTCTTGAATTAGTGGGGTTTTGTATTTATGGGATTGGAATTACCTTACCTACTTTCCACTAATCTGGAAACACAGAAAGGGTTAAGCAGTAGTTTATGATATTGCTTACATATGGCAGTATAAATGTGTTATATTTATATCATTTGTTTCTCTAGTATTAATTTTTATGTTAATAATCATTTTACTAATTTCAGTTTCAGTAACGGGAGTAAATCTAAAAGTATTAGGGAGGTTTTGTTGAAGATTGTTTTCATAATAACGATCAAGATCTTGAGAAATAGTACTATCTTTTGCAACAGTATCAAGAAAGTAATTATTAATAATATCTGCATTGCAATCAAAATCAAACTCAAAATTATATTTTTTATTTCTTATTAAGTGAAGGTGTTTTAAAGTGCTCAATTTTTCTTTTGTAGTTTTTGATTTTTTTAAGCAATGGTTAATAAAAGCTTTTTTCTCTGATTTTATTGCGACATTAGTATAATTTTTTATATCTTTGTAATAGTTCCAATGAACTAATAGTTTTGTTTTCTTAAATTTCCCAAACGCCATTTCTTTTAAAGAGATCATAAATCTAATATTTGTCATCCACGGAGACGGTTTTTTTGGTAATATTTCTGTTTTGTATGGGACATGACAAATGTACAGCTTATACAGTGAGCATCATAAGTCTTACCCCCCCCCCCCCCCTATCTAACTAGTTACTGGAGTCTTGTTAGGAAAATCGCCGAGACACGTCGATTTTTGATTTCTACTATGTACATTTTTGTATGATTAGTTTACCCTTAGTTTCATCCCTTGCTGAAGGGGAGCAACCCTTTCGAAAAATTTAAATGGCATGGGGTGGTGAGTGATAGCTCATTTGAAAGGGAGTTTTATTCTCTATTCAACCGTGCAAAAAATTTTGAAATTTGCTTCATTAATTCTCGACTAATTATTGTTTCAGAATTAAGGAAATTAACGTAGCGCACTCATCCTTAGAATTAAAATTCGGCCCTGCATGATATCGGTTTGGATTCAGACGTGAAGTAAGACTTTTTGTCATTAGATAAGGTTACTGTTAGTTAAGTTGCTTTTCTATTTGTGATGTTGTGTTATTTTTAAACATTAATTAATCAACACGTAATGCAGCAAATTGTCATATTATCGAAAATATTTTTGCAGGACTGTTTTTCTGTTAGCTCATAATATTTATTAAAGTATATTTAATATTCCTTTAATTTCCAATATTATTTTTGACTTGGCAACAAGGTACAAAATTTATATTTTAAAATATTCCAATAATTAAGAGAAATATTTTATTAATAAAAAAAAAAAATCAAAATATAATCTTAAATATTATACAGATACAATTTATTCCAGTAAAAATATATCCATATTTCCTTCTATTTTCCTTTTGACGAGAGTATTATATTTTTCTTCAGCATTTCATATGATTTGTTTTGTTTTAGGATCATTAGAGCATGAAGCGGGAAAAACAGGGAGCACAAATGGGACGAACAAATGAGTATTTTGTTACAGATATTTGTAGTCTTTTATATAGTTTAGTTGTAATACGATTTTCAAGTTGAATGTTTTTTTTTTGGTATGAAAATGTAAATGTTTATATCTTGATTGCTTTGTGTGAATTGTTTATTAAATGCAACATAATTGCTAGCTACCCACCTGAAATTGATTTCAATATTTTACTGATTTGATGGAACGATTCAATTTCCTAATGCGTATCAAATTCAGAACGACGCGACGGCTCAGACATAATTTACCACCTACTCTCGTCATGCAACACAATCATTTTGAACTCGACATGTACAAGGTTGTATAAACAAAAGTTTATGAACTGGCGGTGATGTGATACGGATGGCCTCAAAACACATCTCAGGAGAAACAGTATTCCCAAATCTCACGTCTCTTTTTTATGCACTACGGAATAAGAAGTGGGCTTTTTTACAATACGCTGTAACTGTTTATATAATTGAAAACTGTCAATCTTATCTTTTTTCTTGTACTAACTAATTGTTCCCTTGAAGTCATTATATGGGACCAAGTACACAAGGAAAAAAGACGGAAAAAGTATCGAGAGCACTCAGTTAATCTACCGGTGATCTATTAAGATACGCAATTAGAGCTCATATTTCTTAAAACTATTAAAGTAAGCATATCGGCAAATCCAATCGCAAGAAACTTCGTCGCGCCTATTTTGTAACTATGGATTCCAAATTTCGAAAAGCAGGTACAATAGTAGAGTTTTTCGGACTCGTTTATAGTATTCCGTAGCCATTTGCAAAATAAAATTGTTTGAATAGTGGAAATTGTAATTTTTTATTTCTAGTTTTAAATGGTATAGATTGTTCACAAATCTTTCACAAATGTAGATACGTGAGATATACTCAAAAAAAGTTTAATATATGTTTTAAAAGTCAAAATTCTCCATGTACACATGTGAGATATGCTGTTTTATAAATTATATTGTAATAGTTAGTCGCTAAGTTATTCTAAATAATCAGTTTGTTAAAAAAAGCCACAAGTTTTTAAAGTAAAACCATTTATAATTTGAAATGTGTACGTCATCGGGAATAGACCGATCGGCTTGTGTCGAAGTTTTGTTCGTTATACAGAACCAAGCCAACAAACAAAGCGACACATAGAATGTCGAAGCATGTCGAAGTGAACGCACATCTTAGGACACTTAAAAATTAACACCACCTAGACCACCTAACCTAATATTCGTTCTTGTTTTGTTTACTTCTTTTCTTGATTAACGATTTATTTCTTTTGTATTTGCTAATTGGTTTAATTTTATTATTAATATGAGTTTGTCAGCTGGATGTATAAAAGCTGATTCATTGTAGACCAAGATATGATTACTGCCAAATTTAAATATGTTAAGACAGAATGGTATGTAACACTTTATTTATAATTTGTTTTAATACTAGGTACACTTTATATGGAGCAATACACCTTATAGTAAAAACATATTTATCTCAGGTCATTAGGGATGTCGAACAGTAACAGTTTTTCAAAAATAAACATTTTACCTTTACCCTTTACCTCATTTATATGTATAAGGAAAAAATATTAGCGTACAGTAATATTCACAAATATATAACACTAGAAATTGGGACAATGTATCTGTACCTTGAAGCAAAGGGCCAATATCTAATTTGAGGAAGAGAGCAACGTTTAAAGCTGTGCTGTTGGTATTATTTTTGTAATTAGAAGTAAAAGTATAATTATGTATTACCTGAGAAATAGCAAATTTGTTATTGTATAAAACGAGTTGATACAATTTGCCTAACTCAAAAATTAAAACTAAATAACATCTAAAACTATTTAGAAGGGTAGTGCATAAGTATTTACTGTAATACTATTTTTATTTTTTATTGTAAATAATTGTAATATAAGTACATTTTTGTGTATCAATGACTACTTTTTGTAAATATACAAACTTTTTCTGTTACAACAATTATACACATGTCTAGTATTTATATGAATAAATCTACCATAATATTGCTAAATTGAAATAATAAAAACACAACTATGTTTATATTTTATGAAATAATTTGGAACATAGAAAAGTAATAAAAATTAAAAAAAAAGAGGAATCCATAAAAACGTACTCTTGAAAATACTAAAAAAAATCATCACTTTATTAAATATTTTATTATTTTTAGATCTGCCAAGCAAATATATGGAGATAATGCGATTTTCCATGAATAACTTGAGAAAAGGAGATATTTGCGCAGTAAACGGAATAATTACACATGAACATAAAGTATTTTGCATTGTTTTTCCCACATTTGAAGTAAATAATGCTGAGGTAGATAACAAGTTGAATTTGATAATGAATCTTTAGAGGAACGTTTAATTTGTGCAACTTAAATATATGTTTTATTATTATTTGTAAATAAAGTGTTTTTTACTTCGTTTATCTTATTCAGGTACTTTTATTTTTTAATAATAGGTTAATAAATAAAATTTTCACAGATTTTACATTTTTGTTTGTATACAATTATTATATTTTCTGAAATGTGATAAATTAATAAAAAAAACACAATTAAACAGTTTATTAAATTATTAGGTATTTAGTCTTACAAAACGAGTTCTTTTGAGTCAACAATACCACTAATTCACACAGAAATGTAAAAGGCTTTTGTAAGCTACACTTTCCTTCTCATAAATATCATTGAGGATTTTAAAAACACTGTTGGGCAATCCTAAATATACCTTCAGTTTATTTTCAATTATTTTGAGAGTTCATTGGTTTTGAAGATCCTGCTCATTATTAAGTCCCTCTGAATCAGATATTAAAGATGTTTTTTCTGTTTCAGACAGAACTTCACTAACTTCAAAACTTTCAGGAGGTTCCGAGGAAGGATTTTTAGGTTATACACCTTCGAACTTATAGTAGGCTCATTTTAAATTTCCTGAAGGGGCAAAGTCAGAAATTGCTGCTACATCTTGAAGATTCGATGTATTTTTATTTAATAGAGATGAAAAATGACTCTAGTAGAATGTTATTTTCCAGTCAACTTTTTAGAAGACATTTTTTTTATGCTTTCTGTTTTCTGTTTTTCTTTTTTTGGTAGAATCAGTAAGCTGGCTTTTGTGTGGTGAATATCAAGAACTTTGGAGACATTTGTGTGTTACTAGATAAAAACTTCTTATATGTAAAGGTTTATCTAACATTTAAAAAATAAACAGTTTTCAAAATTATCTGGTATCTAAAAAAAAAAAATCTTTATTACAATGATAGATAATTAAAGTCTAATAAATTACAATAAAACATTTTTATTTTAATAAAGATTACAAGTACAAACCTCAAAATAATTTAGCTGTTTCTTGAAGCGTTTCTGTCTATAGCACAAGTAGAAGTTGTAAAGGCTTTTGGTAGGTAGAGAGGAGGTAAACGTCAAACCACGTCGGACGGCTTCGAGAATTTCGCAGTAATGTTTACCTGTCAGTGTCATTTCATAGAATAGAGTAATTTTAAATTGTTACCGTTGGAACCGGACAATCGCATATATTTATGGACTATAAATAATTATTAAACATGTATTATAATTTTCAAATCATAATTTTACAAAATTTCAATAGCTATTCACAATTTATTAAACTATTTACTCGAAATTGTTATTAACATCTAAAAAAAAATTTTGTACGCCAATGTATCGCGTCCACTTTGGTTATTTCTTCCGCAAACCTGTCAATTTATGTGTATAAAGTGAGAGAAATGCCAAAAGCCTTTCCAACTTCTACTTGTGCTATAATAATAATAATAATAATAATAATTTTCTTCTTTTCATATTTCTAGCAACACTAATAAATATTTTTAATAATGAATGTAAAATATAAATCATTATCACATCTTGGGAGGAAACATTTTTTTCGTACTCATAATATTTATAAAACATCAAAATTAAATAATTATCGATTGACGCAACACACAAATTCTTGATTGACAGATTACACATACAGTGCTGTCGTATTGTCGTTTTCTTGTTCATTAGTTGTCGTTTTTTAAAACAATGAAACTATAAATATAATGAAAGTGTAAAAATAAGACGGTGCACACAAACGAACGTATATTACTTCTCGTAACTGGCAACGTTGTGTCGCTAGTTTCTATTGGTCTATTCCCGGCTACGTCATAAATTTAAAACAATTAATAACTCAGGCAAATGAATAGATAAAAAATTTTTGAACATGCCCCATTGTGCCTAAATATATTTTTGAAATTTCAAAAGTGTATTATCGTAAATGGCACAAAATTATGTAAATATTTAATCATATGTCCAACAATTTTTTTAAATATATAAGTTGATATCACAAAAATTGCACAAATTCGTAAACATATAATCTTGATTATTACTAGATAAAAAGTTGGTTGTCAAATCATAATTTTATCTTAAATAGTAAGAGAGATAATTAAAATAAACTAAAACCATAAAGGGTTTTTAAAACAAAAAGACTTCTATAATTTATCAAAAATATATATATTTATACTTAATTCCAAAAGACAAACGGAAAAAATGAAATCATTTACTGTTCAACAAATCCTGATTGGTCTTCCGATATCTCTGGCCAGCTTCCAGAGTGTACAGGAGTTGGTCTGATCCTAGTGTGGTTACATCGGTTATCGGTCACCTGAGTCTAAACCTGTGAAAATTGTTGAGGACGGAAAATGTATCTAAGTTAGTTATAAACATAGTAAGTACCCAGTACCCACCCATGTAATGATGTCACTTCCGCATATATACGAGAAACAAGAAAATAGTATCGAGGTTGCCAGTCACACGTAAAGTCACCGATCAGTAGCATCTCTACCTGCTAGTAAAGCTGGCCCGAAGGTTTGATCTTGTCAGCATTTATATTTTAAACTTACCCTGAATTTTGTATGGTCAGTTAATATTCTCGATATAATGATATAAACACACTATCAGAAATTATAATTAGTATATGCCTAGATATGCATGTGCAAACCTTTTTTAGTGTTATTTTATTATTTAAAGATAAATTGACTAGTAATACGTATAGAGATAGTCTTAACACTTTCTATATATATTTTCTGAGATAAAAAACCGGGAAGATGAACATTGTTCTAGATGCCCGTCAAAAAGATTAATGACCATTCTAAATAAATTAATAATGCGCACTAGTTTCTACATTTTAATTGTTGGCTAGATTGAAACGTTAGAACGAAGACATAACTAATGTATATATAGAAAAACAAGGAGTGCGGTGGGCAAAGCTAAAAAGGATTAATAGATAAAGAGATGTCGACATTTTAATCAAACTGGACTAATGAATTCAGCGTTTGAAAATGGTGAAGCATAATTTCAGTTAATTAAATCTAAATTGAATTTTCTTTTGCGCAAACACTAGTATTCTGCAGGTCCCGATGAACAGAGTAATGTGGCGGAGTTTCTCCTTCCGTAATTTATTCAGGTCTTCCTTGCAGCCGAAAATATTCTTTACTGTTAGAGTTAGAAAATCATTTTTTATATCCAAATATATACAATGAAATTTATTTACTTTTATAAAAAAGAAAGTGCTTAGTAGCCAAAATTACACCGAAATAAATACAACTACAAGAAATTTTAGATGTACACAAGTATTAGTAGTATTTATATATCTTTATACTTTGGTTAGCTGAGCCTACTGCATTCACTGCTTACTTCCGGTACTATTTCTAAATAGTGTTCTTCCTTTTCCAGACATAGTCTAACCGTAGTGGCATCCTGTCCACAATTGGATAGAATAGGGACTGTAAGAAGAAGGCAGGTAGAGGCAAAGTGAGAACGATGTAGCTGTAGTCTTTCTCAGTAGATTAGATTACATTTAATTAGGACTGTGGGCCATGTGGCCTCTCCCACTTCAATCTTTTCAGATCTACTGTGGATATCCTGTAATCGTTGTTTAGACTACCTTATCTAGTTCGGTCTTTTATAGTAGACTACGTAGACTGCGGCGTAGCTAGTTGTCCTTCGTTCTTCTTTTCCAAGTATAAGGAATCTCACTCTTGATAGACCTTGACAGTAGCACAAAAGATGTTCTTCAGTTTCCTCATCTTTCTGACAGAATCGGCATAAAGTCTCTTCTCTCAGATCGATATACATATGTTTGCTAAGCTTACATGGCCCTGTTAATAGACTAGTACTCTAGTATTGTTCCTATTATGGCTTAGTAGATGCTTGGTGAGTTTAGGCGATGGTTCTTTTAGTGCAGCTTGGCTTAGAGATGGTATTACACTTAAGGTAATTGAAGACACTGGTGCAAAAAGGAAGTAGCTCTATTTTTATTAATTTTTCAGGAGAAGGTAAAAACTATTTAACTTTAAGAATATTTATTTTGAATTTTTTTTGTAAACATTAGGATGTAGTTTAGATAATGGGTCAAAATTTCACACTTTTAAATAATTTTGTTATAATACAGCATTTAAAAATAAGTAAAGGATCTGCCTCCATTTTGTACCGAAAAGTAATCTGAAATGTGTCATCTTCTAAATTAATGCATTAAATAAAATCTCAATTTTTACAGTTTTATTTTTATTTTTTTGGGCCTTTATGGGACCTACGTTGTTTTCTTAAAACATATTTTGTGAAAGTAAATAAGTAGGCGATTATGACGACTGTCATACAATCTGAACAACTATTGTTTAATCCATATAAGTAATAATTGAAAACGTGTAGTTAAGCAAAATATAGGGCGTGCCACCTACAGTCGGATTATTACAAGTTGTCAAACCTGTCTACCTAAAATAATAATTTCGTATTTTGAATAAACGATATAACTCGCTCTCTCTGCTTTATAAGAATAAAAACAGTATGTCTGTAAAACTTATTTGATGCAATGCATAAACCACGTAATATTTTTGAATCGGTCTCATTGATGTTTGTTTTTTCCAAATATTTTGGATATACCTCATTCTGTATTAAAAAAAATAAGTTCATATTCAGTGTGTCGGGTATGATTTATCCAGCGATTATAGTTGTTGTCTATATCGGCATTTCGGCGTTTGATATTTACACTAGAGGACAACAAGATCGCAGTGAAATTTATCATATAATTGAATTAGTTAATGTTCATTCTTTTTCAGTAACCACAATTTTGATAATGTATTTTGGAATATATTATCAAAGACAGGTAATTTTGACAACCACTACAATATTTTGTTAACTAAAATATATATTTTTATTTTTATAGAGCATAAATCTCTTGGAAGCAATTAATTTTTTTGACAAGGACATACAAAAACACAAACCGATTTCTTCTATTAAATTAAGCAACTATAACACCAAAAAGCACATGTTAGTAGCATCATGTATCTTCCATTTTTTTTCGTTATCATTACTAATTGAAGATATAATATGTTTTTTTCCAAACCCTTGGAATCCAATTAGGTTCAAATTTATATTTACTTATTGCGTACCACTGTTCGCTTGTAATACATTTATTTTAGAATTAAATATTTTACTTTCGCTTTTAACAATCAGGTACGGATGGATTAACGAAGAATTACTTAAGTTAAAAAGTAAATTTGATATTCACTTACAGTCAGAAAATTCCAATATACATAAAATCAGTGTAATTGGCTATGGTTATGGTTTTAAAAATATAAATATGTAAGTAGGTACATACACCTTACTATTTTTTTTAACTGTTGATTAAGTTAAACAACTGAATAAAATCATACTATGTTCCTATAAATCTTTGTTCAAAGCTTTGTTCAAAAAGATCTGGGTAGCAATTCTTGAATTCAACGGAATAGATACTCGGTTTTTCTTTTTTATCTGTATTTTTGTCTTATTCGTCCCTCAAAATTTCTATTCCCTGAGATTTGAGAATAGATACTCAGAAATGTAACATTGCATATTAAATATATTTTTTCTACACCCACATGGATATTATCTGTTCTACACATAGACTACAAAATGATAAGTCGGGCATTGTGTTCAACTGAATAAATATATTTCATAGGGGGCGTCCATTAATTACGTGAGGTATTTTTGAGGATTTTTTCACTCCCCCTCCCCCCCCTGGCGAGATTTGGTAAGATTTTCCTTAACTCCCTCCCCCCCTTCCCTAATCTCACGTGAGATTTTTCAGAATTCGTGTTTTGGGTGTAAATGTGTTGGATTATTAAAAAAAAAACAAAAACACAATATGTTCCATTACTTTTATTTAAGACTAGCAAAGACTAGTGTTTGAGAGTGTTGCAATTATTTAAAATCACATTAATAAAATTAAATGATAAATACTTAAATGGAAATGTCGTGAGATTAGTTAGATCACCGAGACGTGAAGCGTCGAGGTTAGCTATGATCTCGAGACAGGAATAAACAAATGTCAGATAAAGCCGGATATTAAATTCGCGAATAATAAATATTAATTAAGTAGTTTGTTGTATTTTTAGTTCATTGTTGTTTTTTATTGTTTGCCATTAAATAGGTATTATAAAATTTGTCAAAAATTGTGTTATTTTTTTTAAATATAAAAAATATTCATCTAGAATAGATGAAATGAGGGCGGGAAGTGAGGGCGGGAAGTAGAGGTGTGTAATGTGACACTTCCCAACCTTCAATGACGTTAGTAATGACAACATTACATATATGGTTGTAAATAAACATAATTATAAGATTTTTCCATATTTTATTCTAGAATAGTTATTTTCCTAACAAGTGCGGAAAGTGTTACTTTTCCGCACGCGACTGCAGTTGGCCCGAACGACGCGAAGCGGAGTTCGGGCAAGCGGTCAAGTGCGGGAAAGACACTTTACGCATGAGTTAGGAACATTATTTTTTCTACGGCCGTATATACAAAAAAGTAGGAAAAATTATTTTTGAAAAATTATTTTATTTCAACATATACAAATCTTTAAATAAAAACAACTAATTATTATGGATATTAATGTTAAATACACAATTTGTAGCATTTTGTAAATTATGTAAAATTGCCGGTACAGAGGAATTCGTTGGTGTTAATTGGCTGTTAATAGTCGTAACGCTCGTAGATTGAAAAGATGACGTGGACGGGAGTGACATCGGTTGCAGGTCGCATGAAGGTGAAAATGACGGTGGCAGCAAAGGTTGCAAGTCATTTCTATTTGAAAGAATTTTATTCGAAATGTTTTTCTTCTGTGTTTCGGAGTCCTCCAAATAGCCTTCAGCGATAGTAGTGGACTTCCAGCCACCGAGACGTTTTATATTGGTTATCGCTTCACCTGAGTCTGCTAGGAATGTTGCTGAAGAACGTCTAAAACTGTGTCCTGTATATCGTTCAAGATTAGGTAGACGCAAATATGCAGCAATCTCTGTTGGCATCTTACCAAAGGTGTTTACGCCAACGCACTGAATTGAGCATTTTCCCTTCTTATAATTAATAAAAAAGCGGCGATGCGGAGTGGTAGGTGGTCATAAACCTGCGTACTTTCTGTACAGCTTCAGAAAGTTTCCATTATTTATTTCTTCACATAAAACAAATGATCTTGAAGAATGATTTTTGGAATCGGAAATTTTCACAACTATCAGATTGCCTTTATCTTGTATATCATCGAGAGTGATATTTACAAGCTCCGCTCTGCGGAGAGCACCAGCTAAAGCAAAAATGGTACTCACTTTAATCATAAGGTATACCTCATCAGGGGCTAACATAAACCTGGATATATCTTCTTTGGTAAAAACCTGCGCCTTCTGTGCTCGAAAACCAACATTTTTTTGTTTTAGAAATGACGTTAACTTATGGAACTCGCTTATATCCAAATTTTGTTTTATTTTTACTAAACTTTTCACCATCGAATAGCGAGACCATAAAGTATTAGATTTCAAAAACTTACTTAGGTGCGAAAAATACGCCAGAAACAACTCTTCTTTGTAGGTTTTTACCCCTTCCTGTTTACACCATGTGACAAAATGGTCGTATTGTTTTTCATATCTTCCTCGTGATTTGGCAGGTAACACCTCCAAATGTGCTTCATTTGCAGCTTTTAAAATGGCTTCGGGCAGCTCTTCATCCGATGAATCCATTATTTCTTTAATTTATTTTAATTCAGTTGACGCTTCAACAAACAACTTTGACGTTTTTGTAACAATAACACGCCTTAGTTACCATATAGCAACCATATCAAGCCATACATGTCACAGCCTAGTCTGACTTTTAAAAATATACAGAAGGTATATAAAAATATCTCTATTATTCAAGTTTTCCAAAGAATTAAAATTATAACAAAAAACAAGAAAAAAAGTAAATTTTATTAAATGGAATAGTTGGAAAATACTAAATTACCTATTGTAACAATAGTTATAACATCTGAGGTAAAAAAACTATACAATAGGTAAGGCTAAATATTCATAATTTTACTTTCCCGCACTAGTGCGGGAAAGTGACACTTTCAAAACTAAAATGCGTGCGGGAAAGTGGGTAAAAATACACGGTCGTAGAAAAATACTTTTACTATAATTTAACTTTACTTTCACGCAATTTTACACCGTTTTCTACTAGAAAAAAAATTACGTGAGATTTACGAAAACCCCCCATCCCCCCAAGTGAGATTTAGACAGATTTCGTTTTATCCCCTCCCCCCTTGAACACCTCACGTAATTAATGGACGCCCCCATATCTATTCTATAAAAAACACTGTACGGATATAAAATCCACCAAACACCGTTCATATTTGATAAACGGGATATAATTATTTTTAAAAATTTTAAATAAGTGACAATTCTGTCAAACTAATTGCCAGTAATTTTTTAATAATTCAGATTAAATATAATTAAAAATAGGTGATTCTTGTAAAGAATTAATAAATAATAGCACTCCACAAGCTACCTGTCTATATTTACAACTAAATCTTAAATTTTAATAAAACTATCTGTAATAATTACAACTTAAAGAGGCCCCAAAACCTTTTTTTAGGGCTCGACTGTATTTCCTGCGCTATGTGGAATCGGTAAAGAAAACACAAATTCAGTTAATTTACTTCATTTCAACCATTTAAACAGTCATATTCGATCGTAACATATCACAGTTGGTCTTAATATTTTAAATTACACTAATTTTACAAAGGTGAAAGGTTCCCTGAAGGGGCCACCTTCCTTAACAGAAAGCTAATGATGAAATCGTGGCGGTAGTTGAGAGCCAACTGATAGATGACGAATGACTTTGACAAGTGACAATGTGTGTCACAAAGCCATAGGCATTTTTAAGCGATACAAATATTACAAAATAGTACCATCAATGAACTGTCAACAGATATAAAAATATTATTAATAAAGGTTCAATATTGTAAATTTAACACTATCTAAAACCATTTTAATCATAAGTATTAAAAACGAAAATTTAGTTGAATAGTTGGTGTAGAAAGTAGAACTTTGTTTGGGGTCCAAATCCAGGATGGAAGATTAATTAAAATCGTTTTTCAAGGTAATTTTATTTTATAAATTAGTAAAAATCATAAACAATTTTTTTAAATAGTTATTTTGTCTCAATAACTTCTAAATTAATTTTTAAAATGTATAAATTTTCGTTAGTAGGTCGTAGAAAAAAATATAGTATATAACTCGAGTGGATCCACTCTGTAAAGTACACATTTGACGGTTCAAAATACTATCTAAATGCTATCAAAATACTATCTAGTAAACGTAAGAAGGTAAACCGTTCTAAATTGCTTATGCAAGCCTATGAAGCTATTGGGTAGTGTGAATAAAAAGTAAGCATTTGCTAGTACTTGAAAATTGGTAAAAAATCATGCTTACTTTCCAATAAATAAAATGTTTAGCTAGAATTGGGGAATACTAATTATTTGATAAAGATTCTAAGAACTTTATGTAAGGTCCAGAAATTTTATTTTATGAAAAATAAAAACGATTTGTTACTCATTTTTAAGTAAAAGCAATTTCTTATTTTTATTCACACTACGCATTATGTGCTAAAAATTGACGGCATTTGTTGTCATCACTCTGTCTTGCTGATTCTTGTATTTATTATTTAATTTTTATTATCAATAAACAGAATTATAGGAATTTATTCGTAGTACTGAAGTTGTACATTTTATCCTCCACTAATTGTAGTATTTTTTGTTAATTTGATAAATGCACCTTAAATAAATCAATGTTTCGTTGCGAGTTCACTTATTTGCTTTGTTTCTTACCTTGAGAGAATTAATTATTAAAGAGCAAGTCTTATTTTTAAATAATTAATCATTTTTGTTTTAATTCATGTCACTGTGAAACTGTCCCACATGCCAATTTTTAAATAGGTTATTTTTGTCGAGAAATTAGTTGATAGAACACGATAATACGGTGACTGTGCGTTTGGTGTGATTATTTTCTGAACACACTCTACCTTGTCACGTCAAGTTGTAGGCAAAATAATGTGGCCAGTTTTCTTGGTCAGGTTCGTTTCGAAATTTGAAAAAGCAAGTCACGTTTTAATTTTCGTCAGAAGAAAATCTTAATTTATGTGACCTTCGAGTCTTCCTATGTACGTTTTTTTTTTAGATTTTCCCTCAATTATAATTGTGAAAGTACGTATATGGATTTTGGGAAACTTCAAGTGGTTTATAAATAAATTTCCATTTTTTAGTGTTAACCAATTTCACACTCGCTTAAGGGGTTTTTAAATTGGAAGTCCATCTGCATAAGAGTTTGTAGTATTGAAGTAGATTCTTTAAGTGCAGTTACTATTGGACTGTCGCTTTTCAACCTAGAAAAGTTACCAGTTGAACAATTTGGGAGAAAAGGATTTCACCCGAAGGGTTTACCTCCAGGACTTCATCTCCAGGATCTCATCCGTGGATTCATCCGAGGATTCGCTCGTGAGGTCAATCGTGGGAACACAGTACAACGGTTTACCAGAACACTGGTCCATATATTCATAGTTCTTAAGTCATTTGGCTATTTCACATAGATGTTACTTTATCTGGATAAGAAGATGATGATGGCGATGTTGTTTGGGGTGACACCCTACTATCAGTTTTTTTTATATTACATTGAGGATTCCTTGTACACTATGCCTGCTAATTTGTTAAATTAAACATTTTTTTAACCGAATGTTCCTAATGCATTATCAACTTTATTTATCTTTTTCACACAGTAAATTTTGATGAATAATGGGAAAGGTCTTTTTGTATAATCTATATATCTACCCCCTAGCTACGTTCTGAAAGATGACGAAAGTTGACACCGGAACAACCGAAACTTATGTAACCGCAGTAGACAAAATTTTATTGGTAAAGTTGTTTTTTTTTTAAGTTCAATTTTAGGCCTTTCCTCCTCTGGAAGTTACACAGTGCATTCAGTAGGTTACATTTTAGTGCTCAATGTTGCAAAAACTACTACTTTCTATGAAATATATACCAAGAAACAGTAACAGATGCGTAAGGTAAAGTGACATAAGGATACATTTTAGAATTTCTAAAACCTGTGGTCGTAGAAAAAATATATTGTGCAACATGTGCTACTCGTTCTACTAATCTTTGCGCTCGTGGGAAAATCACCCCTTTGAACACTTGTTGCACAAACTTTTATTTTACAGATCCATTGATGATTTACTAAATGATTTCGAAGCAATTAGAAGATACTACGACAAATTGCACACAATCACACAACAGCTGAATTCGATTTACTCGTTAAGAATAATGGTTCAAGTTTATCAAATTTTGGTGTCGCTTATTACTAATGTGCTGTTCTTCGTTAAGCAACAATCTAGTGCAAATGAAAGAAAACAATCTTTAGCATATATTCTAATAATCATCGAAGTTATGACCATGAATATATTCCAAATTATTTCTGTTTGTACTTACAGCATGAGGTTATGTGATGAGGTAAGTTGAAGTTAAATGAACTTTAATACTTCAATGTGTCTGTTGTTGATTACTGTTGATATAGTGTTTTGTTGTTTAATATCTCTCGATAGATATAATTTTGTAATTTGCTACTAATATACTCAATGATAACTCTGAAAAAACCTAATATTGTAGACTATATTATTTTCTTCAATTTTATTTTAGGCAAAAAGAACACCTCTTATTCTTCATGAATTTCCCAATTCAGACGTTACAGATGAATATGTAAGTAACAACATACATATTATATAATTGTTACAGCTATTCTCAATTTTTTTTTAGTTATTATTACTCTTCAGTTCGTATCTGCCTTTTTTATAAATTATCTCTTACATAGCTTCGGTACATAATTTTTTTCACACTCTTTTCATTCTGGGTTTCTTTATCCTAGTTTTTAACTATGTGGTGTGTAATTATTATTTATAAGTTCATTACTTAAACTTATATATAGTATACTATTTCTTACTTTTAATTAACTATTTTCTATATGAACTTAATTAATCTATTATCCTAATGTGTTAAGATAATAATTTAATACTAGTGGATTTTTAATATTTTTAGATTAAGCTATTTTCAAATCAACTGCTTCATTCGAGAGTCAACTTTATTGCTTGTAATATGTTCGAGCTAAATAATTCACTATTATTTTCGGTAAGTTCTCATATTTATAATAAAAATAAAAAATTACAACATATTTTGTTAATAACTTAATAACATTCAGTAAATAAGTCATATTTAGAAAAATACTGAAAAAAAATTGATTTTATTTAATTTTTAAATTACTACTATTGTATTTTAGATATGCATTTTTACTGCATTTGTATTGATTGGTTTTTTTCAGTTTACAGATTTTATAGACTTTGTATATTTTTTTCTTCATTTTATTTTCAGATTGTATCAGAAGCCACGTCTTACTTAATTATTTGTGTCCAGCTAGATATACCTGATATGCAAGTAGCAAAGGTTACAGTTTAATCACTGTTTTCTCATTTTACTGCATTTATTACGTTGTTTTATAAGAGTATACTATACTATTTACATTTGTTAAAATAGCTATTGTAATAACTGAAATACATTCTACAAATAAATACGACGACACTAACAGTTCGACTATTTCTGGATAACTAATCATATTAGTCGCTAAGTTCACACTGATTTTTGTTGTAAAATAACCCTAATTTTCCCCCCAAAAAGGTCTCCACGCCCACCAAATAGCATTAGCATAAGATTCGTGCGTGGATAAATCAATTGTTCGTAAGGGAAGAGAATGAAATTTTATATCGATTTTGGGGGAATTTTAACAGAATAATCAGGGTTTTTCTTAAATATCACGGTAACCGTTTGGGTTAAGAAGCTAAGGTGATACCTTTTTAGAGCTAACGCTAAAAAATTTCTCTTTTTTCCAAAAATATATTTTCTCTAGAATTTTTTTTTGTATTTTTATAATTTTAGATAACCTTTAAGGTTTATCCACACATGAGTTATATTAATTTATAAAAAATGTTCAATGTGTACCCCATTTTCTTGAATGCTAAATTTTGTCCAATTTTAATAAATGGGAATATTTTTAAAATGTTATTTTGCGTCATGTTGATTTGAATTTCAATTAAATTAAATGAAAAAAAAAATATATTATACATAATTGTTTGACTTTTTCTCAGTGTATGGTCGGTAGTTTTTATTGTACTTAAATAGAAGCAACTAAACACGAAATGCGGTGTACCGATCCTCACGATAAAGTCATGAAGTAAATGTAATCTGAAAGCTTAAAGAGTTAAAACTACTTTAATATGATTTAAGAGATACGAATATAAGAACTGGTATAGTGCATGGTTACAATTTAAATATAGGTGAGAATATATGTATACGGCGGCAGAGATTAAGCCGCTGATATTTATAGAATATAAACATAATTATTATAATATTGAAGAACAGTATACAATCAGTTAGTTGCTTTAAAATGAATGGGCTTGTAATTGATTTTAAGTATCTAATAATGTGTACAGGCTTTTAATTTGTTAGTCGGTTATTTAAGTTTCAAATAAAATTATGGGAACTTAAGCTACTTGACTTCAGGCACTTTATTCAGTGTAATGCGTCCAAATGCACTAGTAATTCAATTTATACAGTTTAACAACAACTAGTATTTAATCAGTAGTTAAACCCTAATTTCCAGTGAAAATCAGGGTTTCTGCAACGTCACCTGAATTGATCTATGCTCATCTCCGTCTGAGTTAAATCAATACTGATCGCCGTTTTTGAATTATTATTTGTTATTAAAAATTTTAAGTGTTTTACGTTCAAAATGGTTGTATCGTGAAACTTTACATCACGAGCCTATAATTATATCATTTGGCCCATAAATATTATATTTTTAATTTTATTTTAGTTATAGTAAATATAAAAGAAAAATCTATTGAATTTAAGTAATTTGAGACATGTTTGTCAACATTTTTAATTAAAATGAATATTAGAAAATTGGAGAGGTGAAAAGAATACTAAATTAAATAAAATACCAATGAATCCTTGCGTTTGGCTTGAGTATTAAAAGTAGTTTTATTCTAATCATATTAGTTTTGAGTTAAAAAAAAACATTGGCTAATTAGGCATTCCAAACAAAAGCATGTTGGTGGGAAGGTTTGGTATGTCTAAAGGGTTGCGACATATGATATATTCCATGTACAATACGTGAAATAAAGAATAATGGATTAAATATAAATATGTTATTTCGAACACAATACAAATATCATTTTTAATAAACCGCTTGTACATTTTTCATAAATTGGCAGGCTTGGCAATTACTATTTCGAATAAAAATAGCCTCCAAGATGGAAGGCTATGTCGCAACCCCCTTAGACATACAAGCCCTTCACACCGGCAGCTATTGTTTGACAGGTCGTTGGAATTCCTAATTGTTGATTTCTAACAGTGACACTTCAGCAGTAGTTATAAGTATTTAACGTTAACAAAATTGTGAGGAGTGTAGCTGTATCTAACAATTCACGTTGAGGTGATTACATCACCCTTTATAATCTTCGGGCAAGGATATCTCAAAAAGCATTTGTTTTAAATAAAAATTTTGGCAAAATAAATTAGGCAATAATATCTAGAATATGCATATATTTTAAAGTTTTAATTCCTCCCAGTTTCAAAGAAAAAAAAAATAAAGGGCTTTAAATTTTGGAATATCATAATGAAAATAAATGCATTCCTCGACAGCGCTTTTCTTAATATAATCCCGAAATTTGAGCTCTTAAAATTATGAAATCTATATTTTGCTTAAATTTATTTAAGTTCTTAAAAACATATAAACTAATTTAAAATATATATATATAAAATACTGTATTCTACAAATATTGGTCGACAAGAATCATATTAAGGAACTTTACCTATTATTGTTAGGATCTTCCTTTGAAAAATAAAAACGTCACTAGAATTTGTTGAGTTTTCACATAGTCCAATCCCGTATCTCAATCGAGATGCTACTTATTAGTTACATTTATAAACAAGTAACACAATAAATTTAATTTATTTTTCCAAAATTTACAATGTGATTTAATCAACAAGTAACACAACCAATTTCATTTGTTTTTCAAAATTTCAAAGAAATTATAGAATAACGATTAACCTTAAAATCACACTCAAAATTACAAAAACCAGTACTGTAAAATCATTGGATTACATCAATAATGCGCATGCGTCTGAGTACTCCAAATGTCAAAAGTACAGTGTTTTCATGAATTTTTTTCTACATTTTCAGCAGCGTTCAGCCTATTTCTACCACTTGCACCTGGTGATATTGGCATTCCATTTTAAATATACAGTTCACTGGTGTAGCGTGGAATGGAGCAACGGAAAACATTTTTCAGGGTCTATCTCAGAGCTATCAAATGATTGAGCTATAATTATTATAAAGTAAGTTATTTACGAACATTTTTGAAGCAAAAAAAAACAATATTAAAGAAGATTAGCGCAGATGTTTTATAGGTTTCTACACATAGTACTAGACATACTAGCACATCTGCAGCATTACAAGCAGGCGTTAATAGACGTTATTTGAGCCAATGTGGGTTGGACTCAAACATTAAATATTTCTATAAAATTTGTCCAACAATCTAGATAAATTTGCAACCGCATTAGTCTCTAATAGGTCTATATAGTTATAATTTATATTGATTAATATTTATAACTTAAGTATTGGAGCAGAGGCCCGACTTATCAGATTCACTATTGTGTATCGATATCTGCAGTCAAGTCAGGGCGAGGGCAGTTAGTAGTTGGATGAGTGACCATCCCAATGAAAGTTAGAGTAAGCCCGAACAAACCTCGCGTAGTTGTATACCACAGCGGGCAGGAGTTGTCTAAATGAGTACGAGGTATAGCGTGTTGTTAACTTGAGTCACTTCATCGAATAAATCATCAATATTAAGAGGTATATTGCTGGTAAACTGACTATTAATTATTCCTGCAGCAGTGTTTATAGAAGGCCATTCAAGTTCTCCCTTTAATAGTGAGAAATCAAATTTTTTTTATTTCGTGAAAATTGTGCTCCTATAAACTCAGATATGTCAAACAGTTTTGGTAAAAATTATCAATAACAAGAAGTAGCTTTTGAGAATTAATATCTTTATTTTTGTTTAAAAATTGCTGAGCCAAGAATGGTACAAATATTTGTTTTTGCCTTTCTTCTAATTTTATCACCAGATCTTGGTACCATGCAAAAAATTCGACTGCAGTGGGTTGTTCTGCCTCCATTTAAAAGAAAGAATTCATATGTGGGATCTTCAAAGACATTGTTTAAAATATTAGGGTAATTTTCTTCGGATGAAAAAAAAGATTTAAGACCATCAAATATTTGTAGAATTCTGTGAATTGCAGGAAGTAGACTTAAAAATCTCGTAGAGGAATTACTAAGGACTTTTTTGTATTGCACCTCTGCAAATTCACAGAATTCCTTAAGTCTTTCTGTTCTTACTGTGTAAATAGAAAAATATTTAAATATTTTTACAACAATAGATTTAATATCTAAAAGAGGAAGCTTATTTACTGCATTTTGTGTGCAGTTACGCACAATATGTGCTGCACATCCAATACCTATTAACTTATGACCTAATTTATTTTCTAATTTGTGTTAGTGTTGTCAGCGCAATAACAAATTACTTCTTCTGTTAATTTATACTTTTCTAACGTTTTAAAAACATAATCAGTCAAAATGTCTGATGACTCGCCTGGCAATTTATGAAATTCTAATAATTTCGTATGCAGTTTGTTTTCAAACATATATCTTACCATAATTGGAACTAATTTTTTGTCTAGTCTATTTGAAGCGTCAATAGTTATGATAATAAAGTTTTGAAGTTGAATGTTTCTTAAAAAATCATTAAAAATATCTGGAGCAATAACACTAACTATAATTACTTCAGTTTTAGTTTTGACACTACAAAATTTTGAATCATATCAAATTATTAATTAGTTTTGAGGTACAGGTAGATGAGTTAAAGGTAAAATCAAGTTGAGCACTATGATACGCGAAAGCTGCTTCTTTTGCAGCACAAATTAAATCGTCATCTGCAGGTTCTACCTTTTTGAATAATGATGTCACAGCTTTGCTTATATTTGTCGCATTAGAAATGTTCTTGTACTTCTTAGTGTTACTATGCTGAATTATGTCACGCCGCCCACCTTGTGCAATCGAGAATTCAGTGTTACATGTCGTACATTTGACCATGTCCTCAAACTTCCCCCTTTTAATAAAGGAAAAGTCTCTTTCAAAATCTGAAGATTTGCATTTGCGTTTCCCCATTGTTAAATATAGAATCTAAAAAAAAGTTAATAATAAAATTAATAAATAATAAAATATCCAAAACCCAAGCTAACTAAACACATTATATTATAAAGAATAAAATGAAATTTAATTGAGATTATTTTAGCAAAAAAATTCGTCCTTACCTGAATATTATTAACACCTTTTAAATTAAATGCACATCACACTCTGCAAATATTGTTCTAACCTTACTTTATTTTCTTCAAAACAATTTTAACTTATACTAGGGAAATCCCATCAATTCCAGCGTAGCCCGCTCCAGGTGCGCTCCTATAGACTCATAGATGAAGCCACATGGAATTATAATAGATAAAAATTTTTCAAGTGGATAATAAAAATACCGGACAATAGACCAATAGACTAAAACGGACCGGACAAACAGACGGCTTCAAAATAACGGACTGTCCGTTACAAAAACGAACGTGTGGTAACCCTACAGATTGAGGGTAATAATCATGTAGGCCAACAGCAAAGAATAATTAACGTATTGATCGACTTACCTGTAAGATTGATTGATCCGACTTATTCGATCTAGTGTTCGTAATTATTATTACGTCCCACCCTTATCCTATCGTAATCTCGAAATCAAATAATACTATGAATGACTCACATAACGCAGGGGGTTATATGGAAATTGTTTTATCTTGGGAGTTTCTGAACTGATCCATACTATAGAGTGTAATAATCATAATGCATCACAGCTGGAATAATTCGGATCGATCAGCCTTACTGGTAAGTAGGGATGCGCACGATGTATCGATGTTAAAAAACATCGATTTTTCTCTTTCGATTATCGATGTTTTTATCGATATTTTTTTATGCGATGTTTTTATTTAACATCGATGTTTTTTTATCTAATATCGATGTTTTTTAATTTTACGTGATTTACCGCCCGATGGAGATATTTTTTTTTATTAAAAATGTTAATACTTTTATTATTATGTAGGTATTTATTTTTTTATTTTCGATTTACTGATTTAAAATTTGGCCAGGTAGCCTAATTAGAAATGTACTAATAAAAATATTATTTATCCTGAATTAGTGAATCTCGAGTAAAACAACTTATTTGTATATTGTTCATTATCGAGTCAAAGTTCTTGATTTTGATTATTTTTTCCCATTTGAATAATGATTTATTCCATCTAATAATTAATATAATTAATCGTAGAAATTAAATTGATTTATTAATTAAGCGTGTTTTATGCAATGTTCCTCAGAAATTTAATCTTAACATTTTTTAATAATTAAAGTTATTCTAATTTTCACTTATAAAGTGGCATCTTTTGTAATCGCAGCAAGTGTCAAAATTATCTACTAACTATATTAAGTTGAATATATTGCGAAAAGAAAACAAATAAAAATAAACCATTTTTGGTATTAAATTCAATTGTTTTCGGAGAAGGAAGGTTGGTTATATAAAAATAAATTTGGTCGGTGAAGTTATAATTAGTAATAGTTCTGGTTCGTTTGCTATTTTAAAAATCTAAATCCATTATTAATCTGAACAAAATAATCGAAACAAACGACAGTGACATAGTTTTATTGTAAAAAAACCTAAAAATATTTATACATATCTATGCAAAATAACACATTTTCTTGAAAATTAACAATTTTGACAAGAAAATGAAAACTGTGATGATAAATATTTTAAAAGTATCAGATTGGTTTAAAGTTAACTATTATTTTCCAATCTTTATTTTTTAATATCTTTGATTGGAAGTACAAAAAAATATTGGTTAGTCATTTTTTATCAAACACAGTTTTATAAATAATTTAGTCAAAATTAGAGACAATTAAAATTTACCACCATTAAATTAAATAATAAACACACATTAGGACGACACTGGCTGTTCCTGCTTTCTACCACTTTTTACCTTTCGCTGATGTAGTCCAGCACGTCTATCGGTTTATCTCGGCAAGGTAGAGAAAGATAATGAATTGGGCTACTGTATATTCCCATACTTTTGTAAAGTTCGAGTTAATTTTATATTTATGCTTTTTCACATTTAAAGGGACATTATTATTATTAATATTATGCTAAATAAAATGTATTTAAAATTAATAAACAACAATGGTACGTATTTTTATTTTTCATATTTTTCAAAAATAAAAAAAATATTGCATCTATTGTGAATTGAAGAACCGCGTCGCGAAATGCAAAATTGACTACATGTTCAATGCTTAACTGAGCTAAAGAGTCATGTCAAGTGTGTGTATTTTATATGATTTTAGTCGATATTTTTTACACCTTTCAGTTGACTAACGTGTCTTGTTTGCAGGAATTTTATAACTAAATCCTTGTAGTCTAAGAACCGAAATAAGGTCGACCTTCACCCATCTGTTTAATGGATGAAAGTTTCTTTTTATTAAATAAAATATTTTTATAAATATATCGCAAAAGGTTTGCCTAAGAAAATACGGTCCAGACTATTTATTTTCTTAAAATAAAAAAAACGACACCCTGTAAAGTATTCCCCAGATGCTCCGACAATGCCTTAACTTTAATCAGCTTATTGCAGGATATATTAAAGCTTAAGTTTAAAATTTGGTGTTTTTCTCTTTATCCGTTTTTGGGTTGTCTTCAAAATTCGAAATTTGCAGTTTTCCTCAAATATCTCGAATTAGGTCCATTTTAGGGAAATTATGTATAGAAACAAAATAATAGAGAATAGCATGATAAGCAACTTTTATTATGATTCCTATACTTTCCTTATCTGTACACAGAAAAGAAAGCAAAAAATGGCCCTGATCGTATTTTCTTAGGCAACCCATTTGCGATATATTTAAAAACATATTTTGTTTAATAAAAAAAAATCCATTAAACAGATGGGTGAAGGTCGACCTTACTTACGGATCCTGGACTATTGCATATGACACTTCCTGATGGTCCCGCCTACCACTTTACAAAATTCCAGCCGGGAGGTACACTGATTCAGTGGGGAGGTACGATCATAGCATAGATTTCATATTTTATTATCTAAGAAGGATCGTACTACCTTGCAGCCGCTAACTCTGAGTCTATTAATACTAAATAAAAATAAAATTCTTTCCATTGTCTTGTTTATTTGTTCGTTTATAAAAAACATCGATGTTTACAAAAACCGATGTTTTCTTTCCGATTTTTTTACAACATCGATAGTCTGTATTCGATGTATCATTTGATGTCAACATCGATGTTTTAAACATTTTGCGCATCCCTACTGGTAAGTCGCCCAATTTGTTAATTGATCATTATACATAATATAACATATTACGTTATTATTTTTGAAAAGTTGAAAATAAGACGAACATTTTATACATAAATGAAAGTTAAATATAGCTGTGTTAAAATGGCTTCGTTGGCGTCTATACATGAAGCAGCGTTGCAGTGCAGCGTTTAAAAAGAATGTATCTACAGGTGAAATTACGGCTGGGACATCATATTTTTCCATAATAATGGCTTCGTGACATGACATATATTAAACTTTGTTACAATGAATCAGCCACCAACCGCCAGAAAATTTACTGAAAGTTATTTTCAGTTTCAAGGGAAATTGGTTGCATTGCACGCCACGACGCAAATAAAATTAAAGAAAATTATTATGGGTATATCATCTTTTATGTTTTTCTATTATAACAGTTCTTTGTCTTTTTATTTCCTTATAAAAGAATTATATAGGTTTATAACAGGGCAATAGTAACAATAGAAAGAAGGATAATTTTTATGATAGAGAATCTTTGTTTTGTATTGATATCTTTTTCTAACATTTCGTAAACCCCTGTATAAAAGTAGGTTGAAGTTGTAAAATATCTCGCAGAGAATAAGCCAGAAGTGAAAAGAAAGAAAAGATTCGCGTGGGCAGCAAGACAAGGCGCCATGCTGTTGTATGGCAGGTGATAATAACTGACCGATTCGTGTCTGTGTGTGTGATACTATCGTTCATTTTCTGTGACTTTCACTAATATTACTCATGATTATTTCATTTGTTATAGGGTGGCAAACAATTAAAAGGACATTTAAGAGAAGTAGATTATTTATCACTAACCTTAAGGGTGTGCTTAACACCACGATTGTTTTAAATGCTCGTAGATAACGCTAGCAGACTAATTAACATAATATTAATAGTACAAAACATTCTAAAGCGGTCCAATTAAAGAGTCAGCACCACCGCGTGCATTTCAAAATAAAAAAAAATAAATTTTTAATATATATTTTTTAAAAACTATAAAAAAATATTTTAAACCTGAACAATATTTTTTTGTAAAATAACACTGGAAAAACCAACGATTTATGTCGTGATGTATGAAAACTCGCCTCTACAATAAGAGTCCAAGGTCAAAGTGTCGAGGTTGTCAATGGCTTACGGATTATTCTTCGGTTGAGTGAATTTGTTACTAACTCAAAAACTAAAAATGATATCAATATAAAATTTTTAGTAAAATCAAGAAAGAGTTAAGGAAGAGTTAAGGAAAAGTTAAGGAAGAGTTAAGGAAGAGTTAAGGAAGAGTTAAGGAAGAGTTAAGGAAGAGTTAAGGAAGAGTTAAGGAAGAGTTAAGGAAGAGTTAAGGAAGAGTTAAGGAAGAGTTAAGGAAGAGTTAAGGAAGAGTTAAGGAAGAGTTAAGGAAGAGTTAAGGAAGAGTTAAGGAAGAGTTAAGGAAGAGTTAAGGAAGAGTTAAGGAAGAGTTAAGGAAGAGTTAAGGAAGAGTTAAGGAAGAGTTAAGGAAGAGTTAAGGAAGAGTTAAGGAAGAGTTAAGGAAGAGTTAAAAAAGAGTTAAGGAAGAGTTAAGGAAGAGTTAAGGAAGAGTTAAGGAAGAGTTAAGGAAGAGTTAAGGAAGAGTTAAGGAAGAGTTAAGGAAGAGTTAAGGAAGAGTTAAGGAAGAGTTAAGGAAGAGTTAAGGAAGAGTTAAGGAAGAGTTAAGGAAGAGTTAAGGAAGAGTTAAGGAAGAGTTAAGGAAGAGTTAAGGAAGAGTTAAGGAAGAGTTAAGGAAGAGTTAAGGAAGAGTTAAGGAAGAGTTAAGGAAGAGTTAAGGAAGAGTTAAGGAAGAGTTAAGGAAGAGTTAAGGAAGAGTTAAGGAAGAGTCCATACTAGAGTCGTCGTCTGGCATCAGTTTGCTTAGTATTTCTGTTAGTGTTTCCTCATGTGCGACGGTTAAAGAACAATGCTGTCATATTTAAGATTAAAAAAAAAACTTTCATAAATTCAAAATTTAAAACAATTCATTTCAAAGTAAAATTCTATATTTAAATTACCGCCACCCTGTATAGATGGTGTACAATGAAGGTTTTCAAGTAAAATAAGATTAAATAATCTTTGTTGAGTTGGAAATTAATATTTGTTAGGAGGTCACGTACAATTGTTACATTGGTCATTAGTCATTATAGAAATCAACTAAAAAAGAAAATAAAACGGAATTGAATGCAGCTTCAATTCAGTTATCTTTGAATCTAATAAGATATCAGCGTGGTATAGATTAAACCTGCATTGAAACCATTATACAAATATCACAAATCACATCTGAGTACATGTATTTTCAAATTAAAATCTTCTACACAAGAATGTTCTTATTGTTTTATTTTTTAAATTATTAGGATTATTTTTAATGAGATAAATAAAATGCTATACCGTTTATTTGTAATTCTTTATTTTAAAAATCGTTGTTTCGTAAATAAGTCTTGCAAAATTTTAAGAAAATACTCTATTATAATTTCTTGGAAAGCTAAAAATATATTTTCATCGTTTTCTTTTTCACTTTACGAACTGTTCTGCTTGATCTTAAAAAAGACCAAGTAAAAAATCTATTGATTAAGGACTATTTTGGAATTAGACTTTTTTCGTTAAAAAATAATACAAGATTTTCCGGATTGTTACTCATTGTGTCCTTCATTTAGTGAAGGAATACTTAAATGCTGACAGCAACACTAAGCTCGCAAAGTAATTGAAAATGTAAAGGCAAATAAAGGAATGCAAGACAAAACAGTAAAGATTAGGGAATTGTCGACATGGTCGAACCAAAAAAAGAGTTTGAGCTGCGTCATATCAAAAAAGTTAATTGAAGACAAGCAACTTGAACGTTCTGTGTATAAAAGAATTCTTTCTTTAAAAAAATAAAATATTTAATCAAATCGATGGGGTTGGCTAACAATATAGAACGGGGGATAGCGACAATTTTTGTGCCATTAAGGGTGCTTATATGAAGTGAAATAAATGAAATTACAGAGCCCTAATATGTATATTTTAAATTTTCATCCAAAGTGGAGAAGGGAACCAATATTGTCCTGTCTGTATGCATTGTAAATGTAAATTTAAATAAAAAAGTAGACGTGAGCTAAATCGTAGGCACTGTTGGATTCATTCTTATGGGTCCCGTGGTACTTAGGCATTCTTACCCTTGAATACCGTTGAGCTGTCGAATAGCTCTAGCTTGCCGAGTCTTTGGCCACCATACCACTGATCCGTAGGTTATCACAGACTTTATGACTCTGGAAATATATAGTCATAGGGACATTTTCAGTTGTAATCTCCACACAACCTTTGACATAAGTTAAAAGATGTTGTACTCTTTTGGGTGACTTCAAAAGTTGATTCAATGTTAACCTGTGGTCAAAGATGATTTTCAAGTATTTGGATTCATGAGCTCCTTTCAGTACCAATGACTTTAGTTTTGTCAGTACTTTTCTTTTTGCGAAGTTGACTAGTGTGGTTTTGTAAGGGTTTACTGTTAGTTCCTCCTCTCTGCATCACAACGATGTTTGTGTGCGCTTCGATATTGTACCTGCGAACTTACCTCTTACGATCACAAGGTCATCGGATCACCCTAGGCAGTAAAAGTCTGCAGATATCAGCCTTTTTATGAGTTCGTCCACTAAGACTGACCAAAGAAGGGGTGATAGTATTCCTCCCTGGTTGCAGCCCCTGCCTGCTTTAACCATCAGTGTAGCTTCGCCTAGAGATGATGTTATTACCCTTTCTTTATGGCTGGTTTTTATCTACTGACACAGGACTACTGGTACCCCTTTCTTTGCTAGTGCGTTAATTATTATAGATCTTGTCTGGGCATCATTAAAACTCTCTCAATATCTACGAAAGTTGCTACTGCCATTTCTTTATCCTCCAGGGATTTTGACCATAGATTGTTGAGATCATTCAGATTTGGCTTTCCTGGCTGATATGTATATTGACGGTCGCTGAGGGGATTTCCTTTAGTATTTCGTCTCTTATATATCTATCTATTAATCTTTCTAGCGTTTTCAGCATGAATGACGATAGACTGATTGGGTGGTACGAGTTTGGTGTATGTCGCCAGGATATTAAATATGCGACAAATATTAAAGTTTCCTTTCTTTTCTGTAGTAGAACGAGATATGTTCCATCTACTCCTGGGGATTTGTAACGCTGAAATTTGTTTGTAGCCCATCTAATTTTGTTCGGGCTCAATATGTCTGTAGAGAATTGGCCTACCAGACCTTCGTTAATGGCTGTATGCTACTATTGTTAACGTTACCTCGAAGGTTTATGTATAGGTTTCATCATCTTTCCTCAGATATCCTACCTGGTTTACAGCACCATATTATTTAGCTAAGACTTTGTAGATTCTAGAGCATGTGGGTGTTTCAGATAACTCTCAACTGTAAGTCGCCCTGAAGTGGCACGGCAAATAATAATAATAACCGTCCCTACCTCGCACGATCGCACGAGCTATGCTTCTTTCATAAGGAGGTGAATTATAGGGAGAGTATTATTAAAGAATGGTCCACAAAAAATATTTCGACCGTAGGTTATGATCGACAAAGACAGATACAAGTCATGTCCGTAATAACTACGCACCGCTTTTAATTAAATCCAAACTTACATTTAAAAAGAAGAAGAAGAAGAAGAAGAATTGTACGCTTCGATATGTTAATTTTTCCAAGGTTTAATTTAGAACCATTTGTTGGAGATCACTCCATATTATTAATTGGACATATTTAATGTATGCCCTAATTTTGATTGTAAATATATTTTTCGACAAATTCCTATTCGTATAAATTTATTTTCCAAATACTTTCAAAGAAATTTCCTTGAACAGCAAAAAACTAAATTATATTCTTTTCATGAAACAAACATTCTATATTTTCTCAAATGATTTTCGCAGAAACAATTAAAAATATCTTTTCTTAGAAAACTTCCGAATGTTCTGATATATGATTTAAATATTCGTCTGATTTTTGAAAAGTTGTAAACTTTTCGCGGTCCAACCTTTTCGGAGTCGACATCTACGGGTCCTTTTTGTTCTTCACTGTTCTATTCAGTTAGTTTATTTTTGAAGCTAAAAAGGGTTTTGGTTGCTCGATACTCTCCTAAATTAATCATTAATAAGATAATGGTGGAATAATTGGATATCAAGCAACGATTTAAATTCGAGGATTATTCGATAGAAGTAATTTGTACAAATAAACTCCTCTGCCAATTTTGGTTTAGACTTAAACAACTCTGGTTTAATTTAATTGATACGCTTCAAACAAATGATTAAAACGTTTCGATTTTCTATAATGTTTTGGCGTAAAATACAAATTCCGTTTATAATTTATTGGAGAGGTAAGGAAACGGAATTGGCTGTTAACTCGGAAATCATTTTGATCTGAAATATTTTTTTTTTTAACATAAGTGTTTGGATCTATTTTTTTTCTTGAGGGTTCTAAACGACTAATAATATGAATCCTTTTCGGTGAAAAATACGAGAATAGGGTTTTAGGAGCTATTTGCTAACCTTCGCCATGGATTTCTTTAAAATTCTCGATAAAGTGTGACACAAGGGACTGCTGAATAAATTACCATCTTATCGACAATATCTAAAAGTTCCTTCCATTGCTGAATTCGTAAGTTTGCAGTGTCGTCGGACCGCGAACGTGCTTCTCAACGTTTCGGCTATTGGACATATTGATTTTTCTATTTCTAACTTCAGGAACTTACTATGTCGGAAACTCTTCAAAGTTTTTTAATTGACGCCGACACTGACATGACGGTTTTGTATTTTGTGTTGCGGATTTGTTTTCGTTTTGGTGAATTTTGTTCAGACAACTAAAAAAAAAAAGAATCACTGAAGTATATTACGAGGGCAAATTGATAATAAAAATGGGAAAATGTATTTTTATTATTCAAACAAGATCTAATAAAGACGACCTACTATTCCTATTCGGGTTTTCGAGAGTTTTCTTTCAGTCAAAATTTAATAATTATAATATTAAGCGTCTCAGGTCGAGGGTAGAGGAGCATCCTTAATTGATTACCTGTCTTGTTGTCTAGAGTGTAAGGTGAACTAGGACCCCCGTAAACAGACGACATTTCATTAAACATTTCTTTTATTTCCTTTTTAATAACGAACTTTATTACTGCACAACGCTAATTGGCAAGCTGCGAAGATTCGGTCGACATAATTTTCCTTTAATTGGAACACGAAATTATACCAGAGGCTTCAAATGTTATTTTATTTGATTGACATAATGTTGGTTGCTTAAATCATTACAAAATATTATTGAGGCTGTCGAATTGTAAATCTGTACACGTCAGGGGCGTGCCGTGACATTTGGCCACCCGTGTGCAAAATTTAAATTTAGCCGCCCGCCCCTATTTCAAAATACTTTCGTCAAAAATTTAATTCAAGACATGACATAAAGTTAGTTAATATTGTTTTCATTTAAATATTTTTGAGTAATAGCAAAAATATTTAGGTGAACGTTTGCATATCACTAATAAAAACTACAATTTTAACAGTAATTTTTTAATTAACTGAATAAAACTAAAACATAAAATATTCTATTTTTTATAATATGTATAACAAAAATAAAAATGTTATAACATTATAAAGTGACATCTAATTGATCTAATACAATCGGATCAGTTTAACATTAATGAATATACTACAAAATTATATTTATTTTTTGTTGCATTGTTGCTGCATAATAAGTTTACATGACATGAATGACATGTTTTTACTACTTTAAAAATCTGATGTGTCCAACACATGACTTTCCTATCTAGTTATTATAGGCTTTTTCCGGTTATTTTGTACAACCTATTGCAGCACCTCTATAAATATTTAAAGGATAAACTAAATATATACATTTTCCACATACATTTAACTCGAAACATTTTTCTCTAGATAACGAAAATACTGAAAAATTTAAATTTAGCACTTTTCCTTCAATTTTTCCAATACGGTCCATTTTAGAAAAATCATATAAAAAACAAAAATTATAGAGATCGATATCATAAATAACTTTTATTTAAACAATTTTCCTAAAAATTTGAATTTTATTACATTTTGTCAAATTTCTCGAATACGGACCATTTAAAAAAAAATTGTATGAAACCAAAATTATAGATAATAATATTGTAAGTAATTTTTATCTGAACAATTTTCTTCTCCAAACATAAATAACAGATATATTCCATAAAATATAAAAACGGCCTCCCATAAAGTACCCCCCCAGATGTTCCGACTTTGTCCAAAATCTAATCATTTCACGTCAGGCCGAAATAAACCTTAAGTTTAAAATTTAATGTTTTTTACTTTCCTATCTGTATACAGATATAAGGAAAGTATAGGAATCATGATTTTTTTCGACCTCGAGTTTTCGACGGATTTTTACGTTTTGAGGTCCCCTGAATCCGTTTTGACTATTTTCGCGATGATGTCTGTGTGTGTGTCTGTGTGTCTGTGTGTCTGTGTGTGTGTGTGTGTGTGTGTGTGTGTGTGTGTGTGTGTGTGTGTGTGTGTGTGTGTGTGTGTGTGTGTGTGTCTGTATAACGCATAACTCATGAACCGATACACAGAAAATGTAAAAAAAATAATTTTTTATAAAAATTGTTCAAATAAAAGTTGTTTGTAATATAATTTTCTATAATTTTTGTCCTATACATAATTTCTCTAAAATGGACCGTATTCGAGATATTTGAGAAAATGTGTAAATTTCGAAATTTGAAGAAAACTCAAAAACGGATAAAGGAAAAAACATTAAATTTTAAACTTAAGGTTTATTTCGGCCTGACGTGAAATGATTAGATTTTGGACAAAGTCGGAACATCTGGGGGGGTACTTTATGGGAGGCCGTTTTTATATTTTATGGAATATATCTGTTATTTATGTTTGGAGAAGAAAATTGTTCAAATAAAAGTTACTTCTAATATTATTATCTATAATTTTTGTTCTATGTCAAAATTTCCTGAAATGGTCCGTATTCGAGAAACTGGACAAAATGTGCAAAATTCTGATTTTTATGAAAATTGTTGAACTAAAAGTTGTTTGCGATATCGATTTCTATAATTTTTGTTTATATATGATTTTTCTAAAATGGACCGTAATGGAAAAGTGCT
The DNA here is from genome assembly GCA_927349885.1 of Psylliodes chrysocephalus. Lineage (NCBI taxonomy): Eukaryota > Metazoa > Arthropoda > Insecta > Coleoptera > Chrysomelidae > Psylliodes > Psylliodes chrysocephalus. The sequence continues at coordinate 20,799,314 of OV651826.1, read as the reverse complement.
AAATTTAAATTTTTCTGTATTTTCGTTTTCAATGAATATCTATAGAAAAATGTTTCGAGGTAGATGTATGTGGAAAATGTATATATTTAGTTTATCCTCTAAACATTTATAGAGATGCTGCAATAAGTTGTACAAAATAACCGGAAAATGCCTATAATAACTAGATAGGAAAGTCATGTGTTGGACACATCAGATTTTTGATGAAGGAGAAGATTAAATAATGATTATATTAAAAAATATTATTCTACTATTGAAATTGTTTATGCCAATATTTTCATAAAATTAAAAGTAAAAGTTAAAAGTATTTGTTTCTAACATGCGAATATAATAAACACACATACATAAATATCTATTAATTTATTATTCCTGTATTCCTCAGTCAAAATAAAAATTTATATAGGTTAAAATAAGAATTAATATACCTACCTACACTAAATTGATTATTGATTTGTTTGAAATTAAATTAAGTTTCAATTTTCAATAATATTTATTATGCCAAAAATCAAAAATAAAAAATCTTAAGAATGGTTGGTTATTATATTAAATTTCACTGAATAATAACAAAAATGAAAATAGAATATAAATAAAATTGCTAATAATACTAATTAATTATAATTACATACAATTACTTACCATCTTTCATAGGCACAGTTTTCACTTTTCACGATCGCATTACATAAGATACAATATCAGTTATCAATTATCAATCAAATCAAAATCAGAAATAGAAATCAAATCAGTTAAGTAAATAAATATTATTTATGTTATTGAGATGAAGAAAACAATAGTAATGCAGATGCATTTTGATGAACCTTTTCTTTTATATTATTTTTAATGTAGGTAGGGGTAGCTGACAAAGTAAACATTACCATTTTAAAATGATAATAATAATTTTCTCATATTTTGTCCACCGCACCATTTGATGCGGCCGCCTAACGAACGCTATCAAAGCGTCGGCACTCGGCAGTCACCTGTTTTTGACTTTGATCATTACTACCGACTACCGCCGGCCGGTCGTTTGTGGTTTGTGGATAAGTGAAGTGGGTAATTAAATCGCCATATCTTGCCGCGGCCGGCTGCCGCCCCTTGTTTCTTAAGGTCCACGTGCCACATTTTAAAACAGTAGACATTTTTATTACAATAAAGCTACCACCTTACTTTTTTGCCAGTCTAGTCGGTGCTCGCCTCCGGCAAGAAGGGACCATTGCTGTGGCGGCCTACGGCCGCCCTAAATTTTGGCCGCCTGTGTGCATTGCACACATTGCATCCATGGACGGCACGCCCCTGGTACTCGTACGTTTTCTTTAGAAAATACCAAGGAAGAATGAGAAAATTTTTCTGATTCAATGAAATTGCAATTGATTAAATATTATTACAAAAAGGATGTCATTATCTGAACAAATTAAAAAACGCCAAAAGGAACAAAAGTTAGATTTAATAATTATTTTGTTATTATATTTTTGCAAATAATAAAATACAATTAAAAAATAATTTATTTTTGTTTTAACTGCGGGAAATCTACAAAATTTTAAAAACTATTTTGAACGTAATTAATATAAAATAAGTATTTTAAAGATAATTAGTACAAAAATTTGGAATTATGAATTTTACTGATAATAAAATGAAATAAATCCTAAAAAATTGGCCTCATCCAGGAATTGAACTTTGGTCCTTGGAACGGGAACGTTCTACTCAAAACTGTTCTCTATCTAAAATAAAATAAATAAAACAAAGCCATACGTCCGATAATTTAACGACTCATTTAAGGTGGATTACAAACTTGAAAGTGATAGTGACACTCCATGTGAGATGAAAGAAATGAGAAGTTCTACAATTTCAAATATTATATATAAAATCGTTAAAACAGTTCTCTTCAAAAATGAAACATTTTTTTATAAGATATACCTTATTTTTTATGTCCTTTTTTTTTACAAAAAAAATATGTTATAATTATAATTACGCACCCATGAGTTTTCAAGAAGTAATGTAATTCTACTAAAAATGTATATTACATAAAAATAATAAATATAATTGAGGAAATAAGTGGAGAGAAAGTTTAAATTATTTAATTGTTTCTAAACCAGCTATGAACAAATTTTAAAAACGATTTTACCATTTAAATTTTATCTATACGAAAAATAGAAAATCAGACAGAAGAGTAATTGTCAGTGAACCTATTCTACTCCTAAAATGTTCTATTTTATATAGTTTCAAACTTTTTTCATCGATCGAATATGTGGAAAATGCACTTAAACTGTATACAAGGTGACCAATAATACTATACTCGTATAAAATATTTATTAGTACTATTTTGTGTTGTAGAAAAATATATTAAAATAGAAGCAGTAGCAATAATCAAAATAAATATTGCACAAAATTACTGTAGGAATTCATCCTAAATGTGGCATCAAGAAATAGACCAAATATCTCAAGGCATCTCCTATCTAAAAGTAATCAAAAGTTTGATCCACTCTGTAATAGAGATCCAATCTGTAGGTAGCTCCGATTCGAGTGGTATGCCCTTAGGCTTTAATCTCCAGACAGTCCTGTGATGCAATTTAAAAAGGTTTTTATTTTTTATCGAATGCAGTTTAACAAAGACTATGAGATTCCCTGTCGATGAAAAGCTGTACTTATTGCTTTAGTGCCGATTATACGCTAAACGTCAAAAAAGAATTATTTTGTGTAGTTTGTCGATTATAACTTTTATAAATTATTTTTAATTTGTTTAAAAAAAATGTAAGGAATAATTAGAATATATAGTTTTTTGTTTCAATAGAAATTCGTACTATATCAGGGCCACGTTAGTACCTCTTTTATTTATTAAACGAGTTGGATCAAATTTGGAACGACTGAATCGACACTTAACAATGAAACAAAATGACCGACTTTTAGTTTTACTGGAAATGCCAACAAGTTTGATTTTTTAAAAGGATTTTATGTTTTTTTAACCGACTTCAAAAAAAGGAGGAGCTTCTCAGCTCGTCGGAATATTTTTTTAAGTATGTTCAGCGATAATTCTTGACCACCTTGTCTGATTTATATGATACCTAGATAGAAATTTGATGTGCTACTATTTATTTACAGTTCCACTTCTAACACTAATGTAACGTTTGTTTAATTTATTTATAGTTTATTTGTTTAAAACGTATAACGTACTAATTCATTTATAAATACTTAGGCACTATTATAACTCACAATTCTAATTTATTTATTACAATTTATCTTTTATGTCCAACATTTTATTTGAAACTTCCTGTCCGTCGACAACCTCGCGCTATTTATATAAAGCCAGCTCTGTACTAGAATACTCTCGGATTTCCACAACGACCGAAAACTGCCTTTTTATGACTCATATGCCGCAATGGGATCACTATGGTAGTTTCTTGATGCGGTGCGTTTGTCGCTATATGGCCAGCGCTAGACTTCAAACCGCAGGCAAGGAGTAAACAAGGAATAGAAACGGCTTTTGCATCACAGTATCATAGTAGGTTGTTGAATGATGAGTTGGCCTGACCAATTTCAAACCAGGTGTGTAGTCGTGTTTTGTATCTGCTACGTATAAAAAAAATGTCTCGTTTTGAAACACAATAACTGTGTATTTAACATAAATAATTATTATAATAATAAAAATCATTGTTGAACTATTAAACCAAAGCATGATTTTTGTAAGTTTATTGTTCCTTATTTGTGTTGGTAAATAAAGTAGGTAAAAATAATATGTAATTTGTTTTTGTTTTTGTTATGTTTGATGATGTTCAAAAAGTATCAGTTTTCGTAATTGGTGAAACAGTGTCATATTTTATGATCACTACAGTAGTAAAAGAAACTCTCTTCTCATCGGACGCATATCGGTGGCATTTATTAGTCGCGGTTTTCATATTAAATATTTTAGTTTCCCTATGCTCTGGTAAAATGTGGTTAATTTACTTGAAAAGGCTAGATATTATTCTAGCAATATCACACAAATATTACGTCTACTTCTGTTGAACATGGATGTTATAAATTTATCTCGGAGGCGCGGCGCCGGCGGTAGCTAGTTATTTACTAATCGCAGATTTGATGTCAAACATTTTAATATCTCTATGCTCTAGTAAGATGTGGTTTATTTACCTGAATAAGGTAAATAATATTTTATCAATATCACACAATTATATAGTACTAGAGAAAAACGAAAACTTGTGGGCTTAGTTTTATCGACATACAATATTTTGGTAAATCATACACGCACTTTTAATTGCATTATTTTTACTTTCCCTGTGCTCTAGTAAAACAAGCCTTTAATAATCGTTTGAAAATAAACATTAATCTTTATATATAATATAATTTTATTCCACTAGAAAAAAGGGAAAATTATTAATTAAAAAATTCATCTAATAACGCCTTCAAGATAAATGATAATTTTACTTAACATATTTATTTAGGAATTACAATCGCAGATTTGATGTCACATATTTTAATATGCCTATGCTCCTGTAAGATGAGGTATATGTACCTAAATAAGGTAGATAATATTTCGTCAATATCACACATGCGAAATTATTCTACACCACTGATTTTTATGACAGATGTCAAGGTAGGGCAATTTCTGAATAAATACGAAGGCTGTCTGACAACCTTCAGAAATGATTGCATTTTATTGGCTGAAAATTGTTGTTATAAAATTTTCAATTAAATTTCTATATTATTTTGAATTTATTTCAGTGTTTTAAAAATTGGTTGTTAGAGACTTTTCTATTCAATCCCTTTTGTTGATATTTCACCCTGTATATATTGCCTGATGGTGGCCTCATGATCGAAAGCATTTGAACCATTATGAAAATGAAATTTTCAGTTTGGCTTTTCCCTTTCTTTTCTTCCTTGTATTTGAAGTTTTAATTGTCGATGTTTTGAAACTAAGGCATAAAATATTAAAAATCAGATTTTTATTCGCGATTACTTAGCACCATCGAAAGAGTAGTTACTATCAATCGGTTTTCATTTTCGGAACGGTTCAACAAACTTCTGTGGCTTGAAATGTAATGAACGTCGTAAAGACGTTCATTCACTGAGGAAGTTAGCGAATGCGAATGTATTTTAAACTTAAACTTGACCAAATCTTTATGAACCAAACTTCTAGAATCGATAATCTTCCAGTACATCCGCCTCCCTTAATCTTGTTGGTCTTATAATTATGTTACTTATTATCGGTATACTGAAGAATTAAATTAAAAATGAGCTAGAAAGTTGTTATTAATGTACAATTGTCTATTTTCTTCATGTCATAGCAGCGCAGCGTCGTAACTAGGGGCTGGCCGCGGGGGCCACCATCAGACCTGCAGCCTGCGGACCGCTGGGTCACGGGCACATTAAGGACTTACCTAAAATTAAAACACTTTAATTTGAAATAAACCACTTTTGAAAGATGAGATTTGCAGTGGTAGTCACTTTTTAAACACCTAAAAATGTTTGATGAATAAACAAATAGAACTGATTAGTGTTTAGTTCAGCAAAAAATCTAGAAAATGACTTATCGATAGAACTGGAATTTTCTGAAAAGCGTAAACGAAAGTTTAAAACAACGAAAGGGCACTGAAAACTAAATAAACTAAGTAAATCTGCAGCTGATCTCGTATTTAAATACAAAGATGATTTAAATGCCAACGAGTTATGTTTAGAGATTGAAAGCCTGATTTAAATGCATATATTGCACTTCTTACTTATAATAATAAGACTTTCCTTAACTCACCCCCTTACAAGTGAATTTCAACCCCTGAAGCCGACTGAGCTTGTGTGGGGAAGGGACGGGTATTAATATTATTTTCCGTGACGCCACATACTTTGATTACGATACGGTGCAATAGAGAGGTCCGAAACGCCCAACATAGGGTGCGGCCACAGTTTATAGCTAAAGAATCAGATCGGCACTTTTGATCTCAATGTTCCAGTTTATACACTGCGCAACTCGGATAATACAATATATAACAACCGCCTATAATAAAACAGCAGTCTTCTGCGTATCCTGAATTTGTATCCCTGGAGTGGATGTTATTTTGGAACTTTTAACTGGTCTGAGTGAGCTAACTGATTTTTTTGCAATAAACTGTGACTCCAAAAATAATATTCACTGACACTGACAGCAGCAAGCAAAATATCAGATGCGTTTTAATCATCCGCTTCTGCTTCCGGAATTGTCGGTTTAGTCGTTTTAACCTGTCAGATTAAAACAAGAAAACCGACAGTGTATTTCTTTTAACATAGTTGCAATACTCACCCTTCTGTCCTTTATTAATAGAATATAAATAGGCGAAATAAGAAGCCCATGAGCAGACTTAAGAGGTAAAGGGGCCAATTATTATTGGATAAATTGCTCGAACAAGATTTTAAACTCTAATCAAAAGGCGATATAGAATGGTTTTAAAAATCAAGGCTTGTGAAAATCATCACATGGTTTAATATAAGTAATGCCAATGCTTCACAAACCAAAAAATTTTACGTGCTAATACTACTATCGCCTTTTGGTATTTCGTTTCAAGTTAAATCATTTCTCGTTTTTTTTACGCTACGAGTTTACCCTTGTGGGCCTCAGTCTCGATAAGGTGCGTCTCTCGAATTTACATAATAGATTTGAATCTAAAGTATTTGTATCATATTTTAGTTACCATAAACCTATTATATCTTATTATTAGATTGTGGTGGAAATGAAGATCAATTAGAGCGGAATATACTTGAGTAATAAATACAAAATTATAATTTGTATATCTGTATTATTACTGTATGGATATAGAATTAATAATAAAATTAATGTTAATTATATTTTATATTAATCCCTTTCTCCCTCTCTATCTGTTCCTGATTCGTCCAATCAACATTCGTAATAATAGGTACTAAAATAATTATAATAATTATATAATAACGTAGAATTACCATTGCTTTGCAATTTTAATTTCTGTTGATTGATAATGTCAACTTGTAGACCTAGGATATACCACTATGGCCTTTGTTTATTTCTATATTATTTACTGTCGTGCGAGCAATTTTTAAACATTCCCGTTCTGATCTATGTTTACGTTATCACCGTTCAGCCGCCTGCCTTTCGAGAAAATTCTAGAATCTTCGACGAATGGTATGGAATTGTAATTTTTGGCGAAGGTGCTATTTTTGGGATCCTTTACTTTTGAATATAAGTAGATTCTTTGTTTTTGGAGCAGTCAGTTTAAGATAGATATTCCAAATGTAAAGTTAAAATGTCAGTATAAATTAGTATAGTATTTGAAATACACTAGTGGAAAAAATTAAGGGATTTTTCTAGTGGCTGTATTTTTATTAAAAATGGTCGTCCGTGAGTTAAAAAAAAAGCACTTTGAAGCTTGAAGTATCTAGTTTATGGATCTTGTGATAAAACAATTTTCTAACCAACAATTAGCACAAAATCCTGATGAATATCATTGGTAGAAAAACGCGATTCTTTAATTTCTTCAAAGATTTACTCGCATGAAACAATAAAACGGCTTGAGGGATCAGGTTGAAATTTTGTAGGGCTTTCTGGGAAACAATGACCTGTAAGATGCACACTCAATAATATTAATTTTTCCCAATATTCTCAATGTGGCACGTGATTTTCTAAAAAACCTCAAAAAGACCTGTTTCAAAGTCATGGTAGGGATGAAAAAAAAATTTTCTCCTGAAAGAACATGAGAGAACCTTGTAGAGAATGAATCGAAGTTTCCGAAACCTTCTTTCCATTTTCTGAGCGGCCATTGGTTCCTGAGATATTGACGAGAGAAGAGGAAATTTTCTTCATTTTCTGACAACTCAGCAAGGAAGGGTCATCTCGAGGCCATCAAAAAAAGGAAGTGAAGCTAACTGAATCACCTATCCAATGCATATAGTGGTTATGTCGAGAAAATTTTTCCGTACACTAAAAATTAAAAAAACAAATTTTTTCAAAAATTTTCTATTCATGATATTCATCAGGATTTTGTGCTAATTGTTGGTTGGAAAATTTTTTATCACAAGATCCATAAACTAGAAACTTCAAGCTTCAAACTGCTTTTTTTTCATTCTCGTACGACCATTTTTACCAAAGATACAGTCACTCGAAGAATCGCAAAAAATCGAGATTTTTTTGATCCATTAATTTTTTCCACTAGTGATGATATAGAAAAAAATCATTTATACTTTCTGTATTTTTGGCAACATAAAAACAATTGAAATTTAGTTACTTTATTTTATATTTTTAAACAATTACAATTTTTATTTATTACAGTAGAAAAGTACAGTAGAAAATAGTTTTCCCTTGTACATTATTTGCTCAGAAGCTATTTGAAATTTTCATTACAATAAAGTTATTAGGTATTATCTCGTCAGAGTAAGGTATAAACGCGAGAAAGAGCAAAAATGAAGTTATCTAACTGAGCTTAATTTAATTTAAATAGGAAGGTCCAAATTGAGAAAGTTTCTAAAGCGTTCGCTCTCAGTTTCTCAGTAAATTCCACTAGCTCGGTCAAGAACTTCTGATTTATTATGTGATTTGCATGAAGATTAAGAGTATGATTTGGTCTCCATTTCTCTATGCCCGATGCTCGATCCCATGTTGGAAATAACATAGTTTCATTGTCTTGCGACCTTAAAATTCCACTTGATTAACTGTCAAAAAAGTCTTTCGACAAATGATACTCATTTGTTATGTTTTCGGCTGATACAGTGTGTCTAAAATGAACGAAGGGGAATGCCTGAAGGTAATCATTTTGCTTGTATGCGAAAATGGGCTGGAGCTGGGTTGTCGCCCTTCTCTCAGATTTTAATTACGGTTCAAAAAAGGTCATAGATAAATTATCACCCATCATTAGACTGTCAACATAATTTTGTTGGCAAGTTAAAATGTCTTATAGAACTAACTCGTCATGGTTATAATTTATTTGTGTAGTTCACCTCGGATTCGCTCCAGTGGCAATTTAATAATATACCTTCATATTTTTAAGAATATTTTAATCATAGAGAAGTGAAGCTATACCCGGTGACAATGTTAGTAACTTCTTTATTTGATAATCCATTTAGATCTAATTTGGGAAAACACACAAGATATAATTTAGAATTGATATTTGTAATTAAAACTAAATGTAAGATTTCCGGTGTATACATATTTTCAATTTTTAGAACCACATTTATCTTTAGGTCATAAACTGGAAAAATAAATGTTCTGATTGCCTTGAATTATCATATGAAACCTATAAAGGGCAGGTTTCATTAAGTTTTAGTTCATAGAAATCCAACAAAAAAAATTGTTTAAAAAAAATTATTTGTCCTCCTGTAGTTAAAAAACACGGAAGAAAGTGTGTTAGAAATGCCAAAAATTGGAAAGCAAATAAGGCGAAATGATTGAGATAAACAATATTTTTGCCAGGACCGCAATTATTAAATCTATATTGACAATAAGAAACACATAAATTCCTACAATTGAAATACAAAGATATGTCGTTTGTAGGGAAAGGTGGAATTTCACTATAACCTATTTGTAACTTTTTTGTTGTCAAAAGAATATTTTATCATTTCCCAATAACTACATAAGTAAAAGAAAAAAAATAAGGTATGGTCAGTATCCATTTTTCACGAGCTTTTCAATGACCTACACACAACATACCTTTGCATTTGAAAAAAAAAGTTGGCGGCTAGGGTTGCAGCTAAGTTGTTGAAGAAAAAAATTTCATTTTATTGGTTACAAATACGCCCAATGTAAAATTAATTCACGTGTTTCAGCGTTTTTTTTTAAGTTACAGGTTGGACAGTTAATAATTTTATTCCGGACTTTTGCGCAACTCTGTATATATATTTATTTATTCATATACAGTATCGGCTATTGAAAACCCTCTAATACGGTTTGCTAGTATCGAAGTAAAAATCAAGGAGACTTCGCATTAGTTCGAGAAGAAAACGAATAACATCAATGTTGCCAACGGCCTGGCTGCGTTGGGATTGTGGGTATATCTGTCGTTGTGTGCCTATTCTTAATTCACATCATATAGCACATAGCGCAGATAGACAGCACAATACACACAAACGGTCAACGGTGCATACTCGAGAGTTATCCCTACGCAGCCAGGGGCCGTTTACTATCAACGTTGTTATTTTAGTTTCTTTCTTGCACTAATAAACTAATAATAAAAAAGTTTCTCATTTGTGGTTAACTTTAAGGGACACATTCATGGGCGCGCCTTTACACGAGGGCAAGCGCACTAGATTTCCGATTTTGGATTTTTCGCTATGGCTTTCGTCTATAGCCTGCGTCAATATGAACTTGCCTATAAGACTTGCCTCCCAGCAATTTTTTGGTCGGCGCCCATGGACACATTCTTATTGACAATATGAAAAACATTTGTTTTTTGGTTTCTTTTAATCACAGTATTAATTAGTGAGCAGAACTGTGTTTGTATTCAATACAGTCCTGGATGTTTTCTCACCCCAGTTTACTATCATAAACAGCAATCTCCTTTCATGAACAAATCATATGTAGCAAACTCCAAACTTAAATATCAAATACAGCAAACTCCAATATATATAGCCAATTTAAAATATTATTCAAAATCCTACGGCAATTTTGACTGTAATTTACATAAAATAATTTATTTACACACTTAAAAGCCAAAACAGTAATTTCATATAACGTCCTAATATTTTTTAAATCGTTTTTGTTTATAAAAGTGGACTTTGCTACATTTGATATTAGACGCCTGATTTACAATTTGCTGGTTGAATTTATTTTGCGATATGGTATAATGTGGACTATATGATATTGAACTTCAACCCCTTAATGTAATCCAAAATCGTATAATTAAAATTATCTACAAAAACCAGCATTATATCCTACCTCACTTTTATAAAATTAAAAAGTGCCTTCTGTATCTGTAACGTGTGGAGGGTGGGTTACCCCACGGCACTTAGGTCTCATTAGGCCCATAAAGCATCCTCTTGATATGATAGGCACCTCCTAGCTCTTGAGCCAGCCTACAGATTTTATGTAGTTGACAACGTCGCCAAGAGGTGCTTCTCTTATATCGGCCGGTGTTAGCCGATACTCGCCGAACACAAATCTTCTAATAAATGAGAGCGTCGGGCAATCGTAAAGTATATGCTCGATAGTCTCATCTTCTTGTTCGCACCCTCTGCAGAGTGCGGATTCTGACAGCCCCATGATATGGAGATGCTTTCGTACTTGGCAATGACCAGTCAGAATGCCTGTGACTAGGCGCAGATTCTGTCTAGTCATATTTATTTATTTGCTGCAGTGTTGTCAGGATAACTTAAGATCTCCCTGGCAACTCTGCAGTTTCTTGTTTCATCCCATCTTTCCTTGAATTTTACAAGGGAATGTTCTTTAATTAGGTCTGTCACTACCGATTTTGTCAGGCCAATAAAAGGGCCAGGTCCAAAAAGTATTTGGTTGGCTGCTTTCTTGGCTAGTAAATCAGCAAGACGGTTACCTTTCGATGTAGCGTGATCTTTGATCCATCTTAAGGTGACCACATTGTTGATGGATACTTCGGCCAAAGCTTTGTGAGAGTCTAGTACTAACCCTGAATAAATTCGTGGTCTGTTCAGGGTGAGTAGTGCTTGTCTGCTATCTGTATAGATGAGCATGTTCCATCCAGTGATATTGTTTCTGGTTATTTCTTTTGCTGCTATGAGAATCCCGTTAGCTCTGTTTGAACTACACTGGCATTATTGCTCACATACCATTTTATGTTTAGGTTTAAGAATCTGGAGTATATTCCACATCCTGAGCCTTGTTTTGTTTTAGAACCGTCGGTGTAGATATGAATCGTACCTGCCACTTCTGATTCTTCTATTTGTTCTATTATAACTTTATATGGCTCATGGAAGATATATCTCGGTGAGATGGAGTCCATGTTCGCTTGAAGCAGTGGGAGCGTATCGAGCGCCTCCTGCCAAAAGTAACGTCTCGCCTTACCAGATCCTACATCAGGTTCTAGGAAAACGGTTGGTAAACCGTGCGAAGGCGTGTCATTTTCGTCAGAGCAACCTCCTTGATGTACATATCAAGGGGAGTGAGACTAAGAATGACTCTTCCATGGCTCTGGTCGGTGTTGTTTTTATGGCTGCTGTTATGTTGAGACATGCTGTTCTTTAATTTTGTTCTATTTTACGGATAGCTGTTAATTTTTGGGTTTTCGGTACCCAGGCAACTGCACCGTATGTTAGCATAGATCTTATGATAGCCGTGTAAGTCCATGCGACGACTCTGGGGGAGAAACCCCAGGTGCGCTCCACGGTTCGGCGGCATTGTTCATAAGCAATGTATGCTCTTTTAACTCTGTTTTCTAAATACGAGTTCCATGTTGCTGTCAGAGGTAAGACCTAGGTACTACACCTTTGTTGCAAAGTTTAGTTTAGTGTTTAGGAGTTTTGGAGGCGTTAATTCCATGTTCATCCTTTTCCTTGTGAAAAGAACCACTCTGTAAGAGAAACCCTATGTGTGCCCCACAGTTCGTCGGCATTGTTCATAAGCAATGTATGTTTTTTTGACTCGGTTTTCTAAATGCGAGTTCCATGTTAACTTGCTGTCAAAGGTGAGACCTAGGTATTTCACCTCTGTTGCAAAGTGTTAATCGTGGAGCATTGCAAATTTGCATTTACTTATAGGAATTCATTTAATTCGTTCTGTAAAATTTGCAATATTTTACAAATTTTTTTGCGACTGCAAAAAGTGCTGATTTTTGTTAATTTTTTAAGGTTCCAGTCCGATATTGCAAATTTACCAGATTGTTAAGAAAAATAATAATATTTGCAACCAATTTTTAAAACTTTTTCATGTTTTTTGACAAAATTAGAGGAAAATAAAGAAATATTTTGTAAAATGAGAGGTTGCAAATTGGTATAGCTGTTCCAAAAACGTGTATGAGTTACGTCATCGGTTTGCAGCACTTTGGCAATTTATTTATCTATGATATAAACAAAAATGCCATTTTACAAAAAAAACATGTTCCGGACTTTCAAAAAGTTGAAAATCTAGTATAATGTTGAAAATAATACAATATATATTATATTGCTTCAAAGCACTTTTGCATTTTTATCTCAAAATTATAAACCAACGCTTCATTTTGATATAAATTAACTATTTCCGGACCTTGGAAATGGTTGCAAATTTAGACTAGCCGATTATTGTTACAAAGTGTGAAAACTTTTGTAATTAGTTTGAAATTTTCAAATTAGAATGTCTTTTTTGACTGGCCTATTTTTAAATTATATTGTTTTTCTAAATATTTTTTGTTTACAACATAACAAATGTTTATAAAAGCATTCGAAAATTAAAAAAAACTAGTAGGACCTTTGAGCCAGTAGGCAATTACAGCTACTATATAACTAATATTTGCTCTTATTAAATAATTTTATTTTTAGCAACTCCATAGAAATTTTTAGCTAATTTTGAATGAAATTTGCAAATAAGCGTTATGAGTCAAGTATAAATATAATCGCATCCAGTAGAATTATATATAAAAATGGTGGCACCTGATTTGACTGTATTAATATAAATACAAAATAATTGGCAACGGGACAAATATATGATGATTTAAAATTAAATATCGGCGCCAGTTAGTATTCATAACGTTTTCCTCTCGGTAAAGGGTGCCGGCTATTATCTATAATCAATATTTCACAAGCGCTACCCATTTGTTTAATGAGCCCTAGGCCATTGGAAAACAGCCATCAAAAGGGATTCGACGCATACAAATTTCCATATATTTCAATAATACTTTATAACGTCTTTTTGCAAAGCAAATTCAAAGTAGGTTTTACAAAATCGGTCACTAAATCTACATATCACAAAGTCGTAGGATCCAACATTCAAAATTTAATCTCTAATCTATCCTCAAAAGTTTTTATATATCAATTAGCATTAAACTTCTAGAAAAATCTAATTAGTTCTCACTCTGATCTGTCCTGTACATTTATAATTGATGTTGGTTAAACGAGCAAATGAAACGAACGAGAAATTTGCATCGGTTATCACTTTTTCGATATCAGCATACCATCTAGAAAATCCCGACGCTCTATCACCGGTCGTGGTTGAGAATATAATTAATGCCGTGAATAATCTTGAAAATATTTTTCGTAATTAAATCTGTACTAACCCTCTGTAAGCATACACTCATTTCATATTTTCTTGTCTCAGTCATAGAGAATAAAATATTCGAGACATGAGCAGTTTAGTTCATCTGAAAATTTTTAATTTGCATTTCCTCGTTTGCTTAAGATTTATCCTGTTCACAATGGGGCATGTTCAAAAATTTTGACATTTTTTTTATGAATAATAGAGTTGAAAATAAAGCTACATTTTTTTAATTTTATCTATTCATTTGCCAGAGTTATAAATTTTTTAAAAAATTTATGACGTCACCGGGAATAGACCAATAGGAGCTAGCGCCACAACGTTGCCGGTTAGAAGGTTTACGAAAAGTGATGTACGTTCGTTTGTATTCTCCTTTTTACTTTTAGACTTCTAAAACATCGGTAAAAAAATATCTTTTAAATATATAATATCAAATGTTTTTTGAAAGTATTATTTCTGATTAAACTTTTACCATATTTAAAGTTTCATTGTTTTAAAAGTCACTTAATAATTCAGAAAATGGCAAAACGGCAGCACTGTATGTCATCTGTCATAGTGTCTCGATCAAGAATTTATTTCGAATTTGAGTGTTTAATTTTGTACTTTTTATAAATATTATGACTACGAAAAAGTGTTTTGTTCCAGAATGTGATAATGATTCACATTCATCTTCATAAATATTTATTAGTGATCCTAGAAATTTGGAAAGAAGAAAATCAACCTTCTACTAGTGATGTTTCTCGTCAACTTTTTTATAAAAATACACCGGATATTCAAGATTTAGGTTTGGAAGGGTCGTTATAGGCATTGAGACATTTCCTTTGTGCATTGGCGATAGAAGGGGGGACAATAGATCTTTTAGGTCGCAGTGTATTAACACCCCATTTTCAACATATTATAACATAAGATGTAGCAGCAATTTCTGCTGATTGTCCCCTTCAGGAAATTCAAAATGAGGCTACTATAAATTCTTAGGTATATAACCTAAAAACCATTCTGAAAGAAAATCCAGAATCTCCTAAAAATTTTGAAGATAGCGAATTTATTCATCATTTTCTGGAAGAATTAGTGATAAAAAATAATAGAAAAATGTGGGTATTTAAACAAACTGGTTCCTGGATCCCATATAATGACAGATAGAGGGTTTAAGAATATTCAGCCATTACTTAAAAAAATGGGATGCACTTTAGTAAAGCCACCTACTAGTGTATCACACAATGAAAAGTTCTCCAGAATAGCATCTCTAAGAATACATGTGGAAAGAGTTATAAGAAGCGTTAGGGAATTTCACATGTTAAAACCACATTCCTGTGTGAATTTTAAGCAAGTACATTTACTTAGTAATATCTGCATAATTGCTTGTGGTATTGTTAACTTACAAGAACCTATTTTGTAAGAGTAAATATTAATTTATTAAACTATTTTTGTTTTTTAATTTAATTTACCTAATTATCACATTTCAGAGATTATAATGAAGGGGTTTTAAACGGCCAATGTAATTTTTTATAAAATTTTAACTTTTCGAGCAAATCAAAGCGGAATGAGTACCTGTATATGCATAGATTTGGGACTAAAACTACCAAACCAAAGGCAGCTATTTACAGCAGTTTAAAATGAAACATTTTAACAAAAACAACCAAGTTCAGTTGCATGTGGTAGCAAAGTCTATATATTCCAATAAGTCGGGTAACTACAATATCACAATTCTTGCCACCTTTTTCAAAAAACAGCAAGTGTGCCTTCTTATCAATCCTTGACGAAAATGACAACATTGATAAATGTGAAAAACATATTTAATGTTGCTATGCGTTATTACGATAGTAAAACATGTTTGCAGTTCTGTTTATTTTTTGTGGAAATCTAATTAAAAAAACCAATGTCAAAGGGTTATAATTTTTTTCGCTGTCAAACCAAATATAGCACAAAATTAAAAATTGATCGTAGGTTAAGCTAAAGTAATACCTTTATTGATAGTAGCTTTAAAAAAGGAGAAAGAATAATATTGACTTGAAGTTATGTTTTTTATTTATTACAAATTTATTATTATTAACATTGGTTATTTTTAATAAAAACCGTTCAATTATTGTTTACAAACAAAAATGTGAAAATCTATGAAAATTTTATTTATTAACCTTGTAATAAAAAATAAAAGTACTTATATAAGAAAAATGAAGTGAAAAACTTTATTTACAAATAAAAAATATAAATATACAAATCCTAAGAATATAGAAGTACTTAAATAAGAAAAATGAAGTAAAAACACTTTATTTACAAATATTATATATATACAAATCCTAAGAATAACTAGCCATTAAACATTTGAAAGAGGTTTCTTTAACAATCTAGCCAAGTCTACATCAATATTTAACCATTTTGATAATTAGACCCTTTCCAACAAACACAGTAGATGTTACAGATGGTTCCTCACTTCTTCTATGAAGCCACAGCAAAAAAGCTACAACATGTTTACGACCGCCGGTTTTTTAATGCTCTACAAACTGACTGTTAGAGAATTAAAATATCTCATTCTTTTCATAATATCAGGCCTGTAAGTATGTATTAATGTTTTATTTTGTCAATAAAAATGGTAAATCTAGAAAGTAATGTATTTTTTAGGAAATATTTTCACCTAGAACAATAAAAGTAATTATTAAATTGTCCTCACTCATTTGCGAGAGAAAAATATTTTTGACCTCTTTTTACTTTCCTATCTGTATACAGATATAACATCGAGATAGAATAAAGGGGAGACGCTATGACGTTACTAAAAGTGTCCGCACTTTTCAATAAGCATTACATTTTTACGTCATGTGTCAAACTAACGTGACCTAGTCAGTTTGATTACTGTTTTGGTGAGAATAAACGCCTTTTTATTTAAATAGCTACATTTAAATCTTATAAAAGGTTGTTTATTTTAATTTTAAATAATGGTATCATGTGCTATAAGAAGCTGTTACAGCAGTGACAGCGTTAATAAGAAAAAAACTTCATTAATTACATTTCATAAGTAGGTCTAAAGCATATTCTAAACAATTAGAAGGACCGTATTCTTAATTTTTGTTTCAATGTTTGTGTGTTAATTAATTATAATTTACTTTTATAATAATATAAGTAAATCAATCTTGCTAGTTTAGATTCTGATAAAAATGTAATGATAATTTTACATCAGTAGTGATGCCCATTGGGGCTATAAAGAGCATATTTTATGATATTCCTGTAAGTACAGTTAAGGAATAAGTTTTAAATTTTCACAACGCTAAATATACAAATACTTGAATTATAGATTTCCAAAGAACTCTGTGACACGGGATTCATGGATTGGATTTGTAAATAGAGGTGACTGGAAACCTTTAAAATATAGTGTACTATGCTCTAGACATTTTGAAGAAAACTGTTTCGATAGAAATTATGTACATTTTGTTCGTCTAAAAGATTATGCGATTCCGTCTTTGCTGAATCCAAGTTTGAATCACGTAAAAGTTTAGTTCTCTTATCAGATGTGGTCGGTTGAAACGATTAAAAGGAACCAAAAGAGGTTAACTCATATGTGCACGCAGTTTAGATCAGCAAAGAAAATTAATATTTCGTGCAATTTTTTTATTGAAATAGCCAAGCGCTTTCGGCATTCAGCCACCTTAAGTGCTTATCGACAATATTTCAACATTTTTGGATATGGCCGATAAATATATTGACGGTTTAAAAACACATTGCAATGGGCAATTATTATTAGACAGTGGGAGGCATACGGGATTTTTAGGATTAAAAGTCTGTATCTACAGTACTAAATATTTATTTAATTCTTTAGTTGTGCAAAACAATTTATTATCTTTCTTACCAATATATAAAATCTCCCAGGATAACTTTATTTAGAATTATTTTTTTGTTCGATCCGTTCACATGGGGGTTATAATAACAACCCTACAGTAAGACAATTTGTGTCAGCCTATAAAAAGCTACTCGTCCATGTAGAGTTGTGTGAAAGTTTTCGTAGGAACTGTATACCTTTAGAAGAGATTAGTATTTTAAAGTGCAATGTAGTCAGACAACTTAATATAACATCAACTGGATATTCATTTTCCAACCAAGCACAAGATTATGAAAATGATTATTAAAGCTATCGAATTAGATCAGGGTTATGTACCAGATCCCTGTATTACTCCATTTTCGAAATATGTAATTACTTACATCGCGGGTTACGTTCTTCATTTTATAAATAAAAAAATATATTGTGCACAATGTTCTCAAGCGCTAATGAGTGATACAAAAAATATTATATATTAATTTATAGATATGAAAAATAAAAACAAATGGCATTACCCATCAGAAGATGTTATTGCTATCTGTATGACATGTGAAAAGCTTTCAAAAGTCAGATTAGTTTCTGAAAAACAGATTTCACTTGATATCTTGATTCAGTTAGTATTAAGAGAATATATTTCTTGAAACACATTTTCAAGTCTTATACAACATGGATTCGATCAGTCAGTTTTTGATAATCACAGAACATTATTAATGAAATGTTTTGCGAGCAGGTACCTAAATGTAAGAATGTGCTATTTATCAAAAAATAAAGCAAATAAGAAAATTAGCATAAGACACCATAGTAATAAGATGGTTTTATTTAAAGGACAATAAAACATTTAAAAAAATGACTTTTAATTTACCCAGATAAAATCATTTATTCTAATTAAAAAATATGTGTTGGAGTTAAAAGACATTTTTTTTGAACAATACATTTAATATATTTTCTTAACATTACTTAAATATTTTCATTCCGACAATCTTCAAATATAAAATTACTGACTTCAAATCAAAGTACTACTCTGTCTACGTCGCCATTTTAATTACATTTTTCTGTCAGTCTTAGCATCACTAAGTGCGTCCATATGTCTTATCGCAAAATAATGTTTATGTCGTCTCTACTTTATTCTATCTCGATGAGATATAAGGAAAGTATAGGAATCATGATTTTTTTCGACCTCGAGTTTTCGACGGATTTTTACGTTTTGAGGTCCCCTGAATCCGTTTTGACTATTTTTGCGATGATGTCTGTGTGTGTGTGTGTGTGTGTGTGTGTGTGTGTGTGTGTGTGTGTGTGTGTGTCTGTATAACGCATAACTCATGAACCGATACACAGAAAAACACCAAATTTTAAACTTAAGCTTTGTTTCAGCGTCCAATGAGCTGATTAGATTTTGGGCAGAGTCGGAAAATCTGGGGGGGTACTTTATAGGTGGTCATTTTTATATTTTATGGAATATATCTGTTATTTACGTTTGGAGAAGAAAATTCTTCAAATAGAAGTTACTTCTAATATAATTATCTATAATTTTTGTTATATACAAAATTTTCCTAAAATGGTCCGTATTCGAGAAATTTGACAAAATGTAAAAAAAATAATTTTTTATAAAAATTGTTCAAATAAAAGTTGTTTGTAATATAATTCTCTATAATTTTTATTCTATACATAATTTCTTTAAAATGGACCGTATTCGAGATATTTGAGAAAATGTGTAAATTTCGAATTTTGAAGAAAACTCAAAAACGGATAAAGAAAAAAACATTAAATTTTAAACTTAAGGTTTATTTCGGCCTGACGTGAAATGATTAGATTTTGGACATAGTCGGAACATCTGGGGGGGTACTTTATGGGAGGCCACTTTTATATTTTATGGAATATATCTGTTATTAATGTTTGGAGAAAAAAATTGTTCAAATAAAAGTTACTTCTAATATTATTATCTATAATTTTTGTTTTTTGTAAAAATTTCCTGAAATGGTCCGTATTCGAGAAATTTGACAAAATGTGCAAAATTCTGATTTTTATGAAAGTTTTTAAAATAAAAGTTGTTTGCGATATCGATCTCTATAATTTTTGTTTTTGCATGATTTTTCTAAAATGGACCGTAATGAAAAAATTGTAGGAAATTTAAATTTTTCAGTATTTTCGTTTTCCATGAATATCTATAGAAAAATGTTTCGAGGTAGATGTATGTGGACAATGTATATATTTAGTTTATCCTCTAAACATTTATAGAGATGCTGTAATAGGTTGTACAAAATAACCGGAAAAAGCCTACAATAACTAGATAGGAAAGTCATGTGTTGGACACATCAGATTTTTATACTCGTGGAATGTCAAAAGATTTACAATAAGATTAGCCATTAAAAATACAATCAATTAGCTTTTTCTTGGAATAACCGATATTTCTTAAGTTTAACACCCTGTATCATATGATTTGAATAGTCCCATGACCACTAATGCTCAAGAGGTCGAAACTATAACATATTTAAAAATATATTATAAGATTTGACAGGTCGTCACTTTTCCGATAAGGGGTGTGCAGGTCTTTTCTGTATTTTATAATTTTTTTTAATCCATATCGCGAAAACTTTGTGTCCGTCTCTGGAATGACGACTTGAGATCCGTAGTCTACATCATGGAGGTCTTGTGGGCCCACGTAATATATCAGAATAGAAGTTTAGTAAATGTTATGTATATTAGAATATATTGGAATAGTTTAACTCCAAATAAGTACAATAAAGCACGCCAACGAATACTCATAAAGATAGCCATACTCTCGACAAAAATTATGTGCATTCTTTTCTTTTGTGTTTTTTAAGTGGCGTCCCACATTTTGGTAAAAAACAATAAATGAATTTGTTTTATTACATTTAAAATTTACACTTGTAACATCAAAACAGATTCTAAATAAATCGGATATGTGTTTGATGTGATATCTTGATGGCCTGAAAGTTTTCTTATGTTGTCAATGACTATGATATTTATGATTTAAAAGAAAAACTGATTCTGTATTTTGAATTATTAACTAAGCCGTCAAAAAAGGCTATGCTATCTTCATAAATTCCTGATTGTTCTGGAATAAGATAAAGTTAGTTATGTGTTGGTTGACCATCAACATATACGACAGATTTGACCCATTTATATCATCAGTAGTAAGAAATGAAGAACAATGTTGTGGAAGAATGGTTTAAAGAACATTTTTCAATAACTTTTACATTTATATACCGACTCCATCGTAATACATATGAGTATTGTAATGTAATATGTATATACAAAATAAGGTTACAAATTCATCTGGGGAATTATGTTCAAACTAAGGGAGTATTCCTTTCTCTCAAAAATCCCTACTAAAGTATATTCTGGTGGTACTGTCGAAATAGTCTGTGATTTTCATTTCTAGATTATATGTATAAATGCTAAAATATAAAATTTAAAAAATTACAAATTACATAAAACATATATTTTTGGATGAATTTTTTGCGAGATTCAGTAGCATATATATTTGTATTTTTATAATTTCAAATTGCTTAAAATGCCTTCTCCAAATTCGTCATCAGCTCTTGGGCAATAAAGTATTATTATTATTCCAAATTAATAAAGTAAATTACTCATTTTAATAAAATATTTAACAGTTATTATTAGTGTAGTTAAAATGGTATCAATTAAAATTTAATGGTTTTCAATGTCCTTTAGGTTTATCTAAGCAGGACAAAGCTGAATATCGCTCTTAATTAGTATAAACGTTTTTCGTGTGGCTACTTTGTGGATCGTTATCCAAGTTTACCAGAGACTATTCCTTTTTATCAACTAAAACAAAGGCCGTAGCATTAGCTTCTAATTGGATTAGTAGGTTTAGACTTCCAACAGTTATTACTTCAGACAGGGAATCTAATACTAATCAACATTATTCCATAATTTAACGTCTCCTTTCGACCTCACCGCAAAAACTTTTGTCTCTCTTTCCTTGGTTATAGCCAGGACAGGACGTACATTTAAAATGACACTTTATTTTATAAATAGTGTTGACTCTTATTTTGAGTCTAATTTCCAATGTTAAGATTTACAGAATGATAACCTATGAATCACATCAACGAATATCCCTCAAAAAAGACGAAAAAAGATTGACAGCCGGTTGCAAGAACAATTGTTAAAATCTCTCATTAGCTAATGAACCCATAACTCTATTGACTCCTTAAATTATCTCTAAATAGCAAAAGGGCTTTTCCAAATGAAAGTATGAACTAAAGTATGCCAATATTCGAGATACGTCCCTATCATGAATTATCGATCCTTTTAATACAACACACGATATGTTTTCGGAATGAGCGCAAAATTTGACATAAGGAACGTCGCTTCGCGTTACAACACCTGCAAAGAAAGTCAAACGCCAAGAACCGAGACTAGATGAACTTTTGACATGAGAATCGTTTACAAAATATACGCAAAGTAAAGGAATTTTAAGAGTTAACACTGAAAAATTAGATTTTATGTTAGAAAATAAAGGATTATTATACCAACCACAAATAGTTTTGGGAAACAAAAAGGAACAACTTGACAGAATATAAAATAATATTAAATTTAAAATTACCCTCTTATATAATCTAAATTTGTTGCAAAAATATCGTTATTCGACATTCTTTTTTTGAGTTGAATTATCATTTTTTTGATTTATATTGTATTTTTAATTTTTCACTGAGGTTCCAGATAAGAGATGAATTTTCTAGCTTGGAACGAACTAAAGAAAAGTAAAGGATCTCCAAGCTTTAAGAATTGTAAAAGAACGAGTATTACGAATTAAGAACCCTAAGCTTTTCAACGCAGAAGCAACGGTATTTTCAATATAATCCGAAAAAGTAACTTTTTGGTTGAATAATATACCTAAATCTTTAATTTGTGCACAAGTCGATAAAGGTAGGCCGTTAAATAAATAATCAAACTCCATCTTGTTAATACTTCTAGTATAAGAACATACTTTACATTTAGGCACATTCATAAACAGCTTGTTTTCATTACACCAATTTTCAACGATGCCCAGTTGGGTCTGTAAAAAGTGACAGTCTTGAATTGATGAGATTGAGGTAAATATTTGTCAGCAGCGAACAGCTGGTGATTGCATGTTAAGCTTATTGCCAAGTCATTTATAAATATACTAAATAATAGTTGCCCCAGATTGGAGCTCTGTGGAACTCCAGATGTCACTGTGAGGGATGAAGATGAAAATCCGTTGTAAAAGACATAATTAAAACGATGATTTAGGTAAGATGAAAATAATCTCAACAGCGACTGATTAAACCCTAAGCTTTCCAACTTCCTTACAAGAATATTATGATTTATATTTATTACAAAATACATTATGGGCAGGTTGTACAAAAAATATTCTAAACTAAATTTAACTAACAAAAGTTTTATTTTTAACTAGTTATATTCAAAAACATGTCATTTTTAAAACTATGTTTACCGATGAGTATACGACAAGGTTCACAGTTTAAACTAAGTCTACATTTTAACTGCCTATTGTACAACCCGCCATATGTACAATTAAAAATTCATTGTATTTCTTTAAAATGCTTTTGATTCTGTTGATCAAAACCATTCGATAAAAAAATTAAAAAATATGGTATAAAGGTGATTTTATCTATGCTATGAAGCATGCATTGGAGTAGCATGTAGATTATCTAAGTATCAGGTCAGAGAGGTTAAAATTAAATAACATATGCAGTGCGATTCTCATCTTTCAGTACGTCTCCTATCAAGACTCCTATCTTCGTTCTACGGACAGCGATTTTAATGTAATGTCTCTCTCTATTCTGTATGTAATGTGTCGAGTTCGCACAAAAGAATCGCTGTCCTGATCAGAAGAAATTAACCACATCAAAGGAAGAAAATTTGGTTTCCTGTTACAGTATTTTGAACCCATTTTTGAAAAAAAGTGTTTGAAAATATTATCGTTCAGAGCTGTATTTCTTGTGATAAAAAAGTCGCCGGCACTTGTCATTAACAAAGCGTTGAACTTGGCCTTAAAGGATCAATAGCGTTAAGGCGTCTATAAATAATGATAGTTCTTGCAACTGGCTGTGAGAATATTAGTCTAGCCTAATCTCATGTAACTGAATTATTTTACTTTTTGATGTATTTATCGAACATTTATTTAATTAAAAAAATAGGTTTTGATGTATTTATCGAAAGTTCTGTATAGGTATTATTTATTTAAAAAAAATTGATTTTGATATATTTATCGAAAGTTTTGTATAGGTATTATTTAATTAACAAAAAAAAAATAGGTTCGTATGTATTTATCTAAAGTTCTATGTAGTTTGATGTATTTATCGGAAGTTGTATTATTTAATTTAAAAAAAGCATCCAAATGTATACATATATTTCTTTATCCACCAACACTAATGACTAACATAATTCTAAATGTCGCTTTTCGAAAAGAACATCGCTCCTGTAATTATTTCACACCAACCAGACCAACTGAACTCTCTGGTATTAAGATGATAATGTAATTACATGGTTTTTGTGTCTGTTAGTACTAATTGTGAAGTTTAAAGTTCTCAACTGCTACGCTCTTCGCAAAATATTCAGACTACTTCTAAATTACTTGTTATGTAGTGGTCTTGCCATTTGCAGTTATTCACTTCATTGTGTATTAGACGTACTTGAACCAGATGAAAGAAAATAGAATAAATTATGCAGATATACATAATGATAATGACTGAGTTTGTTATAACTTGTATCTATTCGTCTCGAAACGTAGGTAGACTAGAATCGCTGTAATGAATGTTAAAAGTGGTAATGCATTTGATGTATTGAAACGAAAGAGCTGGCATTCCAGAAGGATCTGTTACGGTTAAAAAAATATATATTCGTGGGCAACCGAATAAGAATAAGCTGAATTAAATCAAGAATAAATAAATATACATGTTTGGGTTGAACACTGTCTTGATTTGTGGTTTATTTGACATTCACATTATTAATGTTGATTATAAAATATCTGCGATGTTCATCACGTTCGTATTGTTGTTAAATTTGTAAGGTTTCCTCCATTCTGTAATCTTATTCAGTAGGTTGTCTAGGAATAATATATATTTTTTACTTTTTATACTTTTTTGTATTATTTTTCGGTTTGAGTATTCTAAAGAGTGATCCACAATGTGGGGCATGACAGACAAATCCAAACTGACATTTAAAACAAAAAAGAATTGAATGTTTCGACATTTTTTCAAGGGCTACCTCACTCCATATAATTAATTTATAATAACATATGCCGTAAATATTGTTATTTTGTTGGTTTGATGTGATTTTCGTCGGCACCGTTACCGGTAAGCCTTAATCTCGTATATTTTTGGCAGGGAGTGCTCGAAAACAATTGGATACGCAAGTATTTCATTCAGATGAAGAAATAAATTCCCTTAATCCCTTTACCCTCTATGAAAATCTTTAATAAAATATTAGGCTGTGCACAATTCAAATGGAGGCCGGCAGACCTTAATATCTTTTATGCAGGGCCTTTATGAATTTCCAAATTTCTTTACTGCTTGTAAGAAATTTCTGCTTTAATTGAATTAGCTTATTAGCGCCCTGCTATCACTATTTCACAAATTAATTTGGGTACAGAACCAGTCGATAACACACAGATTTAAAGGTATGTACGAGGGAAGTATAAAAAACTCAATATACAAAAACTTGTCAAGATAATCCTATGTATTATAGTTTGGTGCTTTAATAACAGCTAACTCAAAAGAAGTACTGTGCACACAAACTATTTTGCTGAGGTCGAGTTTAAAATCGTCAACTAAGTGGGAAAATATTTTTACCTACGTCAAATAAAAGGTATTTCTATTGTACACATACACTTTAATAGCTATACATGAATTAATAAATTTATCACAGTAAACACTTCAGTAGTAGTAAGTTTCTCAGTTAATACCCACTGGAACTAAAATCATTAACCGCAAGTAAATAGTCCACTAAGAGTAGATCGTCTTACAAACGTTTTATTTTAATTTACTTATGTTTGTTTTAAATAAAAATGTAATATTCTGATGTTGCCCAACTGTTTGAGAAGCCCTGTGTTAAATAATGGCCTCTTAAACAACGTAAAAGCAATAAGTAACTATTTTTTTTATCGAAACATGTAGGTATAAGTTTTATCGCATTTTCTTAAACAATATTACGAATGTAAACGTTAACCTTAAAACCACATGAAGCAGAAACTAACAAAGTGTTTGAAATGCATTTTATTATATACTCTGCAGATAACCCATCTTAAATGGACATTAAACTAACTACTATTATATTGTACGTTACATCTTAACTCGGTAAGTGGCCCCGCAAACTTTATGTTATAGCTGGGTTGGAAGAGCTTCTGCTGCATATGCATACAATTCTGTTTTATACAGAATAAAATAAAAAATATGACTCTGACATTCCCCTATTATAACTTTACAATGTAATCTTTAAATCTAACACTAATCATAGATATTGTCAAGCTCTTATGTAATTCATTTTCAAATAATGTTTGTTTTGCTTAGTTACTAATTCAGTAGGCCTCTCAGGAACAGGATCGTCCTTAATTGATTCCTTGTCTTGCTTAAATAGATTACTCCACTTTTTAACTACAGTATACAGTGGCCTCGTAAACAGACGACATTTCAGTAAGAATTTCTTTAGCCATTTGTCCATTTTAACAAGAAACGGCACGAAGCTGCTAATTGACAAATTGCGAAGATTCGTCGAACATACTAATAGTTTTCTTTTAATTACTATACGAAAGCACTTTAGAGAAATAAACAATTATTTTATTTCACTGACTGACGAATAATGTGCAAAGGTATGATTTTAAAAAAATAATTTTTATAGATATCCGAAAATCCTGATTAACGAAATGCGTGGTTACAGTTTGACAACAGGCATAACTGGGAACCACCTTCAATCCCAACTTAGCGCTATACGTTCCAAACATTAATGCAATTCCTACTCTTGGTGGCTTTTAGGTAATAATTACAATTACTTATGACAAAAATTAAGTAATTTCTACACTTGATTGCTTTCAGGTAATAATTACAATTATTTATGGCAAAAATAAGACAATTCGCACAATTGGTGACTTTTAGGTAATAATTACAATTATTTGTGATAAAAATAAAGTAATTCCTAAACTTGGTTGTTTTTATGCAATAATTACAAATATTTATGACAAAAATAAAGCAATTTCTACAATTGGTGACTATTAGCCACTATTAGGTAATAATTACAATTATTTATGATAAAAATAAAGTAATTCCTAAACTTTGTTCCTTTCAGGCAATAAATACAAGTATTTGTGACACACACAAAGCAATTCCAACAATTTGTGGCTTTTATGCAACAATTACAATTATTTATGATAAAAATAAAGTAATTCCTAAACTTGGTCGCTTTTAGGTAATAATTACAATTATTTATGACATAAAAAAGTGATTCCTACACTTGGTTGCTTTCAGGTAATAATTACAAGTATTTATAACAAATACAAACTAAATTCCTATAATTGGTGGCTAATTACAATTATTTATGATAAAAATAAAGTAATTCATACACTTGGTGTTTTTAGGTAATAATTACAATTATTTATAACAAAAAAAGCAATTCCTATATTTGTTTGCATTCAGGCAATAATTACAAGTATTTATGACAAATACAAAGTGATTCCCACAATTGGTGTATTTTAGGTAATAATTACAATTATTTATGATAAAAATAAAGTAATTCTTAAACGTGGTTTCTTTTAAGTAATAATTTATTTATGATAAAAATAAAGTAATCCCTACATATGGTGGCTATAATTAAATAATTACAATTATTTATGATATAAATAAAGTAATTCATACACTTGGTGGTCTTTGGGTAATAATTACAATTATTTGTGACAAAAATAAAGTAATTTCTACAATTGGTTGCGTTTAGGTAATAATTGTAATTATTTATGATAAAAATAAAGTACTTCCCAACACTTAGCGGGGTTAAGGTAGTAATTACAATTATTTATAACAAAAATAAAGTAATTCCTACACTTGGTTGATTTCATGTAATAATTACAAGTATTTATAATAAATGCAAAGTAATTCCCATAATTGGTGGCTTTTATGTAATAATTACAATTATTTATGACACCAATAAAGTAATTCATACATGGGGTGGCATTTAGGTAATAAATACAATTATTTGTGATAAAAATATAAAGTAATTCCTACACTTGGTTGCTTTTATGTAATAATTACAAATATTTATAACAAAAATAAAGTAATTCCTACAATTGGTGGCTTTTAGGTAATAATTACAATTATTAATGACAAAAATAAAGTAATTCCTACGCTTGGTGGCTTTTAGGTAATAATTATAATTATTTATGATAAAAATAAAATAATACTTACACTTGGTGGCTTTTAGGTAATAATTACAATTATTTATGATAAAAATAAAATTTCTAAAAATAAATTAGTATCGAATAAAACGAATATACCTCCACATGTAGTATGAACAGATTTTTTTTTGTATGTAAAGTACATAAATAAATTAATTCGTTTTTAAAACACTTGACAAATTTAAAAATGGTAAATGATTGATAAAACATAGTTATAAATGACTTATTCTTAAGTTGACATACCACTGGTAAATTCCTATTTATTTTAACTATAATGACAAAAGCAAATGTCAATGGGATAACAGACCTTTATATTTCTTACTAACTAAAAAAGTATTTTCGCGAGATTTCCTGATATTTAGGGAGATTTGAAAGTAAAGTAAAGGTACGAATTCAAAAGGCAAAGCCACACGTGCTGTCCCTTTTCCTCCTCGTGAATCGGTGAAAACAGCGGAGAGGAAACACAGAACATAGCGAAGTGCAGCTGATGGATTCACATAAGGGCTTAAACCAAGGAAACTAAGGCTTAGGTGCTTTATTCTACTAAATTAAACCAATGACAAATGTTGAGGCTGAAACCAAAAATAAATTAAGGATGTTTTTAGGGTCTCGCCACCTCTTATATCACGTTTTTGTGTGAAAGTTGTCTTTAAGGGAATTAAATAACAGGTTGTTACCCGTTCTTTTTTTTAAATACTTTTTTTATTGTGGATAACTTTAAAATAATTCAGATAAAATTAAAATTGAGCTATTATAATAAAGGATCAATGTTAACCATAGACAAAATATTATTTAAGATAGACTCGCCTTCATACTGTCTAAACTCTAAAGAATACAATGTTTTGCCAACATTATAAAACAGAGGGCAAAAGGGGTAGAGTACAAGTACGACACACAATGACGTACTGTTTTGGGAGGGTTCATTTATATTTTATAAAAAAAAAACATTTTATGTTCATATCTTTATAACCTATGCACGATATATCTTCTGAATCAAAGGTGAATATAACAATTTTCAGCATACCTAGGCTATTCAAATTTTGTTTTACATTTAAAATAGTAGCTCAAATTAGAAGAACATTTTAAAGAGATAAATTTTGATTTTGTTATTCTAGTCTTATTAATAAAAAATAAATAAAAATAAGGACCAATGTTACCATTTATTAGTATTTTTATATCTGTATTATTACTTTTATATCGGTATTATTACGACCACTTTTCTATGGGTCTAAATAAGAATAATTTAATTACAGACTATCTTTACTTATGAAATAAAAAAAACTATTAAAAACAATAAAACAACTAGGCCACAACGAATAAGTATCTGTTGGATGGGAAATACGTAAAACAATCACAAAAAATCACGAAAATTTACAATAAAATCACAAAATAAAACACAAAAAATTACAAAAAAATCACAAAAAATCACAAAAAAATCACAAAAAATCACAAAAAATCACAAAAAAATCACAAAAAACCACAAAAAATCACAAAAAATCACAAAAACAACAAAAAATCACCAGTTCATACTTCTTAACAAAATATCTTAGGTTGCTAAACAAAAGTTATGAAAAAGCCGAAATTAAAAATCTTAAAGTGTAATAAATAAAAACTCATATTTATACTTCATAATTTTAACTTTTTTAATAGGAAATAATAAAAGTTTTAAACAAAATTTAATACATTTTTAAGAGAAGAGCTCTTAGGCTGGCAGAAATGTGGTGCGTTAAGGAAAACCTCTTGGTAAACCCTGACAAGGCACAAGTCATAACCGTTACTCTTAAAACAAGGTTGGAGGTTTTAGAAATTCCGACTCTGGAGGAAGGCTAAACAAAACGAACCAAGTAAAATATCTGGGTCTAATCCTAGATAGCAAACTTACTTGGAACCAACACTTACAAAAAGTGACCAACAAATGTAAAATGTATCTCATTTAATACCCTCTCAGGAGTACAGAGGCTGGCATGCCTTTGTATTACAGGAGCACTGAAAAGTACACCGACAGCCTCTATAGAAATCATTCTAAACTTCCCACTCCTGGACCTAGTCATAAAGGGGGAGGCCAGAATGAGTACATACAGACTGGAAATCTGCAGCAACTGAAACCCACTGAGATATATAAAACATACCAAAATACTAACATGAAGTAAATGATTCTAAATTAAATATGGAATCAGATCACATGACACTCCTCCTAACCTTTAACAGACTCTTCCAGGTCAACTGTACCTGAAACGAGGTAAATAAGGAGATAGATAAATACTTGCTTAGCGGTCTCGTCTGGTATACGGATGGATCTAAAACTAACAAGGGAACAGGCTCTGGCGTACATAAAGTTAAACCCAAATGCGACATCATCGTCACACTGGGAAAACATGCCACTGTATTTCAGCCTGAAATACATGCATTCGAATTACGTGTTCGAGAGAATTTAAGAAGGAAGTACAAAAAACAAACCATCCTAATTCTCTCAGATAGCCAAGCAGCCTTAAAGGTTCTTGATTCAAACAGTATCAAGTCAAAGTTTGTCTGGAACTGCCTTGGAATACTAAATGATCTGGCAACCCACAACAAGATAAAACTAGCGTGGGTACCAGGGTACAAAGGAATCCAAGGAAATGAAAAGGCCAATGAACTCGCCAGAGAGGGATCAGATCTACTATTCACGGGAACCAAACCTGTATTTGGGATAAGCAAAACCTCTGCACGACAGGCAGTGAACAGGTGAATAACCACAAAACATCAAATTCACTGGCAACAGATAAGAAGGCACAGAATCAGTAAGCTCATGCTAAGGGGACCAAACCCACGCATGGCTACTGAAGCACTACAACTCGCAAGGCCTCAGATATCCGCCATTGAGGGATTACTAACGGGGCACTGCTTGCTGAAACACCTTCATGTGATGGGATTACACAATGATCCCACTACGTGTAGACTCTACATGGAAGAGGAAGAAACCCATACCATGTGATCTTCGAATGCGAAGCTCCTACTAGGCGAGGTTTCATCCTTTTCGGCCTAGAACCGGAAAGAACGCCCCAGGAACACTTGGTAGGGAACCTAACCAAAGATACAGGACTATTCAAGAGATAGTACCTGAATACAGGGAAAGCAGGGGAATACAATAGACCCAACAGGCCCCAGTGTTCTGGGCCAAACCTAACCCTACCTGTTTACAACCGATAAATATAAAGATAAAGAAAGAGAAGAGATCTGACATGTGAATATCGTCTCATCAGGAATATGTTTCTGATAAATTTAATGTAAACAAAGCGTATTTTATCTGGAATCATTGATGTTAAACAAAAAAGTAGTCATATTTGACATTCTTCAGTGATATTAAAGATATATTTCGCGAAGTTAAAAAACATTTAATATCACTTTAAAATATTTAGGAGAATAATAACAATTTCTAAATTGGTTTCATGAGAGATATAGAATGAATTACTATGAAATTTTTGTAGAATAAGACCTGCATTCACATTTTATGCAAATATGGTTTGAGAAATAAACATGCCTATTTAAACCCAGAACCGATCAGTAATTCCAATCTTTTCAAACCGATAGCATAACAGTGACAGTTTGTTTAATCCCTATTGAGCAATTTTCTCTCAAAGTTCAAAATATGTGCTTTCGGCACAAATACAGTGCTCCGTATCGACATCGGCAGCCCAGGACGCTCTTTACTGTTCATATTAATCACATAATAAACATCTGCGTCAAATTACACTTCATTACGAATGAGTGCCATTATTTTTGGAAATAAAATTAATTTGAGGCGGGGGATTAAAGGGTCTGTTTGTTCGTCGAGGCTCCGTATCAGAAACCTAAACCTAAAACCTATTCAGGACGATGGGTTCGCGTATCGTAAGGATCTAAATATATTTCGTTCCTGTGGTTATGGAAGGTAACGCTTATTGAAAGTACAAAGGATATTTAAACAGGTTTTTTAGTGTTAGTGGTTGGTCCAACTAAGGACAGATCTTGTTGAGGTTTGTTGATTTCTTATTGAATTCAACTGATCTTGATGAGTGTATTTATTTATTTATTTATTATTATTATTTTTTTTTTTTCATAATTTCTTTTTCGTTTCCATAAAAACTCTATGATTACGGTCGTCAATGCTCGACCAATCAGGGCACACCTCAAAAAACGTCGAGCTGATATATCTACCTAAGGTTTAACAACGTTATAATCATGACTTCAGTTACGACATCGACGCTCGATACAAACGACTTAAAAATTTTAAAATGAAATGACAAATAAGGGAAAACTAAAAAAGAGAAGGTTATGAGGGGAACATGATGTCGCCACAATGAGCTGCTAGGAGGAAGTATAGCTTCAATCGTATCTACTAGAGTTACTAAGTTTATTTATTGTACAGTATCCAACAGGGTAATCCCCAATCACAGGATAAGGTGAAAAACTATAATTTTGGATAATAACATTTGATTAGAAAACATATACAGAAATGTCATACAATACAATATATTTATATAAATTGAATACACACCTCAAAAAAAACCACACGCGTGTGATCTAAATAGAACGATATGTGTCACTTTCTTAAGTACGAAACCTTCAAAAATAGTCAGCAAAAAAATATATCTGTCTTCGCTAAAAGTATGTACCTTCATATACATTAATCCACAAAAAAACTGAAGACAATGTACGCTTTATAAATGTGAAGTAACCATATTGTTACAATTTAAAATTGATATATTTCTCATGCATCTTTTCTTGACGAAATGTTGAAATAACCCTTTGGCGGCACCTTTTAACACAAGTCGCACTAGATCGAGGATCGTGTTCGTTTTCTCTCCATCGAAACCGAAGCGGTGAACCACGTTTGAGTTCAAGTGTATTTACATAAGGTTGTGGCTGAAGTCCCAGACGGCGTGATTGTATGCAAACATAAACATGTTGGTTTGGTCGATGGTGACATGACGGTGTGATTGTCAAAAATGAATTGATTGATTATATCGGGCTAAGTTTGTTTTTACCTACTCTTTTACGCTCAGATGTGATGATCTTATTGCGTTTTATTAATCATTACTTTCAAGTGTTAAATAATACTTAAGGCCAAGTTCAACTTTGTTTGACATATAATCACGATTTTTTTTAGGTTAGAAAATTGCATTATCGATTTTTTCATTCGAAGTAATACAATATGTCACTTTAAATGTCTATCTCTTTATGTCAACAAATATGTAACACGATGAATTCATAAAACGTATATCACTAATGAATATGTGGCGGCAACTGAAGGCAACACTGTCAGCTACTGGAGTAAATGCAGGTCCAGTATAAGCCATACATAAATGGTTGAGTTAAATCAAATATCAAAACTAAATGGTTATTTGTAAGCAAACGACATTTCAAAATGTATACTTTTTCAATCAAAAATAATATAGGCTAATACTTAAGTGTATACAAGTGTACTGGACAAGAGATAATTTTACCCTTTACTCCAATTTTTTGAAATGAAACCAGCGGTAAAATAGATATTTGTGTACCAAGGCTGTTTTGGCCGAATTAGACATATGCTTCCGAATTCTGGTTAAGTATAAGAGTAATAGGCAAGAACCGGATGTTCAATCAAACTTGACATCGAGATAGATGTCACATAAGCAGGTGTACTGAAGATGAACTTTGCAGGACCCAGCATCAGATAGGTATAACACTTGATATTCTAAAAACCATGCATACTACACTGAATAAGAAAGAATGGAAGTGTCAGAAGGAGGCTAAAGACAAAAACAGAGCTGAATAGATAGTTAATATTTTAGCCAGGAGAGAGTCGGTGAATGTTATTAATATAGTAAATTTATCAATGTATTTTTAATGTATAATTTTAGTTTATTATCATTTTTGGCATAAAACTATGGCTGACATAATAAAATTTTTAAAAGTATATATATTTTCAATCTTTATTACTATACATTATTTAGTTTTAATTTATTCTCTCTGACCTAGGGAAAAGGTTAGAAAACCCTGGTCATAATTGTTTACAATGTTGATGTTTCTAATGACACAAAACATTACAGAGGAATGATACTTAGCCGATGAAATCTCACTGAATTCACGCATGACGTATTGTGGTACGAGTAAGGCTATCTATGATGCCTATGCAGATTTAAAAATATTTCTGCGCACTGTTTTCGATCAACTGATACCCCAAATTCACACAAGCCCCGTCTTCGCATTACAATGTGACGTAGAATCAAATCTGCCTAATCTCATACCATTTTTTTTAAATATTAAGGATATTCTTGGTGTATCTGATCATCATGTTTCGAGTTATTGAACCTAAAAAATAAATATCAATAAATAGAATTCGGAATTTATTCCAAAAACATTTTTCTTTGGGAATTATATAGGATTTCTCGTTAATATACTGATAAACTGTTAAAGGTGGTAGGTTCAACAAAATAAACATTTTTTGCTTAATAAAATAAAAATAATTTTATTGCCCAACAGATTAATTCATTTACAGGACAAAATACATGAAATAAATGTCAAACATAATATTTCGACAGAAAATAATTTTAGCAACTAACAGCAAGAAAAAAAAAGAATCCTATATACATTAGCTACAAATTAGTACAATTAATGGTCGAAATAAATATCCCAATCAGTACAAAATTAATTAAAATTTGAGCACATTAGCGTTATAGGCGAATTTCTTTCCAAGTTTGTTTGAATACTTGCTGTATAAAATGTTTTATGATATCTAATGGCTGTTTGGAGAATATTAAAATTTATTTGGTTTATCAAAAATGGTACATCAATATTGTAAATAAGGTTCCAGATAAGTGATGCATATTCTAGCTTGGAACGAACTAAAAAAAAGTAAAGGATCTCCAAGCTTTGAGAGTTTGTAAAAGAACGAGTATTACGAATTAAAAACCCTAAGCTTTTCAACGCAGAAGTGCAGAAACAACGGTATTATCAATATAATCCGAAAAAGTAATTTTTTGGTCGAATAATATACCTAAATCTTAAATTTGTGCACAAGTCGATAAAAGTAGGCCGTTAAATAAATAAATCAAACTCCACCTTGTTAATACTTTTAGTATAGGAACATACTTTACATTTAAACACATTCATAAACAGCTTGTTTTCATTACACCAATTTTCAACGATGCCCAGTTGGGTCTGTAAAAAGTGACAGTCTTGAATTGATGAGATTGAGGTAAATATTTGTTAGCAGCGAACAGCTGGTGATTGCATGTTAAGCTTATTGCCAAGTCATTTATAAATATACTAAATAATAGTGGCCCCAGATTGGAGCTCTGTGGAATTCCAGATGTTGCTATGAAGGATGAGGATGAAAATTCGTTGTAAAAGATATAATTAAAACGATGATTTAGGTAATAAGAAAACAATCTCAACATCGACTGATCAAAAGCCATTAAGAAATCTGTATAAAAGCCTTTGAGAAGTATCTATATATTACGTCAATTTGATCTTTCTGATCGTCTATATCTGAATATAATAATATGTCCGAAAATGCTTCGTTTTTGAAACACAATTATTAAGCAAAAAAGTTTACCACCCCTAAAAGTTTGTTGGTATATTTACAGGACCCTCTGTATATTTAAAACTGTACAATGTAGGTACTCATCAGATTCTTGTTTACAACTAAAAATATAATAAAACAGGGTTCAGAAGTTAGAGGGAAACTATTACTGAAAAAATAAAAATAATAGCTACCTATATAGATTTATAGTTATTACAAAATAGATTATGGGCAGGTTGTGCAAAAAATATTCTAAACTACTCTTTTTGTAATTGTATTTGTAGTTGAAGAGTATAGAACAACGTTTTTATTCTTAACATCAAATCCGTAGAAGTTGCAAATCATTTTTAAAATAATTATTTTAATTGTCAACTGTAATTGAACATAGACCATAACTAACTAAACATAAACACACTGGAGGTTACAAGCTAATTTGATTGTCTCAATAGTAGAAAGGTAAATTTCTTTAAAACTAATTACTGAAAGAATTGGTTTTAGATCATTGTATTTACCGATCAACGCAGCTATCCGGTCTTGTACTTCTTGTACTTCGATAAGTTCATTTCCATCTGCTTCTTCTTTCGTAAATGTTTAACTTGTGCACTAAGAATGCAATTTTTTATGGCACTTATATTTGGCAACGTCTCTAAAAGCACAACTTCGAGTCTAATGTAATAAGATCCAAGTGACCACCTTGAACAATCGGAAAGAATCTTCTATTCCCTGCGCACATGACCTTGACGGGCTTCAGCTATATTGTTGTACTGTGCTTAGTAGCCTGTGTATATATTCAGAAGATTAAAACAAATCAACGGAAAAATCTGAATGTTTTGCCTTCTTAGTGCAAGAACAGTTATGGGTGTAACTGGATCTGCATTTACAAAAGTGTTAAATAGAAGAGGATCGATATTTGGGTCTTGCGATTCTTTAAATATCCGACAGCCTTGTGACCACAGCATTCATTTGTTTTCCTTGTTGTTTGAAGAAAAGTATTCAACAATAGATAATTAAAAAAGTTTCAATACCTTTAACATATAAAATAGATTGGGAACTTAATTGTATATTAAGTACTATATTTCGTAAATAATCCTCTTTCCAATTTGATGACATACAGCGCATTCTCACGGTTTGTCGAAGTTAAACTTTGAAAAACAATCAGTTCAGCATGTGTAGGTTGAACTTGAGGAGTATGGCCTAGATTCGAAATTATAACTTAGAAAATACGTGCAAGGAATACATAAAGCAGAAAACAATTGCTTACGTAGTCAATTTCAACATTACGAACAACTGTTCCAATCTTTGGCAGTTTAAAGCGTGTGAAAAAATTTCATTTTATGGAAAATTTTAAAACAATAAATTGCAAATTTAAAATATTTTAATGCAATTTCATGTAAATAAGGTTTCTTTATGTAATGTTTCGTTACATAATGAATTATTATAAATACACAAAATATGCCAAACATATCGTAGATTCATTAATTTTATGTGGTTATGTTTTTGGCATTTGTATTCTTCTTTTCCGTGGCCTTGACTTATAGCCAATATAGATACTTACCTATTGATTGGTTAAAATTTTAAATATATATTAGATTCACAAATAAAAAGTTTTAAATTATCTAACAAAAAATGGAAAGAGACATGGCAACGTTACATTTTTTTGGGCTGTTTGCAAATAAGAAGAAATTTGTATTACTATACAGAGTGAGGGATGTTTGACTTTCATAGCTACTCTAGATTTAAAAAGAAACTCAACAGCATATACAGGGTGTTCCATAGTTAAAGGGAAATATTTTAATATAAAGATTCAACATTCTCCCCTCTCTTTGTAACACCACTGGCCAAAGCCAGACAGGAACGAATTTCAGTAAAAAATCCCTTGACAAAGAACGTTTACAGTTGGGTTACATCAAAATTATTAAAACCCATTTACATAGTTAAAAATATCAGATGAAACTGATTTAAACGGTACACTTTTTGTATTCCACCTACAATTTTGAATTTAAAAATGTAATATGAATTTTTAATGCAAAATAATGAAAATTATTTAATGGAAACTCATTATTCTGAACTTATTAAATAATTCTTGCCTGCATACATTTCTATTTTTATACCGTAGACCACGGTGTTTGTACAGGACCGCACTTGCAATTTTTAAATATATTTTTAAACGCTCTGTATACACTTATTATGGATTATATAGGGTGTTTTTCAACCCCAAGGAGAAAATAGTGGCAATGAAATATCTCGGTTCCTAGACATAAGAATATATTTATTTTGTAGCATGTAAGGGGTTTTCTCGCCACATAGAAAACGTTTCCTTACGGGCGGTTCTCGAGCGCCAGATTTTTGGTTATGGTTTACTCCACAAACTCTCGAAACGGCGTCGAAAGTACTCGGGTAGCTACAGATGGAGATGAAATATTCCAGGGGTCAAAGGTCACTTTGATACAGGTAATGGTAGGCCACAAGTAACGGGCTTTAATCGTTGCTTGGGGTGGTACAGAATTTATCACTAGCTGAAATACAAGTGGAAAATAAGGTATGGAATTAGTAACCAGTAATACGGGAAGTTAACATTGACACATATATTGTGAATAACTATTTACACATTAAAATTAAAAAAATTATATATTTCAACGCCCACACTCATTGCGATGATAGTCAATATAAACCTGAACAAAACAAAACAAAAAAAACGGACGGTATTGAATCCCGACTAGTCTCAATCAGACGTCAAAATTGAATTAAAATAAAATGAGTGTTTCGGTCGCAGGAAAAATTAACTTGACTACTTAGTCGGTAATTAAACTAAAACATAATTTCCCATTTCGGTAAGAAAATATTCTAAGAGCGTTCGTAGTAAAAATTAACTATTTAACTGTCGTATCGGGAATTAAACTAAAACCCAGCAAAAGCGCAAAAATTTAAGTAGTAAAATTGTAGTGCACTATTTAAATTTAAATAGAAGAGCCGGAAGTGGCAGGTATATATGATTCATATCTACACCGACGGTTCTAAAACAGAACAAGGCTCAGGATGTGGAATATACTCCAGATTGTTAAACCGAAACATAAAATGGGCTGTGAGCAATAGTGCCAGTGTAGTTCAACCAGAGCTAACGGGGATTCTCATAGCAGCAAAATAAATAACCAGTAGCAATATCACTGGAAGGAACATGCTCATCTGTACAGATAGCAGACAAGCACTACTCACCCTGAACAGACCACGAATTTACTCAGGGAGGGTTACTACTAAAATGTCACGAAGCTTTGGCCGAAGTATCCATCAACAATGTAGTCACTTTAAGATGGATCAAAGGTCACGCCATATCGAAAGGTAACCGTCTTGCGGATTCACTAGCCAAGAAAGCAGCCAACCAAATACTTTTTGGACCTGGCCCTTCTATTGGCCTGACAAGTGATAGACCTAATCAAAGAACATTCCTTGTGAAATTCAAGGAAAGTTGGGATGAACCAAGAAACTGCAGAGTTGCCAGGGAGCTCTTAAGTTATCCTGACAATACTGCAGCAAACAAATACTTGACCATGCCTAGACAGAATATGCGCCTAGTCACAGGCATTCTGACTGGTCATTGCCAAGTACAAAAGTATTTCCATATCATGGGGCTGTCAGAATCCGCACTCTGCAGAGGGTGTAAACAAGAAGATGAGGCCATCGAGCATATCCTTTACGATTGCTCGATGCTCTCATTTATTAGAAGTTTTTTTGTTCGGCGAGTATCGACTAACACTGGCCGATATAAGAGAAGCACCTCTTGAAGACGTTGTCAGCTACATTAAATCTGTAGGGTGGATCATCTCAGGAGGATGCACAATGGGCCTAATGAGACCTAAGTGCCGTGTGGAGACACGTTACAGATACAGACTAATCCATATTGTTGTGCCTTTTTTTAACTATTAAAAATTTGATGTACAGGGTGTTGTTTTGGTGTTGTAACAATAGTTTTGTCACATTTATTTTTTAACCGTAACCGAACCACGAACTTCCTGGATACAAGATAAACTAACGAATACGGGAACAGTATTATAAAAATAAAAAGTATCCGATTGTCGAACTCAAATTATCGGTATGTGTAACTATAATTATTCGAACTTTTTCAACATTTCGACACATAATACAAAATGTTGTCTTACTTTCGTAGAACCAGGAAGAAACAACAAAAGAAATCCAGATATAACAGGAGATGTAATTACTAACAAATATCGTGCGGTCCTGAATAAGACATATTCTGAGGGACATAGGATGGTATAATGTCCGCTGTTGTCATAAGCCTATTTCATTATTCTCGTTAAACGTTAAAATAATTCAACCTATTTTATTCCAAATGAACCCAAAAAATTTTGAATCATAAGTTATATCAAATTTAACTAAATTAGATGTAATTTTACTAAATTAGATGTAATAATTTTCAATAAATTCCCAAACATAGTCATGTTAGGTTGGAAGTGGCAACAGAGCTTACACCGGCATGGATATTTACATTGTTTATTATAAGCACACAGCGGCTTACACATTTATGATAAAAAAAGTTGTATCTGTGCAAAATTCTTCTCTTTATCCCCTCTCTTACTTCTCACCTTTCGTCTCCTCGCCGCGTCCCTACAAATAGAGCGTATCGTGAATATTATATGTTATCAATGAATGGTTATATCTATGTTACCCCTGTGAAATCCATATTGCTTTCGGGAAATCCCCGATTTCATTTATGCTACACATAAAGATTGCCGTGTTGTTGGGCAATTATTTGTACACAAGTGCTTTAATAGTGCTATAACACTGATTAAAATAAAACAATATATTTATTTGATTTTAAATGATTTAATAGTTTCATATATAGATAGTATTATAATATATACGTCCATTTTGGTATACGAAATTATCCGAAAATCGGATTATTATCCAGTCATTGGCAACACCACACGGGAACACGCAAAAATAATAAACAGCCTTACTGTATAGTAACTGTCCAGGCAAGAGCCAAGAGCGAACCTTTTCGTAGCCATATTGCATGTAAAAATTTCATATCTGCGACCTCCGAGCGTGACCGACGTAGCCCGATCTGACCTATCAAACACCTCAATTCAGGGCGTTACATCTTTTAGCTCTGCCAGCCAGCAATATTTGTGAATAGCTAACGGAAAATATATTGAACGCAAGGGACTCACTGCCAGATTATGATTGAAACAAGTAAAACAATAGGAGCCGTGGAATATAATATTTTTTATTAAAAATAGTATAAGTGGATAACATATTATTTTCATTTTATACTCATATAAATTGGTTTCCGCTTGTACCGGGGGCTGTAGCCCTACAGCCCTTACTAACAAGACGCAACTGCAAAATTAGTATCTCAGTAAAGTTATAAAGAATGTAAGACCCATTAAATATAATGTATTTAGAATCACCTGAATGACCTCTATCTACCATTAAAGTATTTCCCTTTAACTATGAAACACCCTCTATAAATCTTTTCAGTACCCTTTTTATAGCAATAAGCTACAATTCTAAATGTAATAGATTTAGTACTGTAAGCTTTGATTTATTATAGTCTAAAAATTGTACGGCACCTCTTAAATTCCTTGTAGTTTATGATGTACAGTGTTAGAACACCTTGTAAACGATGGTTTGCACTTTACGAGGCATAAATCTTATGGAAAATATTTAACTTCGATGAATGCCAAAACAATTACTTTTTAATTAAGTGTTTAGATCGAATTATCTTTGGAAAATATTTAAAATCTTTTAAGAAAGCAGTTGCGCTTAAATACCAGTTATGCTGAAAATATATTCTGCCGGTTATTTAATGTAGGTAGTTGGCCTATTCACACTCTATAGAAACTAATCAACGTACCTATTTTTTGTTGCTTGATCAATAACCAGAGCCGTCGTTAAGTGTTTGTCAGCCAGAACATTATAATTTCAACTCCGAATATTTCATATCCACAGAAAAATACAAACAAAAGCTGTTTTAATGTGTTATTCCACCACCTACTGCTGAGGTAACCGCTTGACGGCTTAATTCAAATTAGGCGTTTTTTTGTTCGTGTTCTGCTACATATGTGATTTATATAATATGTACATATCACAAACAGATGTGGATCTAGTGTTTTTGATTTGAAAAATTTAAAAATGAATGACCAAAAGAAGCCAAAACGTTTTGAATTACCTAATTCCTAAAATCCCTTTATTTTTATTTTCTCTGGGTCTGTAGCTCTTACCTTTTCTTATCGCACTTATATGGCCTTAAGTTTGTCTTCCTTGTCAGCGAAAATGTAAATAACTTCTACTCTTACGTGGACACAAAAGAAAAATATGTGCAGTAGTGACGGTAATAACATTTAAGCTCTTATGTAAATATGTAAAATTGTCATTTTGGGAATTTATGTTGGTCAAAGGCTAATAATCATTATCTATTTAATGAGGTCTGTTAAAATATTAATTTTATTCTAAAATTTAGTGTGATAGAATTTTAGCTACGGTCCTGTCAATAATCAATAATAAAAGCGTGTAATGGTTATTTGCATTATAGAAAATTAATAATTCCTGAATAAAAGTGTTCAGCTCTCGAGGCGTAAATACCTTAACATGCTTTTAATGTTAATTTACTACACAGGTGATCGACTACTGTGTAATTATACCACTTGTATACCCTAGCTAATTGATTTAAACTTTTATATATATCCTGCTAGTAAAGCCTATTTTGTAATGCAAAATTCAAAATAGCGAGATCTGACAGATAAGCCTGCGTCGTCTGACAGGGTTACATTTTTTACAAAAAGTTAATATGAACAAGATATTTGACATTCGATCAATGTTACGTAGCAGGTTTCCATTAAAATATTGAAAATGGAACACATTTTGTACTGGACTGAAAAATTGATTTTCTTCTTAATATAAGTCATTATAGAGCAAAAAACTAACAAATAAAATGATCGTTATGGAGAAAGAACCAGAATTGATTTGCTGGTTTTGTATTGTGACACGGTCTACAGTTCAATCTTGTGCAAAATTGATGAAAATATAATTAAATAACTACAGAATAACTGCCTTTGTTTGATCTATGGTATAAGGAGAAGACATAGAATTTCACCCAAACTAAAAGTTGTAAAATGTCCTAATATCGGCATTTTTTTTAACAAAATTTTAAAACCTGAAACAGGAGTATTTGTGTAATAAAATCAGGTTTAGAACTCGTAATATCCACAATATTAATTTAAGTAAAATAAATAATATTACTTTATTCTTCCACAATAAAGAAATGTTTCAAAAATCGTTCACCTATCAATTCGCAATTTTTGGTCATCTACTAGATATACCTAGATTCAATCTGTTTCAAACTATGTT
Organism: Psylliodes chrysocephalus; assembly: GCA_927349885.1. Classification (NCBI taxonomy): domain Eukaryota; kingdom Metazoa; phylum Arthropoda; class Insecta; order Coleoptera; family Chrysomelidae; genus Psylliodes; species Psylliodes chrysocephalus. The sequence continues at coordinate 20,756,107 of OV651826.1, read as the reverse complement.
TAAAAATAAATATAAAAAACATAATTTTCAGTAAACAATCATCATAAATTTGTTATTTTAAAGTTTTAATTATTATTCAGAAAATTGGGTACATTTTAGATAAACTTACCTGCATTCATTTGAAGTCTCTCAAAAACGATTTTTTCCAATAATGCTCAATAAATTAGCAAGACATTCAAGTAATCTTCTCAAATAATAAAACACTTATTTAAAATTTTTGCAATTTTTGGTTACCCTTCCTTTATTCCAGCAGAGAAGAATGTCATAGAATTTATTATTTCAATTCACTATATTTGGGATCCACTATATTTGATATAAAATGAAAGTTGTTATATTCAGTCAGTTAGTTGTCAGGTTGATTTATTCAATAGTTTTATGCTGTAAAGCCTCAATAAAGGTAAATCGTTTACATCGTTTAATTATCAAAACAAACTTCTTTTAAAAGCTTCACAAAACAACAGATACTCTTTGTAAAAAAAGTAAAATAAAAAAGACCCAGGTTTTATGATTTAATGTAATAAATAAAATGTATACCTTAAAATTTGTGTTATAATAAAAGATTAATTTAATGTATATCATTGTCAGGGCCGATTAGAAGGGGGGGCAGTCGGGACTAATTCCCGGGGCCCGGGCTCAAATAGGAGCCCGGCAGCGGTATAAGGGGCAGCAATTGTATATTTTATAGGTATTTTTAATACTTCCAAGGATATTTTATGTCTATTGATCTAATTAATTGTATGTACCTATTTAATAAATAAACTATTATTTTAATTTAACCTACTCTTCCCATAGGAAATATGAACAAAAAAATACATTAACATTTTATTTTTATCATGCATATGACTTAAAAAATTTCAAGGGTAAGAATGTAAATGTCCATCCCTGTATAAATATATCGTTATAATAGAAAAATGATTGACAAAAATTAAAGGGTCCGGCGTAACCTCTGAAGCAGAAAAGTATTAATTTTAGTTTCCTTTTTTGCAGGGCAATTTTATGGCATCTAATAAAACCTGGGCAGGATTAGTACTAGAACGGATATTTTGCAGAATATGAGTTTTTCATTAAATCCGTTTTGATGAAGTTTCGTATCTCAACAATCTCAGCAGTATTTTTCTGTGGACATCAAATGCCAGTATGGTGTATAAAATTGCACACTTAATTTTCTGCTGATGTACATTTCACTAAAACGTCCATATATTTTTGTTACGGTCGAACAATGACGCTCTATAAAAATGTAAAAGAAACTATTGAATACAGATGTTATATCATTTTTAAACATTGCTTCTATCCGTAGTATTTTTTTTTATAGTAGTTTTCAGGAAAAATTATTAGTTTAGTTTTATGATTATATAAAATTAGATTTTGGTGATAATCTGAAGATCCTCAATAATGGTAGCCCTTACAATTTTTTATATATGGTGACGAGTTTACTGGATGGTGTAAACATTATTCTTGATTGAACACATTTGGTATATTTGTATTAAAAAAAATATATATAAGTAAGTACCGTAAATAGAGGAAAATTGTTCGATCCCTGTTTAAAGAACTCGAAAAATAAATGAAATTATATTTTATTTAATATCCTCTTAATGTTTAAAATATCCTATCCAGCATTAAATTAAATAATAAACGACAGTGGTTCTTCCTACTTTCTACCTTTAGTAGAAATAGTCTAGTTCATCTATATCGATTCTTTTGTATTCAGAATTCGGTGATTTTTTGAAGCATCTTCAAAGGGAAGCCAATTTTTTTATTTTTGTCCCTTTTTAAGTTTTCCAGATCCTTATTTAGATAACAATATCGAATTTACAAATAGAAAAAATATTTATGTTTACCAACCTCATTACTTTTTATGAATCGCTCAACATTTACATTATACATATATACATTTCCAACTTAAAATGCAACAAAATGTAAGACAGTTTGTGGGTTTTAAGTTAGCATTTGCAAATTTGAATTTTATGTGTTCAAGAGACGTTGGTGGCCATAAAAGTCGCCATATCGTTGAAAACTATATACATAAAATTTTAAATATACACACGCTGTCCCTAAATTGTCTGAGATCGTTATAGGTCAAGAGGTGTACAATTCCAAAAATTCTTAAAGGGAAGGATTTTAATTTTGAATGTTTAATTAGTAATAAGCAAAAAATTTATATTTTTTATATCAGGATTTGGCATAGAAAGAGGTAAAACATGGAATAACTGGTCGAAAGAACACTTCTGAGCCCTGAAACACAAAGGGAAAAAAGAAAAACGAATTATTATTTGATAGTTTCATTAAATTTTGAAGTCAGCTTTTTAAGATAACACAAAAATTGTAATTTTCAATTTAAAATGAAATAAGTGGGAATTTTAATGTAAAATATATTCATGTGTACCCACATAAAGGCACTTTCTAACAATTCTACATTTACATATTCGTCCGCCTTCACATCTCTACTTGCATTCAAAATATGATTTTTACCCTAGAAGGGCGGAATCTAAATGAAATTTTATATCAATTGAAAGTTCTTCATGTACCTTTTAGTTTTGTATAGTTATTGCTCTACTTGTAAATGCAAAACTTTTCCATTTCGCCCAACCAAAAGTCCGATTCTTTATTAGATTACTTAGTACTAAAATGAATATTCACTATAAAATAAAGACTAAAGGCTAAAAATGGATTTAAAATTTTTGATAATCAGTAAGTCATGTTTTCTGATATCGAGCTCAGTGGAAGATATTGGTCTGAAGGACATAAAGCTCGTTGAAAGTGGGTCATAATCATTTTTAGTGCATTTAAGTCAAATTTATAGGTCGTTAGAATAAGGGTCTATACTGACGGAATTAGAATAATTTCAAAAATTAATGTAGCGTGCACTAAAGTGTTGTGAAAAGATCTATATTGATTATAATTAGAACGAATTAAACCTACAATTTTTAATTTTTAAAATTTGAATGGGCAAAGTTAGCCTCAAGAATATTGTTAAAATAAAATGTTCTTTTTGTATCGACATTAAAAAAAATCATTTACTGACCTAATTGTTACTTTTTTAACTAAAATATGGGAAAATATAAAAGAAGGTTGGGTTTTAGGCATTATAGAGACTACTCAGAGAAAACTTTAAACCAAGAAATAAGCTGCTATGAAACAGGGAGTTAGTAGTCGAAAAGCAGAAGATTTAAAATTCCAAGGAAAACATTATTATGCAAATTGAAGAAACAACATATAAATCATTTAGGACGTCCAACTGCTCTTCGCGAAACCGAAAAAAGAATGGTGGTTGATGTTTTGATCGCGAGTGCAAAATAGCTGCCCCATGACTCAAATAAAACTACAAATGGTCATAAAGTCTTATTTAGACAAAAACGGTATAAAGCATCACGTATTTCAAAATAACTTTCCCGGTAAGCAATGGACTGAAAATTTTGTTAGGCAACATAAAAATCTTTTGACCACACGCCACTGCCAAAAAATAAAAAGAGCAGAAAAGACGGATGAAGAAATTGAAACCTACTTTGATAATCTCAAAGCAACCATTGAAAATATAAAGCCAGAGTTCATGTTGAATTATGACGAGTTTGAAAAAGAAGTTGTACTTCGAAACATGTCATGTGTAGTGTTTTTAATTTTTATTTTTTAAAATAAAAGTTTTGTGAAAATCTACCAAATTTGGTTTTACTCATTCAAGATAAAATGGATTTTCATCAAGTAAAGGCCGAAACAATAAATAATCGAACTTAAGTGACGATTTAGGTAGTAAGAAATGTATTTTTGTTCGTGGGACAAAGTATCCCGAGATAAATGCTAATTTTGGAACCCTGATGCCCCTGTATGTTTTTTATAAAAATGATCGCATTTATGACCAGTGACAATTTATAATAGAACCAAGTCTGGGTGGTTTGATGGTCCAACATTTCAAGAATGATTTCAAAAAGTCATCATACCATGGGTTCGAACTTCTTCTGAACCAAAGGTAATAATAGGGGATACTTTGTCATCTCATCTTAATGTGGAAGTATTAATACTTTGCCAAAGATACAATAATTGATGTGTTTTCTTGTCACCTAATGCAACTCATATTACACAGCCTCTGGATGTGAATTTTGTTCATCCTTTGAAAGTCACATGTAGGAAAATTTAAGAGAAATCAAACTTAAGTACCCAAACCAAAATTGTGTAGAAAAATCGAGGTTCCCAAGAGTACTAATTAGAGATACACCAACTAAATCCAGATGAGGTTTCAAAAAAACTTCCAAATGCACGAGATAACAGAAAGGTAGCACATGAAATTGATTCCGTCTTACTAATTTTTTTAAAAGAACAGAGATCACCAACACAAACGATAAGAAAACTTAAAAAAAAGATGGTTAAGCTTGCACCTAGATGCTCAGTCACGGAAGAAGATGTTATGAAACCTTGCACACGAAAAGATCAAGAACCAAGCGATGTAGCATCAGGGGTACAAGAAATTATTGAATCTGAACACGAACTGGATGAAGAGAATCTTTTGCAAGAATACAAAGAAACAAATAAGATTGAAGGCCAAGAAACAAATGAGACCCAAGACAAAGAAACAAATATGACTGAAGATAAAATTGACTGTGATAATATTATTATATGTTGTAGTTGAATTTTGCTCAAACAAAAGTATCTGCCATTACATAGGAGTGATCCTAGTAACACCTGCTGATAAAGAGAATATTTTCACTGTAAAATTCTTTAAAAAGAGTTCTGCTGGATTTTTTTTCCACAAATAGAAGATGTCTCAGATGTATCACTACATAATATTAAAATGATTTTACCAACACCGTCTGTGGGTCGTAGAGGTTTTTATGTTTTTAAAACATTGCCAACTACGTTTAACTGTCTATAAATCTATTGGATAATATTATTCCTTAGTTTAACTTGTTTAACTTGTATTTTTCCTTAGTTTTGTTTTAATAAAAATAATTCTACCTATTTGACTAAATAAACCTCGTGTTTAAAAACACTACTCCTGGGCAAGGTTATCCATACCATCGATAAACATCGCTCCAACTAATATTTTTTTATTATATATATATTATTTTGATTTTTTTATATAATACTAATATAATAATAATACTATAATAAATTAGAATATGCATATATTTTAAAGTTTTAATTCCTTCCAGTTTCCGAGAAAAAAATTAAAGGGCTTTATATTTTGAAATATCATGATGAAAATAAATGCATTCCTCAACAGCACTATTCTTAATATAATCCATGAATTTAAGCACTTAATGTCTTGTTAATGATTTTTTACACACTTAACGAGGCGTTTTAGCCACTAATTTTGGAGCGGGGGCTATACTTGACCTTTACCATATTGCCCCCTCAGCAATGAATCCTGGGTACGCCACTGAGGGCATACGTTTAGTTGTTTTCCAAGCATTAATGGTGGCGCTTAACAAATTAACTTTCTTTCTTAAATATTTACCATTCCTTATGAATTAAATGTTTTAGCTAAACTAAATCAATATTTCCTACAAATTAAAGTTTAATTAAACACAAAAACTTTAAAATCGAACTGACTTATGATCGGTCCTTGTTCAAGACACCTTGTTTACCAAGTTGGCGTCGGCATCATCTGAATATATTACTCTAAGCGTCAACTGCAGTGCAAACATTGTTTTAGTCCATTTTTAGCTTGGATCTAATGAAGTAAAATCAAATTAATAAATTTAACCGATCGAAGAGAGCTTAGTGTATACATGTTTTAATATGCGAGGAGTTGCCTGTAAAGTTTGGGCATTTATCAATTAGTTATCTTCGTGTTGCCAAGGATTCAAATCTTAATTGCACTCATAGCCGCGGTTGCCTGAATATAAATATCTGATTGTTGAGGTTATTCCAGACGATGTTTCAAATTATTTAGATCGCGCCATGCGGCTTTACGCCCTTGCCTCTACGCTTTGTAGGCCAGAATAGTTTTCCGCAACAAGATTTTGCACTTGAAGTTTTCAAAATATTTGGTTAAGGATAAAACAACTTTGAGAATGTAACTTAGGCATAAAACGAGAATTAATGAAAATTTGAGAGTTAAACAAGTTACCAACAACCTAGCATTTATACTTAATTATAATTATGATGTGAATATATTTGAATTTACTTCTATTTAGCTATATTTTCATAAGTTAAGTGTTAAAATTCCTTTTGTTAAGGGTTTCGCATTTAAATGGGGAAGCGAAACATTTTTGAAAAACTCACCCACTTATGAATGAGTTCTTTAAAACACAGGGGATGGGACGGCAATTACAATTATTTGCTCGGAAAAATCTCACTCACCATTACACGATACACTAGTATAATACAGATGCTTCACATTTTCCCAGATGATTACAAAAAGCGGATATTTACTTTTTTAAAGTTTGTCTTTAATTTCACACCTTATGATGCCTGGCCAATAAAACTAGTCACGTGAACTAACCATTAATCTTGTTCCTAAATCAAGTACTAACTAAATCAATCCAGCGATCTTCATTAGATTGCTATAATTACTATATACAGAGTGGCCCAAAAGTCTGGAAATGGCCAATTATCTCGTAAATTGCTAGTCCTAATTGTACAAAATTTGGGGTACACCTATTTTGGGATACGATGATTCCAGATCTGATATTTGCAATGTATCCAGATTTGCTGTTTCTCTTAAATTATTAGTCACTTTGGTTTTTCAAATTCATCACCCTGTATATTCAGTCATTATTGGAATCTCCTATTCAATACGAGTTCAACCATATGTAACACTTATGATTCGTTTTTTATACCGTACAACGTTATATTTACATTAAAAAAAAAATGAGTGTGTGCTCATTGGGTAACTGCAACGCATACATAATATTCCACCCTCTATTTCCTAAGACATCCTACCAAAAAGTCTAAAGCGATGTTCTCATATTTGTATTTCTGAAATGTTCTCTATACATGAGGAATAAATAAACCGCGTTTTTCTTTGTCAGAACGGAATTCCCAGTGCGTGAGTCAAACTCGCACTAGACCTGTGTTTTATAGATTATTTCATTTTCGAGGGTTGTTCGCTTTTACTCCGCTTCCGAATTATTTACAGACCGACTGATTTGACATTTCATCAGGGGACGCTTATAGTTTATTTGCGTATATTTCAAACCCTCGTTTTGTTAATGCAGTCGTTAATTTACATGTGAAATCTTACGAAAATCGAATCAGGTAAAGGTTATCTCACACCTTTAATGGGTTTTTCACACCGACAGAATTTCATTAAATATTAATATGCTTTTGAAGTAGTCAAATTAAGCATTTTATTTAATTGTGCCATTCTTATAACTAGACAGCGTGATATCCTAAATTCAGTTCAAAGTCATTCTAGGAAAATAATTAAATTGTTAAAAAATAGTTGTATATTATTTTACCAAAATACCAATCTCAAGCACTATCACCTAAAATACGTATTTTAGAAAACTTTGTTTTTATTTTAAAATTATTATATCACAGAGGCGAAGAAACGAAGGAGAAACACCCTTGAGTGCCTCGATACCCGGAACAAACTGACTTTTGGTTCCGGGATGCACTCATAGTTCATAGGATCAGAACGATTCCTTGTGTTAAAATTTATTATGTACATTTTGTATCATCCTGTACAAGTATTGTTGTTTAGTTGTTTTAATGTTTATATATCAAGTTGTCCGAAAGTTTTGTCAAGTGAATAAATAAATAATTCTAAAAGTCATACATTATTTTCTAGCTAATTGGTTATGGGCCTATGAGCTGCTATAAAAAACGTTTTTGGAGAATAATTCAAAAATATCCGATCTCCAAGTTGTTAAAAATGATTTCAGTAAAAGAGTTAGAGGTCGTGAGAAGCGTTACGATGATAATTAGATACAAGAAAGTCACTATAATCTCGACGGTCATAGGAGGATTAGCAGAATCCAAGCACCTGAATGGGTGTAATTATGGTGAATGGAAATCCTGGATGAAAAATGTCCTTATTGATGCAGGACTTGGGAATTGTTTCAAACCGAAGGCGGACGAAATTGTTGATACCGACCATAATGCTACAGCAGAGACAAAAAAGTCAACTACCGCTAAGGAAGCTTGAGAAAATCTAAAAAACTTTACGAAGATTCCGGGATTGTAAAGATTAGTTGGATTATACTCTAGCCTATTTAAAACAAAATTCGAGACATGCAGTTTAATGCAAGAGTATGTAGAAAAGATACTAAGTAGGTGAACCATTTAAGGACACAGTCGTTGAAGGAATCATTCTCAGTGGTTTACCAGAAGAATATAAACCACTCATTCTGGGTATTCAAGGCTCAAAGCAGTCTATAACCACAGAATTCGTGAAAAACTTATTATTACAAGAAAATGTAAAAAAATATTGTATCAGCTAGCAATTCAGAAGTAGCATTTTACAGCAATAAACAATCAAAAAGTTCTCAAAAGAAAAGATCTTAGATGATACAACTGTAATGAATACAACCACATTGCAATTAATGTCGAAATGAATAAAAATCTATGAAAGAAAACAACAAAAGAAAGACAGAAAATGGCTCAGTTGCTCTAACATGTAACAAATCTATATTACCGACTAGTAACGAAGTTTGGTTCATAGATTCCGGAGTAACAGCCCACTTCAAATCAAACCTTGAATTACTGCAAAAATTCAACCGTGAATTTTTGGTGGAAAAAACAAAATACACCTTTCAACACGTATTGTCTTAAAATGTGATATTTTTTAATAATTTAATTAATTTGCTCGTATGATTTTGAAATGAATTTTCTGTATCACTTTGTATAATTACAAGGATGGCAGTAATAAAAGTGCTTACTCTGACTGCCTCAACATCATTAAAATTGCGCATTATAACATTTTTGTAAATATTTTCTCATTCAATTCAACGACATATTGTAACTATTTATTAAACATTACGTATATTACCTACTTTTTTGTGAAAAACAATAAAAACCAGGATTTATCGAATAAATCAGATGAACCAAAAGATAAGTACCGGTAAACAGAATATTTGGACAAAAAAATGAAGGTGCGGTAGCACACCAACCATTTAACATCACTTATATTGTCATAAAAATAGAATTAAAGGTATTTCGTTTTTATCACGAAGTTGAATTACAGCTCTAACCCTCGGAGGTATGTCCATAAAATAAGATATTTTATATTCGAGGTCTGATACAAAGGTACCACGCAGTAGTACCGCCAGGTGTCGTAAAAATACTTTTAACGCCTGCTAACTACCTATGACCACCAAATTTTCCCAAAAGCATGAGCGTACTCATTAATATTGGTAGGGGTAACAAATGTCATCAAACTCTTGAATATTTTTCTCTGACCGATTAGATCAGATTAAGTTTTATAAGAGTTAGGACCTTTCTAGATCTGTTATGGAACTATTTACGACATTAGCGGTTTTACGATGCATATTCGCACTACAACTTGATTGATATACGTAATATTATTACCCTCTAAATTACCTTTTAAATGATGTGTCAACTGACATCGAATTTTATAAGAAATATCCTTAAATTAATAAAAACTAATATTTTACTTAAGTTCGTCATAAAAATAAAACCCTTTTTATTTTCAAAATCAATATATACATTGCTTTTTAAGTTTATATGAAAGAAATGAAGTTAGCTATATAAAAATAGATTTTGTCACCGAACTTACAATTAGTAATTTTAATTATGGTTTCTTTGGTATTTTAAATACTCTTGATCCATCCTACAAATGAACTGTTGTACTCAATATAACATGACTACGAAAAAAAAAAAAAAAAACTAACAATAACATTTACCCGACTTCTTGAAAATAAACAAACTTTAACAAGAAAATTAAAACTGTACATTGATATGAAGTCAGCTATTATTTATAAATATCAGACGATTTAAATTCATGTTAGTAGAAAAAATGCTAGGAAACATACAGAAAAGAGAATACACACTGAAGGATCAGACTACAAGTTTAAGAAACTGACCAAATTTAGTTATTTAGGAGTCACAATAAGCGATAATGGTGAAGAAACAGAAGAAATAGAAGAATGAATTGCCAAAGGAATAAAATGTACGGGAGAAATGCTTTATCTCCTAAGATCAAAGAATTTGTTAAAATACTTTTTTTTTTCATTTTTCCTACCACTTAAAGCTCGAATATGCAAATAATATTCCCGGAAATTTTTAATTCGATTCCAAGCAATCTTCTTTCTACCGTAATATTTTTTGCCCCCTATATGTAGCTCGATGAAAAACATTACATTAAAATAACCGCTACTAACGAATTTAATTCAGGAACTCATTTTCACCTTCAACAAAAGAAGTTATATTCTAACAACTCACTTCTACAAAAAATGACGTGAGTGGAACCCATCAAATTCAGCAGCGCACTGTTCTTACAAACGGTAGCTTAACACAAAGCTTTCAACACTTATTTAGTTCTTGTGGTATCCTAAATGAAGAAATTTAGTTTACTTCCGAAAACGGATTCATTTAAAGTTCGAGGCAATCAATTGTTACGCCTATGAGCTATTCAATTGTGGGCGAAGCTTTTGTGAGTTCTTTGAAAATACTGCAGGACCATCTAAACAATTTTAATATTAGAAAGCAGAGCAAGAAGTACTTTTTAATCCGTAAAAAGTATTTATATTCTGTGCTTTGATACAAAAATTTGTTTCCTTACATTTTTAAGAATTTTGTTCAAAAATTTCGAAGAATAAATAAGATAATTAATAAAAACCAAAAGTCAGAAAACATTATTTAATAAGTATCATAATTTATAATACGTATACAGGGCGATGATACTTTTTTTAATTGAGTCATTAAAATAAACTTAAAAAAAACACACTTAAAAGTGAGAAATAACTGTAAGGATTAAGGTCTGGCAACCTTGGTGGCCACAAAACTGGTCTATTTGGAGGAAACCACCTATTCGGGAGAGTAAAAACTCTAAAAACTTCCTGACAAATGACAGGCCCTGTTTTGGAATATTTAATTCCGGTCCTTATTAGTGATGCCGCGAGACAAGACGAGACGAGAAAGTGGCCTCTCTCGTCTCGTCTCGTAGGGCGAGAGAAAACTGTTCTCTCGTCTCGACGAGAAGACGCTTCTCTCGCTCGAGAGGGCCTTTCTTTCGTCTTGTCTCGTCTCGTTTCTCTCGTGATAAAACAATATCAAATTTAAATTTGAAAAAGACGAAACATGAAAAAACGGTAAAATTTGTAAGACAAAAACAAAGAATTTTTCAAGTAATTTACGCATTAATACCCAAATTTGGCAATAAGAAACACTTATGTCTCTCTGTCTGACCGTAAATAAAAAAAACATTTAACCTACTTTATGAATTTATTTAATGTAATTTCTGTAAAAACATAAAAACCTAAATCTGTTTACATGAACGTAAAAAATATAGAAAATATCTTTCAAATGAGGTATCACATGACCCTACTTTCCATTAGAAAATTTAAAGCTAGTAACTCCCTCTATCTTACGTGTCTCAAGTAAAGTGCATCTCTTTATAATAAAAATATAATATCTCTTGAGTTTTACCTCGTTTTTGTTTTGTCATTATCTTTTTTTCATTTAGAAGTTAAAATAGAGGAGGGTACAATTTTCGTCCTCACTGTATATAATACATTCGTTTGTATTACCTTTTCTTTGACAGTTTTTCGAAAATACGCTTAAAAATTTTCAACTTATCTTCAAAAGTAACCTTAGAAAAGCAGAATGGATTAAATATATGAAATGATTGTATAAATTTTAAATAAATGGTATGTAATAGTTCGAGATGAGTTTATAAAACAAAACCAGAAAATAAATGCTCTAGAGGCAGTTCCGCAAAAAGTTAGTAGAAGTTAGATTGTTTGCGATGAGCCAGTGTTTTCTTTTATGTTTAATACCTTTTCTTAACATTAACACCTTTCAAGTGTAGGTTGAGAACTCGTTAAAAACTGTATTAAAAAAAGAAAATCTTGAGTATTTCAGAACAGCTGGTCTTCCTTAATTTCTCTGAATTACCAACCGTGTTTTAACAAAATAAATCTCGTAGGTAGCCAAATTGCTTTTCGACAATGCAGTCTATCTTAAAATCAGGAATTTATTTAATGCCACACGATGCCGCGTGTTAAAATGTAACCTTTTAGTACAGTAGCTTATGGACTTTTTAAAAGGTATTAAATCTAGATAATTTTTCTCTAATTTTAAGGTGTATTATGTATTTAAATATCTTACCTATTAAATAATAGCTATTCTATCTTTCGGTATTCTTTTTAATATTAAAATTAAGAAAAATATTAACAAAAGATCTAACAAGTATTAAAAGCAATTTTAAAAAACCAACTTCAGAATCGTGCAGATGTCATCACCACATCTTGACCAAATTTATATGGGACTACCCCTGAGGTACTCCCTTACTAATAAAACAAAATCTTAGAAATCCGACAAGGTGGTAAAGAATTATCGCTAAACATACATAAAAAAAATTGAGAACGAATTAAAATCCTCTTCTTTTTTTGAAGTTCTAACTACTTAAGCTTATTAACTAACGCTGGTAAGCCACATCCTAATCACAAATTGGACGGACTCTAAAAATAAAATTGATTTTACTCAAAAATTGTTAGCAAATATTGCTTATTTTTTATTCAATAAAATTTCTGACTTTTTTTAATAACAGATTAAATATAATTAATACTTCCCGATGTTGAACTGCTTTAATTCCCTTAGATATCTACCCTGCATCTTGTTAGACATGTATACAATATGCAATGGATATGATGACTTGATGGATAAGGTTGTCAGTAAATCATAAATTATTTATAATGTAATATAAACAATCTTGCTTAATATTTATTGAACCATTTAATACTACTAGTACAATCACCCATTAAATTAATAAAATACAATGTTTTTGGTTTGACACTCCAAATAGTAATTTTAAGAATAAATCGTATTTTGTATACATTTTCAAATGGTCTTTTTTATATTAGTTGTCCAAATCTTTTTAAAATATTCGTGAAATTATTTAATTTTTAATATTTTTTACATAAGTATAGACCTAATTTTAAAATAAAACTGCTATATTTATTTGTATTTTGAAGATTGAAAAAAAGATAATTCGATTAGCTAAAGCACGTCGAATTGAACATTGTACGCTATTATTTAAGACATTAACTATTTTTACTTTGCCATCTATATTCATCTTAAACTGTATTATGTTTATTAAGGAAAATATTTGGCAATAACTATTTTAAAAAATTGCTGTTAAATCTATCATTTTTTGATTATTTTTTTTAATAGTTTGCTATTTTATTGTTTTATGTTAGATATGAAAACCTTAAACGAATATAAATTTGTAGCTTGATCGATAAATGTATTTATCTATTATTACTGTTTTATTTACTATTCTCTTGCCAATACATTTTTTTAAGAAACAATTCTTTTGTAAGATGTCTTCTATCTAAATGTGAGAATGTACCTGAAATAAAAATATTAAATTTTGGCTAACATTAAAAAAAACCGAAAGCCTTATAATCCCAAAAATGCCCCTTTGACCCTCAGCTATATTCAACCGAAGCAACACCGCGTAGCAAACATGTACCCTTAATTAAAAACTTTTAATTTTGTTGCGTGGGTTCCGTGGTCCAGATGACCAATCAGCATCATCGAATCTTCTAGTATTCCTAAGACATACCTATCGTTGGTAGGATGGTACCACGCGCGTATCTTATAGTAAGCTAGAACCAACAGTCATGCCGCGACTTTGGTTACGGATGAAACACTGACATACAGTGCCACCACGTGGTCTACAACATGTCGAGGATTATCTTAATCTTAGTGTTAGCCGCTACAATTTTGACAGTTCATCCCCGGAGGAATTCTAAATCGCGCCGGTACGTTTCGAACCGCATTTACCTCCCCAGATGTAAATACGACGAGCATATTATCAAAAATAACGATTTATTTTTGGAAAAAATAAAAACTGCGGAGGTTGTGTTTACTGGAAAAGTCACCAGTGACGTTATTATTATTAACAATAATACTGTAGTGTTTAGTGTGGTAGTTCGGAGGTATTTTAAAAATTCGATTGGTTTATTGAAAAACAAGGAAGTGCGAATCGCGAAACCCTTAAACGACGGCGAAGGAGTGAAGTGTCGGCAATCTTTAAGGGTTAAATATACGGCGATATTTGTGGGGCGAAAACCTCCCAGGATCGATGATATTGATGTAGTACTTGATGTTTCACCCATTCCCGTGACGCTTAACAATTTGGACAGGGTTAGCGCTGCTACTAAAGGTAATTATAAAATTCGAAAACAAATTTTAAAATAGTTTTAAAATGTTACTTTAACCCACGTACACTTTACAACCCCTAATATTTTTATAAAACACTATGTAACAAACTTAGAAACTTTGAAGTAACAAAGTAATAAAATATTAAAAAAACAAACATTAGAGTTGCAATCGATATACGTACAGTTTATGTTATTATATTTGCAGTATATAAACTTCTCTTTTATTATATATTTTTATGAAATAACATGGTTCTCAAATATATTGGGCTTCGGTGAAATTTCCTGATTTTTTGGCATTTTGCAGTTGTCAACTTCCTGAAAAACAGTGTACATGGGCACAACTTAATCCTATGACTAGTTTTTGATATCCACTAGGTTGAAGTGACATATTGTCCATTTTTTAAAAAGGCCGTGCTTCTTAACAAAGTACTTTGATTCTTATATTTAATGCTTTACTGACATCAAAGAATATTTCAGTAATTAGTTACAGGGTGAGTTACAAATTAATGAAAATTAAATTTTAATTTTTACTCTAGCATAGGATTATTCTTCAAATGCTTATCAAGCTGAAATAGCCTCGATTTAAATAATCACATTTTATGCAGAGCGAGTTAAAAAGTTGATAGACCCTGTTTGCTGTTATTAATACAAATTTATTTTTTTTTATCGCGTGTTAATAATAGACCTTAAACCATTATAAATTATATATAGTTTAAAAACTATATACAGTATTATTTAAAAGATAAGTAACATAAAAAATAATTTCTTCCATTTCTTCGCTAAATTGCATATTTAGTGTATTTGTGATGAATTTTTCGATTTATAACACATACTGTTAGATTGAAGATCAATTAGAAAGATACAAACTTTGTCAAAACTTAAGGTAAATGTTAAATTTTCTATAAATTAATAACATCTACTGACAGACTATTTTTATTACAATATAATACTGTGTATTACCCCTTAAGACGAACTTGTAAACGAAATTATTTAAACAATAAATAAATAAATAAATAAATAATAAAGCAAAAGAAATAAAAAAAAATAGATATTATGTGTATCATATAACATACTATTAAAAAAAGATTATAATAATAACAAAATAAAACAAATTACTAACACAATAGTGATATTGTTTAAAGATTAACATGTAAATATATTTGCCATTGCCGGTTCTACTAAATTAGGAAAACAAAATTGCATATTTTTCAACATTACCTTTATTTTGAGTAATAAAGTATAAAAGTTGTTTTTATATACGCACGCGTTCAACCGAACGAATATATTTGATATCCATTTGAGGTAATGAGAACACTGCGAAAAAATTAACTCTAGAAATCACAGTTCATATTTTGGTCACCAGACTACCATTTTTAAAATTTAAAAGTGACAATTCTATCAAACTAATTGTCAGTATATTGTTTAGTTATTGAGATTAAATATACATTAAAATGAGTTATTTTTGTGTAGAATCGATAAATAATAGCATTTCTATTTTTATTTCATCCACATTTAGAAATAGATCTTAAATTTTAATCAAACTGTATGAAACTAATTTAATTACGAGTATTAAAACTAAAATCCTAAATGTAGAGGCGGACATGAGGACACGGCGTCTGTCTTTAATGCAAGTGGCCCGGGTTCAAATCTGGGGCGGGGATTAATTATATAAAATGTTTATTTTATTTTATAAAAAAGTAAAAGTCATAAATTATTTTAGAATTAGTTATTTTGTCTTAATAACCTAAACTAATTTTTTAAATTTTTAGATTTTCGTTAGTGGGTCGTAGAAAAAATATACTGTACAACTCGAGTGGATTATCCATATACACTCTTGTTGCACAAACTACTATTCTGTGGCAAACTTTGCACTATCAACTATATAATTTAAAAGTATTGAAAATTTTCTCGATATCTATAGAAGCCATAAAATATATGAATATGTGCATCAAAATCTCAACCTCTGGGGTGGTGAGAAAACGAGTTTAATTTTTTATATCTTTTATTACAAAGTTTTATATCTTATATCTCAAAAATTGTTTACAGATAAATATAATGTTTAAAATTTATTAATAAAATCAAAATGATGGTAATTTAATCTACGGCTGCCTGGTTCTTTATAACTTTTTTCTACACCTACATGCATATTATCTAATTTATAATTATGTTCTCCCTTATTTACCCCCTTACGCCCCTGAAGCCGACTCAGCAACTTGTGTAGCGAAAGGGGCAGCTATTATTATTATTATTACTTGCCGTGGCACTTCGGGGCAAAAAACCCTACCCACCATTATAGCACAGACTATTTAACGAATAAATAGACCATATATATCGGTTTACTGAACTAATATAATTTCATATCCATTCTAGTAAGGACACTGTTCGGATATGAAATCCAACAATCACAATTTATATTTGGCGACTGATATACTATTCTTTCCATAAATTATAAATAAGTGACAATTCTATCAAACTAATTGTCAGTATAATTTTTAACTATTAAGATTAGTTATAATTAAAAATGGGTGAAATATCGATAGATAATAGTAGTTTGTGCAACAAGAGTGGATATGATGGCCATATCGCACGAAGACGAAATTTGAGCACGACGTCGTAGGCGGAGTGCTCAATCGTCTAAGTGCGATGTTGAAAATCCACTCGAGTTGTACAGTATATTTTTTCAACAACCCACTAATGAAAATCTACAAATATTAAAAATTATTTTAGGTCATTAAGATAAAATAAGTAATTTAAAAATAATTTATGACTTTTACTAATTTATAAAATAAAATAAACAAGACAAATATTCATTTCCTTTTTCTCCATCTGAGATTTGAACTCGAGTCTTCCGTATAGTAAGCAAGAACCCTGACCACAGGACCATCTACGCGTTTATTTTTTTTGCTTTAATACTTATTAAATTGACTTTATATAGTTTTAATTAAGTTAACAAATTATTTATAATTATAGACGAAATAAAAATATAAATTCTATTATTCTACACAAGAATAACTTATTTTAATGTATATGTAATCTCAATAACTAAAAAATATGCTGACAAATAGTTTGACAGAATTGTCAGGTATTTAAAATTTTAAAAATAATAGCAGTCGGTTGATCAAAATATGAATTGTGATTGGTCGATTTAATTTTTTGCAGTGTTCTCACTACTTAGAATGAATATGAAATATATTCGTTTAGTTGAAGGCAATAGCATATTTTCTCGTTTTGTAATCTGTGCGTAGATAAGCTAATATCCCTATGGGTTTAGAAAAATTAAATTTTAATAAAACTATCTAAACCCAATTCAATTATAAATTTTAAGCTATAAAAAATGTAAAAGTTTTTACCCCGACAATTTAAATGAAGCGTTCCCGTTACAACGACCATGGTTCAAATCTCGGCAAGACAATCTTTTTTAGTTTTTTTTAGATTTATTATATTATTAATACAAATATAATTCATAATTTTAAATTTCTGTTAATTATCTTATTTTACTCGTATATTAATAGTCTCTAAACTAATTTTTAAAATTTTGTAGATTTTCGTTAGTGGGCCGTAAAAAAAATACTGTACAACTGATACGACACAGACAATTAAAAATTATTAGATATTTGATGAATTCAATAAATTTCCAGATAAGTTAACAATAATACATTGTTTAACAGTTGAAACACTATATTTTTTTAATTATTGCTATAACATTTAAATTGTTTATTCTTTAACATTTTATGGCACATACGATTTTATTAAAATAATTAGGGAATGGCTCTGTTGTGTTATCAGATAAAGACCTGATACGGAAATCATTCCTTTATTTCATTAGAATTATCAATTTTTAATCAACAATATTGAGAAAGTGAAATTTTGTATTATAGCCGTAAATAAATAGGTTACTGTTAGCACTAAGGGTCTATTTATACTCCCTTAGTATTAGTATTTGTATTAGTATTATGATTAAGCATTAAACTGGACTAAATATTTAAAAATAGTATTTATACTCGTTTTATAATTGGCATTAATGCTTCTTTTTTAATAATCTTTTTCCTAATAAGATATAATTATGCAGTCAACAAAATGTTGGTTACAGAAGAAATAATAGGCCAGTTGTGTTCTTAGAATATTGTTTAAGATGTCTGAGTTTTAAACGTGTTTTTATTCATATTTATTCAGATTTACGTCTCAAATTTATAACAGATAAAAAGAAGCAGAAATTTGAGGCAAATCAGACAAAAAAGGCCTTTGCTTGAAATGTCATGTCATTTGTCAAATTTATACTCGGTAAACATTGCTGATACACAAAAATTGTATACAGCGCATGATTTGTACCGAAATGTTGGAACAAACCTATAACCAACATCTGACAACACAATCATATGTGTATTGTATGTGTCATTATCCGTTGTCTATTAAAAAACAAAGGCCAAATACGTCATTCATTCATTTGATAGGAAAGAAGAAATTTAAGACTTAACATAAAAGTTAAACCTGTCAATTATTAAACATAAATATTAATGCTAATACTATATAAATCGAGTGTAAATGTCCCCATTACATTGCGAAGGTTCAACTTAATCCTTAATTATAATACTAATGCAAATACTAATAATAAGGGAGTATAAATAGACCCTAAATGTCGTAATTTCTAATAAATAAATAATAATCTTCTATGCAGATGTATAGAAAAAAATTAATCTTCCTTAAAGGCATTTTTGCTAAAAAGCAGCAATATAGATGATAAGTTTTTGTTGAGTGTGTACAATTAATTTCCCGAGGAAGTAGCAAGTGACATTGTAACAATAAACAGCACAGCGTTAAGCGTAATCGTTCGCAGGTATTTCAAAAACACTGCGGGCTTGTCTGAAAACAAGAAGCGCCTACTGCGAAACTTCTGAACGAAGGGGAAGGTGTGATGTGCAGACAGCCATTAAGGGTTAAATATACGATATTTGTGGGGAGAATGCCCCCGAGGACCAAGGATGTTGATGTTATTCTTGCCGTTTCTCTACTTCCTGTTACTTCAAATAATTTGGACAGGGTCAGCGCTGGCGTTGCTTTGCAAAAGGTAGGAATTGTGTTGAAATGAAAATGGGGTAAAACGTCTGGATGTAAATCGTTTAAATTAACTGACAACTGCTTATCTGCTTAATTTATGTAGACGGGATGTTTAAGAATTCATTAAGGATTGCTTTTAACCAACTTAAATTTTTTAGATGGGACAAGTTGAATAAACCCACATTTATTTTTGTTCTATGCATAATTAAATTTTTATTAGTACACATGCTCTGCTTTTGGTTAATTCATTATTTATTGGGTGTATTTAAATAATATCTGCATGTAATTAGTAAGGATTCATGTAAAAAAAAGATGATACAGTGAAAAATTTATTGACGAAAAATTATGTGTATGTATAGACCAACTATTTACAGAATTTTATGTAGTTTATTATACAGAATGTACCTAATATTACAGATTAATCAGCATTTTTGTAATAAACTAATTTACTACCAATTTAAATCTAGATATTTCACCTGGGTCCATTAAAAATTGAAGTATTTGAATGTGCAGACATATTTCTATATCCAATTTTTACCTGTTCAATTGCTCAGAATGTAAAACCAAAAAAAGGAGCAGAACAAGAGGATAGTTTAATTTCGTTATTCGTAATCATTATGGATAAAATAGAAAATCAAATAAAAAGAATAATACCTATAATTATAGGCAGGTGATGCCGTACCTGTATTAAAATCAAAGGACAAGAAGCGAAAGAATACATACAGATAAGGGGATGATAATATTCAGCAAAAGAAAACAAAACAATCAAGTGTAAAGGAATAAATTCAAAAATAGTAACAATATAGTGAGTTCAGATAATAAAATATAAATCAAGAGAATAAGTCTAGAAGGAATATACTAATGAACAAGGACCGAAAAAATGCACCAAAAAATATAAAAAAATACGTAGTTTAATGCAATTGATTTGCAAAAAAATATGCAAAAGTATTTACGAAAAATGCAACGTAAAA
Organism: Psylliodes chrysocephalus; assembly: GCA_927349885.1. Taxonomy (NCBI): domain Eukaryota; kingdom Metazoa; phylum Arthropoda; class Insecta; order Coleoptera; family Chrysomelidae; genus Psylliodes; species Psylliodes chrysocephalus. Next base: position 20,735,796 of record OV651826.1, on the reverse strand, counting down.
ATGCAACATTAATAATCCTCACTTTATATTTGTGTGACGTTGGATATAATCACATTTAAATAAAACAATAGTTAGTTTTTAAGTACATACTTTATTTACTATTATCTTGAATAGGCACCTAAAATTACATAATACTTATCTAAACACTAGCATACATAAGAACATAGTAGATTAACAAATACAAGCACTGACAACTGAACATTTTTCAAAATTTTCAGCAAGAAAGTTTTGTATTTTATCCGTATACATGCATCGAAAAGCTTCGTTCTACGTCTACAAATGTAATAGGGGCATAATTCAAATGGGGTAAAATAATTCTCGTGTTTGATTCAAAGTCTCCCTCCCTACAATGTTTTCGAAACTTTTTTAAAATTTGAAACCCCTCATTTTGTTCTAGCACAACGTAATATTTATTTAAAGTAATTTTTCGTACTTCTCCTTGTTTAAATGCTCTCTCCCCTTTATCTATTAATTGAACAACTAAAGATACATATGTATTTTGTAATTCCACAAGGACTTTTGACACAAAGCAATAATTTAATTTTATGTAAACAACTTGATGTGGTAATTGTTCATTTTTAAATAACTTTTTAGACTCTGAAAGAGCATCTGAAGAAGAATCTGTTAAATCAAGAATGACTTTTTTTTGATTCGCAATGTTCTGCATAAAATAAAGTTGCATCAAGTCATTGTGTCTTTATATATACAATCGACATACTTTTTTCTTAGTGTAGATTCATCTGGTACATTCAACTTGCAATAATTTTGCAAAAATGACTTTAATTTTACATTATTTAATTTATTTAAGGGTATATCTGTTGATATCATTGCTTTGCATAAATCTTCGTTAAACTGCATTTGTTTGTTTTTATGCGAACTTTGTTGAACACAATGTTTTAACGTTTGCTGTGGTCTTGCCCCTTCTTGCAATTTTCGCAATGCTGCAATGTGTTTTAACGTTTTTACATGTTGATTCACTCAAGGGCGTCTCCAAGACGAATATTCGGGGGGGAGGGGGGCTTTGCCTTAAGATGATCAGCGGTTCTCAAACTTTTTTTGGTTACGGAACCTTTTAACCTTTTTGAAACGCGAAATATTTGACGGAGCCCTAAACACATTTCTAAACACCTAAAACTAGCGTCGGTACCAGGGCACAAAGGTATCCAAGGAAATGAAAAGACTGATGAACTCGCAAAAGAGGGATCAGATCTACCATTCACAGGACCCGAACCTGTATTTGGGATAAACAAAACCTCTGATCGACAGGTAGTGAACAGGTGGATAACCACAAAACACCAAATTCACTGAAAACAGATAAGAGGGCACAAAATCAGTAAGCTCATGCTAAGGGGACCAAACCCACGCAAGACTACTGAGGCACTACAACTCGCAAGGCCCCAGATATCCACCATTGTGGGATTACTAACGGGACACTGCTTGCTGAAACACCTTTATGTGATGGTATTACACAATGACCCTACTACGTGTAGACTCTGCATGGAAGAGGAAGAAACCTCATACCATGTGATCTTCGAATGCGAAGCTCTTACTAGGCGACGTTTCATCCTTTTCGGCCTAGAACCGGAAAGAACGCCCCAGGAACACTTGATAGGGAACCTATTAAAACTAACTAAAGACACAGGACTATTCCAAAGATTGTACCTGAATACGGAGAAAGCAGGGTAATACAATAAACCCAAGAGGCCGCATTGTTCTGGGCCAAACTTAACCCTACCTGCTTACAACCGATAAAGATAAAAGATGCCCCCCCTGGAGCCGCCCTTGGATTCATTATGAACTTTTTGTCGGCGTGGACCTTAAACAACAGAGAAACGCAAACCATTGCTTGTTAGGACATGCCGTGAGAAATTAAATATATGTAGCAATTTTTAAACAAGAAATATTTAGGAATTATAAATTAAATGATTAAATTAGTACGAAGGTAGGTAAAGAGTATATGTATAATATGTACTTACAATTTTTGAGCACGCTGTGCAAAATAAATTGCCTCCGTCCCATGAAAGCTCTGGATGCACCGCTATCCACAATTGTTTATATTTTAATTTTGGAATTTTCTCGATAAATGTATTCGTTACACTGTTAAAATAATACAGAACAACCCAAGGCCGTAGCAGACACTAAATGAACTTCAGCTTTTCAACATCTTAAAATATAAATTCTTGTATACCCCCACATAGAGTTTACAGGTTTTTCCAATCAAATTGTCAATTCATCCGTAATGTTATCCTACTGGTCAGGTTAGATAAGGGATTAATCTCTAACTATAGGTAATAAAAATAAATTACCTCATTTAAATATTTTTCTTAAGAAATGGATTATAACCACCCGCTGAGTTTACGACTAATACTTTACTTGGAAGAGAACCTTTGGGATTGAAAATAGAAAATTAATGCAACATTCCTGAATATATGAAAAAAAAAAGCCAAATGTGTGGAGAAATTGGGGGAAAAATAAAAAAATGGAAACTGTATTTATTCCGCTCCTTGCTAATGAAGATCTGGATAGATTAAATAAAGAATATTGGAAGGAATTTGGAAATAACACTGGCAATAAAGAGGAAAGGCTGGAAGAAATAGCTGAGAGATGATATAAAATCCAAATCTGACCCATAAAATGGAAAACTGAAAAGAAAAATAATACAAAAACGAAAGTATAAAAAATAGATACTAAATAAAAAAAAAATAGTAGCAAAAGATAAATATATTATTGCATAACAGGTGAGCATTTCATGAGTGCATACCTACGGAGAAAACGTATTTTTTATTTCCATCAAAATAATTAAAAAACTCTTTGTCACTTGTGATATTTGTCTATCTATTAGGTATATTTTAATAGCTTGTGTTATAATCTAAAGACAACATTGTAAATTATCATATATTACGATCGACAACGGATAAAAGCCAATAGGTAATTATAATTTACCATAAAAACTAGTTATTACTTTATTGGTTATTAACCTTTTAATAGCTAATGCGATTTTTTGTAATATAAAAGAACAATATTTATATCTTATTATCATCCATATTATCATCTATAAAAAAACGTGTTTTTTTTCTGCTATCGAGCTATAACTTTTCTAGGTATTTCTCTGATTATATGTCAACTTCTTGGATGCTTCAGCTTGCTTTTATAATTTAATAAAAACTTACGACTACAAGTAATTTAAAGCTGTTAAAATCGGTGATATGAAGAAATCCTTGTACAAATATGCTTAAAATAATTTTTATTATGAATCTTTATGGTGACAGTAAATTAAAATATAATCAATCACAAAATCTATTACAACAATCATTTCAAAAAATACTATAGAAACCGAAAATCTAGTTGTGAGACTACACATTTAGGAATGCTAACTTTAACAGCTTCCCTCATTCAACTTGTTGTAATAACTCATTTTTTAAAACTTGCAGCCTAGGTATAAATAGGGGTTTAGTCATCAAGTCAGCCAATTGATACTCGGAAGCAATTTTCTTTACCTCGATAGAACCTTAGCCTACTAGTTCTCTAACAAAAAAATACCTTGTTTGGATATGCTTCGTTCTTCGATGGAATTCTGTATTCTGTACTAGTTTGATAGCTGCTTTATTATCCCCCATTAATTTGGGTATTTCTTTTAAACCAGTTAACTCTTCGTAGAGTCTTTTTAGCCAGATAAGTTCTTTGGCACCCTTACTTGTTGCCACTATTTCTGCTTCTGTAGTTGAAATAATTACTGATGTCTGTCTCTTACTTAACCAAGTTATCGTATTTTCAGCGTACTTACAAACAACGCCTGTAGTAGAACGTCCTGTAGTACTATCCCCAGCATGATCAGCGTCGCTGAAACCTAAAATCCCTTCTTTGCAACCAGATCGATATAAAAGACCAATGCTCAAGGTTTCTTGTAGGTATCTTAGTATTCTTTTTACTTTTACCCAGTCACCATATGTTGGATTATCAAGAGTTCTTGCAATAACGCCAACAGAATAGGCTATATCTGGACGTGTACTAACCATTAAGTACATAAGAGCACCAACTGCTTGCCTATATGGAAAATTTTCAGAATCTTCTGATTCTTTCCCTAGTTCGTCAGAACCTTTCATTATTGGAGCAGATACTGGCTTTCATTTACTCATACCGAATCGTTATAAGATCTTCTTTGTATAAGTTTGTTGGCTGATTTAAATTGAATCATCATGTTTCCTATTTATCTCTAATCCTAAAAAATAATTTGTTGGCTTCACGGTAATTTTAAATTCATTTTCCAAATTTCTAATAATATCTTTGGTTAGATTTTCATTAGACGAATCTAAAAGTCTATCATCTACTAACAGAGCGAGAATCAGAAGGGATTCGCCATTCCCTTTTGTAAATAGACAGGGATCTGCAGCACTCATTTTAAAATCTTCTTTCATCAGAAAATCTACAAATCTAGCGTTCTACCATCTAGTTGCTTGTTTAAGACCATAGAGACCGCATTTAATACGACATACTCTATATGTTTGATCCTCGTAACCTTTTGGTTGTCTCATATAGACCTCTTCTTGCAAATGTTCATAGAGAAACGTTGTGGACACGTCGAACTGCGTCAGGGACAAATTCTTGTTAGCTGCTAGAGCTCTGATAGTGCCAGATTTTGCGACTGGGCTAAACGTTTGGTCAAAGTCCTCACCTTTCCTTTGCGAATAGCCTTTAATTACTAATCTGGCCTTGAACTTATCCACTGAACCATCAGGATCTATCTTGATTTTATAAACCCATTTACAAGGTATTGCTTTCTTACCTTCTGGTAATCTTTGAAGAACCCAAGTCTTATTTTCATTTAACGATCTGATTTCAATGCTTGTTTCCATTCTTTATTTTGACTGTCTGCAATGGCCTCTTCTCGTAACTTGATGGCTCTCCCTCCTTTACAGAAGCTGTGTACGCTTCCATGATAAAATCTTCAAATCTAACAGGTATTTTTATTTCAGCTCGATTTCTTAAATTTCTACCTTCATTTTCTATGCTCATTTTGGATTGGTTGTCTATATCGTCTGTAATTTTTCTTTCTTTTTGATGACTTGATCGACTTTAATTTTCTACAATTATTTCAGATTCTTTTTCAGTATCTTTTGTTTCTTCTTCTTGTTCATTACTCTTACCTATCTCGTCATTAATGCTCTGAGCTTTGGAATTAAGTACAGCTCCAGGTAAGACGACAAGAAGATAGAAACCGAAAATCTAGTTGTGAGACTACATACTTAGGAATGCTAACTTTAATAAAAGCGTGGTCCACAAGTGTGTGTAATACTTATACACCTTGTATTTAAAAAAAAATGTAATCTAATGACGAATATTATATTGTGAATATTTATCATAAGTCACGTGGGCAAATAAAATAATAGACAATAAGATATAAAAACAGTCAAAACAACTGTATAAAACAACAATACAATTGTAATAAATAAATAGATACTATTTAAATATGAGTAAGCATGTTTGCTTATATTACCAAGACCAAACTGTTGAAAAAATATGTTTCGGCTCTGTTATTGAAATGATAGAGTAGGTGTTGAAATAATTATACCTACTAGCTCTAAGGTCAACTGCATAACAAAATACAGATAAGTAATGTTAATGTACAATCCGTGGAAATATGAATAAAAATGTATTAATATTAAATATACTCTCTGTTTTATAGATTGGTACAACGCCATCTGAAAAACAAAAAACAGTATTTTTGTTCTTCATTCGTTTAGAAGATTCGTTTTTTAAGTAGCGAGTTACAAGATGTCAAAAGATTTTAAACCGCAAATTATATAATTCTTAAATCCTTAGTACTTTCCGATTGAGAAATGTATACGAATACTCCTACTTTAATTGGTAACTATTAGATAAACTGAAAGTTAAAAATATCGGCATCTATTTACCAATCGAACTAATCAAAAGTTTTAGTGACTTAATGGTTATAGAGTGGGAGTATTTACTGTTTGAAAAAGTTTAAAAGTATTTTATGTTTTAATTACTTTAATCTAGTAAATTATTTTATGGACTAATATGTTTATTTTACGAGTCAAATGAAATAAATGAGTACTTAGTTTATATCTAATCCACACGATGCGAAACATTTAAAAACGTTTTAGGCATATTATATGTTGATATAAATAATGCTGGAAAGTTTTGAATTCTTTTGAGTTTTTCTGCCATTTGTTTTCGTGTTTGTTCTGTGTTTCAATTTGTATCACAAACATTTTTTTCTGAATATACAATATCAAGTGTACACTAAAAAAAGGGCTTAACAATTTATTTTCAACGCAAAATAAAATCAAGTTTAAATAAAAATTTCCAGTATATAGATAGAAGAAAAGACTTTTGTGTACACTTCAATTTAAAAAAAATGAATATAAATATTGACAAATCCGCTTTAGGTAATATAAGAGAAAACGTGTGTTAACAATGTACAGCCTTTCTCAAAATTCAATAAATATCTGTCTATAAAGTTATAAATAAAAAAAGAGAATATTGTGTGTTCGCTTCGGTATGTTAAAGATCATAAAATATTATTACAATATCAAAAATTCAACATTGTACGGATAAAGGTACATTTTACAATAACAAATAATATTCTGTATTTTTATCTACAAATATTTTTCGAATACGTACTGCTAATGGAATGAAGAACACATGAATATTGGAAAATTTTTATTATTTTTTGTTGCACATCAAAATGTTTTCCAGATAAACCAATTTTCTTTTGGTTGACCGCATTTTACAGGATGTCTTATCATAATAAAAAAATATTGTAAATTAATGGATTTAATTGATATATTAGTACTAGATAGAAGTTTGGCAAAAATTATACATTATTGATAAACTGATCAAAACATCAGCAACTGTATGTAATTTTTAATATTAAACACCTTTTAGGTATTTAACAGCATCATAATCTAGTTAAAGAGCTGACTAATTGTAATCTAACCTAATTTACTACTTAGAACATTTAAATCTATGGACGTATTCACTACTGTTCCTTTACCGAATAACTTTTCACTATCTGTGTTTGTAACATGTTGAGGGTGGGTTCACCCTCGGCACTTTAACCTCACTAGGCCCATTGTGTCTCGTCCTAAGTAGATATGCACCTCCCAGCCTATAGATTGTGAAGAGGACAACGTCGTCAAGAGGTGCTTCTCTTATATCGGCTGGTGTTAGCCAATTCTCGCCGACAACAAATCTTCAAATATATGAGAGCGTCGGATATGCTCGATGGTCTCATCTTCTTGTTCGAACCCCCTGCAAAGTGCGGATACTGACAGCCTCGTAATATGGAGATGCTTTCGTACTGGGTAATAGTCAGTCAGAATGCCTGTAATCAGGCGCAGATTCTATCTAGTCATAATGAAGAATTTGTTTGCTGTAGTGTCGTCAAAATAACCTAAAAGCTCCTTGGCAAGTCACTACCGATGTTGTTAGTCCAATAGAAGGACCAGGTCCAAAAAGTATTTGGTTCGTTGCCTTCTTGGCTTGTGAATCTATCTTAAGTTGACCACATAGTTGATGTAGTGCTTGTCTGCTATCTGTATAGATGGGCATGTTCCTTCCAGTGATATAATTTCTTGTGATTTCTTTTGCTGCTATGAGAATTCCCGTGAGCTCCGTTTAAACTAAACTGCTATTATTGCTCATAGCTTATTTTATGTTTACGTTTAAGGATCTGGAGTATATTCCACATCCTGAGCCTTGTTTTGTTTTAGAACTTTCGGTGTAGATATGACGTACCTGCCACTTTCAGCTCTTCTATTTGTTCTGTTATTACTTTATATGGCTTATGAAAGATATATCTCGGAGTCCATGTTCGCTTGAAACAGAGCCTCGAGAGCCTCCTGCCAAAAACGACATCTCGCCACAACAAATGTCACAACAGGTTTTATTCCAATCGTGCGGAGGCGTGTCATTGTCATAAGAGGAACCTCCTTGATGTAAATATCAAGGGTAGTGAGACTAGGACTGACTTCTATGGCTCCGGGTGGTGTGGTTTTCATGGCTCCTATTATGTTGAGACATGCTGTTCTTTGAATTTGTTCTGGTTTGCGGATAGCTGTAAACTGTTGGGTGGCAACTGCACCATATGTTAGTATAGGTCTTATGATGGCCGTCTAAATCCATGCCGATTCTGGAGGAGTGGCCCCAAGTGCGCCTCACGGTCCGACGACATTGTTAATAAGCAATTTATGCTCTTTTTACTCTGTTTTCTAGGTGTGAGTTCCATGTTAACTTGCCCTAAAAGGACCATTTCTGTCTAATTTTCACTATACCTCATACGCTGCTCTACTTTTAATACTATCACTTCACCAAATCGAAAGGCTTGGGTATTTTTCAATCTTTTCTCTAATTCTATATTATGGCCTCAAAATTTATATGATTAAGAAGTTGCTGTTCATAGTTCTTGCGAATTTAGTTATGAACTAGTTGACAGTGTCTATATCCAGGTTTTTATAAAGAGCATTATATTACTCTTCGTTGCACAGCTCTGGAGCTGGACGCCATATGATCAAATAGGTTTGAGGCTTTGTTTATACAAAAATAGTTTATAATATTTAATACCAAGTTCTTGTCTTTTATTTCTCACGTGGGTTTTCCAACGAAGCCTTGCAACAAATGGCGGGCATACACGCTATGATCTACCTGTGCAGGTGTGCCAGCGTAGGCCGACTTGATGTCGTAGCGTGTATGGGACGATCCGGTATACCGGAGGCCGGAAAGATCTTTATTTCGTTTCTCTATGACGCATATTGAAGACGACGATGCATTGGCATTAGTATGCCTTGCGTTAATTTGGAAAAATGATACAAAATTAGTGAAAAAAAAAAAGCGAACAAAGTGGTGTAAAAATTAGTTATGTTAACTTAATAAACGAGTTAAAATTCGAACCTATAGATTTTAAGAGCTAACTCCGAATGGACAAGAAAATATACCTAAAATTACTTGAAAAGGTTACTCCTATGATGGTAAAAAATATACAGTATGAGAAACGGTATACCTTCGCACGAAAGATTATCAGTTACCTTGAGATTTCTTGCAACGGGCAGAAGTTATGAGGGCCAACATTTTAAGCAATTATGTCACCTTAAACATTGAGTTCTACATATTTCTATAAAATTTTCAATTACTTTCCTAAGTAAATCTAATGGCGCCATTTTTTATCATGCGTACACAGGAGGCGAACGCTACCACCCTAGAATGATCTACGCAGGCGACTGGAAGATACACACACCCAGAGGTTTACCGTACGGTGTCACTATAAAGAATTGATTTTCGATTTTGCTTCGGTCGCCTGTGCAGGTTCAAAAAACTGCACAGGCCTATTCTAATACACACCTGCACGAGCGTGTATGTTCGTCATAAGGCAATACCCAGTTATTTGTCTGTATGGGATCTCAGCATTAGTTAAGCTTATTGGCGTATATTTGTTTGCTTTATTAGTGAAATTAAAATGGCTTGAATTAGATTCATTAAGTTTAATACGCCACCTTTTTGTCCAGTTGTGTATTTTGGTAAGGATCATTGTATTTTTATTGAAGTTTCTTCGGGGCTATTTCTGGCCATTAAGATGTCAGTATCATCTGCAAATGTTGCAATCATATTATTATCTATTTTGGAAAAATCAGTGGTATATAAGAGGGAGACGATTGGACCTAATATACTTCCTTCTTGGACACCTGCTTCGATATCATATCAAAATATCATCCTACTTAATTCTGAAATATCTCTTCGATGTGCGTGTGATCTAAAATAATTTATTTAGTCTTGGGGAAGGAACTTATTTATATTTTAGGACTCCGTGCCATACTTTTCTTTCTTTTATCGATTTTTAAATTATATTACTAATTCCAAGGACTTGAACCAGAGTATAATAGATTTCTCAAACCAAAATTTTTATTATTATTTATTTTTCAAAAAGTGTAGTTATGCTAGCAACAAAGAAATAGGTCTGTAGTATATAGAGAAAGCAATAACTCTACAAGAATGATCAAAAAATCGTAGTGAGTGATGGCTCATATATATCTACCTGACTGTTCTGTAAGAAACAAAACAAGTCTAATCAAATCTCACCACTTTTCAACTCAAACAGTTATTGCACAGTATACATGTCCAAAATATTTGTAATCTAGTAGCCAGCAGTAACAGTTCAAGCTCATAATCATAATCACCTTAAAAGGTTATAACTGCCTATGAATTACTAGAAAATATTAACCTGGTACAATGTACCTACAAACATTAACAACGTAACATGAGCCGAAAGGAATTAAATATGCGACATAAACCGTGTCATTAGAAGTTGTACGTTGACATTTAGTACACTGCAAACCTACGATGACACACGAGCAGTTTTGGTTTTCTAGTAGTTGCTATCATAATTATTTAAATGAAATTTTTACTGGCTACTACCCACGCTCCTATAAACCAGAATTTAGAGTGAAACTGCGTCTAACGTTATTGATAATAATGTATAGTGCATGAAAAAGTAGGTAATGTGTTTCTGATGTTAAACGAGGCTGAAAATAAGTTTTATACTAGTAATAAACATTGTATTTCGTGGGTATGAATTATATACTGCCAAATATTTGTTTATCTATAATAATTGACTTGAGGGAACTTGTTTTACGAGGAGGGAGAGCACGCTGATATATTTTTTTTCTCATTTTGTATAATTAGTAAACTTACTATTTGTAGAAATAAAATAAATAAACAAACAATATTATTACAAAATTAAAATAAATGGAGCTGGCAAAAACAGCAAGAAATAACATAACAAGTAAGGAATATAATAAAACCACTGAGTATTGTAATATAATAAAGGAAAAATACTCATAGACAATAAAGCAAAAGCAAATGAATTCTATAATTTCTTTTTAACCTTAGGTAAAAAAATGACAAATAAAATTCAAAAAACAGATCTACCCCAGAATTTTTCAAATAATACTAATCTAATTAAATCGATATTTCTTGAACCCGTAACTAATGGCGAATTAATTACATACATTTCAAATCTAAAGAATAATTGTTCACCGGGTCCTGATAATCTATCTACAAAAATAATAAAAACTATCCATGTCTTTATCTGTCAGCCTCTCTCTCATATAATAAATCAATGTTTTGCTACTGGAAAAATACTAAAACAATGGAAAGAATCAAATATTACTCCAGTCTTTAAAGCAGGGAACCCTATGAAATTAAAATAACTATAGACCAATATCTATTATTAATAAGTTTGCGAAGATTTTTAAGTAATCTCTAAAAACTAAGCTTCTTTCATTTTTTAAAAAACAATACTATTATGACAAATAGGCAATTTGGCTTCATTAAAAATTCAAATACGGAAAATATTATAATTGACCTCATTAAAACAACAATGAAGGCTTTGGATGATTTATCAAAATGCTTAGAAGTTTTTTTGGATCTTTGATCTTTGATACTGTAGCACACTCAATATTAATTAATAAACTAAGAGATTATGGCATTAGCCCTCCAACTAATAGAAAACTACTTGTCGGACATAACGCAACGAGTAAAAATTGGAAACTTATTTAATTCTGACACGACAGTAGAAACAGGTGTTCCACAAGGAACAGTGTTAGGGCCAATTTTATTCATAATATGTATGAATAGTATCACACAAATTTCAAAGGGCAACTAGTGTGTTATGCTATAATATTTTCTAGAGAAAATTGGGAAAATGTAAAACGAATTGCAGAAACAGAACTAAATAGGTTACATATATGGCTCAACCATAATTGAAAACATTAAAAAAACTAAGTATATTACTTTTTCACCCATAATAGTTGATTAGCCTAATAATATTAATATAAAATTACATAGCCCAACATGTTCTCAACATAATAACACATGCGATTGTGCAAATTTAGAGAAAACGACATCAATTAAATATCTCAGAGTGATCGTAGGTCAGCACCTATTTTTCAAAATGTACTCGAGGCTAGAACTCTTCGGGATTTCATGCCGAGATAGTCTAGTTATCATTAAAAAGTAATATATATTCTAAAAATTGTGACAGTGTACTAGCATCTCACTGTCATTTCTGTTAATTATTATTATTATTATTTTTTTAATTTACAAAAAACTCGCATGAAACTCTAGAGTTATTACCGACATAGTTTAACATTATATTTAGGATAATAGGTTAAGTACTTAAAAATATTGGTAACATTACAATTTTCACCTAGAACTAGTTTTAAATTATTATGTAAGTCAGTTTTTGATCGTTCAGCTCGATATTTTGGGCATTGTCTCATAAAGTGTTTAACTATGAGTTAGTTGTAAGTTACACAGTTCGCAGTTAGGGGGAGCAGTTTTAGAGATTTGATAACCGTGCGTAAGTCTTGTGTGGCTTAGGCGTAATCTGCTGAGTCTTACTTGTACATATCTATTGGTATGTGTTTCCAAGGATTCACTGTAGGTTTAATTTCGCGTAGTTTTGTATTATTGTTACCTAAAATTATTGAAAACTTGCAAAATAATAGAACTTTTCGGGTTCCATGTAGAAATAGTCTAGTTATATTCTAGAACTGGTCATAAGGTGTCAGCATCTCACCATGGTCTATAATTTCTGTTCATTATTATTATTATTATTATTTAAAATTATTGAAAAAGTGCTAGAGGCTAGAACTTTGTAATTCCAATCACAGATTGTCTACTCATCATTTAGAAGCGCGTTATATATTCCAGAACTTGTCATATGTGCCAGCATCTCACTATGGTCTATAATTTCTGTTTGTTATTAACACTTAAAACTATTGAAAAGGCTAGAACTATTTTTGTCTCAATACAGAGAAAGTCATGTTATTATTTAAAAGCATTGTACACTCAATAACTCGTCATAATATGACAGCTTCTTACTATAGTCAATAATTTCTGTTTATTATGAATACTTAAAAATGTTCAAAAGGTGCTAGAAGCTAGAGGCTTAAGTCTGACAGCCCCATGATATGGAGATGCTTCTGTACTTGGCAATGACCAGTTAGAATGCCTGTGACTAGGCGCAGATTCTGTCTAGTCATAGTCAAGTATTTGTTTGCTGCAGTGTTGTCAGGATAACTCAAGAGCCCCCTGGAAACTCTGCAGTTTCTTGTTTCACCCCATCTTTTCTTGAATTTCACAAGAGAACATTCTTTGATTAGGTCTGTTACTACCGATTTTGTCAGGCCAATAGAAGGGCCAAGTCCAAAAAGTATTTAGTTGGCTGCTTTCTTGGCTAATGAATCAATCGATGTGGCGTGACCTTTGACCCATCTTAAGGTGACCACATTGTTGATGGATACTTCGGCCAAAGCTTCGTGACATTTTAGTACTAACCCTGAGTAAATTCGTGGTCTGTTCAGGGTGAGTAGTGCTTATCTGCTTTCTGTATAGATGAGCATGTTCCTTCCAGCGATATTGTTTCTGCTTATTTATTTTGCTGCTATGAGAATTCCGGTTAGCTCTGTTTGAACTACACTGGCACTATTGCTCACAGCCCATTTTATGTTTAGGTTGAAGAATCTGGAGTATATTCCACATCCTGAGCCTTGTTTTGTTTTAGAACTGTCGGTGTAGATATGAATCGTACCTGCCACTTCCGGCCTTTCTATTTGTTCTATTATAACTTTATATGGTTTATGGAAGATATATCTCGGTGAGATGGAGTCCTTGTTTGTTTGAAGCAGTGGGAGCGTATCGAGCGCCTCCTGCCAATAGCGACGCCTCGCGTCACCAGATCCTACATCAGGTTCTATTCCAACCATGCGGAGGCGTGTCAGTGTCGTCAGAGTAACCTCCTTGATGTAAATATCAAGGGGAGTGAGACTAAGAATGACTTTCATGGCCAGAGCTATAAATGAAATAATTTAGCTACACAAACGAACAAGAACTCTAGAACTATTCGTAAACTATCGAGTTACAGTCTGCTCTTTTTAATTTAATTTATTATATTAGGATACTAACTTCAGGTCGTTGGCATCTCATTTTTTAAATTTTAGTTTTTGGTAGTAATTTCGACAGAACTATTGTTAAAATTTATCAAGAACTATAGAACTATATCGAATGCCATAAGAACTCTGCTTAAATATGAGATGCTAACTTCACACACGTCCAAACAGGACTGTCACCACAAAACAAGCATTAAGTTGTATATGCTGGTTTCTGTCCTTGTTTGGTGTTAAACTAATACACTTTTATCATTATTTATTTGTATACATACCTACATCAATAAATTTATATTGAATTTTTTAATTTTTAAATAATCCATGTTTTTAAAGATCATCCCAATTCAAAACACTTTAAGACCCGCATCAACAAACTATACCTGCTTTCGTTAAGAACATCCACAGTATTTAATACGCAGTTTTGCCTTATGTGAAAGTAAGTCCATAAATATGTGCAGGTCATTTGCAATTTGTTACACGTTAAATTCATAGAAAGAACAAAAACCATCTAAAATAGTAACCACATCCATGTTCAAATTTAATAGTAAGTTTTTACCAGCATACCCTACGGAACGAGCAAATCTATAAAATTTCTAAAAAATTCCGTAGCCTGAAGTTTGATGATTAACAGCGAAATTGTGTAGAAAACGGCGTGAGAAATGATAAGTACATGGTTCGTATTTATATGCATAAAATTTTTAATGCAATTTCTTAGTTACATACATAACACCCCGCAGTTAACCTAACAATTTCCCAGGTCTTATCTCTGAGGAGCGGTGCCTGTCCTCGTGTAATACTAAATTATAGAGCGTATTCAGTCACGCCCTTATATCCTCTTTGTAACATTATATTTGCAGATACATCCTATTATAAAGTAAATTATTATTTTTGTGAATACGTTTTTCCAATTTTATGTTGAATTTAACACCATTGTACGAATAATCAGAATTACGTCTCATATAAAATATTTCAAGGGTGTGTTTAACACCATAATTCTCTTAAATACTTATAAATAACGTTAACATACTAATTAACTCATTATAAATAGTTTAATAGTTCAAACTCAAGAGCAGGGTATGTAGAATGAATATATGTCTTACCAACCAATAAGATCAGAGTTCAAAATTATAAAACTGGAGAATAGAAGACTCCATCGCAGTTTGATACTTCTATATAAATTATGTAACCATCTGATTGACTCTCCTAATTTATTAAGTAAAATCAACTTTTATGTGGCTGATCACAGAACTCGTCCCAGGGCACAACTATTTTTCACTGAAACCAACAACAACACTTTAAATCGAATATGCCAGTTATACAACACATACATCACAGATCTCTGTCCTGGATTATTTGGAATAAAAATGTCCTTGTTTAAAAAATATATCACATCCAATGTACGTATTACCTAAATATACAAAATATCTCTGTCTTTGTACTAGTCTCCTATATTAAACTAGATCTTAACACATTATATTATTATTGTAATAGTATTATATGAAAATTGTTACGTCATTATAAAATAACTTTTGTTACAGGAACATGTAATTAGGGCAACCTGTATGTTTCTGATAAATAAATAAATAAATAAATAAAAATGTACAAATGATGTAGATAACGAGTAAAAAATTGATTGTTTAAAAGATAACCCCAGGGAGATGTGTGAAAATGATTTAATAGCTAAATAGTTAATGAAAATAAATATTGTTCAGTAATTTCAGCTTTTTATAAATGTATCTTGGTTTTATTAATAATAAAAAAAAAAATAAAACACTATACACTTCTCAATTTTTATTTGATTTTTAATGTTATTAGATTATAAAACAGTTTTGAAAGAGTAAAACCAAATTTGGTAGATTTTCACACTTTTATTTTAAAAATAAAAATTAAAAAAAAAAAAAAACACTAACATGACATATGTTTCGAAGTACAACTTCTTTTTCAAATGTGACTATTAACAATTCGGTATCCAATATATATACGAAGTAATTTAACAAAACAAAGTACTTAAGAAAACATCAATAACATTACAAAATAAACTAACTATTTAAAGTAAATAAGGGTACCTAGGTAATTATAATATCCATCAAATAACAATAAGATAGCCCATTACCGGGATTATCTCACAGAAAACTGGGAAAGAGATTTAATATTAATATTAAAAACAATAAGGGTAAAATTAATCCTAATAATAAATCGGGGGTATATAAATTAAATTGTGGTAGTTGTCCAAAATTGTATATTGGTCAAACAGGCCGTACTTTCAAAAAACGCTATTCCGAACATTATAATAGCTATACAAAAAACAAAAATAATTCTACTTACTCAAATCATATTTTAGCTGAAAATCATTCTTTTACAGACAACTTTGAAATTTTACATGTAGAAAATAAGAGCCTTAAATTAAACCATTTAGAAACTCTTGAAATAAATAGATTTAAAAATTCAGATAACTTACTAAATGATCAATTAGATATTAATAATTCACCCTTATTAAATCTCTTTCCCAGTTTTCTGTGAGATAATCCCGGTAATGGGCTATCTTATTGTTATTTGATGGATATTATAATTACGTAGGTACCCTTATTTACTTTAAATAGTTAGTTTATTTTGTAATGTTATTGATGTTTTGTTAAATTATTTCGTATATATATTGGATACCGAATTGTAAATAGTCACATTTGAAAAAGAAGTTGTACTTCGAAACATATGTCATGTTAGTGTTTTTTTTTTTTTTTTTTTTTTTTTTTTTTTTTTTTTTTTTAAATTTTTATTTTTAAAATAAAAGTGTGAAAATCTACCAAATTTGGTTTTACTCTTTCAAAATTAAATGGATTTTCATCAAGTAATGGCCGAAACAATAAATAATTATAAAACAGTGTAATTTTAAATTTAATATTATTTTATATTCTTTTTTGTAGTATTCATAGTATCAATAGTAAATATGAAATCAAATGATGTGCCGGATCATGTTAAATTTATAAGTATGAAAGTATTTTGGACATAATTTCGACGTATTAATAATTTTACATGGCTTCATTTAAACAGTATTTATACTTACTATTTCATAACTTTAAATTGGTAAATTTATGATTAACGTAAAATTTTGAATTCGTCAGACAGTAAATATTTTATGTTAAATGATCTTAATTCAAAAATTCTAAAGAAAGTATATGAAGTAATAATTGGTCATATTATTTTGAATTTAATGAATACCTCAGCATCCCATGTTTCTTTATTATCCCAAACGTCTTGAAAAAAGTTTATCAAAGAATCACGGTATTGAAAGACTGTTTGCACTAAACGTTCATTGTAGTTCCATCGCGTCGGAGCAACTTTTGGAAACCTTCTTTGAACGTGAACGTCCAAAGCGCGAGTTCTTTTCGATGACTTTGAAAAGAAGGAAGCCAAACCACCAAGCGTCGAAAAGAAAACTTTGCTATCTTTAATATTATCCATGCTTCGCCATAAAACCAAATTAAGTCTATGTGCTATAAATTGCATGTTTAAACTTTTCTTTCACTTTAGCTTGAAGACCTCCTAATTGGCCAGCCATTACGGCAGCACCATCGTAGCTCTGGGCAACAAGGTTAAAACCACATTCTAAACTTGAAATAATGTCACAAACAATTTTAAACAATGCATCTGCAGTTCGTTCGCTAGTGACGTCCAAAAATCCTAAGAATCGCTCTTGAGGAATGCCATCTAACACAACAATAAATAATTTACTTAAGTTTGCTACATCTGTGGTTTCATCAAGCGCAATTGATACGAAAGGTGCTTTTTTAATTTCACTTTTAATGTGATCCATCACAACGTCGGCAGTGCATTTAATTAAATCATTTTGGATTCTGTTTGAGGTACCTCGGAAAGTCGTTGAATCAATAAAACATAAACAAATTAACAGAGTTCTAAAAAATCGTTATCAAAATCATCACTATCACTAGAACTATCACTGCTGTCTTCATCAACATTATTAATAACTGTAGGAATTACAACGTCATCCATTATAATTTCGCGATCTAAATATTTATCTTTGACAGCTATTACTTGTGCACATCTTTTTTTAACACAAGTAAGTTACTACTCAAAAGAAAACACTACAAACAAATAAAAATATAAAATATAACTCAAAATCTGCACCCTACACAAACACAAATACAAGAAAATATTATCATCTACTGATCACCCCCGACAACACGGCTATTGTTTGCATCTCTCTTTAACAGTTACAGTAGGCATATGGACAATTAAAATTCGAGATTAACGCGCATCCCCTCTTCAGACAAATTATGTTGCGATGCCTGTACCTATGGACTAGAACTAGAAAATGCGATTCATTGAAAAGTTAATATTTTTTTTTGTTTGCAACAAAAATTTTTAAACATATGTTGTGTGAATTAATTTTGATTTTTTTAAGCATACTATATTTTGTCCTATTATTATATTATACATTAGGTTTATCTACCATAAAACAAATTTAATTCTTCTTAGTTAAAATCAATAAATTACTATTTTTAGTACGATTTAGTAAACGTATCCAAAAAGAAATTAAGTGCTGTTTTATATTGGATACTGTGAGAATATCCATTCTGTGCATCAGTGACAAAAATTAAGAAAAAAAAAAAGAATGTTTTAATGCGTCTTTTGCACAGCTATTTCATGCATTACGACCAGAGTGCAGCTCAGATTTGACATCTGTTTTAAGAGCGATTAATGAAATTAACATTTATTCAGAAGTTGCGTGTGCGTGCCCCATATATTTCGGCCTGGAAATTAATTTGTCAATTCTAATAAAAATAAATCTTTTAAAGGTTTAGATTAATTGTATCTCAGTCTGAATCACTTGTTGTTATTTTAACAGCTGATGTTACTGTTGCAATGATAAGTAAATATACGGGGTGTTGGAATGTAAACGGTTAAAGAATAAAAATATGTACGTTACAAAATTTTATTAAACATTGTCAATTATCTCTATATGGTCTCTTACACATAAAAATATTAAATTTACCTGGTACATAAAAACCTAATCCTAAAAATAAAATAAATCTAGTGACAATAAGCTATAGAAATGAAGTTACTAAAGCGATTAGTTTTATATTTGCTTCTCGTACTATTCCTGTATTTTATGAATGCAAAAATACAAAATCAACAGATGGAATTGCGAATAATCCTGTGGAGGATGATTTTTTTTATATGCCCACGGAATTCGCAATTATTCGGTTTTTATCGAGTTAAAATGCACTTCCCTTTTTTGTTTTCGGTAATATTGCTATGCAGGTCAGTAAGTTAGTCTAACTAAGGTTAAAGTTTAAATAATGTGTACAAATGGAAAATTTGATTATCCCGTTAGTGTCCTTTCTTTCTAAATTTTATAGAAAATTTTTAATAATTTAAAAATTTTACCACTGGAAAAAAAGTACATACCTTGAGTATGTTACAAAAACGGACTTTTAAATTCGTTAATATCGCTTTAAATTCATTTTGAGTTTATCTTTGATTTTTGGTATTTTGAAATTTTATATAAAAGTAGTGTATATTATTAGTTATTTGGGGATAAAGTAACATTCAAAACTAAGGTTTAAAAATGGTTCAACGTTTGATGACGAACTTCTAAAAGGTCCAAAAATTAGAACGGCATGTAACATATAATGAAATAAATGCTTCTAAGCATTAGTTGTGTAATGAATGTGTTTAAAGAGTTCAATCCCAGTTTAAGTAGCAGTAATGAGACGCTCAGCTTTTATTGCGCTGACGTTTTCGGGATATAATCTATCACTTGTCATAAATTCGGTTAAAAACTCGCTACCATGCGCAGGCAACCCATATTTCGTACACAAATACAAACTTTTGTTTACATTTTATCGAAGTAGTTTTTGTAATACATTCACAGATTAAAAACGGAAAATTTGTTATTTTGATAGTGGATTTAGATCAAAAATACCACAAATACACTTCAATGTGTGTTTTGTCGTTATTGTTACGTATTATTGCTCATTTTATTTGAGGACATTGGAATAAATAGAGTACTAGAAGTAATCAAGCTAAAAAGGTGTGTTATAAAAAGAAAATACATTTCATTCAACTGATTTATGTTTAATATGTGTTCTTGAAGTATTTCCAACATGTCAGTTACTTGAATGGTTGTAAATTGTAAGAGTATAAGTGATGGAAACTGATCTTGTTCTTTGTGCTTCCTTTTTTTTTGTTGGTGTTCCAGCCCAGCATTCACAGCCCGCAGTAATGGCAAAAACATTAACATTGTCTACATTCAACCCATTTACATGTACATGATTTATCAGCTAAAAGCAGAACACAATAGTTCTCAGCAAAATGTAAACAAGGAAAATTGCTCATGTATAAATTCAACAATTAAATCAAAATATATTATTTTTAAAGGACTTATATCATCTATTAATTATAAACATTATAATATAAATATTTGTGACAAAATAATAGTTGTGTATTAATAAACTTGTTGCCAGTCCAAAAAATATATTGTTTATTGATTTTCAGGTATCAAAAATATGTGTAGGTACCTATAGAAATTTGTTAAAATATGTTCTATTGCTCTTAATATTTTTAGTAGGTTCTTATTATAGTTGTAAATAAAAATAAACACTTTTATCCGTGTATTTAACACTTACAAACATATGCATATTTTGAGTTGTAAGGATCCGTAGCCTCTTAATTTTTTACATTATACACAAGATCTGTGATGTCCCATTAAATCGTAAATATGAGGTAAAGGATTTGGGACTTGTCTTTCAGTCTAATTTGAAGTTCAATAATCATTTCTTACACATAACTAAAAAAAAGCAATAAAAGCTTTGGGGTTTTAAATCAGAAATACAAAAATTTTTAGGATTACCACCAAAATCAGATTATACAGGGTAGCTGTTAAAGATGGAACCAAACCTATAGTGCTTAAACGGTGCAACATACAAAACCCAAAATTTCAGAATTTCAATTAAATATATTTGCGCATATTTTAGCCCAAAAATTATTTTTTTATAATTACAAAATTGTAAGCATGGCCGCCATCTTTATTTTTTAAATAGCAACAAAGGACATGTGATATACCATTTGAAAGGGTTTAATACCCTGATAATAAAAATGTATCACACATGTGGTCTAAACACAACAGAAAGGATTTTATTAATAGGGAGCGTAGAAGGCTGTGCATTTGACAGAAGACCCATGTGCAATACATTTTTGTAATCAGGGTGTTAAACCCTTTCAAATGGTATATCATATGACCTATGTTACTGTTTAAAAAATCAAGATGGCGACCATGCTTCAAATTTTGTTATTATAAAAAAAATAATTTTTGGGCTAAAATATGCCCAAATGTATTTAGTTGAAATTCGCAAATTTTGGGTTTTGTATGTTGAACCGTTTAAGCACTGTAGGTTTGATTCCATCTTTAACAGCTACCCTGTATAATACCTTAATAAGACTCCATCTTGAGTATATTTCACAAATATGGATGCCCTTGGAAGCCACATATATTTATCATATTAAAAAAGTAAGATTAAATGGTGGATTAAATATATTTTACAAAAAAGAAATCAACACGCTGTGATGATATATTTTGTACTCTATTTTAAATGGTTCTGTCCTTTTACATTTGCGAAGACTGTCCTGATATCTAATCGATTTTCTTCTTCAAAGTAGTTAAGTTGTTCAACCGTTGTCTCTATAAAGGTATCTCACATCTCGCTCATACACACGAATTTGAAAAGCAGCAGAACAAAAATTCAACTAACCAGGTATAACCAAGTCCGTGTAAAGAAAACTTTTCATATCCTGAAAACGTCAACAAACGTGTCAACTAAAATCTCTAGTTTTAAAGATCAAACGTACCGCTTTAGAATGCCAGTACTGAATGATACATATACTGGAGTTCAATTACTGAAATGCCAACATTTTATTTTTCCTAATACCCTGCTATAGAAGAGCAGGGGTGTGCTTCTATTTATAAACTTCAGAGTGACACTCTAGGCCTCTTATTGGCTAAATTTTATAACTGTCAATTGTGAGAGATATGTTAATAGGGAGATAAAATATAGTACCACTCTCTTCCATGCTTGTGTACTTTACATTACCTCTACCAGTTGGGTGAATGTTTTTAATTCATTCTGTACATTTTCCTTGCAGTTTTTCGCTTTTGCAAGTTTTCGTTTTATTATAAAAGGTGGTTATAATTGACAAAGTTTAAATTCTTCGTAAGCATAGAGAATTATTATGTTTTATTATTTGTTAGTGTTTAATGCAGATTGACAGTTGTGTTTAAACAGTTTCATCGGATGTAAAAGTATATAGATTTAAAAAGGGAATATTTTGAGAAGAGAAGAAACGATTTATATAAATTTTTCCGCAAACTTGAGCAGTGCTCCTAAACGGTCAAAGGACCATATTATCTTGTTTATAATAAGTGAGTATTACGTACCAGATTATGAAGGAAACTCTAAGTAGTTCATACCTGTAACAAAAACACAGAATTAATTACAATATCCATAATTAAGATCAGTTGAAATGTTTAAAAATATTTCTTGTTCATAGAGTATTTTTTTATGGCTTGCACCTGATTTATAACTTAAATAATAAACAATGCCGTCTAGGTTATATTTCTAAGTATAAAGCGTTTTTACAGATAAATAATCATAACGCAGTTTTCTCTTAGTTAGCAGTAAGGTCGTAAAAAGTATGGAGTAATGCAG
Organism: Psylliodes chrysocephalus; assembly: GCA_927349885.1. Classification (NCBI taxonomy): domain Eukaryota; kingdom Metazoa; phylum Arthropoda; class Insecta; order Coleoptera; family Chrysomelidae; genus Psylliodes; species Psylliodes chrysocephalus. The sequence goes on along the minus strand of OV651826.1, from coordinate 20,713,109 downwards.
GAGAATTTATGAACGCCATACTAGTAAAAAACCTGAAACTTCATGGAATATAACTCAATTGTAAAATTTTTATTTTCCTTTGATGACAAAAATGTGCACTTTATGGATTAAACTGTCTACGTGAGATGTCTATAAACTATACAAAGATTATAAGTCTTGAAAGATATGAATGGTCTTACTTTCGGTAGTAAAAGTGACGTTATGAGGTTTAAGATTAACTTAAAACTACTTATTAACATGCAAGTTTGTTATATTCTCAAAATTGTCTTGGAAGGTATAATATTAAAATGATAAAACGGGTCAAAGTTGGGTTATTAGGGCAGCAGTACTATTTTATTAAAATGTATCTGGAATGGTAAATGAATAGTTTGTTCTTTTTCAGTTATCTTTGACCATATCTTTCATTTATCATCTTTAATATACTGCCTGTTCGTACTTTTTTCTTACAAAAAAATTAAGACGCGGGGGCGTAAGAGCTTATCATATTAGTTACCATTATTTCTAATCTACAGTAATATTTTAAGAAAGTAACAATTTAAATATTAATCGCTGCCTGTAGTAACACGAATAAAAGGTGACCGGCAAAACAAAGGATTCGAAAATTTCAGCTATTAAGACAAGAATAGGTGGGTATGATATAAATAGAGGCACAGGCGTTAGATTGCTCAATGGAGTTTGACACCCACTCTGTATAATCAATAATTTCAATATAAAATTGCCCGTGTTCGCCTGTGCTGCTAATTGAGGTAATTAAGTTGATATGAAGCAAATTGCGTCAGACCTCAGGAGAATCGCTTGGCGCTATACATCACATTCACATCACCCATCACCTTAACGTATCAACTGGCGACGCTATTCATTAGACTAGTTTCACACAGAACTCGTAATAGACTGTGAGAGTAATTGATGGAAAATACGATATTAGAATTAGAATAAAAATTACTTTGAGAGCATTTATCAACCTCTTAAATTAATCCGTTAATGGTATAAATCAGACATGTACAAGTTTTGTTTTTTTTTTGGAGTTTGTTGCATGCATATTATAAAGAAGAAAAATATACAATTTATCTCTAATAAAATATATTGTGATTTTTACCATGCAATAAGTTAAACAATGTTTATTCATATTAAATGCCTACTCATAGTGTTATGAAATCAATATGCAAGCAATAAAAATATTACATTTTTATAATTTTTAAAAAAAATTAAGTAAACTTAGTATAGACAATTGTCGACTAGATTTTTGCCTTTAAGCTTTATTTATGTTGTTAACTAGATTATTAGTTTTTTTATATAACTATTGAATGATTTTGATTTGTCAGTTTGGAAAATAAAATACGTTAAAGAAAAAGGCTCTAATTTTAATTTAAAACCAGACTCAACTAAATATTTGGTGACCGCGACATACCTATAGCGTATTCTGGCCGGATAATTTTGGCAGACAAGAAAATAGGACAACTCAGTCAATACCCGACCGACGACTCGAAAAGAACTATTCCAAAGCATGTTCCTTATCATCCAGCATAAGCGGTCAAAGAAAAAGACGAACTAGATAAAGAAAAAAAACAGGAACTTGAAATAGAGAATAACATGAAACTATTAGATTTAGAATATGAGCTGCACGAAGCAAGAAAAACTACGTCCATAGCTGAATTACCTGACCTTCCTAGAGCCGACTCTACCTTTACATTGCAGGGTGGTTGAAGGATAATGAAAAGGCAGAAGTTAATACAGACAATGTAGGCAATAGTAATGAATCGCAAGAACAAGATAATATGAAAATACTTTTCCAAACGCTTATAAGTGCATTGAGCTCAAATCCTACCACAAACACTGAAAAATATATTGCACGACAAAATATTGATAAAGATTTTCTTACTTTGATGGAAAACCAGAGGAATTGCCACTTTTTTACTGCCAATTCAATAACAATATCTCACAAGGTAACTACAATCAAGCAGGAATGTTACTAATGCCTGAAAACGTCGATTTGGTAATAAATTCATTATAAATGCGATTTGGTAGGCACGACCAAATAATTGAAGTTTTGATCTCTAAAAATAAAAGTCTTCCTCTTTATAAAAGAACACAATCTAGACTAACTATAATTTTCAATTAAAACACTTAAGTCTGTAGGCCACATGAATAATCATCAACTACTAATACCAAAACATACTTCCTAACATACTCAAGTTATAATGGGAAGAAAAAGTAGCGATGAAAAGGGACGTCGATCTTCAAGACTTTAATGAGTGGGTCCATAGAATGGCAGTAACGGTGAGCTATATCGGTGGTGGAAACAAAGTTGCCGAGAAGGGTGGATGCAAAACTCCCTACGCTACACCAAAACTAGAAAGATTCCTCAGCACTACCGATACCTCTCAAAATAATATGCAATGTAGATACTGTGATGAAAAGGATCATGGGGGAGACTGTCCAAAAATGATGGCTGACAATGTAGAAATTAGATAGAAGGCGGTAACTGATAAAAAAATGTTTCTGTTTTTTGAAAAAAAATATCATGAGAAGACTAGATGCAAAAGTGATGTTGACAACTGTAAACGACTTCACAAGTAGGTACTCAGCTAGGAAGTACTTTTAAGAGTGATTCCTGTAAAACTATATGGACTAAGTGGTAACTTAAGCATACTAGCTATTTGTGATGAAGCTTCTACAGTCACAATAATTTATTCTAAAATTATTAATAAGCTAAAAGTCATTGGAAAGACGCAGGAACTGTCTATAATGAATAGGAGATATATAAAATCTAATTAAAAGAAATCAGAATGTTTGAATATGCAAATCTCAAATGTATACTCTTATAAACGTTCATACACACAAACAGTAGATTTGTCAAATGTCAAACAGTATCCTCACCTAAAATATATTTTAATGGAAGACATCTCCAACGAAAAAACCGATGCTATTGATTGCCCAAGACAATATAAACCTGATTCTTACTGAACAATTTCGTAGCGGGCCTGAAAATGCTCCAGTAGTATCACAATGTAAGCTGGGTTGGGCTTTACATGATCCAAATAATACAACTCTTAGAAGCAATTGATTATTACACGTATGTAATATGTCTTGTTCACCAGAAGAACAATTAGAACAAATCCGGAATGAAAGCTTTTCCATTGATAATTAAAGACCATAACTTCAAAAGTGTCTAAGTGCCAAAAATATGGAAAAAGTTATGAGTAAAATAAAAATTGTATACCTCATATACATTCGCTATGTTTATCCCACTACAATTAACGAATAATGGATTGCTTTGAAAATGCACTTAGAACCATTTGGATACCGTTAATGTTAGTATATTGAATCTTTTTATGCAAAAATGTTTATTTTAAAAATTTTAGCACTTTTGAAGTTATGGTCTTCAATTTTGGAATTGAAAAGTTTCTCAAGATTAATAATAGCTACTGCATGGATAAGATATATCGACAAGTTGAAGAAGAAGACCTGTCCACCATATCTAACCATAGGTAACTTAAATGAAGTTGAGGAAAAATAGTTTCTATTTTACAAAGAATGTTTTTCAGATGAATTGCTATTGCTAGAAAAATTAAAACCGATTCCTAAGAAAAGTTGCATTTATCCTTTAATGCCAAGTTTTCAGAACGGACTTTTAGTTCTGAAAGGTAGGCACAGCTATCAGTGAGGAAACTAAAAATCCAATTATCTTAAGTTCAAACAGCAAACACAAAACTTTTAATTAGCAATTATTATGAACAGTCTAGACATTTTGAAGTGAAACTAGTTCTAAAGCAGCTGATACAAATTTTTTGTATTATAAATGGGAGAACAAACAGCGGTGAAAATAGTAGTTTGTACAACAAGAGTGGATATGATGACCATATCGCACGGAGACGAAATTTGAGCAAAACGCCGTAGCTTTTCTCAAATGCCAGCTTTGCAGAAACAATAAAACAATGCAGATGATTCCTTTAATAAGACAAATTCCTTCAGCTAGACTAACAAGCGTAATTAAACCAATTGTGAATACTGGCATGGACTACTTCGGACCACTTCTTGTGACTGTAGGCCAAAATATCTGCTCTTTAAACGAATATTAAAATAAATAACAACTAGCCGAGGTTAGTATAATGATTAATAATAATTAATAATTATTACATAATGATATAATTTGTTTATCATTATTAAAAACTTTAAAAACAAACATTGGATATGTATAACAACTAGCCGAGGTTAGTATAATGATTAATAATAATTAATAATTATTACATAATGATATAATTTGTTTATCATTATTAAAAACTTTAAAAACAAACATTGGATATGTATTTCTATAATTTATGGTATATTTAAGAATTACATTGACATTGTTTAATTTAGTAGTTTTGGTCATTATTTTTTTCTAAAAATGCCTAAAACTTAAACCATTAACTCCAATTTATTAAGACAGATATCTAATTCACCGTGTATAAGAATTATTTCAACAATTTTTACGTTTCCTGAAAATTCTCAATAAATTAACTCCCTCGATCCATCCCTGTAGATAAAACTTGAAAGAGCACGCGATTATTTTCTTTGAAAACTAACACAGGTAACATTTCTCTTCAGCGTAAATTGTCTGAAATTTACACAAGACTGAAAATAAAGGCTATTAAAAACACGAGAGACAAACTTTTTAATACATTTTAATGGATAGGGATGTCCGGTGCGTTAAGCTAGTTTTACGTTTCTTAAATTTCGTTATAACAAAACCGGGTCCCTGAAGATTGTAAATTAATAGCTGAAACAAGGGTATAATACTTTTTTAATGGATGAAACCGCTGCGCAACTTTTAATACTCCCTTTTGTCCTATCTTTATCAATTTCATTTGCTATTTCGCTCGATGAACGCTGCGTCGCAGCTTATAAGCGATCATAGACGCGCGAAGATAATTAGTATATTCGGTTTCAAAGAGGAGAATTTTATTTAATTTCCTCAACACAGTAAGCTAATTAAAGAAGTTTGACGTGTATGCGATGTTTGACCGAACGAACTCTGCATACAATAACCCATGTACTCTGATAATCGTTTTTTTTTAATTAAACAAGGTTTGTTTTATTTTTGTTATGTAAAACGAAAATAAAAGAATTTGGATAATTTAACCAAAAACTCATTTTATAATAATGGAACAGATTACAAAAACATTTCCTTCGAAAAGTCAATATTTTATCAGTCGGTTCATGTGCATTTAAGGATAAAATTTATCAAAAACATGGATGCACTCAGTTTTTTAAATAATTCATAAGTTATTTCAAAGTTACTTTCCTTTACGCTTACGTGTAGAAGCAATGTTTGTTTTAGTCGGTACGGAGAATATTGGATGATGTAGTCTTTATTCAACAAAAGTAACAGTTCACGGAAAATTTATCTCTAAAAATAAACATCCAGGTAAATAGTATTTTTGATTGGATGATCATTAAGGTAAGTTAATTAAAATGATATAGATACAGCAGGAAATTCAAACTGTAGAGACCCTCAATGCAGTAGAAAGCGTATCATAAACAATATAACAGATTATGTTGCTTTTTTGTAACAGAAGCTAATATATTATTTACATGAAGATGTCTTTAATGTACTATTTATAATGAAAGGAAGAAGTTAACGATAAATAAATTAACATCATAGATACTTGGCATCAATTGAAATTAATATGTTTACAGAGAATTATAATCTAGGCTAATCGTTTTGTTTTCTTACCTAACTCCATTATTTCGTAGCATAACATAAGTAGGTAGAGTTGACGAAACCGAAATGTAAAATGTAAACTTTGTATCATAGTCGTGCATCGCATTTAAATTTGACAGCTCTTAAAAATTGAGGCTTAAAAGTTTAGGGCTATAGCAAAATTAAGTGAAGTGGTGCAAATATAACATCATATCACAATGACTGCTCGTTAAAGAACAGGAAAACTTTTAGGGAGGTGAGCTGGTTGAACACCAAACTCAGAAGGAAAACACGTAAACTTTTTAATAGGGCTAAAAAGACGAATGAGTGGGGGGAATACACCAAAACTCTCACAGAGTATAACAGAACTCTTAGGAAACGCTGGAAACAAAGCAGAGTTGTCTTCATACCTAAACCGGGGCGTCCAACGTAAGCCGTGGCAAAAGCCTATAGACCAATAACTCTGACGTCATTTCTATTAAAAGGATTGGAAAAACTGATTGATCTGCATGTCCGGCAAACCACTCTGATAGAGAGGCCATTTCATACAAATCAACACGCCTATTAATCAGGAAAATCTTGTGAGTCTGCTCTGCATCATCTTGTAACCAAGATAGAGGGAGGACTCAGTAGCCAAGAAATAGTCCTAGGGGCATTTCTTGACATGATAATACCTCCTTTAAATCAATGGTAGCTGCCGCTCGCAAACATGGAATAGAAGCCACCATCTGCTGGTGGATAGAATACATGTTATGCGGAAGGCAAATACAGGCATACATGTTCAGTGAAACCATGCAGGTGAATATCCACAGGGGATGCCCACAGGGTGGAGTCCTTTCTCCTCTACTGTGGAACCTAGTGGCAGATGAACTGCTGAAAACACTAAACAATCAAAGGCTGTTCGTCCAAGGATATGCCGATGACATAGTCATCCTTATCCGAGGGAAACACCAAACCACAGTCTTTGAACTTATGCAAAGAGCTCTTAGGCTGACAGAAATGTAGTGCGTTAGGGAAAACCTCTTGGTAAATCCTGACAAGGCACAACTCATAACCTTTACTCGGAAAACAAGGTTGGAGGTTTTAGAAACTCCGACTCTGTTTGGAGGAAGGCTAAACGAACCAAGTAAAATATCTGAGTCTAATCCTAGATAGTAAACTTACTTGGAACCAACACTTACAGAAAAGTGACCAACACATGTAAAATGTCTTTCATTGTAGAGAGACGGGCATTTGTAGATTAAGTCCAAAAATAGTCTTCTTGCTATATTTGGCAATAACAAGACCCATGATAACTTATGGAGCGTTGTTTGGCGGCCAAAAGTAAACCAGAAAATAGCCCTCAATACCCTCTGAGTACTGGCATGCCTTTGTATTACAGGAGCACTGAGAAGTACACCGACAACCTCTATGGAAATCATTCTAAACCTCCCACCCCTTGACCTAGTCATAAAGGGGAAGGCCAGAATGACTGCATACAGACTGGAAATCTCCAACAACTGGAACCCACTGGGACATATAAAACATACCAGAATAACATATAAAGTAAATGATTCTATATTAAATATGGGATTAGATTACATAACACCCCTCCTAACTTTTAACACTCTTCCAGGTGAACTGTAACTGGAACGAGGTAAATAAGGAGATAGATAAATACTTGCTTAGCGGTCTCGTATGGTATACCGATGGATCTAAAACTCACGAGGGAACAGGTTCTGGCGTACATGGAGTTAAACCCAAATGCGACATCATCGTCTCACTGGGAAAACATGCCATTATATTTCAGGCTGTGCAAACGTTTGTAAACTCTTTAACCTAGCCAAGAACTCGGGTAACTGGGAAGCCTACAAGGCATACCGAAGAGAATACGGTTATGCCATTAAGAAAGCCAAAGAAAATCCCTGGAAGAAATTCTTTTACGGCATTGTAAGCCTTCTAGAATGTTCTAGACTCAGAAAAACTTTACCGAGTGATAAGCAAGGATGCATGCAAACTCTGAAAACTCAACAAGGAGAACTGACAAAACCAGAGGAGGAGACTAGAATTATTACTAAAGTCACGCTTCCCTGGATGTGAGATTATGCTTGACCTAAAGAACAGCAGTATTGAGACACTAATTCATAGGTCCTCACAAATAAACTGGTTTTTTGCAAACACAATAGTAAACAGAACAAAACTTGTATGGGCGATAAATTTCTTTAAACCATACAAGACAGCTGGACTTGATGGTATAATCCCGGCACTTCCACAAAAGGGCCAGGAAGTACTGGAGGGACCTCGGATATGTTCCACAAAGCTGGAGGTCTGCAAAAGTTGTCTTCATTTCCAAACCTGGGAAAGCGTCTTACGCGGAGACCAAATCATTTCTCCTAAAAACGTTGGAGAAATTGATCAACAGCAGGCATTAAATATCGTCGAAAGATGGTGCATAAAAGAGGGATTGCCCCGATGAAAACCCCTATTATTGCATTTACAAGAAAAAGGAACCTTTAAGGAATGAAGAAGCTTTATATGTGGGGACAACATCTAAAAATGGCAAAGAAAGTTAAATATCTTGGAATGGCTCCTGATGACAATCTTTGCTTCTGCAGCCATATATAAAAACAACAGAAAAAGCTGTAAGAATATTGTGGGAACACATGGGGCTTAAAGTTTGATGCACTGACTTTATACTATTGTTGTAGTACCCGTTACAATTTATTCATCAGAGTAATAACCTGATGGGGTACAAACTGTGAGGGGTACATTAAACCTAGATCTTCAGTACTAGGGGGCTTTGAACCACACCCTAATTAAGATAAATAGATTAGGATTTTTTTTACAGCTTCTATACAGAATCAGAATTATAATATATTATAAAAGGTTAATTTTTGATGGTCCATTCTTAGACCATTGGTATCGCGCTTTTTTTTTGGTAAATTTTCCTCTCCGTTGTTTTTCACGCTCAAATTTACTATAATAAACGTTTCTTATGTGACTCTAATAAATCTCTAAATATCTTCTATATCTACCTATCTATCTTAGTGCTAATATACTTATTTTAACTTCTGTTCAAATTAAGAGTCTAAGATCTAGATGAAGCATTAAATAAAAGTCTAAGAAAACCATTTTATTGATACTTCACATTTGATTAATGATTTTCCAAAAATCATAGTTTACGATCCATTGTTTTCGGCGGGAAGAAGCTTTAAAAAATTTGTTATACCGAGTACTTGCAAATGATTTGAAGCCCGTTGTCTATCCAAGTGAGTTACAACGACAGAACCAAATATGTTTCAAGTTTTAAACTCGAAATCTTTCGTGTAGGAGTTGGATGCACGTCCCACACAACCATTACCCACAATGCATCAACACATTCTTATTTCTTTTTCATTTTATTAATGTTTCTTTTGGTTTCTTTCGTTTTATTTTGTGACATAAAAATACCGAGATTCGAGCGATAATTAGCACCTAATGGGTGGTATTTTAGTTCTGCGAGGCGTTACATTTTTTTTTCTGTTTTTGGAAAGTTTAAATATTTGTTGTATACATGAAAATGATTGTTTAATAGCCCTTTAATTATATCATTATTATAGACAACTTGTTCACGGCAGGAGTGACTTGAATAAATAATTTGGTAGGCCGAGTTCGACAGAGCTCTTTTTTCAGATAACCTACAGGGGAAAATTGGTAATTTAAAATTAATATTTTATTTAAAAGTGGCACATTTTAACATTTTAAACAAAATTAAAAATCCCGGATTTTATATTTGGTAATTGCGCGTTTATTCTTATTTGTTTTTCACTTATGTATTCCTTATACCAATTCCGTAAAACGTTTTGATACTGACCGAACCATCATCAAACCTCTAAATAGGGTTCTAACCAGATTCAATCAGTTTAATTTTCTTTTTCATTTGAAAAACAATAATAATTGATAAAAATAAATATTAGTAAAAATGCCTTGCTATCGAATTATTGACATTTTATCATCCAATATATAGTTTAATTATTTTTTTCAAATTAATTATCTTTGAACGTGTCCATTAAAAACAGGACATTGATATCTTAAATACGTTTTAAGATACAAGCATTTAAAATGGGTTCAAATATACTGGGATACCTTGTATTATAGCTTTATAATGCTCACATTCAGGATTTGACGCCCTCAAAATTAGAAACATATTATTTTGCAATTCTGTACGTGATATAGATCCTAATTCTGAATTTAAAAATTTTGTGTATTTACTTCGATAACATGAATTCTGATACATACGTTCTAAACTTAAGAGCTTTATCAGTTTGGGAGATGAGATGATACTGTTGGTCGAGAAATTGTATAGGTAATATACATAAATGTGACGGGTCTATTAACCCACTGGGAGGTATGGTAACTAATACATTATGTCAAGCCGAGTTTACAGGATTTTCGCTAAATCGCTGTATAAATAAAGCAACACCAAGATCCTCGTGCACGCCTTAAGATGGAGATAACGCATTGACATATATTTCTTCATATTCGCCGGTAAATGTATGGCTTAATTCTGTAATAAATCAAATAAGATGTGAACGATTGCTGTGATACATTAGCAAGACAATAAAAAGACAACATAATTTTTTTATTGGTGTCCCTTAGAATACACAGAAAATTTGGATGACTATGGATGACTCAAAAATTAGTGATAATATTGTTTATTCTCTCTATAAACTGTTTTATCTTTGGTTTCCATCTTGATCGCTGATTATACTGTTTGTAACAGCAATAATATTTGTAAACTTGGGATATACCTATTAAAATAAGAGATTTAGTGTTAGACGTGCTACAAATAATTTCTATTATTTCTTTTATTCTACAAATTTTTTTGTGTCCCTCGTATTAATGAAGATATGAAGAACAATATGAGCGCGTGCGAAAAAAAGGACATCACTAATGGGAAACTGGTGAGTTTAGGTAGAAACAAACAAATGTCGTTGCCGCTCGTATCATCAATGGGGCATTAATTCTAAGATATAGTACCTGCAGGTGCTGCTGTGATTTATAGGTATCCCAGACCTTTTAACTTTTCTTTGGTACCTGCAAAACGGTCCTACCAATCCCTCATTATTAACTGACTATTTTCCTATTCGACGCAAATGTTAAAAATAATGAAGAATTGATAATCACACAAAATTTATTATGGTCAATTTTCTTGCTTTTAATCTCTATAGATATAATAATATTATATTCTCTATAAATATGTGTTGGATATTGTCCAATCTGGTAAGCGTTTATCACATATATTAAAATGACAAATAACAAAAACTATAATTTAAATATTGATATGTTTTACTGCATGAAAATAATGTATTACTACCCAAAATTTTGCTGAACCCGATTTTAAAATAATTGATGAATCAAATATTCTCAAAACTGAGAGTTAATTGGACATTTTTAATTCAATATCGAGGTCGCAAAAGAGGTCGTTAAAACAAGGTATCATTTGACTTAAAATTTACAATTGCATTCAGCTCTTATTTATGCAAAAAATAGTAATTTTACCATACCAAATTTCGCAACAAAGTAAAAGAAAAGACAAAGGATTTTAAGTCCTCACTTTATATTCTCTAATACCGAATCAATACTCTTCCTGATTTCGTCACTTCTGTATGTTAAGATTGGTACTACTCGTATAACGTTTTAGTATAACAGGCGGCCTTTAGTTTCCTTTGAAATTTCTTTTTTCGCGAGTAATGATTTTCCGGGCCCTCTATTCTTCTGTTTAGCATACACTTGAAGTCCCCTTTCTGTGTTGAGTCTTTGTACCTAAATTTCAGTGTTCTAAATTGATTGTACTTTTAAAATATTCTCTCTAATATACTACAAAATGAAATTTACAATAAACCGACAGCATTATATAAATTTAATATTATACAGTAGCTGCTATGCTACTCTTACTTAACTGATTTGAATGCAAGTTACTCGTGTCTGGCGACTATCTATTATGTGTACACATTGTTTAGCCATCGCTTACAAGTATTAACTTAGAAAATAATGAAGTAACAGGCTCACCAACTGGCTTTCGATAATGATTACAAACTGTTTTCTTCTAAGAACCATGCAGACATTGTTCCGGATTAATGCAAGACAAAGATAAGATAATATGCGTATACAGCGTGTCCTACAAACATACCGACCAACTTGAGATGATGTCTTTTTATGAATTAACGTCTACAAAGGTAAAACCAAATACCGTGGAATCTTTTAATGGATGTTTCGGAAACTAATATTTAGAAACAGAAGGTTATTTGATTTATAGATTTTTATATTGTTACGCAGGTTTTTGGTATCTCAATTTATTTCAACTCAACTTTTACAATAACTATGCAACTGATAACATTAACGTATAACGTCTATCATAAAACACTGACGTCAGGATCATCGGCTTATATAGCTTGCTTTCACCTTTTCAGAATGTCTAGAATTTTCTTGACATGGAATGACATTTCAAGACTTTTTTGGACTATCCTATCTTCTTTTTTTTACCTTACTTTTACTTATAACTATCGCAACACACTGTAGTGTGATGGGTGGCATTGCACTTCTTTTTGTATTTGTACATTTCCTATAACGGCCGCAAATAGAAGATCATGGGGGAAGCTTCATCTCCCTTCCCGTAATTATCATAGATGGAGTATAACTGGTCGATTCATGTTCAGAACTTCGGTATGCTAGCAGGAATAGAGGAATTAAAGTGTCCTAGTCCTTTTGATTTTCAGAGGCGAAAATGGAAAGATACTGACATATGGTTCTATAGTGTCTTTTTACCATTCCATCGGATTTTGGGTGGAGAGGCGTAGTGCGTGTTTTTTCGATGCCTAATAGCTTCATCAATTCTTGCCATAATTCAGATTCAAAATTTCGTTCTTGATCAGAATGCAATTCCAGAGGGACTCCATGTCTCGCTATGACGTTTATCATAAACGCTTCTGCTACTGTCGTCACTTCCTGATTAGGAATGGCCGCTATTTCGGGCCACTTTGAGAATATGATACTTTTTGTCATCATCATCAGTAACTTACCCAACGAAATAAAAACGGTATTTGTAAAGAAAATGGATTTGGAATAACAAAAGCTGTTTTTAAAAATGACCTAAGTGAGAAATACCCAATAAATTGGTGAAAAAATTAGCAGCTCATACAGAAAGGAACAGTGTTCGTACAAGTGAAATTCCAAAAATTGTTAATAGTAATAAGTAGCCAAAAAGTGTTGAAAAAATCTGACAATGCATCCCTATAAGGTTTTAGTACTACAACTTTTTCCCCGTGAATTTGTTAAACGTATGGAATATTGCTGATGGTTTAATGAACAATTAAATGATAACATATTGGATCAAACTTGTTTATTGATAAAGCATGGTTATAAGCAAACAGTCAAAATGATCGAACACGGGCCACTAAGGATCCTTGTTCGTTTATAGAGAAAAATATAAGTACCATAAAAGTTGATTTGAAAAGAAATACGCACGATACAGAAATATTTTTTGTGAATATTTTCAACAAGATGAAGCAACAGCTCTTACAGCTATAGCTACTTAATCAATAAATATTTTGATGATTCAATTATCAGTTAAAGATTGTATCCACCAAGATCCTTAGACATCATTAATTAATATTATATATAGTGAAATGCGTCAAATTTCCATGGCCAGTCAGGACTCAAAAAGAAACTAAAGCGCATATGCGGATGATATATTTTCAGTAAGAGAAGTTGGTAAAGATAATATTTCTGGGATACAGTCATATTTAGAGTGAATCTTGAATTAGGTCACACTGTATGTTCGCTTATTGTAGACGCAAAATAAAATTTGAAATATGATTTATTAACGTCGCGAACAGTGACTTCACGTTAATGAAAATGGAAGTGTCACAAAATCTGTAAAACAGCATTTTTGTCTTGTGGGTACGTTTAAAAAGGAGAGATCATAAGCTTAATGTAACTGCTTCGGATACCGCCAAAGTTTAGCCAGGGGCACTAAAAATGTAAATTTTACGTCTGCATGTGAACAGTAATTTTATTATTTTAGCTGCAGTACGAAAACAATCTGCTCTTAACAGGTATTCTACTTGTCTAGCAAAGGCGTGCTTGAAAAGATTTTTTTGGGTCTCCACTTAACCCCCGATAAAAATAGTAAAGAAATTTGAGTATATTTGTTGTAGTTTAATAAATTATGATTACCTAATGAGGATTTTAAAAATCACAATGTTTTATTTTTTAATTTGGGATGTGTATAATTAGTGTTAAGAATACCCTTAACAACAATATCAGAATCGCGGAAACGACTGTAGGCCGCCCCTGTAACATTTACTTAAGTATCAATTCAGATTAAGGTTGGCAAAGTCAATAAAGTGAAAACAACTAGCGCGGTTGTCATCCAATACGAATTTGAAATCGATAATAATGACTGGACAAAGAAAACCTGTTGGTAATATGTATGCGCAAAAATTATTGCGCGAGCCGTAACCGACAACGGCAAAATCAGGGCTGACGAGAGGAGGGGTAGCCGGGACTGATTCCCGGAGCCCGGGCTCAAGTGGGGGCCCGGAAGCTGTAGGTGAGGACGTCTTTATTCTTTTAGAAGTTCGCCACCAAGAACACAAGAGGGAGGACCTTGTGATATTGAAAGGGCTTAATATTTTTATAAAATTGTCCCGGAGCCTGACCTGGCTCTCGGCGGCCCTGTGCAAGATGATCTTTAGACTCGTCTCACCCATCATAACAGACATATCGACAATTGGGTAAAACCCCCCGCTTTAATGGCGACCAAATTGTAAATGTCCTGAGTACGATATGTGTACATAGTGTAAATAGTTAATAAAATATAGTGTGGTGTTCTTCATGTAAAAATTAACAGTATTAAATGCAGATGTGCTTGTTTCTCTCTATCATCGATTGTTAACCCAAAGCCGGCAGCTTGTAAAAACATGGAATTACAGTCTGGTTCAGTATCATAGCATAGTGGAGCCTGTAAAAGGTAAGTCCCCAAAGGCCTCATAACAGTTAGAATTCACTCTCTATTCAGTTCTTAAAACATTCATTGTGCACTTTTATCTGCTCTGAAATCCATTCTGGTCTAGCTTGTCTTTTAATTTTGTCTCCTTATCATTTGTGGCTGCCTCTTTCTCCTAGCTAGAATAGAAGAAAAAATAGAATATTACTCGTAATAGACCTATTACCAGCGGATTGTAAACTCAACAAATACATAACACCAACGAGCTAGGGGAAACTTGGTACAAATTCTTTGTTAGGAGAAAAAGAACATGCTATGAAAAGCTACAATGAAGAGGTAGTTCCTATAAAGACCATGAAATCTTTAAAAAATACCAAGCTAGACGAAGTGTTCTAACGAATGATTTTCAGTACAAATTAATATTGAAATATGAGATAATCCACTTAGATATTTTCGGGTCAGTTTTCAAATAATTACACGTTACTAATGCATCTGATCTATCAACTTTTCACAATTTACCTATTTTATCTGTATCTAAAAAGGAAGTGATAAATGCTATGAAAAGATTGAAGACAAAAATGACAATGTGACTTAAATAAAGATTGTGCGCACATTCTTTTGACCCGTTGGTGTACTATTTAATATTTTAAATTGCCATTTTTCCTGAGCTATAGAAGTTATCTTGTTTTACACCAATATATTTAAAAGGAACCAAAAATAATCTTGTCACCTATGGACCCGTTATACTTTATAATTTCTCCAAATTATTTGAATTCATTGTCTGGAAATTTCTAGAGTTTATTATCACAATATAAACATAGATTTATGAAAAGTAGATGAACTATGTTAAATCTTGTATACGGCACTCAATTTTTGGCCCAGGCTTTAGATAGCAAAAGTCTTGAATAATAGCATCTATACCGACTTCTCTAAGGCATTCCACAGGATTGATCATAAAATTCCACTAAAAAAATTAAAGTCTAAGGGAATCTGTACTTTTTTACTTGTCGAATATTACTTAGAAAATTGACGTCAGTACGTAGAACACCAAGGATTTGTCAAATTATTTTAAGCAAATCTTATGTGTACCCGAAGGTTCGCTCCTTGGGCCCTGTTCTTCATAGTTTGTATTAACATTATTGGCAAAAGTACACACATAAAATACATAATGATTTTGGCTGAAAGAAGAAATATAGTTGATTGTACAGTTTTGCAAACGTGTTGAATTTTTACTATGGTGCACTGAAAATAATTTACATTTAAATCCTGATTTATGTGATATGAAAAAAATTATATTTTCACATTAATGATACCGTGTTAAGTAGGCCGGAATTTATAAAGAACCTCGGAATCCATTTTAAAAGGAAATTAACTTCCTTTCACTAGGCTTATTGAGCAGATAGTTCTATGTGTTCCACGATATCTGCATTTTATACGAGTAGTCAGAATTTAGTAAACAAAGAAGTTTTTTTTTTTTTATTTAATAAAATATAATTTAACCACTAATGGTTATTAAACTAAGAGCATAATAACAAGTATTAGAAGTCCACTGTTTACTAGAAATTTAACAACAGTTTCTAGTTTTGGCAAGGTCTTTATTTTAAGGATTCCTGTATTGGTTTCTGATTTTTTAAACATCGATAGACTTGTGTCACATTTGCGCAATTAAATTGTCCATGGAGGATCATTTTTAATATTAAGGATCTTGTAAGTATTCGGAAATTATGTCTTTATATTGCTCTACTATAGTTTTTAATGCGGTGGTAAAAAGGTGGATCCCGCCTTTTCTTATTGTTGAAGTGGATTCAAATTTATTACCAAAAGTGTTTCATTTGCTGAAATCTATGTTTGTTTTGTTAGATCTAGTATGCATCAGTTGTATGGAATCCATCATATAGCATCTATAGTCGTGCAAAGAAAATTTATTTATCTATTGGACAATATCTATCCCACTATAGAATTTCATCGCACTTTAGTTTAAAAGAGCTATACATACACCGTAAAATGTAGCAAGGTTCATTCTTGAGATATTTTACATTAATGGCTAGATTGCATTGAGCTCTGCGATTACATTAATATTAAAGTACTTAGACAGCCTTAGAATATACTTAAGCTTCTATCTCCCAGCAAACACTTTGAACGGTGCTACAATTTTAAAATAATTAGCGATTAGACAACCTGGATATTTTTAAAATGTTTTATACTTATTGAAAATTTTTTTCTTGAAAATAGGGTTTTTTTACATATCTTCAACTTGCTTTAAGTACGATGTATCTCATGATTATAATGTATTTTTTCTAATTTATGTTCATCTCACTCTGTAATTATTTTTCAAACGTTGAATGGTGTACTAAATAATTAAATAAATAAATAAAAATATTTAAAAACCGAATGTACATATAAATTTTCTACTGCGGTTTCTGATTTTTAATTTTGTTATAGTACTTTTGTCACTCCATTGGCAGCAGGTAGCAATAATTGTCTTAATAAAAGCCCGGGAATTTAACTATCTAAATTTCTTAAGGGGATAATCATAATGTGTTTTATGGCACGTAAATTTATGAATATACTCGACCACTTTATCCGTTCTTACTTTTTGCAAATTAATTAGACGGTCTTATCGGCTGTTGATTGGGGAAATAAAAATATCTTACACTTTTACGACGTATTATTTATTTAGATTTTTATTGCCGGCTTTTTAAAGTTCGTTAATAAGTATGTATGAAAATAGAGACATTTGAAGTTTGGTTTAATGAAGTTGTGAATAGTGTGATTGTCCAGGAATGCATTTTAATTTTATACAGGGTCGCCGTTAAAGTCCGCATCATGGGATTTTTTTAATTTACACACATTTAAAATTCATGAACAGTTTTTGCTTCGAAAATAATATCTTTCGATCGACTGTACCTGTCAAATATGACATTTAAAAAAAATAGAATAAGTTAGGGTATTTACTCATCTATTTACTTGCATATTTATAGCACTTTTTAACTGAAATCTCATTTTGTACTGTGATAGAAATAAATAAAGCTACTTCTGCTATAAAATGTTGATATTAGAGCCACTTTAAAACAAGTATGACAGGGTTAGTACTAGAATGTCACGAAGCTTTGGCCAAAATATCCATCAACAATGTGGTCACCTTAAGATGGATCAAAAGTCACGCCACATCGAAAGGTAACCGTCTTGCTGATTCACTAGCCAAGAAAGCAGCCAACCAAATACTTTTTGGACCTGGCCTTTCTATTGGCCTGACAAAATCGGTAGTGACAGACCTAATCAAAGAACATCCCCTTGTCAAATTCAAGGAAAGATGGTATGAAACAAGAAAATGCAGAATTACCAGAGAGCTCTTAAGTTATCCTGACAACACTGCAGCAAACAAATACTTGACTATGACTAGACAGAATCTGCGCCTAGTCACAGGCATTCTGACTGGTCATTGCCAAGTACGAAAGCATCTCCATATCATGGGGCTGTCAGAATCCGCACTCTGCAGAGGGTGCGAACAAGGTGATGATACCATCGAACATATCCTTTACGATTGCTCAACGCTCTCATTTATTAGAAGATTTGTGTTCAGAGGCCGATATAAGAGAAGCACCTCTTGGCGACGTTGTCAACTACATTAAATCTGTAGGCTGGCTCACGAGCTAGGAGGTGCCTATCATCGCAGGAGGATGCACAATGGGCCTAATGAGGCCTAAATACCGTGGGGGTCACCCACCCTCCACACGTTATAGATACAGAACCAGTATGACAAAATATTTTAGGCATATTTGTATTTTTTTTTTAAATATAATTGGAAACAGTTTTAAACAAAAAAAAAAAAAACATTCATACGGAATTTATAAATTCAAAACAACCAAAAAATTGTTAGATTAAGGAGGCGCCCTTTCTCAATCTCTGATCGCTTCTATTGAAACAAAAGGAATAGACAAAATGACATGTAATTGGATCAAACGCATGCTTTGAAACCGAAACATCATTTCGTCACTTCAGGGAGAGACAATCATTTTCATGCATGCCAGAGGATGTCCATTTGGCGCCATACTGTCGACAATTCTGATGATAACCTGCTAGATGATATCTGTCGACAGGGGGTGGATTTCCAATGCTATGCGAATTGTATGACTTTCATAATTTGGGAGAATTACGAAGAGGTCATCTTCAACATTCTTCAACAAACCCTAAATACGATCAACATATGGTGCAAGAGGTAGCAGATGTATGTTAACCCCCTGAAAACTGTTATCGTCCCCTTCACCAGGAGAAGAAAGCGCGACAAGTTTTAACAAACTACCTTGGCCGGGGAAACAATTTCTTTTACGGAGAAGGTGAAATAACTGGGGGATTATGCTAGATAAGAAACTCACCTGGACGTCCCAATTGGAAAAACCATCACTAAAGCCAGCTGATCCCTCTATACCCTCAGAAATATATACGAGAAAGCATAGTGGAGAACTGATCTAGTGGATTTACCAAAAACATGGTAAAACCCATGGTTACGTACGGCTCCGTCGGCTGGTGGGAAAAAAACTTCAACGAACGGCCAGAAAAAAGCTGGCTAGAATCCAGAGACTTGTTTGCCTCGCCATCACTGGGGCAATGTCAGCGACACCGACGAGAACCATGGAGACCATGCTGAACCTAACCCTCTCCACATTTTGCTGTAAATGGAGACCAGGATGGTTTCCTATAGACTCCTGAAGGTGATGAGTGAGAATAATAACCACCATATCCTCAATATAGTCTCAGACTACGTATGGAACAGAATAAAACCTGTACACGGACGGCTCCAAAACTGACAAAGGAGTAGAAATGTAAGTTTCGACCAGAATCCAAGAGTTGACATATTAATAAACCTGGGCTCTCTGTCCACAAATTGAGAGCAAGAGAGTCAAATAATTTTCTCTTCGCTAACAATACTAAAAAGAACTTTTCGGATTCTAGGCAGCCCTCAATGCCCTGAGCTCCAATAATGAGTCAACTCAAAGCTGTTTTGGAATTGCATAAATACTTTTGAGTATCTCGCTGCACGAAACAAAGTTACCACATCAGTGTGAAGATTAAAAGCAAACGTGCTCGTTAAAAGACGAACCAAACCTTTCAGTTCATAGGACCAGAACCATTCCTGGGCATTGCAAAGAGCACTGCCAATGGAATTATTTTAAAATGGACGAAGGGTGCAACACTCACTCATAAACTGGAGGAGTAACCCAGGGCTAACTCCTTCGAAGGCGTTTATATCCAATCCTTTCATGATCAGATCCGGTAATGGAGTAGGTAAGATCTATGCGTTCTTCTGGCACTGATAACAGGACACTGTTGTCTAGGTACACTCATGGGACTGATAGGATTGCAAAAAAAACATAGGACTGTTGATTCTGCAGCGTAGAAGACAAATTCACAGAGCACACGCTATACATCTGCTCTGATTTGGAAAGAATTAGGTTCTAGATCTTAGGATTCATCCGAATGGAGCCTACCGCATTTAAACAAGTCTCGCCCAATTCAACCATGGTCTTCATCAAAAGGTGTGGTTTTTACGGTGAACTATAAGTTAGGCATGAGCGATAATATATCCATCTGGGTCGCAGTGCAAGATTTAACCTAACCTAACCTAGATTAAGAAAACGCGAAAAGAATAAAAGTTGTACAAATTCGTTTAAATAGTAGGACGGTAGAAACAACTAAAGAAACAAATTTTTTATTTAACATATCTCGAATTTTTTTATTTGTATTTTTTTTTTTGAAAATATATCAAATTTGATACGTTTAACAGATTAAATGAAAATATCGTCAACGTTATTTTTTATTATTCATGAACTATAAATTTGGATAAATTAAATAATAAAAGAAATTCCCACATGATGCCGTTCTTTATACACTGTAGATATTTATAAAAATATTTATTTTACTTTTCCTGAATATATTTTCTAAAACCGAATATTTTGTTCGTTTATAAACTGTTCAGTTGTCATTCCGTTTAAGTAATTCGTCTTAAAATATAAGGCAATATGTTAATAATTGGATCGAAAGACAGTGAAATCCACTCTTGTTTTCAACTGAATATCTTTAAACCAATAAACTATGAGTTTATATGGATTTTGATATGCCTGACGTCCAAAAATCCTAAGGTAAAAACAGCAAGAGAAAAAGGAGAAATCGAGCAAAATATAAATCCATCAAACCCTCCTTAAGACATAAAATATTTTTCCCCTGATAATACACGTACTGTAATCGTTTCATTCGGAGACGTAGAGCCTCTTTGCTTTCGGCTAGGTATATTAAACAAGCATTCCACATTGTTTTCCCCACATTTCTACATTTCTCTGCAAAACCCAATCTAAAGATTCGAAATGCCTTTGCCCCTGAGGTTTAAATAAAATTTCGCTACGTTATTGATTTTTTTTTTTTCATATAGTGTTGGATCATCATTGAAACTTTAATTTTGAATCATCTAAATATGGATATGGTTTAAGTTATAATTAAAATAGTATAATTTTAACAATCTATTGAAATGAGATATAAAAATTAAGGGAACAAAAATTTTTTTAAATTTTTTGTAATTTTACAAATAATTTTTTTGACAGTAGTTGCACAAAACTCATTCACCTAATGTTATTGATAGGGTTTCGAAAAAAGTACCGAATGGCCCATATTTCTATTAAAGAAAATTATCGATGACATTGTCTCGCTCACACATGTTTTTTTTTACACCTTATGCTATTAAAACTGGCTTCGTGAACCGTAAAGCAAGTTCTTATCAACTAAAGTCAATTCATCGATTTCCATTAGATTGTTCTGCTTTCACACAAGCAGAACACACTAAGATCAAATGGCTTCGTCCTCTTCAATTGTTGGACATGGTCCTGATTGTCCATCAGCTGGAGACCTTCTGCTTTTATTTCAGGATGAATTCTGATTTCATGTTTGCTAGCAAACTTTTTGATCTCTTCTTACTTTTGGAATTCCAAGCATTCGATTGAGATCTGCATTGTGCAAGTACCAAAAAGCGTTCACTATGTTGCGCAATACTTTGTTCTGAAATCTTCGAATAGACCTAATATTGATTTCTAGTACATCCTCATAATTGCAGACACACTGGACTTAAAAACAGTTTTGAGTTTCTACAGAGGAGCCAGTACTGCTGTTTATATTATTCAATCCTAATTCAGGTATTTTTTTGGCCTCAAGGATCATGCCAAAGTACTTGTATTGCGCTTGTGAGGTACAGTCTTTCCGTTGATATTTAGAGAAGGAGATTATGGTATTTTTTAAGAAGAGCAGTATCAATAGCGAAACATCTACAGTTATATCTGTCATAATTAACAAATTCTAGTAACGCGTTAGTATATTTTGGTATTCCAAATCATATTTCCATTCAATGAGAATATTCGCCTTCCTGCTTAATTCTGAAAAATGAGTCTGAGCTATATGATTTTATAATCTCTACATACCGTTTCGGGAGAATTTTATTTAGTTTGCGAACTAAATATTTATGCCACATACTGTCTAACGTTTAAAAATACTGCAGAGCAGACTTGGTTTCCTTCACGGACATCTCTGTATCTGTAACGTGTGGAGGGTGGGTTACCCCCACGGCACTTAGGACTCATTAGGCCCATTGTGCATCCTCCTAAGATGATAGGCACATCCTAGCTCGTGAGCCAGCCTTCAGATTTAATGTAGTTGACAACGTCGCCAAGAGGTGCTTCACGGGCATGCACATCCGTGGTTCTTTGCTCAATTGTAGAATGATTCGAATTTAGAATTGAAAAGCATGTATCACTTTTTGTATTAGAGGTCTTAATATCTTTAGCAGTAATTTTAGAAGAAAAATAGGCCTATAAAACTTCACGTAGTTCGGCGGTATTCCTGGTGTTCACAACATTATAACATATGTAGGTTTACAGCATAAAGGAGCATGTCTTAGTCTGTAAGCTGCATTTAAAGTCGAAACCTGGTGCTTTCTGCGGATTAAAGATAGTTTTAATCTCTTCAGTTATTTCTTTCTGTGTAATATCTCACAAATATGTTATCCCTTATGATGGGAGGGATGATCCTAATGGGTCTTTCAATCTTTCTAGTGGCTTTCCAGAGAAATTAATCTGTTTCATCTGGTGAGAGGTACTAGATGTTAA
This sequence comes from Psylliodes chrysocephalus, assembly GCA_927349885.1. Taxonomy (NCBI): domain Eukaryota; kingdom Metazoa; phylum Arthropoda; class Insecta; order Coleoptera; family Chrysomelidae; genus Psylliodes; species Psylliodes chrysocephalus. Next base: position 20,690,311 of record OV651826.1, on the reverse strand, counting down.
GATTCTCCTTTTTTTTTTCAGTTGGTGAGTTTATTAGATTTATCCCTCCAACAAGGCTCACAAAGATGACATCATGATTAAAAAAAGTAATTCATGCGCGTTTGAATAAAAAAATAGTCCGGTTTCAGAAATGTAAGATTTTGGAATAATTGCCTTTGCAGTAGATTCCCGAGATGTGCGAAAAGAAAAAAGTTATTTCACCGTTCGATCCTTGTAGCTGATAGCCACGAAAGTGCCACACATGAACTCGGTCGCGCAATTACGCTGTCAGAGAAAAAAATATCAATGCCATGCGTTTTATAGGACGACAATTAACGACTTATTTGTTTAAAACCCGCTTTGTAAATGTTACTGCTTATTATTGGTTTTGAAAAATCACCGAGAGATGTCCCGAGGGTAAGAGTAAATAAAGATTGTAATTACGAACGAACGATTAATTATCAATTAAATGATGGTAATAAATAAAGGGCCTACATCTTTAAGTCGGCGCCACATGTTTTACATATAAACAGGGCCGGTCACAAGCGACGTAAGATCGTCCTAGGACAATCTGCAACATTAGTTACAAATCATTCTAGTTAAGCATTTAAGCGAAGGAGACATAAAAAAAGAAGACATTATATAAGAATATCTTTCTGAAAATCAGTATGCTAAAGGATTAAAATACTTAGGAAGACTGTTATGTAATAAAGAGTGATCCACAAAAAATGTTTCTGAGGCCCTGGAAAAAAATCACATGTCTAATCCCATAACAAGTATGTATCAGTTCATCGACGGATTATGAAGTCTTCTCTTTAATTTGTTTGTATTTGGTCTTCACACCAACGAAAATAATTTTTTCTAAAATATAATTGCACCGTAATTTTAAAAATTATATTATCAGATACTTCAAGTATAGTAAGAGAGGCGTTAGACCCAGAGTCAAACCTCTTAACATACAACGGCTTTATCTAGATAGGACACTGGTGACACGAAAAAAAAAATGTTGTGCTTATGTAGGATAGATTTAATGATTATAGCCTACATTTTTGTCACTTTTTATATCTGTATCTGTAGGGAAGAGCAAATATATCTCCAATAAAGGAATGGAGCTAAAAACAAGCTACAACCAATATCTGTAGAAGAAATTAAGCAAATCAAAAAGCGAACAGGAAATAATGTTACATAGGGAAAATGCAAAAGAAGAATTTCATGGAATATTAATATATAAAAGCAGCAAATATTACCCAAGGATTGGAATACAGATACAGTAATGCCAATGTACAAGAAAGTAGTTTCAAGAAATTGCAAAAATATATAGAGGCATCACACTGACAAGCATACCTAGTAAAAGCTAGAGACACCTATTATAGAATTACAATATAGATTTAGGAAGGCAAGGAGGGAGTTCGCATGATCTGATATTTATACTGAGACAAAAATAGGAGAAAAGGTAGTAAAATATATGCTTTATAGATTTAAGAAGGTTTTTCGACGAAATAGAAAGAAACGATATTTGGAACAGTTTGGTAAAAGAGCAGACAAAACTAATATGATCGCGATTGTATATATATAGAAATAATACAAACAAAGTAAGAATACATAATCTGTAATCTACAGAGTTCGAAACGAAAATAGGACTCAAACAAGGATGTGCACTAAGCCATTTACTATTTTCCATAATAGCAGATATCAAAAGAAGATGTAAAGAAAGGTACAAAAATATGACAGTGGAGTACAGACAAATTGAAGATGAAAGACGTAACCTTGCAATAATTCTTTTTCAACAAACTAAAATTTTATCAAAAAGAACTGAGGAAATTCAACATGTAAATGAATATCGAAAAATGTAAAACTATGATAATGTCCCCAGGGAAAAATGTCAGAATTACAATCGAAGGACAAGAGCTAGAGGAGGTGACAAGATTTATCACTTTGGGCAGAGTGATAGAAGAGTCGGGAATAATAGAGAAAAAGTTGGACAAGCTGGAAGACTCTATCTATAACACCCTGTAAACTAATTTTTTTGTAAATAAAGAGAGGTTACATGAAATAAACACAAAAGTAAGTGGTCAGACAAGCAAAATAATAGATAGCCACAGAGATGAAATTTTTGAGAAGAGACCGAGTAAGAAAAGAAACAGTAATAGCAAATCTAAAGGTAAAACCCATAGATTCCGTGAGAAGGGCTCTTTTTCGCAGTGTGTTAGGAATAAAATTTTTACTACGAACGTGAGAAAAATAAAAAATAAATAATACGGACCTAGTATTCTAATCAAATAATACAAACGCATATTAATTTAAAACGCAAAAGTAATTTGTTCAAAAATGCTATTCTTTTCGGCGATATACCTTGTCTAAAATATCTAATTTTACTTTCCCGCACTAATGCGTGAAAGCAAATTTAAAAAATCTCTTTTCCGCACTAGTGTGGGAAAGTACATCTTTCTAAACTGGGGTGCTTGTGGAAAGGTAGCATCTTTCGCTCGCTCGTAGAAAAATTAACTTACCTGAGTATAGAGATCAAATCCTCACGATTAATGAGCACTGCTTAATTGCATAAAGAGCCTTTTTTAAGTTTCGTTAGTTTTAATGCTGATATCTACTTTTTTATTTTAGTATACTTCTCGTGCATATTTTTGATATTTTGTTGATTTATTCTAATATTTAATATAGTGATTACTTGAAATAAAATTTTGTACTCAAAAAATTGTTGATATCAAGACGGCTCTGTATATCAAGGTAACAAAATATTCTTGCAGTTACCATTCATAGTCTGCAAAGAGAATATATTCAGAGACTATTTTAATATTTTAAAAACTGACATACATGCAACATTCGATAGTCATAAATAGCCTCTTCGTATCTAGATGAATAACTTTGGTCGAACAATACTCATATCACCCAAATTTTTTAAGAGTGTAACAAGCAAAATGTATTTTTGAAAGATATTATTATACTAAAATGTACTTTTTGTTTCAGGTACTTAATTAACTTCCATTACTTGTACTTCCACCTACTTCTCTACTTTGTATATCATTGCAACGTAATGAAACTCTCCTGCATTTAAAACAAGGATTAGGTAATGTAATAAAATATAATTAGTTTGTTTATTTATTTTCTTTCTTTCTTTATATATTCATGTTAATTGTTAATTAATCATTATTATTATCAAGAACTTCTCAGATTTATACATTCCAATTAAAGACAAAAAACTAAGCAAAATAAAAGTAAATACTATCATCCTCTGAATCTAAATAGTCATATCATAAATTATAATGGGTTTTATAAAAATGTGACTGACAAACCAATTGGTAAAGCGAATATTAATACCTATAATATTTCATCTATCAATTCCGAACTAATCTTAACCCACACGGAAGAGTGGTTTTGTGGAAGAAAGTAGAAAGGGTAATAATTACTTTTCCTCGGAACTCCAAGATGTTCTCAAACGAAAAACTACATAGTATCTATTACTTTCCTGAAATACAATGAAATATTTGGATGAGTAGCAAATAATCAATCTTCATTATACACGCTTTAAGCACTTCTAAGCTCGTCTGTTAGCTGTATACCGGGTGTCCAAGCGAACACTTCGGGTGGCTTTATTTATGGTAAAATTTAAGCTGGAATCGGGAATTTTTGCCGTACTTAGGGGGATATAATTCCACTATAATTCCCCTCTTCGCCGCCCCAAGCTATCCTTACGTCCAAATTTTCAATGACATCCTATATATTATTATAAACGAATATGAAATAGCAGTTACATAGGTTACTTTTGGAAATATTTCAATTTAAATTTTTTATAGAATATTTATACCACAGAAACTCAAGTTTCTAAATTAAATTTTACCAGAACTAAAGCCCTCCGTAGTTATATTTAGCAGAAATAAAGCTCTAGGTATATAAAAGGAGTTATAGATGTTTAGTACATTTAAAATTTTTCCAGGAATAATAACCGAGTTTATTAACCAAAATAGAGGACAACAAAAAACAGACAAAATTAGCAAGAGTGGACCTTCTCAATGCCTACTGTTGTTTAATATGATCCTAGAAAAAAAAATGTAAGAAAGCGACCTAATAATTATAGAGGATTCACCAAGTTACGTAGATGAGCATTGTTAGCAAGGAACTTAAAGGAAATCACAGAAAAATTCTCAGATGCAGCTCATAAAATGGGGTTATGCTATGTTATGTTGGGAATACACTGCGACCTAAAAGATCTATTGTATCCCCTTCTGCCACTGATGTAGCAATAAAATATCTCAATGCCTATAACTACCTTTCCAATCCTATCTTCTCAAGAAAGTGTAGGATTTGGAGTGGCTTCAAGTTAAGTAAATCTCCCTTTTCTATTTGATAAGCTACTAGCTCTAGTTCCCTTGGATTCTGGAGTGCTACACATTCAGTCAAAATATTAATGAAATCTACATTCATTATCTTCTACTGCTCTTAGCTTACTAAGGTGTTTTTTTGAGTCGATAGGGTCCAGTAAGGACTCCTGTTACAGTACTTAGCCTGTTGCTTAGGCAGATACATGCTTCCGATCTTTTTTGGTTATATTTACGCAGAAGTATATTAGCCTATCTTAGCACCAAGAGATTGTTTCAATTATCCGTTCTTCGTTCTTCTACCGCCCAATTCTTTTTTAATCTCTGGTAATATTGTGTTACTGCTGATACCGTAGAACAGCTCTCACAGGTGTTTAAGTCCCTTTCCTTGCGATACTCTCTACAATTTCGTTACTCTGTACCCCCTTATGTCCCAGGACCTAAGTGAAAGTATCTGTATTTTCCTCGCCTAGTGCATTAAAATTTTCTAGGCATCTTTGAGCTGATTATGTAAAAGCTCAGCGCTTTGATGGTTGCTTGGCTATCGGACATGATGATAATCTATTATCTACAATAGTTTCTCTCGATGTTAAATTGGATACAATGGCGTGAATTTACGCTTGGAAGATGCTTAGATATTTTCACAAACTTCCAGTGTGTCTGGTTATAGGCTCATACACTCCTATTCCAGTACCTTCTATGTTTTTGGAACCATCCGTATACCACTGAATAGCATGTTTTTTGGTTGCAAGTACGATGGATTCTTAGTTCCATTCTTATTGCAGTCCAGCCCTGTGGTTTTTGAAGTTTTTCACATTTCATATTGGGGAATATCACAAGTATCTTTGGTCCTGAAGTTAATAGACTTTCGTCTTCTATATCATGTCCTTTTTTGCTACATTCTCTATCAATAAATATAGAGGGGTGAGGTTTAAGATCACCTCCATTGCAGCCGTAGGACATGTTCTCAGTGATGCAAACACAGACTAGTCATTTGTACTTTTGAGATATAAGTTCTCGTAGAAGCTACACTATTTCTTTTACACCAGACTATAGCCCCGTAAGTGATGATTGGTCTCACTATTGCAGTATACATCCATCGCAGTGTGTTTGGGTTACATACCCATCTTTTACCCGCAGTGTTTATGCTTACCATTAGGGCTTTTGTGGCCTTATTTACTATTTCCTTCTCATGTAAGTTCCAAAGAAGTTTGTTGTCCAGGGTTAGGCCCAGATATTTGATTTCATTTTTCCATTTTATGTCTATCCTGTCTAATTTGACGGTTTTGGGTTGAATTTTCTTTTTTTAAAAAAGGCTACTAGTTTTGTTTTCGTCTCACCTCACGGCATAATATTTTGCTGTGTTTTAGTTCTCTTGGTTTATATCACACAGGATATTTCCAAACATTTGTCGTCAGCATAACTTTGACAGGGCATGCGGACCTAAGTCAATTTGCATAGAAGTTCGTCTTGGTTAAGCTCCACATTAGTGGGGATAGAACTCTTCCTTATGGATATCCTCTGGTTGTGCAGGTGGAGATACTGTCCTGCCTATCTGTGTCTCTGTCGTTCTCATAGATATCAGCTGAGTCATCCATCTGGATGTGATGCTATCTACTCCTTTGTAAGCAAGTGCTAATTTGACAGTGGCGTGTCGTCTAATAATTCTTCTATGTATAGAAAGGCACACATGACCGTTTCTTTGTTTGTCAGTGCATCCTTTATTACGTCAGTTAGCTGTACCAGGGCAGTTTCTGTAGATCTTCCTGCTCGGTACGCGTGCTGGCTGTGGTGGAGTGGCACCCTCTCCAGCACTTCTGTTCTGATATAAAATGGGGTTACGAATCAAAGGAGATAAAACCAAGGGAATCAGAACAGTAAGCAAAACAATATTTTTGGCAACTAGCATTTGTAACTAGACATCAAATATATTGACACGACACTGACATGATGCTAGCATACCCTTACCAAATAATAGGTCTAACCAAAATGCTTTGAATCCACAGAAAAAAACTATTACGCCACAAACCTAAAGATAATTCATTCAGCTCTAACATTTTAACCACAGATTTATAACCAGAGAAACTTGAGTTCATTAATACACGTCAAAAAACAAAAATGAAACGAAATGCAAGCAATAGTGGTTTATAGAGAAATTGAAGGGAAAAGTATAAAATTCTTCTTTGCACACCATTTCGATGTAAATATGCATCGCATAATATGAAAAACTAATGCTTTTCCACCTACTTACAACCGATGCAATTTAATACATTTGCTTGACAGTTCTTGGTCTCGTTATTCATCAATTTATTACAGTTTTATTTAAATTTGTAATATTTAAAATTGAACCACCCAAACTCAATATGCACTAAATTATTATTTTTATTATATCTAATAAAAACCTTGATTCTCGAGGTATAAAATAAAATGCAAAAAGTATACGGGTAATGTTAGTTCGCGTTAACTTCATGACTAAATTATCATCGCTTGTTTTTAAAGAAATAGCTTATCATTATGTAAAGCGTCTCTTAGAGATTTTTATTTGACATATATGCAACTTTATAAAGTGGTCTGCCGTGCAGATATTTATACATTCTGGCCTGCATTGTTGGACTATATATTTGCTAAATAAATTACGACCTCTTGTCAAGTCAGTCATATTTTTTAGTTGCCGCCTTAGTCCAGGAGAGAGTGACTTAAAATCGTTAATGAGACCTGCGGTCTCTGTAAATTTGTTTTTTATGATTACTAAGTTGTAGTTGTATATCTGACTTCTCAAAAACTGGTAACAACAAGTTAATATATAACTTAACATTTTATTGATAAAATAAAACAAAGGTAATGTAAAAAAATACGCATTTTAAAGTGATAAAATATAAGTAAAAAGCAATTTTTCTAAATTGTTGATATTAGAGAGTTAAGTTCACTTAAGGCCAGTCACTATTAGTGCCGCTCTTATTTTGCCATCTAAGCATGCGCAGATCGTTTATGTTCTAAAAATTACTTTATTAAAGATTGTGCCTGTCTTTAATTGTGGATGTTTAAAGGCGACTTTATAGCTTTCGGGTGCGCTCGCCGACATTCGTATCCGCTCGAAGTTTTTTAAAATTAAATATTTAATATAATCGTCATCTAAACCTTCTAAAATTATAATTTCTAATTATAATTATAATTTCTAATTATAGACAACAAAAAATATGAACTATAATTTAAAGTTATTAAAATGAGGTTAGAAATAAGTACAAGGACAAGGATTGTAATGTCAAAATTTCAGGTTTGCAATAAGTCTGATTTTAGCATGGAATTTATTTGACTCTAATTGCGATGTCACTATTAGTGGCTGGCTTTATAGAAATTTGCAATATCTCTCTAATAACTTGGAGAATATTCTCATCTTTAACGTAAAAATTAAAATTAAATTTTCAGTAACGTGTGACTTATCCTGTAACTAATAATAATTCACGTCATAGGTTATACTGGAAATGTTGATATATTAGTAAAGCATTTTTCTTAGAAAATATCTGTCCAATTTGCAATTTTAATAAAATTTTTCATAGACATGGACATTTTATTCAGAAGTTCTCTTTCTCCATAAAAAAGAGCAGTAAACTTTTGTCCAAAAATTATTAGGAATAAGCTTAGGGTTTTACCATTTTAATTATTAATGAAATGTATTACATTTTTACAGTGATAAAAGTATTATAAAAAAGGAGTAAGGTACGTTAGTATCAAAGCAATTAAAAATGTTTGTTAAAAAGTGAAAATTTTGTAAGAAAAATTATCTTTATTACCTGAACACATTTGTAACCATGTATCTGCTCTTAATATGTTTCGAACAAATTCCGAAAGATTATTATAAATTGTCACGCTATTAAACTGACACCATGCATTTGAATTTAATTAATTTGAAACAATATTTCTTTTTAGATTACCACATTGATTGTGTTGAATTAAATTGTTATAAACTTTTTGTTTCAATCCCATATATTTCTCGCTATTATTTCACCATTTTTAAAATGATGAGGAATATCATCGAGGAAAAAAACTTGAGTCGCTCATACGATGTGATTGAGTTTTGAAACTAACTGGGTATACTTTATTTACGGATTTTTTGTTTTATTTGCATATTCTTTGGTTCGTATTGCTTTATAATCATCCCGATCAAAAATTTAAGTTCTGGATAAAATCATAGTATTTTTTCAAGGAGCTATGTATTAGAAAATATGTATTTGTGTATTGAACCATGGAATTTAATTCAGATTTGTATACCATTTTGTCTGAATATTTCCTCAAGAATTGTGAAGGGTTTTTTAAAAAGAACGATTTAATTTTTATTTAAATACTAATGAGGTTTAAACCCGAGTTTAAACCACCTTCATTAACAGGTAGAAACGAGTATAATTATTGTTTTTACGCGATACAAATCTCCTGGCCAGATATATCTCCCTGTCAACATCGAAATTTTTGACTTAGGGTAAAGGTTAATTGGTAAAATTTGAGCTATATGCCAAAGCTTTAGACATAACAACAACATTCACAAAGTCTCGAACATAACTTTACCAGCTTTATTTACAGAAACCCTTTGTTTAATAACACAATTAAAGTCTAATATTAGTAATAAAGGGAAGTTAAAATTTACTTGCGGGAAAATCTTTTTCTATAATTTTGCGATCCTGATGGTGTACAAATATTAATGTACCTAATAGTATTTTTAGTAACCGACAAAACTCTACCAACTAGTGAGCAAATTATATCTTTTACATTATAACTAGTTCTGTAAATAATGCATGTATCCAAACCAAAATTTAAAATATTTTGTATTTAAGTCCTGGATAAGAATGACATCTGTATCATGTTTCCTACAAAATCAAAAAAGAAAGCCTGTTTAATCAGATTTTTAATACAATTACAAACTTGTATCTTTGCCCCCCTGCCCATCTGTCTGTATCTGTAACGTGTGAAGGGTGGGTTACCTCACGGCACTTAGGCCTCATTAGGCCCATTGTACATCCTCCTGAGAAGATAGGCACTTCCTAGCTCGTGAGCCAGCCTACAGATTTAATATAGTTGACAACGTCGCCAAGAGGTGCTTCTCTTATATCGGCCGGTGTTAGCAGATACTCGCCGAACACAAATTTTCTAATAAATGAGAGCGTCGAGCAATCGTAAAGGATATGCTCGATGGTCTTATCTTCTTGTTCGCACCCTCTGCAGAGTGCGGATTCTGACAGCTCCTTGATATAAGGATGCTTTCGTACTTGGAAATGACCAGTCAGAATGCCTGTGACTAGGCGCAGATTCTGTCTAGTCATAGTCAAGTATTTGTTTGCTGCAGTGTTGTCAGGATAACTTAAGAGCTCCCTGGCAACTCTGTTTCATCCCATCTTTTCTTGAATTTCACAAGGGAATGTTCTTTGATTAGGTCTGTCACTACCGATTTTGTCAGAATAATAAAATATGGCTTCATTTGCCTCTAATATCCATTACGAATTATAAGTCTAGGTTAAGCTGCTCAATTTAACCTCAAATTAAGATTCTAGTGTGAGGAGACTTTAATGCAAAACACAGAAGTTGACTTTTTGTCAAAAATATTCAACAAGCAGCGTGGAAAAACACTCCTGAGATTAAATGCAGAGTGCAAGTTAATAATTATCCAAAAGAGATCAGAAATCTTATCTCAGAACAATGGAAAACTAGAAGAAAATGGCAACAGTTTAGAGCACCAAATGATAAAATAACTTTAAACAATGTAACAAAACCGCTAAAACGTGCAATACGGCTCATTAAAAATGAGTTGATTGACGAATAATTAAGTAAATTAACCAGCGATAAACGATAAAAGTACCGATTATTAACTCTGGAAAGCTACCAAACGATTAAAAAGGCCTACTATACATAACCCACCAATCAGAAATAGAGATGGAAGCTGGGCCCGAAATAATTTGCAAAAAGCAAATACATTTGGGGAACATGTGGATAGTACATTCCAACTCATTAAGGGATAGGATCTTTTGAACTGTATAGAACTAGCAAAAGAAGACACGGTCGTTAAATCTACCTCTCCAAAAGAAGTTTATATGAAAATCCAAACAAATATGAATCCGAAAACAGCCCCTGGATTTAACCTCATTACTGGGGAAATTTTAAAAATGTTTCGATTGTCAAAAGGACCAATCCTATCAATGCGTCCTGTCCTTTAGATTAAAGTAAGTACCAAAGAAGTGGAAGGTGGCATTTAAAAAAAAGCGTATTTTGAAACAACAAAATAAAGATTTCACATTCTGAGTTAGCTGCTATAACGAGAACATTTTGGAAATTATGGGCATTAAAACTTGAAAAGATTACCTATTGAGTGGCCGAACTTAAATCAGAAAAAACCCTATTACATCATATATTGCCTCAAAATAATTACATTTCTTAAAAATAGCACTCTAATTTATTTTGAAATTCTGTATGGAAAGCACTCATTATTGACTGCACTATAGAGACTTTTGACCAGACAGTCGCCTTTTATATTCGGCGCATTGTGGTTGTGGTGTTATTATTAAATCACCTAAAGTCAACACACTGTGCGTTCTTATTTTTACAGGTGTCATCTTAAAAAATAACAGGTAATTTTTTTCGTAAAGCGGACTAACGTAGAGTCACAGAAGTCAGATTACTGCCACGCCACCTAGTAGAAGAGATGATTAATGAAATTAGTTATGGCCTATTGTTGTTATATTACATGAAACTTATGACAGGAAATAAGTGTGTACTGAAACAAGTATGTATATGAAAAAAGGAACAGCGGAAATTTAAAAATACAATGCATTCCATCCGATATTTCGTCTTTGATCTTTTTACAGTAAAATTGTTTTAAACAATGTCTAGAATTTCTCCTAAAAGAGCTTTCGCAGAAATCGTTGACATTGAAGGAAATTTCAAAATACTTAAGAATCCACTTAAGAGGATAAATAGTTAGACAATGATTCACACACATAAAATAGAAATGAACTATTGACAAACCAATAATGATCGGTACACACAAGAACTAAATACCATAGGGTGTGTTAATGTTGAAGTATGTATAACATTTGGTTAGATTTTATGATCTTCGGAAAGAGACTTTCTTGGTTTTCTTAAAAGCTTAATTGCTTCGTTTTACATAAACTATACCGCTGATATTTATTTGAAATAATATTTATTCATCGTGTTAATACATTATAAAAAAAGTATAATACATGTCAGGTTTATATAGTTTAAAATTAACAATTTAAAATAACAATAGTAGCACTAGTAACAATTTGTTCGGTAATTATGATAATTTGTACTAAATCAACTTGGTTGATTCTACCTTTCAAAAAAATCCTCTGTATTTTGCTTTTAACAAATTGACCTAAAAAAGAGCCGACATATTCCGTAGTACTAAAATGAAACCCTAGTCAGGTTAGTCGTTGATTCTAATGCCCGTAGAATATCAATAAAATCCTTACATTTCGGCACAAGATTACTACTACTCGGGGAGGGTTGTAAAGGTGGCCCTGTCATAATATTACGTAGTTACGACGTTTGATGAATATTAAGGACGTCCCGTTTAACCTTAACTGCCTTCCGAATTTTGCATATAAGTACACGTCAGTGTGGTTGTATAATGAAATATTTAATTAAATGCCTAACTCCGACGCACCGGAAAATTGTCAGTGTCATATGCAAAATAAATTTAGAAAAATATAAAACAATGTATTAGAGGAAAACAAGGATGAAGATGAAACACAAGGGCGTATTGATCACTTTCTTATTAAAACTAACAAAACAAATTCTATTATTATTTTAACTTTTGTTCAAACACACATCACTGCTCAATACTCAATATTCGATAATATTAACCTACTAGATGATTCAAAACATCTAGTAGAGTACAAAAATATTTTAAATTCTTATGGCTCCATTTCTTACATTAATCAAACAACAAGACCTGCAAGCAATACTTGTTTAGATCATTTTTTTATAAAAAATATCGGCAGTAGTGTTACCAATGTTAAATCATTTATTTTTAAAAGTGACACACTTGGCTGCTTTCTTGGCTAGTGAATCACCAAGACGGTTACCTTTCGATGTGGCGTGACCTTTGATCCATTTTAAGGTGACCACACTGTTGATGAATACTTCGCCAAAACATCGTGACATTCTAGTACTAACCATGAGTAAATTTGTGGTCCGTTTTCAGGGTGAGTAGTGCTTGTCTGCTATCTGTATAGATGAGCATGTTCCTTCTAGTGATATTGTTCCTGGTTATTTCTTTTGCTGCTATGAGAATCCCCGTTAGCTCTGTTTGAACTACACTGGCACTATTGCTCACAGCCCATTTTATGTTTAGGTTTAAGACTCTGGAGTATATTCCACATCCTGCGCGTTGTTTTGTACATGCCACTGCCGGCTCTTCTATTGTGTTTTTCATCCTTTTCCTTGTGAAAAGGGCCATTTCTACCTTCTTAGGATTGATAGACAGTGAACGGTCCTTGCACCACTGTTCGATAATTTTTAGAGCTACTTGCATTCTTTTGCAGAGTATGCTCTCAAAATTCCCTGTTTGCAGAATAACTAGGTCATCTGCATATGCTACTGTGTAGCGACTGTCATTATTAAGGCGGTTGATGAGGGTGTCGAGGACCATATTCCACAGTAGAGGTGATAGTTCCCCTCCCTGTGGATATCCCCTCGCAACCAAACCTCTTATATTAACATCTTCTACACTTATGTTTACTGCCCGCTTTGAGAGCATGTTATATATCCAGCCACTAACCATTTGTGGAACATTCCTGTTGGTTAGTGAGTGTATTATCTTTGGGAAGGTAGTTTCATCAAAAGCACCTTCTATGTCTATGAAAACACATAAGGCGGATTCCTTATTGTCCAGGGACCTTTCTATCTGATGAGTAACTAAATGAAGGGCTGGGTTAAATCAGTAAATGCGCCTGGGATATATGCATGTTTGTTTGAGTGTAGTGGTGTTGTAATCTCACCGCATCCCTTATGTACCTTTCGCATAGCCTTTCCAATGTCTTCATGGAAAACGCTGTCAGACTAATTGGTCGGTATGTTTTTGGGACAGTGTAATTCATCCTTCCAGGTTTGGGTATAAATACCACTTTTACCTCTTTCCATATTTATAAACATATAAGTATCTTCGAATAAATCGGAATGAGAAACAACAAATAAAATATCTAGGAATATAATATAGATTCTTATTAAAAGTGGGATTTTAAAGTAATAAAATAAAAAACTTCGATCGATTGTGTATTAATCTAATTTATTGAATAGCATATATTTCGTGGAATCTCACTAATCCTATAGAGTCATTGCATGGGACTCTGCTGGAATAACACTTATAAACCAGATACAAAAAAAATTTCAAATACATCCTAAAAAACATACAAAAAACCAAAACCTATCTGACTGAAATGCTACATTATACTGAAATAATTTTTTTTGATATATACCAATTGTATGTCAAAACTCCATTATTACAAACATATGTCAAACTTGTAAAATCCACCACACATGTATATACAAAAAATATACACATGTATTTGGGTTTTATTGATAAATAACTACCAATAACTAGGGGAGTTTTTTTTTATGAATGATAACTCAGAACAATTAATATAAAATTATATTTAGACTTACTATTAAATATTTCTTTGCTACAAAATACATACGAGTATATGACTTAATTAAATTATGTTTAAATGGCCTGGTTCGAGATAACACACCTGCCATGTAAAGAAACACGCTTGTGAGCAATCGTTTATTATCCGTTTGTAAAACAAGACATATTATGTAAATTTCTTTATATAGATATTTATATTTATATTTAGTTGTAATTCAAATTTCATAATCATATTAATAAAATACTTCTTATACATTGATTTTAAAACCACAAATGGTTTATGACAATGAATTTTTTGAACATTATCAATTCAAATTCAAAGGTTGCATACGTTAGATCATTTTGACATTTGCTGCAATTACAAAAAATGTAATTTTATATGTCAAAATTAGAAAAATTATTTAAAAAGAAACTAAACGATTGGATTCTAAATTTACCATTCACAAAATTAAAACAATCCCTAAAATCAAGCATATTTTGTAATATTCTGAAAAAATATGTTTTTTTGTTCATGAAATCATGAGAAACTCTTCGTCCCCAAAACTAAATAGTTATTTTATGTATTTTCATATTGTTTTTATTTTATAAAATTTGTAAATTTTACAAAAATATTATCATTGTTGTAGCATGCTTAGGCCTTTCCTTTTATGGATTTTCATTTTTATTTACCAGCATGACAAATTATTAATGTCCGCATTTGAAATATATTATATTATTGTATTATCACGGTAAATAAAAATAACTGTTACTGATGAATAGGTAGTTGAATCAATTTTTTTGGATAGATATCTGCTATACGTTTGACATTGTATTTTATTATTTTATCTTTAATTGAAATTAAAATACTTTGAAACATGTCTGAATACATTTCCTGTATAAATTTATATAATGAACAAATATCATATGTGCAGTCATTTATTTACGAAGACAGGCGTGCATTATTTTACCACAAACTTTATAAGCAAAACATTAATACTGAAACATTATGCATGGTGATAAAATAAAATCTATAAACCCATCCATTTATGTAGTTACATAAGCTTGACACTATAATAGGTATTTATACCCTAATGTGAGGCAGAGAGAATTTTGAAGATCATTTTAACATTTGTGGCCATCAATTCATAAAATGTAGGTAGGTACATTATGACTCTAATTTGCGATGTATACATTATAGATCGTCGAACTATTTAGACTCATATTTCATAAATATACGGGATAATAGAGAATTACTTGCAAATGCAAGGATACCTAGTACCAATAGAAATGTTTTTACACTAATTAATAAAAATCAGACCTCTCGCGAAACGTAAGATTTTCTAACATAAAATTGTATTTATATGCACGCCACTGAGAATACTTCGCGATGTTATGTGTCTCGAGAATATTGAGAGCTTTAAATTTGTGCAAGGATAAGGCAGCACTGTACAGAGATATTTAAGAAAATAGGTGGGAGCCCCTCCCATTTAAAAACTACTTGATATTATTTTAAACAAAAGCAGCAAATTTTCATAAATTTAATATAAAATGGCACGTAAATGTTTTTTTTTAATTATCAAAATAAATACTTTTTGAAGGTTTGCAAAAAATTAATAGCATAAACATCAAAAATTTTTGAAAAGGTCTTTAAAAACAGATTAGTAAATTTTACATCAAAATATGATATATCTGATAAACAATATGGCACATACTTTGGTTACTATACGAGGCAAGAGAGAGGTCCGACACGCCCAACATAGGGCGCGGCCATTTTGAACCCTGTGACACAGTTTACAGCTAAAGAATCAGATCGCTTACTCTGCGTCGGCACTTTTGATCTCAATGTTTCAGTTTATACACTGTGCAACTCGGATAATACAATATATGACAACCGCCTATAATAAAACAGCAGTCTTCTGCGTATCCTGAATTTGTATCCCTGGAGTGGATGTTATTTTGGAACTTTCAACTGGTCCGAGTGAGCTAACTGATTCTTTAGCAATAAACTGTGACTTCAAAAATAATATTCACTGGCACTGACAGCAGCAAGCAAAATATCAGGTGCGTTTTAGTCATCCGCTTCTCCTTCCGGAATTGTCGGTTTAGTCGTTTTAACCTGTCAGATTAAAACAAGAAAACCGACAATTCCGAAGCA
Source organism: Psylliodes chrysocephalus (assembly GCA_927349885.1). Lineage (NCBI taxonomy): Eukaryota > Metazoa > Arthropoda > Insecta > Coleoptera > Chrysomelidae > Psylliodes > Psylliodes chrysocephalus. The sequence continues at coordinate 20,674,215 of OV651826.1, read as the reverse complement.
GAAGCGGATGATTAAAACGCACCTATTAAAAATATTGCGCCAAGATGTACGGTTCAAAATGGCGGAGTTTTCTATCTCCTTTTAAAAGGCACTCAGAAAGCTGCGCAGTGCGACCATTCTCCGTATAGTAAAAGAAAATCAAAGTATGTGCAATATGGTGTTAAAAAAACATGTCTCCACGGAAGATGCTATTATAGCACTATCTACCAAAATACTAACTGCTCTAGATGAAAGCAGTCTAAGTCTCTATGTATATCTAGACCTCTCGAAAGCATTTGATACTGACAGCCACCGTTTACTTTTGGATACCTTAGAAAAAGCAAATTATTTGAAAGTTATCTTACAAACCGACAACAAGTTACAAGAGTAGATGGTGTCTACAGTGATCTAGGATCCATCACTTACGGTATCCCACAAGGTACGGTACTCGGTCCTATTCTATTTAATTTTTATATCAACGGATTATTTTCTATCGAGAATTCAGGGTAAGTTTTGGGTTTCGCAGCCAATTCAATATTTTATAAAGCTAACTCATGGTTAAAACTAAAACAAAAAGTTGAACAGGGCCTTCCAAATCTGAAAAGCCGGTTTGACAGTAAGTTACTGACACTAAATGTAGATAAAACCCACTACTTACCATTCAGTAATAATATTATAACAAGATCTCCATTTAACAAATTAACTTTTACTGCTTCTGGCCAAACATTTACCATTCTCCCTGAAAACAAGATAAAATATCTAGGGGTTTACATGGATACATATCTCAAATGGAGAGAAAACAACTTTTATATTCCAAAAATTAAGAATAATATATAAATTTAAAAATATAAGAGCTTGTCTACAGCCACATCAACTTAAAATCTTGTATCATAGCTTAGTAGAAAGTCATTTGATATGCCATCATTGTGTGGGGTTGTACTTCACAAACACATTTACAACCACTTGAAGTTCTACAAAAAAGATTCTTAAAAATAATGCTTAAAACGCACTACAGGTATCTTTCAAACTCATTGTTTGTTGAGGCAAATATTATGGATCTGAAACAAATTTTTTATTATAATATTAATATTAAATATCATTTAAATGAACAACTATTTAACTTACCAGATCATCCATATGGCACAAGGAAAAACATTGCCATACTGTGCCTCGTACTCAGAAGTCAGTAGGACAACAATTGTATCTGTATCTTGGTCCAAAATTATATAATACCCTCCCAGACGACATAAAATGTAATACCGTGTCCCTATTTAAAAATAATTTAAATATTTTTATCAAAAATGAGAAAATGAACGTAATAAACAATATTCTTTCAAATAACTGATAATTATTTGAGTTTATTATGATCAACGTTTCGATATCTTTTTAATAAAATGTAGGTATTTTGATTGTGTTTGTCTCCTATATAAAATATTATCTAAAATATATAAATTTTTTTCTATAATGCATTAATTTTATTTTATATGTATATATTTGTTTATATTTATATTTGTTCTCAAAACAGGTGCCTTATTGGCACTTATTGAGTATTAATATTTATTTATTTGAAACTGCTATTTCTATTACTTTATAACTTTCATTATCAAGGTTTCTCCATTCTAAGTTTTGTTATTATCGGTGTTTCCTGAAAATTTCACAAAAATCGGCATAAAAATAAACAAAGAAAATAAAGAAAAAAAAAAGTAAATTTGAAGGTGTTTGGTTTGCTTTTAATACTCGATTTTTAAGATTTGACAGCTAATATCTATGATGAACTATTTAGATGAATTTAATATGATGCTTCAAAGTTTGTCCTACGGTAATGTTAAATATAAAGAGAAATGAGATATACAATAAATGTTAACCCCCGCGTTTAATATACAGTAGAAAAAAATCGAGTGATGAATTTCCGTCGCTTAGAAAAAAGTTAGTAATTTGTTCAACGGCTGGGCATTTTTGTCAGTTGTCAAGTTTTTTGTATCTCAGAATATGGAAATAAATTAAAATGTCATAATTTAATTAATTTACTCCAAGCGAAAAATCAATTTATTATTTTAGCTTTGATAAAGATATAAACTATCAACTTTAGTTTCTTAGAACAGAAACGCTTTTCAAATATCAAAAAAAATTCCACTGTAATTTCTACTAAGAGAAAAATGTCAGCAAATTTTTCTGGTTTTTATGGAAACCTTTTAAAAAATAACAGCTATAAAATACAGGTGTAAAAGGTTCATTTATACTGTTCACATTTCCAAATGATATATAAAAATGTACTATCTCATGTTTATTACTACAAATTATTTTTTATTTTCTTTTTTCTTTTTCTCTTAGAAATGTTTCACAAACTTTTTGGGGTACATTTTTGTTATTTATTTTATTTCTGTATTATTATTTATATTTTACTCGTTTTTTAACAAAATAAATACATTTTTAATAGATGACGTTTGAAAGTTTAATGATTATTTTTGACAGGTAGTAGGAAAGTTAAAGTAACTTTAGTTTGAATTATTTCGGTTTTCGTTATTAATTTTATTCAAAACCAATATGAAAAAGCATAAGATGTTTAAAAAATTAAAAAATTCGGTACGCTTATACATAGTGGGCTGTACAAAGCAAAATATTCAATTCATATTAGATAAAGTATAATTATGTAATTGTATAAAACTAAAGATGATTAAACATTATTATCTGTTTTACACTAACTTACAATTTAATATTTTGTAACTTCTATTTTATTTGTATTTTCTCCATAATTCTCTACATTCGGAATCCGTTCCTGACAACTTTAATAAATTTCGCGTTCATGAATACGTACTGCGAAAAATTTATCACCCGCATACGATTAATCCCCGGACTATAAGCAGGACCGGTGCAAGTATTTATTGCTGCATTTTGCTACAGGTGACTTTCATTACAAATGAAGACATAGTAATTTTTTATTAGTTCCACGTTCAGTGCGTACGAGTACCAATAGAAATTCAAAATTTACTGAGATAAATTGTTCTGTTTTGCATTCCTCGGCAGGTCTCTCCTATATAAGCTTTGGGTTATTCCGTAAGCATTATAGCTTTTCTTAGGAATTTGGTTGTTGGTAGTACCGTGTAAATGAGAAATATTTAGTATTATCGATTAAAGGACCCTGATGCTTGTGTCGGCCACTCCTTTGACACAAGAATAAATATACTAACCATTCAATCGCTTTGTTGTTGATGCCGACATGCCACGATCTTGTGTTTTAGTTATTAGTTGTAACCCATAAGACAGAGAGGGACTTATACAGTTTTAAAGTGTCTGCTGATATATTTAAGGGTATACAATATCATTACCCTACCGTTTAATTTGACTAAATAACTAAGTGGACATTTTTTACATTGATGTGAAAAATTGGTATTCCTACAAATACTTTGTAACGTATCTATTACATTTTTGTGTATATTAATACTTTCAAAATTTAATTGGAATATTATACACTCTAGTAAATTTTATAAAATCGTCGTTGGGCATATTTTATTTACCAAATAAATCTAAATTTTAGTTGTTGTAAGCATTCTAGTAACAAAACAAATATGTATCATCCAAATTTTGTAGGCTTTTGAATATGCCTCGCAAATTTAACAATAATGTACAGATTTAAATTTTTCTATTAGGTAACCCGTAAAATAATTCTTTGAAATTAGTTTCTAAAGTATTCTAATCTTTTGATAACTGCTATCAACTTCTGATAAATGTGATGTGGAAAAATATGGATGAGCTATGGAAAGTAAAACAGAATTGACAATTTTGCCCTCTATAGGAGAAATATATGCCAAACGAAAGATATCGGTGTTTTAATTATGACTTCTGTCAATTATCTGCCCGTTCCGAGTTATATCATACTACATGTAGACTCTCTGATAAGGGTACACGTAGCGGATAAAATCCTCGACTGCGTCATATAATATACCCTGATATTGTAATTTTTTTTACATTATTAAGAAGTAATATTTTCTATTATTTGCCTGTAATAAGCACTACAATAACAGAATATAAGCACTGGCCTATCGTGCAATTAGTTACATTTAGGATGATATAACTCGGAACGGACAAATAATTGAGATGAGTCGTAATGAACAGCAATGTTCTTCTTATTAAGATCTTTCAATTGGTATATAATTAACCCTTATTGGGGGTAGGGCAATTTCCCATACATTTCTGCCCATTATCCTTTGTATCTTTGTTAATAACATCAGAAATTAGAAAAAGTATATTATCTATGTCATTTTCGCAGTTTTGAAATCCCAAGTTGAGTAGCTTTACACAGAATATTTTTCAATAGTTTTTTTAAAATTAAATGGCTTGGAATAACAAAATAACTATTTACTTTCTTATAAGTTCAACTTTTTAATGTGAACTACCTTGGATTTACTTCCCGCTGACAACTGAATGCGGTAAATCAGGTCACTGATTTTCTTGAGGACGCTGTAAGGGCCTTCCCAGTTCCGTTGCAGTTTCTGACAAAGTCCTATTTGGCACTTGGGATTGTACAGGCAAACTGGGTCGACTCTCTCAAAATGTGTCTCTGTGGCATGCATGTCGATTCTAGCTTTTGCTTTATCGCTGTTGACTTTCAAACGTTCCCGAGAGAATTCGTGGACTGTCTCTAATTTTTCTCTTAATGTGAGACGGTGCACAGCCCTCTTCTTTACCAGGAGGCTGTCTTCCAAAAAGAAGATCATGAGGAAGATTCATCTCCCTTCAACTTCAGTAGGCTAGCAGAAAGTGTCCCAGTCCTTTTGGTTTTCAGAGACGAACATTGAAAGATACTGGCAAATGGTTCTATGGTGTCTTTCTACCATTCCGTCGGACTGTGGGTGGAGAGGTGTAATTTTGTCCTTGGTCAGAATGCAATTCCAGAGAGACTCCATGTCTCTTATGACGTTCGTCATGAAAGCTTCTGCTACTGTCGTCGCTTTTTTATTAGGAATGGGCGCTATTTCGGTCCATTTTGGAAAATAGTCCATAAAAACCATTAAGTATTTGTTTCCCTTCTTCGATATATGTGGAGTTTCATTCAAAAAGCTGTTTTTTGCCATTGCATAAGTCACATTTATTATACCAATTTTCTACATCTCGTCGGCAATTGACCCAATAAAATCTTCTTGTACGAAAATGTCCTCTCCTAAACGGCTGTTATGAAGCTCTTCTGACATGTGATTTCGGTCGTACCAATTGGCGGACTACTTGTACTCCATCGTGGCTCTGCCACTTCCGGTGCAACAGGCCATCGTGAAGATGCAGGTAATTTCACTGAGTCTAGTATCCATTAATAGTTCCACTAGATCTAGCAATCTCTTGCCAAGTATGTCTGCTACCGTTTTTGAGCCACTCTCGGATAACCTTCAAGTCATTGTATTTCTTTTGAGTCTTTCTCAGGCTTTCAAGGGTGATTCCGTCTTCGTCATCCTCTGGCTTCATAGTTGTCGCTTGAAGGCTATTCTCATTCTTTGAGCCTTTTACAGTACCGGCATTGTCATTCTTAACAGGATCACCTGGAAAGAATGTTTGCGTTGCTATGGAAACGGCCTCTTCGATGCACTATCTCGAAATTATATTGTTGCAGTCTTTCTATCCATCTAGCAACTTGCCTTCAGGTTTTTTTAAATTCATCAGCCACTGCAAGGCGCTATGGTCACTTCTAATAATAAAACTTCTGTAAAAAAGGTAAGTATGGAAGTGTTCAAGGGCTTTGAGAATAACTAAAAGTTTTTTTCTCGTGACACAATAATTCTTCTCAGCTTTCCCAGAGGTTTTACTAAAATACGCAATTACTTTCTTTTTCTCTTCCTGTTCTTGTGATAGCACGGTGCCCACGCCGTGTTGGGATGCGGCGCAGTCCAAAATTAATTTTCCTTTTTCCCGGGGGTAAGCTGGGATGGGTGCCGTTGTCAATCGTTTTTTCAACTCGGTAAAGGCCTTTTAACAATCCGGCGTCCTGTCAAATAGACTACTGTTTTCAGATTTAGCAATTCGGCCAAAGTTTTTGACGAATTTTCGGTAATATGAGCATAGTTCTAGAAAATACTTAATTTCTGTTTTATCTCTTGGTTTAAGCCAATCTCTGATAGCTGCAATTTTCTCCGAGTCAGTTTTGATTTCTTCTGCGCAAACGATGTGTCCCAAATAATAGGAATTCGATTGGAATATTGAACATTTATTGTGATTAAGCTTTATTAATCTATCAAATACTTGATCATGATCATTATGTCATCGAGATATACTAGACAAGTTTTCCAGGTTAATCCCTTTCAAAACTATTTCCATTATTTTTTCAAAGGTATAATCTGTTGCCAGTTAAAAAAGCGGTTTTGCCTCGATCGTCAGGGTGTACTTCTACTTGCCAGTATACGCTCTTCACGTCTAGAGTGGAAAACTATTTCGGACCGGCTAGAGTGTTTTCTGACACGGAATACCTAACATTTTTAGACATTTTTAGACTGTTCTCTCTTCTTCTTTTATTCCTACTTTTACTTACGACAACCGCAGTACACTTTAGGGGGACATTGTACTTTTACCTGTAACAGCCGCAGGCTACTGCAGGTTGCTCTGCAAGCTCCAGAGGCCATTTCGAAGCAATAATTTTAATCAATATAATTTTGTAATAATTAGATGAGGATCTTGCTGAACACTAGTCATTTATTTGCGTATAATTTAAATTCTATAATGTTATATTTAATTTTTTTATAATTAGTATATACGAAATTCATCTATTGAGTGATATTTAACTTTCCTTTGTCGTTGCGTAAATAATTATTACTTTGCGTTATGAGTACTTTCTTCACAATAGACGACATTTTATAACTATAAACTTTGATATCCGTGACTAAAGTGAAATTATCTTTAACGTCTGTCCGACGCGTTCATAAAATTCACCGCATAGGAGTATAAATTTGTTTCAGGTGCCAAACATTAGTGAACCGGCACTGGCCATTAGTAATATTTGATACGGACATTCGCAGAAGGCATGAAATAAATTGATTTCGAATAATACATAACATTATTGTTGAAGACGGTCGACATTTTCATTTGTCAGTGATGATTGGTTGTCCGGACATAAACTTAAGATTTATATTAATGTATCAGCATTACTAAACCTACACACTATAACTTATACAGCCTGAATCAGATCAACGGAATATCAATATGTCTGAAAATGTTAATAGAAAATTGATATTTTGCACAATGATACTGTCAGTAAATCTGGATTTATAATTCTTATTCATGCTATGTGTATTTACAGCTAAGAGAGCAAGATATCTGATCTGGAGGAAAATAGCAATATATAAAAATGAACATTAAAAAAAGAAGATAAACGTATGACAACTGAAGGACAGTTTCTTGGTTATACGATTCTTATATGCAACTCGATTTGAAATCTATGATCTACCAACTTAAGACTATATTATATAAAACAAACACTATCAGATACAATGTTTACAAATTTGGCATCTGTTAACTTTAATTCGAGTACTTAATGAAGCTTTAAAAAACGCGCCCGGTAAATGCTGTTTGGTTTCATTCATACTCTGACATAAAGTAGATTGTAACAAGCAGTCTAGACAGTTTTAATAATTTTGTCGTTAAAATACATATGAATTTTGATGTAATTGCAGCTTATTTCTTGATATTAAAGGATTGAAAAAGTCTCATTTGAATATGGAATACATTAAGTCTTTGCGCGAACCTATCCCGACCATTCAGTTACGTTGTATGTGTAATTTCAATGGAAGTGTAAGTTATTTTAACTTAACTTGTAAAATACATGTTTGGAAAAGAAATTACCAGTAAAAAGCAAATTTGTTTGCTCATCGTTTAAATAACAAAATTGTCTACATAAAATCCATTCTTCGAAAAATGTTGTGGAATGTGGAAAGTTAATTATTTTTATATTAGACAAATAACGAAGAATTTATAAATTCAGAAGGACCGATATTGGTAAAATTTGAATAAAACAAACTAAAACGAGCCTAAGTAAAAATTTAACAATTTTATTGCAATTGATCCTCTGCATTTTTTACAACATTTTTGTATAAGTGTATTGTTACTAATAGGCGGCGACAGACCTACAATTTTATTATAATTTCTTAAAACTAGGGCCAAGAAATTATTTTTGTTCAAATAAATTATATAATAAAATTGTCACACTTCTGAAATATCTTCTGGTACAATGTACAATGATTTTTCTTGACTGGCAACTGCAATCTAAAATCTGTTTAAAGGCTGCAGGCACAGATGGTATACCTCCATAAATCTTTAAAGGTTGTCATGAGGGTTTAAAATTGCCACTAGAAAAAAGACTTCACCTTGATACACTTTTAACTGACTTAAGTAAAGCGTTTGATCGGGTAGATCATGATATTTTATTAGAAAAGATCAGTCAATTTGGATTGACAAATAATATATTAATGATTATTAGGGATTATTGCAAAAATATATAAATGCTATATATGAATGATGACAAAAATATAAATTGGAATTTGACATTAATAAATGTTGTTATCTGACTATTAGCCGGCAAAAGCAACCGATTGTATTTGACTATCAAATGAATAGTGTGCCAAAAAATGCTTTCAAGTTAGGGATCTAGGGATCTAGTTGCCAGGTCCAAAAAGTATTTGGTTGGCTGCTTTCTTGGCTAGTGAATCAGCAAGAAATTTACCTTTCGATGTGGCGTGACCTTTAATCCAACTTAATATGACCACATTATTAATGGATACTTCTGCCAAAGCTTCGTGATATTCTAGTACTAACCCTGAATAAATTCGTGGTCTGTTCAGGGTGAGTAGTGCTTGTCTGCTATCTGTATAGATGAGCATGTTCCTTCCACTGATATTGTTTCTGGTGATTTCTTTTGCTGCTATGAGAATCCCCGTTAGCTCTGTTTGAACTACACTGGCACTATTGCTCACAGCCCATTCTATGTTTAGGTTTAAGAATCTGGAGTATATTCCACATCCTGAGCCTTGTTTTGTTTTAGAACCGTTGGTGTAGTTATGAATCATACCTGCCACTTCCGGCTCTTCTATTTGTTCTATTATAACTTTATATGGCTTACAAAAGATATATTTCGGTGAGATGGAGTTCATATTCGCTTGAAGCACCAGATCCTACATCAGGTTCTATTCCGAACGTGCGAAGGCGTCTCATTGTCGTCAGAGCAACCGCCTTGGTATAAATATCAAGGGGAGTGAGATTAAGAATGACTTCCATGGCTCTAGTCGGTATTGTTTTCATGGCTCCTGTTATGTTGAGACATGCTCTTCTTTGAATTTGTTTTAGTTTACGGATAGCTGTTAATTTTTGGGTTTTCGGTACCCAGACAACTGCACCGAATGTTAGCATAGGTCTTATGATAGCCCTGTAAGTCCATGCGACGACTCTGGGAGAAGCACCCCACGGTTGGACGACATTGTTCATAAGCAATGTATGCTCTTTTAACTCTGTTTTCTAAATGCGAGTTCCGTGTAAACTTGCTGTCAAAGGTGAGACCTAGGTACTTCACCTCTGTTGCAAAGATTAATTTTGTGTTTAGGAGTTCTAGAGTTTTTAATTTTATTCTCATCCTTTTTCTTGTGAAAAGGACCATTTCTGTCTTCTTAGGATTGATAGACAGTGAATGGTCCTTGCACCACTGTTCTATCATTTTTAGAGCTTCTTGCATTCTTTCGCACAGTATGTTCTCAAACTTCCCCGTTTGCAAAATGACCAGGTCATCTGCATATGCTAACTGTCATTATTGAGGCGGCTGATGAGGGTATCAAGTACGATATTCCACAGTAGAGGTGATAGCACCCCTCCCTGTGGACATCCCCTCGCAATCAAGCCTCTTATGTTCACATCTTCTACACTTATGTTTACTGCTCGCTTTGAGAGCATGCTATGTATCCACCCACTAACCATTTGTGGAACATTCCTGTTGGTTAGTGAGTGTATTCTCTTTTGGAAACTGATTTTATCAAAAGCACCTACTACGTCTATGAAAACACCCAAGGCGGACTCCTTTTTGTCCAGGGATCTTTCTATCCGGCCAGCAACTAGCTGAAGGGCTGAATCAGTAGATCTGCCTGAGGTGTATGCATGTTGGTTTGGGTGTAGTGGTGTTGTTGTAGTCACCGCATCTCTTATGTACCTTTCGCATAGCCTTTCCAATGTCTTCATGGCAAACGATGTCAGACTAATTGGTCAGTATGTTTTTGGGACAGTGTAATATATTCTTCCAGGTTTCGGTATAAATACCACATTTACCTCTCTCCATTTTTGGGGGATATACCTCAGAGCCAACGAGGATCTAAATATACCCACCACGTGCGGTGTGAGTTCTTCCAGACCCCTTTGAAGTAGGGCTGGATAGATACCATCAGGACCTGGCGATTTAAATGGAGAGAAGCTGGATATTGCCCATCTAATTGTTTGATCGTCTACAATATGTTTGGCAGTATGGATCTTTTAAAAGAGCTTTTTGAAGCCTCGCTGCCTGCGGGAAATCTTCGATTTATTCGCAGTAGGATCTCCATGCATCTTTCTGTTTCTGTCTGAATATTTTTTTGCATTTTCTGAGGTGAGATTTGTAATTATCCCAGTCCTCTTTGAGTTTTGTGGTTTTTGCCTTATTAAAAGATTTCCTAGACATCTTCCTGAAGTGATCCAACTCGTGACACCACCATGCGGTAGTTGTCTGATCATGTTGGACCAGCTTCAGAGGACAGGATTTCTTATAGGCATTGTTTATTGTGCTTTGGATAGTGTTTGTGTACTTTTCCAAAGCAGTATTATTGTTTGGTGTTTCGGCCTCCATCTCTCTCAGAGGCTCTTGGAGAAGGTGGGCATAGGTTGCCCTGTCCGTCTTCCTAGGGTTACGAGATAGCGTGGAGGTCGGCAACATTAAGTTTATTTTGAATGTTAACCAGCGGTGGTCTGACATCGAAATGTTATCAGACACTTGCCAGTTTGGAATTGATTTATAGATACCAGTTGTGGATAAAGTGATATCTATTAGTGTTTGACTGCGAGAGTTTTAAAATATTGGTGTGGTACCTTTATATAAAATTCTTCAGAGTTATTAAAGTCGCAGTTTTATTTAAACACAATTTTTAAACAAACACAATCAAAATTGTCCCATCGGGATTTATAAATCGAGTTATAAATGAAGTTTGATTGGAAACCTCGAGATAAAATCGGATAGAATGAAGTAGATACAACATAACTATTTTGCAATATGACAAGTGAACGCACTTTGAGTAGTACTTTGATTAATTTGAAGTTAATAATGTTATATCTGAAGATTGAGGGAATGAAAATGTTTTTATGTCCTTTAAATCACGCTATTTAAAAAAATGTCAATTACTCTCACCAAAGCTGACTAGCTCGAGTGCAGATACTTTTAGTATCGTCATAGCATCTCCTATTTATTCTATATCAATGAGTGGAAAGATTCGTATGCCCCGCCATACTTTGTGACGTCACGACTTGATTATGTGCGATGAACAAAATAACGTGATTTAATTGATTTTAAGCAGGCACATTGTTTTTTCACGGATATGCTGATGTGTTGACCTCTCGTTTTAGCTACAGTCTTTCGCGAAAACCTCTCGCTCTCTCGGACTCAGAATAGTACACCGCAGAGACGCGATGAGCCAGAGCGCAGTGGCGTACACAAATATAGAGATTAAGACGTATAAAAACAATAAAATTATTAAATGTGAATTTATATTTTTATGTTATTTTAAAATAATGTATTTTTATTAAACTGGGTGTTCACTGCACAAATGAACCTATGGAGAAACCGCCCCTGGCTGTATCCACAAATATTGCTGAACATATAGACTTTTTCAATTATGCTGGTCTAATGTAAGAATTTAATTTTACGGATTTTTCACATACCTACCTCGCTTTTATCAATTAAAACAAGAAAATCATTTAAATATCACACTATTTTACCTAAAAAATTAACTACAAAACGTTGATCTTCCATAAGTAAAGCGTTAGTCTTATTTTATTGAATAGTAGACCTTTTATTATTTCCAATAAATAATTCTTGGACAAAATCATTCAAGTGCAATCAATTTTATATAAAGCACTATCTCAGATTTTAAAGAACAGCAAATTATTTTTAAATATAGCCAATTTTCCAATATTCCCAGCAAATAATAATGTTGTATCTCCTAAAGAAATCCGTCTTAGAAGGTGTGCCTTTGTTAGTGTAATCCAATTAGCTTGATCATTTCCAGACTGTTCGTTGCTATTGAAAAAGTAATATCCGATCACTTAGATCCTATAATGACGACGCCGGCAAAAAAGGGAAAGCAACAATTTGACTTTTTTGCTTTCAATCAAGAAATAATACTTTTTCTATTTATCAGCTACACCTTTTGATTGGAAGGAGGAGTTATTGACGATCGGAAAACTGTAAATTGGATTTGTTTTTACAATTAGTAGGTGTATAATTATATATAAAATGTTAAATTGTTAAAGACAAGCGCTATCTTTTGTATGTCTTTTATTTGAAGTTCAGTTTACTCAGATGGGCGTGAAAAACATTTTTAGGTGTGTACAGAAACTTCTTTATTTCCTTCATTAATCCAGTGTTATATATAATATTGCTATTATTAGTGTATTTTTAATTGAAATAGAAAAACACATACTTCCCTTGTCTTTAGTAATGAAGAAAGCGTGGGATTAAGAACGTTCTATTTTATTTTTATCTAAACACGGATATTGCAAATCTTAGATAATATACAGGGTGTAACAAAAAAGTTTAGAATTATTTTTCGGAGCCTAAATTCTGAATTATATTACATTTATTTTTTAAGGGCTAAGATAATATAAAAAAAAAACTGATAAGATTAAATTAAACGCAACCACAATGGAAGTACGAAACCTTTGATTTTTATTTCTGTGTTTATCAACAAATTATTTATTCATTGTAACATCGCGTGTCAGAAAAATAATTCATAAAAGATTGTCTTTAAATTTAATATAAGTATCTTTAAGTTTTGTACATATTAAATAAAATATCCATATACAATCTGGTCGAAATGAATGAATATCTGAACATCAGCCACACCCGAGATCGCTAAAACTGGCCACAAAATGGTTTGGAAAATCAGCGGACAGCCTTTTTGCATAAAAATACCATGTTGGTATTACATTAAAGCAATTGCATTCCAACTTTAAGCCCAGATATTCCTAAGGTGTTAAAATGTCCAAGAAGATGCCGTAAACTGCGCTATTCATGTTGTTTTTGTCACACAAAAAGCCTATAACATGCAACTTCTAGGATAATTGATGTCTATTTGCATTTGGATATCTTGCATTTAACGTAGGGGAGATTGGGGATATACGCAGCTGTCCACGCTTTAAACTAATAAACTTGTTGAATTTATTTAGTTTTCTTTTTATCAACAAACTAAAATTCCACAAATTTATCAAATTTTGTTATATTTTTATGTGCACAGTCAGTTTAGAAGTGATTTAAAAATTAGTGGTCGGTGGTGTAGCAGTCTTACGCGCTTATATTCATTTATAGGCAAGTTTATGGTCAGAGACAGACGGACTTGGAATCCCAGACCAGACCATGTGCATTTGTAATTAAATTGCATGGTTCGGTATAGGATTTGATGTGTGCCGTATTAATAGAAATTCAATTTCTGTTGATATGACATGCAGATTATAAAATCGCCATGCATTACCGTCTCGAGGTGAGGTTTTCCGGGTTTTCCTGACCTGTAAGTCAAATGGCACCATCAATCATCTTTAAGTCGCCCCGGAGACCACAGCAAATAATAATAATAATAATAACCGTCCCTTTCCCCGCACAAGCTCAGCTTTTGGGGTTAAAATTCACTCGTAAGTGGGTGAATTAGGGAGAGTACTATTATTATTATTAATTAAATATTTTTTCATTTACAGTATTTTGAATCTACTACAACCTGAGAACATTATACAGGTACCGGGAAATTTCAATAAGTTGAACAAGGATTTAATAAGAACACACATATCAAGCAAATACCGCTGTCACTCGTTGCGCATACATTTGTGTTTGATGTATTTGTTAGGGCGAGCAGAAATCAAAGTTGTATCGGTGCTCGCTGACAGTGGTTTTTTCTGTTATATGCATGTTTCTATTAAACTCATTGTAAGGTATATTGTCTGTTGAAAATTCTGTACCTGTATAATAATTAACATTACCACAACATTGTAACTCATCAAACTAACATCAACTAAAGAAAACAATTTAAATGTATAAAATCAACAAAGCGTGACAAAAAATACAATTTTTGCTTATCTACCTTTAGAAATGTCAAAATATGGCCTGGAGAATATTGCACCAACCTCATAATGCGAAATAATCTGTGAGATTCAATTAATAAATTGTTTATAATTGACCTTGATTACGATATTTATTCTACTTCCATTTTTATAGAATATCTTAAACTACAACCCAAAATTATACCCTCACAAGATAATAGTTCAGAAACTATGTAAAAGAATCCTAGTCTCCCCCAACTGATATCTACTTGGATGTGGATATCGTGAATTTAACCTAACTACCCTGATTTCCTATTCTATGTTTGTCAAATTTTCCCATTCAAGTCCTTATCTAATCTGAGCTGTTAAATGGAATGGCTTATAAACCGCTTTTGAACAGGTAGCTACATGTTTACGAGATTTCACACACACGTATGGAATTAAGTAAAATAAACTAAACTAGTGCAAGAGGTTTTTAAGAGCCACTGTATTCCATTATGATTCCTAGTCATATTGAGAATATTTCCGAGTATAGCCTTATTTTTCTTTATAATCAATGATTATTTAAAAGCTTTTTGTACACCATTAAAAAAATACACACTGCGCTAGAAATTAATTCCGTCAAAATACTGAAGGACATTTTGTACAGCAATTTGCATCGTCTTTATAATTTCACATGACGGGTAATTGTTTGCTGTTATTTGTTTATCATTTGTTGTTATGCATAAACAGGAATAATCCACAAATGGTTAGTGGGTGGATACATAACATGCTCTCAAAGCGAGCAGTAAACATAAGTGTACAAGATGTGAATATAAGAGGCTTGGTTGCGAGGGGATGTCCACAGGGAGGGTTGCTATTACCTCTCCTGTGGAATATGGTCCTCGGCACCCTCATCAGCCGCCTCAATAATGGCAGTCACTACACAATAGCATATGCAGATGACCTGATCATTCTGCAAATAGGGAATTTTGAGTGTATACTCTGCGAAAGAATTCAAGTAGCTCTAAAAATTATAGAAAAGTGGTGCAAGGACCATTCACTGCCTATCAATCCTAAGAAGACAGAAATGGTCCTTTTCACAAGGAAAATGTTGAAAATGGAATTAAAACCTCCAGAACTCCTAAACACAAAACTAAACTTTGCAACAGAGGTGAAGTACCTAGGTCTCACCTTTGACAGCAAGTTAACATGCAACTCGCATTTAGAAAACAGAGTTAAAAGAGCATACATTGCAATGCCGCCGAACCGTGGGGCGCACCTGAGACGTCTCCCCCAGAGTCGTCGCATGGACTTACACGACTATCATAAGACCTATGCTAACATACGGTTCAGTTGTCTGGGTACCGAAAACCCAAAAATTAACAGCTATCCGTAAAATAGAACAAATTCAAAGAACAGCATGTCTCAACATAACAGGAGCCATGAAAACAACACCTACTAGAGTGATGGAAGTCATTCTTAGTCTCACTCCCCTTTGATATTGGACTCCATCTCACCGAAATATATCTTTCATAAGCCATATAAAGTTATAATAGAAGAAATAGAAGAGCCGGAAGTGGCAGGTCCGATTCATATCTACACCGACGGTTCTAAAACAAAACAAGGCTCAGGATGTGGAATATACTCCAGATTTCTAAACCTAAACATAAAATGGGCTGTGAAGAATAGTGCCAGTATAGTTCAAACAGAGCTAACGGGGATTCTCATAGCAGCAAAAGAAATAACCAGAAACAATATTACTGCTCATCTATACAGATAGCAGACAAGCACTACTCACCTTGAACAGACCATTTAGGGTTAGTACTAGAATGTCACGAAGCTTTGGCCGAAGTATCCATCAACAACGTGGTCACCTTAAGATGGATTAAAGGTCACGCCACATCGAAAGGTAACCGTCTTGCTGATTCACTAGCCAAGAAAGCAGCTAACCAAATACTTTTTGAACCTGGCCCTTCTATTGGCCTGACAAAATAGGCAGTGACAGACCTAATCAAAGAACATTCCCTCGTGAAATTCAAGAAAAAATGCAATGAAACAAGAAACTGCAGAGTTGCAGGCAGCTCTTAAGTTATCCTGACAACACTGCAGCAAACAAATACTTGACTATGACTAGACAGAATCTGCGCCTAGTCACAGGCATTCTGACTGATAATTGCCAAGTACGAAATCATCTCCATATCATGGGGCTGTCAGAATCCACACTCTGCAGAGCATATCCCTCATTTATTAGAAGATTTGTGTTCGGCGAGTATCGGCTAACACCGGCCGATATAAGAGAAGCACCTTTTGGCGACGTTGTCAACTACATTAAATCTGTAGGCTGGCTCACGAGCTAGGAGGTGCGTATTTTCTCAGGATGATGCACTATGGGCCTAATGAGGCCTAAGTGCCGTGGGGTAACCCACCCTCCACCTCACGTTACGGATACAGACAGATGCATAAATGAGAATTATTATGTATTGTATTCCGTGTAATACACATAAAAGTGTTTATATTTTTATGGCGGTATAAGAACACGTCGTGTTTTTCTCTTTTCTATCTTCCTAACTTAAACCTTTTGAAGGTTTAACATAACTCAAACAATCTATGAGGTTCTTAACTATTCGATACCTCAAACAGAAATAATAAAAAAAATAACTATTGAATACTACTTTTTGAATAGTTTACCAAGTAATTTCGATGATAAGAATCTACTAAAGCTCGGCTGGACAGGGTTTCTAAATATATGCTAATGCTACCCTCCAGAATCCATTCCCTGAAACTCCTTCTCCCATAAAATACGCTAGTTCAATTGCTATCAAGAATGTTATACGGCAGATTTCCAATCAACAATTTCACATTTATTTACAATTAAAATAATTAAATATGACTGTTTAAAATGAACAATAGTGAAGATAATACATTGCAAGGATTTATTATAGGTACTTAAGTTTAATTAGTCAACATAATAACAAATAACTGCAACAATAACCATATTATAATAGGTGTAATACAAAATGTTTTAATAGATGTATATACTTATTATGCCTTTTTTATCTTCGTAATATCTTGTTAAACAGGTAATCACCGATTTTACTACGATGGCTTTCACTTAAAAAGTTTAAAGGCGTGTAGAGACAGGCAATAATCCATGGAGACACGATTTAAAATGTTTCAATACGGAAATTGAACATCAAAGGGTAAAAATAACTGAGTTATGTTTGCAGAGGGAATCGGGGACATTATAGAATATATTCAAATTCAGAGTGTGATAGCTGGAAGCAAAAGAAGAATGGTACAATACAGAACGACTTGGTTGCAACAGAAGTAACAAATATCCTCAAAAAACAATAAACACAGATATAAAAATATACAAGTAGATCTAGAAAGCTTTTTAAATGAAACGATGGTACTAAATCATGTAAGTACTACTTGTAGATCTGCCTAATTATTAAATTACGTGACCTTTTTGTGTGGAAATTAATTTTTATCAGCTTTTACATTTTATTGGCAAACATATATCAATCAAGTAAGATTTTGAGTGAAAACAAAGAAGTTGGCGTGCTTAGCTTCTAACACTCTCACTTGATGAAGAAACTGTATTTATTGTAGTCGTCTTCCTAGTCCCTTTATTTGTAGGTCAGAGTTTTTTTGAAAGATCAATTGCACTTTGATTGTTACAATAAATCTTTATGAAGTAATTCTTTTTTGAAATGCTTAGCTGGGTGGTTGCATTAAGTAGACATATTACTTTCTGTATGAGATATCGCTACATTTTGCTAATTTAAAGGCATGGCCATTTAATGATTTACTGTGTATACTCTTTTTTTTTGTTTTCTGAATAAGTCAGTGCCTTGGCGGTACCTCGTTAGTTTTTGTCGTATTAGTGTTTCTTTTTGTTGATTACAAATGTGACAACAACATTTATGGCTTTGTTAGAAGGAGATGCGTCAATATAAGGCATATAAAAATAAAATAGTAGTCATGCATCGACACTAGAATTAATAATCCAAACACGCTTTACTTATTGAAAATGCTTGGGAACTATTTGATATTTGATCAGTATATTTTTATTTACCGTGCATACCACTGAATCTACCCAACCTGTTGTCGGACCTTTTTTTCGTCGGTCCAACTTCGTGTGTGGTGTGGGAGGTCAGTTTCATAGTAATAGCGCTTTTTATTGATAAAAATAATTATAGAGCGGAACTAGAAAGGGAGGTTATTTTGGATTTTAATAAGATAGAAGAGAAAAACAAGTTCAAAACTATATGGTTACGTGTAAAGATGAGTGAAGATGTTTTATATGGTTTTAAATGAAGCAATTAGAACATTTCTTTTGACTGTGTAATACTATATAAAATATTTATGGTATTGGTACCAAATAATGATTTATAAAAAACAGTAAAGTTATAAGTTTTGCTCATTCATTTTTAATATTTTTTTAATTTTATAATAAATAACTGTTTTGCATTTCTTATGTATATAATTCAATAAAAAATTAAAAATTATATAACCATATAATACGAAAGCTCAATTTGTTAATTTTATATACAGATGTTACACATTTAATATTTAGGACAAACCATAAATAAATTATAGAAATACAAAATACTTATTAAGGATAAAAGGCATCTTTCTAATTAAAAACAAACTTATCCCAAATTTCATTTAGGGAAGCATCACCCTTGGTTTTAAGAGTGTACGTTTCGCAAATCCTTGTCAATTGTCCAGAATAACTTTCGTTAAAAGTAGCATCATAAACTCGCTTTAATGAATTTGGGTTAGCTAATTGAAGGACTCCAGTCCTTTTGTTTTATCCTCCATGAAACATTTAAAATTCGAACGAACCCTTATTTGTGGCTGCGCCCACTCTTGTGTATAACAAATATACGTCGTTTACCTAGTATTTTTAATCCCGTTTTGACGGCATTCGTATTCTCGCGAAAAGTAATCTCTAGGGTGGAATTCTTAATTTTTTGATAGCACGTTTCGTAGCTGTGATTTTTAATACACTGACTATAATTTAAATGAATTTAATTTTGGGTATTTCCAACGAGAGCTTAAAAATATGAAATTGAAATAAAAGTGGAAAAGGTACAAAAGTATGTGTTATGAATAGAATACTCAATTAATTTCTTATTATTTATTATTTTTCATTATGTCTTGTATTGCACCGCTTTACCCTATTTGGAGGACAGCGGTATGAATGGTTTATAAAAAAAACTAAACTTTTTTTGATATATTTCGACCGGTCGTTGATTTGGCTAGAAGAAAAATTGATCGTGATAAAATAAGGCGATACAAGTGAATACGGCCGGCGTTTGGCGCTTTAGTTTTCTGTCAAATTCGCATTGAAATTTTTTTAACGATTTTCAAAAAAAAAAAAAAATAGGATTTAACAGATAACTATATAATGCCAACTTAAATATGGACCAAGTTTAAAAAAGTAAATTTGAATGCCTAATGACGTGTTTTTCCCATATGGACTCAACTTTATGGAACACAATATATAATTTTTTTTTATTTTTGCTTCCATATTTAATTATTGCCAACTTTATATATTTTTTAATCTTATTCAATAATTTTATTGTAAGACATTTATGCGTCACAAACATTAAGTATTTTATTTTTGTCCATGTACATCCTCTTTTTTGGTTTTAATGTACTTAAGTTTTCTATTTTTTTCTTAGATGTATTCTTATAATGTAACTTTATGTGAATAAATAGATATTATTATATTCTCTTTCTAATATAATATAATTTTGTGGTATGCTTAAATAATATCGATAATGATAATGAAATGTTAACTCTTGACAGTCCCAGTCTTTGGAAAAACAACTAGTGCATCCCACTCGGTGCATTTTCGTTGTTGGTGTTGACATTTCAAAAATTAGGTAGCATTTTTCGGAAGGAAAGTAACCAAAAAACTAAAAAGACCACTGACACACTGCCAACCAATCAGAAATGGAAGATGGATCAAGTCAAATCAAGAAAAACCGAAACTTGCTCAAATCACCTGGAACAGACTTTTCAACAAAAAAAAATCATAGCATCAGGAATTACTGTCGTATTCAGACATCAATCCAATAACACCGATAGATGTAGCAGATGAAAGTAAAAACTCCCGGCTATGACTTTATATATAACCGGAAAAATTGTTAAAATTCTACCTAGACAAGCATTTGGTTAAACTCACTTATCTAATAAAAGCAACATTTTCGTTAAAGCACGTACATATGCTTACAGATGTTTACTGATCGGTAGCTGCTACCGACCCATGACTTCAGCTGTAAATTGCAATATTGATACTTTGTGCAAACATCATTTACTATTTACTCCATGACAGACAAAGCAGGACCGACGGTTTATCATTTTTGAAAATACTAAACGTGTTTACATATTTAAAGCAATTTAAACTAAACTAAATTATTTATAGCACTAAAACAACATTTTTATAGCGTGAAATTGAATTTCGAGATATTTTATACCGCATTGTAATTTATTGTAATTTTATGCAAAACCGCGTTGATTTACCTGCTCAACAGTTCCCTGGTCATATGTTTAACCGAAATATCAAGTAGCAAGTAGTAGGAGCAATTATTTTACTAAGATTAACGTGTAAAGTCCGATATTTATTGCGCTAGACGCATGCTGATTGCACAGTTTAGTTGTTAGAGTAAATTTTCGGGCAGTAAATTTCATTTTAATTACAACAACGTAAATTAGATCATATATCCACATCAACATTTGCCACCAATTAAAACACATCATACTACCAATTATTTCGAGTATATTGTAGATTATATACATCACCTTTATTATCATGGGGATACTCAGACCCTCGTTTACACGGTTTGCTCCGGAACAATTGCATAATATACTGAAATGTTGACGACAACTAAATTTAACAGTGCCAGGAGAAACCACAATATTCAACAATAACAACTACTGCAACGATTTTACATTGCGAGACAGTTTTGGTTTTAATGTCATCAGTGCCAATGTTATTAATTGGTTTCAATTAAACTAGAAAGCTTTTTGACACACAATGAACCCAGATTAATACTTATATAAAAAATTTATTTATATAAGAAGAAATACACATATTGAAATTTTAATTTCAAATATGTTTATTTTATTACATAACTGTCATTTTGACATGAGCTACACGTTTTCTTCGTCAATTGTAATGTAAATTTATTTTGAACCCTACGTTGCATATGATGAATTTAGTTTAATTTTTACTTTATATCCGGCTAGCTAAATTTATCGATGATGAAATATCATTATTAGATATGCTTTATTATATCTTTAATATTATATACTTGATAATAAACAATTTACTGTTATATATGTTTACCTTTTATTTCAACTCTTACCTCAGGATTAGTAGCAGGTTCATTTACTTTTTCAGTAACCCTCGTAACAGAATATTAAAATGTACTAACAGAAATTAATTTAGCGTATCGATTATTACAGATAGAGAAAGGTAGACAACACATAATACATTTATTGTAAATGGGAAAAGTTAACAGTATTAACATTAACTACGATTCCTATGGGATAATAGGTTGAATATATGTCTAATTCATTCATTCCACTACTCATACTTCCCTAAGATGACTATAAAACTTAAAATTAATGACAAATTAAAAAAAATTATGTTGGCAATATGTAAGGCAACAATGTCTATTTGAAGTCACAGGTCATTGATTTGAGATGATCGGTGACCATCATGATTATTATAATTGCAATAAAATGAATTTAGCTCAAAGCCAATATCACACAAAATATAACGACCGTCTCCCCTTCAAAAAACAACTACTCCTTTGGCTAATACCGCAACAGGCATTGAATTACATCCGAATGGAAAGACAGCAGAGATAGAAAATTAATTTTCAACACTCTCTACTTTGATTTTGCTCACCAAGGAGAACATCATTCTTGGACCGGTTTCGTCCTTATTAGGACTCCTCAGCAAGAAATAGATAGGTTCTCAATTCCAGTCTCTAATGGAAATAACAAATGCTACTGGTGAAATGTGTAGCATTTCGTATGATTTCGCCAAAATCTACTTTAATTTTCCACAATTTCGGTGACTTAGCCGAACTCCCCTTAATTTTATACGATTTCGGCGATTTCGCCGAAATCTCACTTAGTTTTATATGATTTCGGTAATTTCTGCGAAATTATTGCATACAATTCCCGATGATTTCCATATAAATTGTCTTTTTGAATATTCAAATGACCTTTTTGTTTTTAAAGCTTTTCACTTAATGTTTTCTCGGCCTTTTTTTTGACTTTTTCCTGCGTTTATAGGTTCTAAGCAACAAATTGAAGTGATTTCTAGCGTGATTTTCGTGATGATTTCGAAAATTTCGGAAATATTCAAGAGAATTTGTAGTGATTTCGGTGATTTTGAATTAAAATATATCTTTATTTCGGGAGTGGTTCACTCCTCGTCGCCAGCAGAATGAACAATATCGAAATCTGCATCTCAATTACCATGTTGAATATTTTCGTTAAGGCATATAGAAAACTTGTTTATTTGCATCATTTGTCAAGACATTTTCTTTTTGCCCAACAAACTTTATACCAGAAAGTGGATATGTTAAAAAGCAACATTTGTTGAATAACTGAATACCACTTCTAAACCAATTTTGCACAGGTCAAATCATAATTTGATTATATTTCGTTTATTTAGTATATTTAGAAACCCGTCAGTATTAGACAAAAAGTTAAAAATGCTAATCATAACGTACAGTAAATAACATAAACATGAAAAAATTGACGCGAATCTAATCGGGAAATAAAAGTATTTTCAACGTGCGAACATAGTGGAATAAAAATAGAAATACATTTTGTTCATCATGAAAGATTGAAAAGTTCAAAGAAAAACGGGAATATAGTAATTCAGGTTCATTCAATGTAAATATGTTAAAAAAAATGCAGCTTTAAAGAGGTTTATTAAAATAAAACCGGATTTTAAGAACTGACTATGATTCCAAACGATACCTACAGAATTTTACAGAATAACCAATCATATTTTAATCTTATATGAGAATACCAAACATATTGTGGAGGTATAAACGATATTTAAATTACCATATAAATATTTCGTCACAGCCATTAGGAAGTCTATGGCCTGCTGTTTCTGAAGCAATAACACATCAATTATTAAACGAAATAATATTGGACTGATCTGAACAAGCACCACCAAAAGTTTATGCACTATCTTGGGGAGAACGATTAATAGTTTCAGAATAATTTGTTTATCGTTTAGTAGAACATTACAACAAGACAGCCGAGAATTTAAGAGAAAGAAAAGCCTCAAAATATCCAGTCCCGAAGGAATCTAGATCGATAAAATAAATATAAAACTTCTTTTTGTTTTGTGTTTATTACAAAACATTTTTTAATACTAATAATATTGCTCATGGGAAGAATATTAACATATCCAGTACTGTTAACTTCCCGACTAGGGAAAGTTATAATTTATCTATATGATGAGATAAGGTCGAAATATAGTAACATTTTGAACACTAATCGTCTTGGATTTTTAATGGTTTAGAAATGAGATGTTTGTTATTTCTCGAAGTCTGAATTTCGTTATACTCTATCTTGTCTGTTTTTCATTTGACATCTTTTATCGCACTACTGATAAGCGTAACGATTCAACACATACAAATCTCAATTTGAAATACAGGTTTAAAATGACATACCGATTTATCACCTTGCGGACTGCAACATTAAAAAATGGCTTAACCTGATCTGAGACCTGTTGACATTGTTATCAATAAACCGCCTGATAATCATTTAAAAAACTGATGGCAGTACACAAATCTTAATTTATTTTAAAACAGTTTATCTCTACTGATCTGCATATAGGGTGTTCCAGTTGACGAAGCATTTATTGATGTTCATTTACTAAGGTATTGGCTTGCCAAATGTGTGAACAGCATTTACGATTATGTCTTGTTTGAGCTCAAGGAGCGTCAATAATACTTCTATCACGTAAAAAAAAATTCAATTGTCTTGCCACGTCATGCAGAGACAAATGTTTCTAATGTCCATTTTTCAATATTTAAAATTATCTAAAACATACCTAATATTACTCAACATAACTCTATATGATCAACAACTCTTAAATACATAAAAAATTAAATTTGCTTAAAATTTTACAATATTTTTTCAATTCCTGTTCTCGATTTAGCAAATTTTTTGGATGCCTTGTTTGCAACACGAGCATTCCTTAAAGTTTTATGAAGAAGAAATTTCTTAAAGATGTTTAAAAGGAATTTTACCTAGAGAACAGCTTATTTAAAAATAATAAAATCCGCAATGTAATTATATGCGTATTTTAGCATGAAAACTGTAAGGATTTTTTTTTTTGTAAATTCCACATAAATAAAAAGTGTCACGATTATGTAAAATATCCAATGATCTATAACTTCGTAATACCCTTATACACAGGGTGTTGCATGACGTTCTGTATAAACTTAAATAACTTATTGTTGAGTTTATTTCTAATAAAAAAATGTCATATGAACAAATATCAGATTCTCCATAGTTACAGAGTTACAAACATTTAGAAATTAAGTTAAAGGCTGTTTTATTTACAAAAAAAGTAGCAATGCAATTAAAAACAAAGGCAACAAAACTATCTTATTTGTTCAAAATGACCACCTACAACAATTGATTTAAATTCAACACGTCTTTAATTTCTAAACTGATGCGACAATGAATGTAATTAGAATATTTAGTACCTGTTCGCAGAAACTTTTCCAATTTAAATTTTTGTCAATTTGCAAGCCGAAAAATGTTATAAATATTGTCATTATTAGTCGAAAGCGTGTTGAGCCCATAACCTGTTGGATTATGTGGAAATAAAATGAATTATCCTTTCTTTTATATTATAATTTTATTTTTCAATATCTATCAGTCTGACTGACAAATGTTCACTATGATAAAAACTAAAAACTGTTTCTATAACATTAGTAAAACTACTAAATCAAAAACTAAATCTTAACATAAACACTTATTCTTAACAAGTGACACTTTAATACTATTGTAGGTCTTTTAAAAATCATGAAACCCGATAAATTTTGTTTGGTCAACATTAAGAAATAAAAAAATCTTCCTGATGGCAACCTAAATAGTATTTTTTTTTTTAATAAAAATGTTAAAGATATTACTAAACGACTGGTGATAAATGTGAAAATAAAAGTTTAGAGACAGTGAAAGAAAATCTGAGAGATAAAAGGATTAAAAATTGGAAGAAACTAGCAAATAATTATCTGTAGATCAATCGGAGACAAAATCTAACTCTAGTTCTTACTCTAGGAAGCGTGCTACGCCAACTGCAGCAATGGAGGTACTATTAAAACCTCAAGCCACTGAAAGAAATTTTCAAATTCAAATACCAACACAAGAATCCTGGAAACAGAGACTTCCCATACAGGCTGAACTCTTTCGATATACAGACGGTTCAAGAACCAAGCAAGAAGCCGGTGCTGGAATCTTTGGACCCAAGTCGAAAACAAGATAAATAATAAATCAGCAAATATTATCTATTCTGATAAACAAGCAGCTCTAAAGGCAATTCTTTCACCAGAAAATAAATCATGACTGATAAAAGACTGCCTAAATAACCTGGCAGAGCTAAGTAGTCAAAACAGGGTGACCCTAGCCTAGGTGTCAGGCCAGGAGGGATATCAGGGCAACAAAAAGGCCGACGAATTAGCCCGAAAAGGACCAGATATGGTAGGCCCCGAACCCTTCTGTGGAGCTGCTAAGGCATTGTGCAGGGCATCCATCAAACAATGGATGCAAAAAGAGTCTAAAGAATGGTGGAACAACTATTCAAGATTAAGACAGGTCCAACATCAAAGAACACCATCGGCCAAGTTCATGAAAGACCTACAGGATCAAAAACGTCAATAACAATAGGTCTTCTTACCGGACACTGTCGCCTAAGAAGGCATAGAAGAAGCAACATTGTGCAAGTGTTGTAAAGAAGAAGAGGAAACATCAATCCACGTCCTGTGCCAGTGTAAAGGCCTGGCTAGATTGAGGTTTCTAACATTATTCGAAGAAAAGCTAGTCGCATGAAACTACATGCGAGAGCCACTATCGAAGCTACTAAGCCTAATAAAAAAGACAAAGCTGGACGACATATTCTAAAAAATGGAGTCTGAGAATAGATCTGAAAAGGTCGCGGTGGACAAGAACAAATAATGTCCTCCAACTTCTTTCTAATCTACTCTAGAAATTAACTCTACAATGGTACAATGTAAACCATTTTTTTGGCCAACCGCTAAGATTTCGAAAAAAACTTTCCACTGAGTAGGTACTTTTGAGTATTTTCCAGGGGGCGACAGTTGTTCCTCAATGTCCCTTCTAAATTTGCCTTGGATCAGAAATTGCCCCTTAACTCTCTTCATCGCATACTGGTGGGCGGTACAGCCCCCGTTGAGAACTACTGATCAAAACGCATCTTTAGAAACCAGCATGTAACAATGACACAAAAATAAACTTCATAAATTTTTCCGCAGCAATTTGATAAGTTTAATTACATTATTATATTTATTATTAATTGAATAACACAGTGAATAAAACACCAATATATCAATAATATAATTTTATGAATGATTTTGTTGGTGATTGTTCCCTTTATTCCAACAATTGTTTCAACCATAATAGTTAATTAAAATTTGTTTTTGTTCATTCATCAATAACTGTATCAATCATCAATGTTTATTTTGTATACAAACAAATTTAATTTAAAAAATACTACACATTGATCTCCAATATCAACGAAAATATTGTATTCCATAATCAATAATGACGAATTTATGGGATTTTCAATATCTAGATATCTAAATAACAGTGGCATGCCGTGACATTTTTGGAAGGAAAAGCGATTGTATAAAAATACAGCAGGCCAGTAAGCACAGCGCCGCAGACGAAAATTTTTCGCGGCGCATTCACCATTTTGTCAAAATATTGCTTGTTTTCCTCAGTACTACGGATATTTGCGATTGAGATTTTTGAAGTGTTACTATTACTTTATTACCTAGTTTAGTACTAGAGGCTATAAAAAAACTTACCATTGAAAAGCTTCCTTGGTTTATTTAAACGTAAAAAAAAACATTTAACTCAAGTTTTGGTTTATTTTTCCAGCATTTTTCGCACAGTTGACACAGCAGTTGACATTTATTTATACTTAAGATCTATTCGCCTATCCTCAATGGCTGCAAATTTGTCTATAACATCGTCGTAAAATTTTGGATTTGCTGATAATTGTTTAACAAGCTGTTTTTCAATACATATCGCACAACAATGGATAATTGACTTAAGTTTGCTACATCTATGGTTTCATCAAGCGCAATTGATACGAAAGGTGCTTTTTTAATTTCACTTTTAATGTGATCCATCACTTTGGATTTTGTTTGAGGTACCTCGGAAAATCGTCGAATCAATAAAATGATTTTTTAAGATATCATCGTATTTTGCTAAAAAAACTTAGAAGATCCATGTAATTTCCTCGATTGGCGGATCCACTTGCTTCATTGTGACCCCAAAAACTTAGTTCATGCTTTCCCAGGAAACAAATTACATATATTAATCGTTGTAAGACGTCCCTATTTTTTTTACCCTTTCATTGTGAATTTTGTTGCTTATTTTTAAATAATTGTCCAAACTATGTTCAAGGCGATAGGTCTCGAATGTTTTTTCTTTGATTGTAGCACTTATATATGAGATTTGCTATTTACATGTCGTTTTACACTTTTGTGAAAATTATTCAAGTCTGTAACATTATTGCTCACAGGCACAGTGCACAGTTCCTCCATTTTACAAAAAGAAAAACAAACAGAAATCTTTCTGAAGTCTACGATTTTCCTCACACGTCGATTCGCGGTGCGAATTGCAATATACGTAAGGCGACGTAAAAATCGCTGCCTCTCGACCGTATTTCACGTGCCCAAACAGACTGACTATACTGTCGCTGCAAAGCAGGGTCAATAACACGAAGCGAAATCAATTGGAAGATGAGCCGGCTTTTTCAAGACGCGCTTCCACTGACGGATTCAAAGAATATGGTGTGTGTGCGTTTACATAATTAATTTTCTCATGGGTGGTGTGTGCGTATACTCATTACACCAATGAATTGTTAGTACATTTACGAAGTTTACGTAATGTTTATTTATTTACTTTTATATCTCAAAGTGGAGGGAAGCGGTGCTTCCCCCGCTTCCATGGACCGCACGCCCCTGCTAAATAAAATAGACCAGTAAAATAAATATCTTAAACTGTGTTTGGAAAATTTGATTTTAAATATTATATAAAATAGTATAAATGGCCTTTTGAAAAATAGTTAAAGTGATGTTTTCTTTTTAAATTATTCAAAACAATAGGAACCACTTGTTATAGAGGTCACGAGAATTTATGCATCATTTTCCTTTATTACTGTATATAACAACAAATTGCTTTGTTTTCATTTTATGTAGTGTATATATGGTTGCCAATGTGGTAACCTTCAACAGAACAGGTACACTGCATTTTACCTTAAGAAGAATTGATTGATTTTGAATAATATAACAGACAAATATGATGTATTCAATCGTTACCAATACGGCAATTTCAATCAAGAAAATAAGAAATTTACTGGCATCGTAACGCCGACGTATTTTGCAGCAGATAGAAATTCCTCAGTCATATTTCTTAATTTCTATTCATACCAGTAGAACAGGCACGGCCTGTGGCTACCGGCAATTAATTTCAATATATTGGAACTAACTAAACTAAAATCGTTAGGTAAATGAAATAAAACAGTAATTAATTTGTTTTATTATTGAATAAATTCGACAGGTATACTCGATGCGGGTCGGTCAATAGCTTTTTATTTATTTTTGATTATTTACTTTTCTGAATATTTTTTTTATATTATTGTTAATGATTAAATAATAAATATCTATAAATAAAATCGTTTAGTTTAATTGTTTAATTCGTTTAAATGACATATGATGAGACAATAATAGTACAAAGAGGATCCGGCATTTAGATATATATCCTCAGTTAGGAGAAACTCTAAGGTGAGTTTCATAAAAACTGAATCATAAATATTGGTGTTTTACCAGTTCATCTTCATTTATACCCTCTAGCACAAAATTTGATCTAAAAATATTTTTTTGGAATTTTTTTTTCTTTTAAAATTTTCCTACAAGAATTTTTTAAAATTTAAAAAAATTCAAGCAAATTTGAAACGTGCGCCACAGTGATTTTTAAAAATCGTCATAATGAAGCATAAAATCTGATTGACTAATTTTTAACCTTACAATAGTCAGTGTTTTTACCTTGTTGCCGCTACTTATAAAGAAGTATTGAAATTCCGGATAAGCGACAATTTAAAGGTTAAGATCGTATAATTTAACATGAAAACATATATATTAAAACTAAAACAGTATTTGTTTAAATTGTTTTTATGAAGCAACTTGATACTATTTAATAAACTTTCTTCTTAATCGAAATGTTATTTAAATCATAATCGCCATATCGCGAAATATTTTCTTTAAGTCTGGCAACGTGGTTTCATCCGTGCATCTAAATCCTAACCGCGTTTTCGATTTATTTAAAATTGATATTTAATTTTTTAAAAATGGCCAAAGTAGAGACAGGATTAATCTTTATACAACTTCTAACATGATTAATGATTTTCCTATATAAATAATATAAAGTTTATAGGCTCTGAAATTCGCAACGTAAGTACACTTTCTAAGCTCCAAATCTTTCTAGAATTATTGCATTCAAAGAGATTTGTGTTTAAGAAAGAAACATTTTTTTATTATATAAACTCACTACTAAATATTGTTGATATTTTTCTATTCTATTGTAGGTTTACCATTCTACCAAGGAAGTGCACTATCATATGTTCGGTTACCATTTGTAACATTAAAGGTAGAATTATACCAGAACACAAAAAGTTTATAGCGTTATTCAGTAATATATGAACAAAAGGAAAACGTCATATCTTGTAAATTCACAGAAAATTCTGCTTTCGAAGGTAATTTCAATTCCTGTCAATATTAAAAAGCTCAAAGTATTAAATTATTTTACATGGTTCTATTTTTTTAAAATGGGTGCCACAGGCCTGGCACTCCCTATACTTCCTATGTTAAATTCTGGCTCAAATCTCAATGTCCTCGGTATATCTTCCCTATTGGTCTGGGGTATTTTTGACAAGTCTGGGCTCACCAATCAGCACATTGGTTGCTGACACATGAGAATAATGACATCAAAAAGTAAAAAATATTCAGGTTTTAAGCAACTTAATGACAAAATTATTGTGGTTATTATAAAATTTATGTTTTTTTAGTTTTTAAAATAATGTTAACCTCGATGCCTCCTCCCTATTGGTCTGGAAAATTTTTGACAAATCTGGAGTCACCAATCAGAACGTTGGTTGCTGTCACATGAGAAAAATGACATCTAGAAAATTTTAGTGCGATCTCTTGTGTTAACTATACTCTTTGGTATTACTTTCTTGTTGTGGGTTCTGAACACCATCGAAGTGAATAACCTTCCATCACATCAACATTATGTCATTAGAAAACGCCACTGTTGTCAAAAGTTTGAAGTTCTAATGATTTGAGGGTGTCAATTCTTCTTCGAATTGAAAACAATAAATGTGTGCTTTTTATAAATAATAAGAGTGAATAGATTTATATCCAGTGCAAAGTGACCAGAAAATTATACTTCCATATTCAACTGCAAATATTGCATTCTAAGAAACATAATGGTCTTTTTTGTGTGGAATCTCCACATTTTGAAATAGTTCAAATATTAGAAGTTTATTTTTGATAAACAAGAACTAAATGATATTAAATTAATTCCAAGATGCCTGATTGCTGATCAGACTCGTGTGAAAAATTTTACTTTCTACACTCGTAATGTAATGTAATATACAAAAAGATCATGACATTAATTCACAAATTTCACATTTTGGGTGGCTGAACAACTTCACTAGGACAGGGCTCGTATTATGCGAGAAAATTGTGAAAAATCACTGCAAAAAACCCCAAAGTTTTCCTCTTTTGTAGTGGCTCAGCTCATAAACAGTTGATTGTTTAATTTTTGTTTTTAATTTGTTGACTATCCACCGTATTCACCTGATTTAGCAACATCGGATTATTTAAAAGTTAACGATTTTTGTCAAATAATATGTGCTTTTGAGGCGTGCTTTGTACACCAAAACAAATAATTTTTTTAAACAATTATATTTCCGTTAATTTGAATATTGTTTGTTTATTACCAATAAAAAATAATTAACAAATAAGTTATTTATTTAAAAATATCAACTAATTTTATCAGTGTGAGGATATTATGTTTAATAAATAACATTTCCTTTTTAAATATTGTGGCGTTTCATATGGTAGACTAAGTAATACTAATGTAGTTCAAAAAACTTAGTTGTTAATAATAATAAAAAATTTGATATTTACCTACACCGGAAATATTTAAAATAAGGTGGTTAATGTATTCAGTTGAAAATATAAATCCTTTGAACGTGTTTAAGTGCTGTACAAATAAAAAAGTACTCGGCTTTGTAAACATTTTCAAGTAAACGAAGAAGACATGGTCCTTGGCAATTTAAATAAATGTGTCCAACACTCTTTCTAGTTTAACATCGTTGAAAGTATTAACACAAATAATTGTCCGAGTAAATACAATTGAAGAAATGGAATTGTGGGTAATCTAGTAAACAGCCGAAGACACGTGTTTTTAACTCGTTATTCTTGATTATGCCACCTCAGTTAGCTTAGCTGGATAGTGTTTATGACGGGACAGAAACCAAAAGATTATTATTAAGTGGAAAAAACAGAGTAAAAACAAATAAACTGCGTGAACGTTCAATTATGTTTACTTGAATAAAATTATAAACCATAAAATTGACGAAGTAGCCCATATTTTTGAATAAAAATGAGTTGGTCGAATCAATATATTTCGCCCAATCTGATCTGGTATATCTTAAATGAGAAATTACTGATTATGAGTTGAAAATCTTTAAAATATATTGCCGGTTAATGGCCTAAACGGTTGTTAGTGTCATAAACAAGCAAATTAAATAATTTCCTTAAACAGAGACTTTCTATTAGTTTTATTTTATAGTCCAAGAACCGAACTTCACGTATTTGAAACACAGTTGTAAATGCGTTGTGAAAATATGTAAACGAGGCTTATACTATTAGTATAATGGACTAATATATTTTATTGAAAAAGATTATCTGCCAGCGTTTTGGCGCCAACGAGTGTCTTATTTCCAAGAAAAAATAATCGGCTGTGTGTGTGTATTCGAGGTAGAGAGAGAATAGACCTAGCGGTTTACAGCATATACGACTAATCAACCTACACTCTACTTTTGTGTGGGCAGTTGAAGTTGAACCGCCTCAGAGCACACAGAAAGAAAATATACTCTCTCTATGCAGAGACGGATTCTATATGCGTTAAACTATATCGTATTTAACGATTCATAGCAGTAATTGGAGAGAAAAGAATAGGTTTCAACACTTACTTCATTTTGCCGAAAGGTAAAGAGTATGTTTTGCATTTCAAAGATTCTACGGTTCAAGTCAATGTTAAATTAAATTGATAGTAGGTAAGTACTTGTAGACATTATGTTCACACAACAGTCACTATTATATGTTGGAAAATGGTGATAGAATTACAGTGTAAGGGAACTATAACAATTTAGTCATCACATTGTAAGTTGCTATATGGAAGAAAAATAAGAAAAGTGAATAATACAAAAACGCGAGACCATTCAAAATTACTCGAGCTAAAAACTATCAAATTAAAATTAGTTTATACAAACTCCATTTTTGATTTATTCTACAATAAATCTTGACTTAACTTGACTACTGGTTTTTAAGATATGATAAATATCAACGACGAATTACTAGACCTAAAAGTTGACAACTATCCGCAAACTAGAACAAATTCAAAGCACAGCATATCTCAACATAACAGGAGCCATGAAAACCACACCGACCAGAGCTATGGAAGTCATTTTTAGTTTCACTCCCCTTGATATTTACATCTCTGATGACAATGACAGGCCTCCGTACGGTTGGAACAGAACCTGATGTAGGATCTGGTGAGGCGAGACGTCGCTTTTGGCAGGAGGCGCTCGATATGCTTCCATTGTTTCAAGCGAACATGGACTCCATATCACCGACACCAAATAGAAGAGTCGGAAATGGGAGATACGATTCATATTTACACTGACGGTTCTAAAATAAACGACAAGGCTCAGGATGTGGAATATGATCCGGATCCTTAAATCTAAACTAAAAATGGGCTGTGACCAATAGTGGCCAGTGTAGTTCAAACCGAGCTCACGGAGATTCTCATAGCAGCAAAAGAAATCATCAGAAATAATATCACTGGACGAAACATGCTCAACTTTACAGAGAGCAGACAAGCACTACTCGTCCTGGACATACCACGAATTTACTCAGGGTTAGTACTAAAATGTCACGAAACTTTGGCCAAAGTATCCATTAACAATGAGGTCAACTTAAGATGGATCAAAGGTCACGCCATATCGAAAGGTAACCGTCTTGCTGATTTACTAGCCAAGAAAGCAGCCAACCAAATACTTTTTGGCCCTGACCTTTCTATCGGACTGACAACATCGGTAGTGACAAACCTAATTATAAAACATTGCCTTGTGAAATTCAAGGAAAAATAGGATGAAACAAGAAGCTGCAGACTTGCCAGGAAGCTTTTAATTTAACCTGACAACACTATAGTAAACAAATACTTAAATCTGCGCCTGATTGCCTGGTCCTTGCCAAGTACGGAAGCATCTCCATATCATGGGACTGTCAGAATCCGCACGCAAGGGGTGCGAACAAGATGCGACCATTGAGCATATCCTCTACGTATGCTAGATGTTTTTATTTATTAGACGATTTTGTATTCGGGAAGAATTGGCTAACACCAGCCGATATAAGTGAAACACCTCTTGGCGACGTTGTCAACTACATTAAATCTGTAGGCTGCCTCACGAGCTAGGAGGTGCCTATCATCTCAGGAGGATGCACAATGGGCCTAATGAGGCCTAAGTGCCGTGGGGTAACCCATCCTCCACACGTTACAGATACAGATACGGTTTTATCCACGTAGTTGCCTTATCATTATGAGAAAGTCTTGTTACAAGGATATTTTTATGATTATAAGAGTATAAGGCTCTAAAACATACAAATTTAAGGAAGCATATTTGCATCTTTAATGCTTAGTTATTATCTGATTAATGTATTTTTCTAGTTAAAACTAGAAACTACTATTATATCTAAAGGTGATTTACAAGAAAATATACAATTTATTTTATTTATTACAAGCTGGTTCATTTATAAAAGGCGTACTCCCACTTTAGTAGGCGTCTTACTGATTCTAATGCGGCCACCGAGCGACAGCTCTGTCTGTCTTACACAAAATGTGATCTGAATACTTGCAAGAAAATAAGGGTTTAATAATTATGAATCAATGGATTAGCCTAGTCATTATTCGTCGTTGATTAATATTTAAAAAGAACAAGTATATTAAAAAAAGTAATTGAAAAAATTAAAAATGTATTATGTATAAAATACAGCAATACGCCCCTAAAAAGTAATTGTATTAATGAACAGACGAATACTTCTCTTATTCAAAAGAAGTCCATCATAATATAATTAGGCTGCTTCATCTTTTACGATTTAGAGTTACCATGAATGTTTCTAAAATAGATAGCATAAAAGCAGAAATAACACCAAAGGCTCAAATTTGGAAAATAATAAAAATGGATGATTAAAAATAAGCCCCCAGTGGTCAACTAGATCAACTAAACAAATTGAAAATGCAAACAATTGAATACAACCAATTAACAATATACATAAATTCACTTATATTTTTATTATTAAACTTCCTTTTCGGCTATAACATCTCACAATAATCAATAATTCATCTGTCATTACATTTCTATTTTCACCCCACCCTACCACGACTGCAGCGACACTAAAGGAGTGCATATGTACAGAACTACATATGCCGCGTTTGAGAATCCACATCGGATGCATTTTTTACATCTCCAGCGTTTTTTTATCCACATCGGACACATCTGTCCCATTACATTTACGTATACTGAATCACGTGATCAAAGATTTACTACATCTCAGATGCATCCGATGTGGATTCTCAAACGCGGCAATATAAAACACACAAAGAAATGAGTCAGGAACTCAACCAAGATGGTTGACGTAGCTGAAAAGGTCTAAACGTACCAACATTATCTTTAACAAAAGTATAAATATATATTTAGAACCAGTGTGTATACAATTTTATGTTATCGTTTTTTTGGTTTCAACAATTTTAAATTGAATAGGATTAACAATACTTTTTCTTTCTTTTTATGGAATATAATAAAGCAATATAAAAAAGAAACCATTTGAATTAATAACAACCGTTTTAAGCATTTGAGTTTCCATAAAATTTGTTAATCAAATCTAGACTATAAAAATTGCCATTGTTTATGAGTTAGATATAGAGATCATAACATTTCTTAACCCAGTTTATTCAAATGAGAAATTATTTTAATTTCGCTATTATTGATATTCCAACAGTTTAAGTAAAGTAAGTACCTTTATAAAACAAATTAAAATAGCTTTCTTTTAATAAAACCATATACAAAATATAGTTATCAGTATTTATTTTATTTTTTCATCCGGTCTTTTTGGGCAGGTTCGCTCCTGAAATCACTATGCAACTTTACTATCATAACAGGCATTTGGTTTAATTTCTTGTTGATTTCATTAAAAAGCCTGTCCTTTACGTTAAAACTTTTGTAATACGTATAATATATATATCCAATTCCATATGGTATTTATATCTTTTCTCTTACTGGTCATTAAAATAGATTCCTATTAAAAAAAATCGGTACATACTTTGTTTAGGCATCGCAAAGCATTTTTGCGAATAATAATGAATGACCATGCCAATGTAAAAATGACAAGCGCCCAGAGGATATAAGCTACCTACCCACAAAATCATAAACAGCTTCCAAGAAATTTGAAAAGGAAAATGAAATCATCTCCGACTAGACTAAAATTCCGGAAATACTTCAAATATTTTTTATTTATCATCGTCTTATTTAATTCGTTTCTATTATCAATAGAAACTAGTATACTATAACTAAATAACTTAATTATTAATGAACATTTAGCTAACATCATCAGCATCATCAGAGGAAGATGACAGACCAATTTATCACCAGATTTAAAAGACTAAAGGATCCACACTTTCAATTTTCTTAACCATAGATATTCATTTGCCTCTTATATTGCAACCTTACAAGAGAAAAGAACACTTGGCGATGTCTAAATTATACAACTGAACTAAGATCGTTTTTTGTGATTGCAGCTATTATTTCTGTATATGTTTTAACTTCTAGAACACTTTTTAATACATAATTAGTAGATATTTGCATACTTAACATATATAAAATTTGTTTACTTGGAGTTATTTAAGATTATTTGACCATATGACTCAGATTACGAATTCAATAAAGCAACTAGCTTATTTCCTCTTTTCCTGTCGCCGTCCACCTACAACCTCTGTATTGTATATTGGTTTGTAGGTGTAGGTATACAAGGTGATATAACTATTTTGATATCAATACAATCTTTTTTCTACCATCACTATCCAAAGTAGGCTTTTGATCTTCGAAATTGACGTTTTTAGCGACATCCTATAAAAAATCGACTAATTTTAATACCAATGTCTTATATTCTTAGAATGGTAGCGTTAAACAACTTTTTTCCATATTTCCACAATATAGTAATCCTTAAACGAAATTAAATCCTATTTATAAACACAATTCACTAAAAAAATTATGAAGATCAGAAGGTAGGCAATATATTATAGCCGATAGTAAGCTATTTCAAACGAAATGTCAAAAGTGGTATTCATACCCAAACCTGGAAGGATGGATTACACTATCCCAAAAACATACCAACCAATTAGTCTGACATCGTTTTCCATGATGACATTGGAAAGGCTATGCGAAAGGTACATAAAAGTTGCGGTAATTACAACAACACCACTACACCCAAACCAACATGCATACACCCCAGGCAGATCCACTGATCTAGCCCTTCATCTAGTTGCTGGCCGGATAGAGAGATCCCTAGACAATAAGGAGTCCGCCTTGGGTGTTTTCATAGACATAGGTGCATTTGATAAAACCACCTTTCCCAAGACAATACACTCACTAACCAACAGGGATGTTCCACAGATGGTTAGTGGGTTGATACATAACATGCTCTCAAAGCCAGCAGTAAAGATAAGTGTAGAAGATGTAAATATAAGACGCTTGGTTGCAAGGGGATGTCCACAGGGAGGGGTGCTATCACCTCTACTGTGGAACATGGTCTTCGATACCCTCATCAGCCGCCTCAATAATGACAGTCACAACACAATAGCATATGTAGATGACCTGGTCATTTTGCAAACAGGGAATTTTGAGAACATACTCTGCGAAAGAATGCAAGTAGCTCTCAAAATTATAAAACAGTGGTGTAAGGACCATTCACTGTCTATCAATCCTAAGTAGACTGAAATGGTCCTTTTCACAAGGAAAAGGATGAAAATGGAATTAAAACTTCCAGAACTCCTAAACACAAAACTAAACTTTGCAAGAGAGGTGAAGTACTTAGGTCTTACCTTTGACAAGTTAACATGGACCTCGCATTTAGAAAACAGAGGAAAAAGAGCATACATTGCATATGAACAATGCCGCCAAACCGTGGAAAGCACCTGAGGTTTCTCCCCCAGAGTTGTCGCATGGACTTACACGGCTATCATAAGACCTATGCTAACATACGGTGCAGTTGTCTGGGTATCAAAAACCCAAAAATTAACAGCTATCCGTAAACTATAACAAATTCAATGAACAGCATGTCTCAACATAACAGGAGTCATGAAAACAACACCGACCAGAGCCATGGAAGTCATTCTTAGTCTTAGTCTTGCTTTGACGACAATGACACGTATCCGCAAGGTTGGAATAGAACCTGATGTAGGATCTGGTGAGGCGAAAGATCGCTTTTGGCAAGAAGCGCGCGATACGCTTTCATTGCTTCAGCGAACATGGACTCCATCTCACCATCTTTCATAAGCCATATACGATTTATATCTACACCGACGGTTCTAAAACAAAACAAAGCTCAGTATGTGGAATATACTACAGATCCTTAAACCATAATATAAAAT
Source organism: Psylliodes chrysocephalus (assembly GCA_927349885.1). Classification (NCBI taxonomy): domain Eukaryota; kingdom Metazoa; phylum Arthropoda; class Insecta; order Coleoptera; family Chrysomelidae; genus Psylliodes; species Psylliodes chrysocephalus. The sequence continues at coordinate 20,635,662 of OV651826.1, read as the reverse complement.
GGGCTGTGAGCAACGGTGCCAGTGTAGTTCAAACAGAACTCACGGGGATTCTCATACCAGCAAAAGAAATCACCAATAACAATATCACTGGAAAGAATATGCTCGTCTTTACAGATAGCAGATAAATCCTACTCACCCTGAACAGACCACGATTGTCACTAAGTTTTGGCCGAAGTATTCAACAACAACGAGGTCACCTTAAGATGGATCAAAGGTCACGCCATATCGAAAGGTAACCGTCTTGCTGATTCACTGGCCAAGAAAGCAGCCAACCAAATACTTCTTAGACCTGGCCCTTCCATTGGCCTGACAAAATCGGTAGTGACAGACCTAATTAAAGAACATTCCCTTGTGAAATTTAAGGAAAGATGGGATGAAACAAGAAACTGCAGAGTTGCCAGGGAGCTTTTAAATTATCCTGACAACATTGCAGCTAACAAATACTTGACTATGACTAGACAGAATCTGCGCCTAGTCACAGGCATTCTAACTGGTCATTACCAAGTACGAAAGCATCTCCATATCATGGGGCTGTCAGAATCCGCACTCTGCAGAGGGTGCGAACAAGAAGATGAGACTATCGAGCATATCCTCTACGATTGCTCGACACTCTCATTTATCAGAAGATTTGTGTTCGGTGAGTATCGGCTGACACCGGCCAATATAAGAGAAGCACCTCTTGGCGACGTTGTCAATTACATCAAATCTGTAGACTGGCTCACAAGCTAGAAGGTGCCTATCATCTTAGGAGGATGCACGTGCCGTGGGGGTAACTTACCCTCCACACGTTACAGAATCAGAACCAATAGATATTAGCTATTTACAATAAATTTATTTCAACTTAATTTGTCATCATATAGTCATCAAATCTCTAAATGTTTGTAATATTAAATAAATTCTCTGGTTTTGCTTTATTATCTATTTGACATTCACTTTCAATATTTTTCATGATTTTTGAAATAAATTTCTTAAAATAATATGATATTATAAAAAATCCAGTGTCCAAATCGAAATGAAACGGACAATTCTGGAAACTTGATCGTCGAAAAAAATATTAGTATAACACAGGTGTAAAAAAGTAAAATCTAACTTGTTTTTTCTCTACAGTGTAAACGTGCCTATAATAAAAAATAAAAGAGAAGAAAGAAAGAGATAAAGCGTACCTATTAATCGCACCAACGACAAAACACCGAGAGTGAGAAAAGCTTTGATTCTATGGCAACAAAATAAATTAGATCAACGAATGCCTGGCGTACTCAATAAATTTAAAATTTAATTGTTAACCGCTTTTCTTGGATTTACTTCTGTATTTTAACTAGCGCCAAGGCCAATGTTATTTTCAATTATTGGGGTCGCTGCAAGACATAGCCTTAGTTGAAGCCGGCATAATTCATTCTATCAGTAAGAGTCACTTAGAATTCAGTTCAGAAGAAAATTACATGCTTGGTATGTACGAGCTGTTTTGAGAAACAGATGAATGTTGACGGGTAAATGCGCATCTTGTGGAGTTGAAAATTTCGATAAAAGGTCGTGGATTACACAGGATTTTTCCGCAAGCGAGGCAATTTCGTGAGAAATAATAGAACAAAACACGAACGATGCGTCTTATATTATGAGGGTTAAAGTGCGTGCGATTAGAGTCTATTTCTCGTGATTTTTTTTGGGTATTTACCTTGATATATTTTTTTTAAGATTCATTGACGACTGTGTTGGATATACTTATGTTCTTAAAATAGAAATGATAACACCGTCATGATTAGAGAACTACTATGCAGTGGCAGCTCGTAACCTTGTCTACGGGGGGGCTACTTTTAAAAGGTATTTAAGATATGTAAAATTTATCAAAACTTACCAAAGCACTTTAGGTGATCCGACAGGTAGTATTCCTCTAATTAGGGACACTTTTTATTTATCCTAACCTAAGTACTTGTGTTCAACTACTTTTTCGTAAAAATTGTATAATAGTTTTGTCCAATTCATTAAAACACTTGTCTAATTCGTTAAAACACACATCATTATTTTTATTATAGACTTACTTAGAAAATCATCTTCTGAACTTTCTTTCCAAAGATTTAACATGGCATTTTTTTTTCAGCGAAAATCTCAAAATGTTTCATTTTTAAAATATTTCGTATCGCTACACGGCTGCATATATTTAGATACTCTACTGTCGGGGATATTCAAATTGCTTTCGGTAAATCTCCTAATTCGTTTATGCTACACATAAAAATCGGTGTTTTTTGGCAATTATATTTACAAAGTGCTTTTATACATTCATAGTATTACAAGTTCATTTTGTAGAACACTGAAGTATCCGAAAATTATCCTAAGATACACGAAATAATCCAAAAATATGTCTACACTTTACACACTATCTACACAAAAACAAGGTGGATACTTTCGTAGCCCTCTTTTATGTAAGCACGAGCGACGTCGTCCGATCTGACCGACCGAAATCATGAATTGAGGTGAATTAGCCCTGTCAGTCAGAAAGATCAGCTAACAGAAAATATATTGAAAGCCAGAAACGAACTGCTAGATCATGATTGAAACAAATAAAACAAAGTAGTCGTATGAAAGTTAAAATAAAGTGAAATATAATATTTTTTAATAAAATTAGTATTGGCAGATAACATGTTCAATGTATATTTATATAAATTAGTTTTCCCTTGTACTGGGAGGAGAAATGTAGCTCTGCAGCCCTTCCAGACAAGCAGCCACTGATTTTGAAATAGTCGACACATCTAGTGAATAATATCAATATTTTTTAATGTCTAAAAAACATTCAGTTAAATTTTACGGTTGTAAATTAAAAATATCTATTTTCCTAGGATTTAGATGGCGATGAAACAAATTTCATGTCAACTTTAATACCTAATAAAAACACCGTTTTCGCATTAGTCTCTGTTAACTATACTTAATTTACAAATCACCGGGAGTCTAAGTTAAACAATAATTAATTATGTATATTAGTACTTATAACTAAATAGTATTTATAACTGACATATAATTTGCATTTCACTCAGAGTCAGTTGTCATGCAGTTATATTCTATCGTATTTTATAGTATATAATTATGTGCGTTAACTTTTCAATTGTATGTATCGGTTCAATTGCTACAAACGTACGTATGTCAGGAAGCCGTAAAGTATCTGTGCTTGCCGAGCATTTTTCCAGCTATCCCATACATCAGCAAGATGAGGTCTATCTAATCTAAACATCTGAACTACTACTTTATGCCACTCTAGTATAATTGTACAGGTCAGCAGTATGTACTTTCATTCCTATCCATATACAAGATTTGTTCTTACAGCAATCAGAGATGTCACTGAAGTCAGGATTATGCGCAGTATAAAATGAGCAGTCCCACTATCTGCAGAATTTTCAGATGATTTGACTTGTTTCTTTACTATGGACAAATTTAATACATTTGTATTTAATCTAGTACATTTCATATACAAATCTAGAAAAATATTCTGGCAACACTGTTTGAGATTTAGAGTAGTTCTTTTGTCTCTTTTTATTAGGTTAGAACTTAAAGTTGTCTGCAATCATGGTGTTCTGTTTATTTTCTTGTGAAAGCTGTTGTACTTGTACACAGGGGCGGTTTCATAAAAACACATTATTTTAAAATTACGCAAATAACATAAAAATATAAATTTAATTTTAGTATTTTTATTTTCATACGTGTTAATCTATATTTCTTGGTACATCATTGCCCTCTGGCTTATCGCGTCTCTGTGGCACAGTATACTGTGTCTGTGGCGCATTATGATGAGTGAGCCTAACACGAGTGAGACGATTTGGCGAATGCATATAGCTAAAAAGAGAAGACAACACGCCAACAGATCCTTCAAACTGCAAAAGAACACATTAATTGGCGCGCCGCTCACAGGTTGCCAAACCAGTGTTGCCAGTCTAGTACAATTCACAATTGTACTAGATGTAGTACATTCTGCATGCATCAGTGTTCACGTGTAAAATATATACATACATACATTGTGTTCCTTGTTTGGGTTCGTTATCAATAAAGACCTCCTTTTTTTCTCTTCAATGAATTAGATGTCACTGCAAATAGTATTCGAAAAATCTGATACATTTAAGGAATTTGGTACATTTTTAAGACAAATCTAGTATATAACAAAAACATATTCTGGCAACACTGTACCAAATCAAAGAAACTGTCATTCCGTCTTCCGTCATTCCTCTACTATGAAACGCTTTAAATAAAATAAGATTATTTTATTTGTGCTCATTTAAAAAAATGTGTTCAATTAAGAACTGTGACAATAATAAATTGAAAGTATTTGTGTCAATTGAACGATTGTTCCCGAAAAACTTCTTTAAGGCAAGGTAAATAAAAGTATTTTTAAAGCTGTTGTTTTATTTAACTATAATAATGAAGTTTTACGAATCTAATTTGTTTTATATTTTGTTTGTGTCTAAGACCATTCTAAGAATACTTCAAAATGGTCTATTTTGTACCCAACTGTAAATACTATGAAGTAAGAAGTAAGCAAAAAATTTGTAAATTTTTTGTTTCCCACAAAACCCGCTAAAAGGAAAAATTTGATTATTCTGATAAGGTAACTACTTGACATCATTATAGAAATGGAAATGTACAATAAACGTTTCATAAAGATAAAGAGATGGTTTTTCACTTCAAAAGTCTGAATCGGAAAAATGAATCAACCAGTTAATTTAATATACACTCATAATGAGAAACTTTACCTAAGCGAAATGGTATGTATATTTAAATAGTTCACATAAAGTTATGTTTGCCTGTAATTATCAATAGTGTTACCCTCTAGCCTAGATTATGTGTTGCATACAAACCTGAAATCTTTTATTTTAATGACATTTTTTTATTGCCTTGTTTTTATAATTTAGTATTTTCAAAAATATTAGATGTATTGGTAATTTGGATCACTGCAGCTATTATTGATTTTGATTAGGCACTTAACAAGTCACATCCCACATATCTACATTCTTTGGGTAATCAATCCAATAAGTACATATCAAAACATTAATATATTATCTACAATTAAACAATAATTTGAAAATACAGATGAAGCCGATTTACCTATTTAGACAAAATTACTATTATTCTGTTATTTATTAAAACACATTATTTTTTTGTAAACATGGACAAGCGAAAGTCAGCAATGAGGGCAGGACAGTAGCGAGAGCAAGAATACTTTGGAATGTGCTGTGAAATATACTTAGAAAGGGTCATATGGAGAATTAGGTGTAATAACATTTTACGATGTGTATCTCACTATTTTAGTTCACAGATTTCTGTAAATGTTCAATTATGTGCTGCTATTTCAAACTTTTAGTATCCTTTGATAAAAGAAGTTGAATATTATTGTTGACCTCTTTAAACTGTTTATTTTACCTCATACATTTTTTTTCTACTCTTCTGTAAAGAGTATTATAGGTTTACTTTGTCCGTCTGATGACCTATATTTTGTACATGATCTGTACCAACTTCAGTGGCGTACGCGTAAAGAAATTTATGCTAGTATTAAATTACTAATAAAATTAGATTTCAAATGAAGCATCACACTTTACAATACCGTTTTTTATCCCGCTAGAGGGCGATACAATTAAAATCAATGCAAAGAATATTGTTGAATTATTCATAAATTACCTTTTTAATGTGTCTTACTCGTTATTTTAAATATTTCAATTGTATTGGTTAGAGTGACGTTTGACACTTGAGGATATGATAGAAAATTGACAGGTCTGAGCGTTTGCCTAAAAATGTTGACGCAGTTCCCGATAACAGCTATGATACGTTTTCGTCTGGCCACCCTGTATAGGTATAATAATCAAACGCATTTCTACGCATAGGGTGTAAAGGTACATACAGTATAATAGGATTAAATAATTATATATAGATTATCTCCATATTGCTTCTTTAACGCGCATTACTTACAATGTATAAAAGAATATTAGAAAATATACAGACAGACGAGCAAGTTGGGAAGTTTAGGTGTGACCAGTTCACAATGGCCACAATACATGACATACAAGTTACACCTACAGTAATTCTTGAACTGTTTCACGTAACAGCAGCAGAACGGTGGTTTTCTTTATGGAGCATTAATATCTACGTGTTTAGTAGCTTTAAAAAATACACATATACATTTCATTGTATACTGTCCTTGAGTGATCGGTGAATATTTTTTAAAGAGACTGATGTCTTTTATTTATGGTAATTTTTCAATATTTTTAAATACCTTATCGATATATAAAAGCTGCTAATAAACAATTTAATTTTAGATAAAATTCTAACATATAAAAATAAAATTAATAAGAACAACCAATTACTATCTACATTAAAGACAGATATCGATAAAACATTTCAAGTATATAGGAAACCTCGAAACCTCCCTATATACTGAATCTTTTAAATTGAATTGACACTAACACATCAAGAGGTATTATGTCTGCGAGAGAAAGCTCGAAAAAAAGTTAATAAGACTTGGATTTAAACCTCAGATATAAGAAATATATGTTCACATTATCCGAATCCGCTTAGCTATGACAGATGTCATCTTCAATTACTACCTGCTGGTTAAAGTTACACTCTCGACAACAACGACTATCACCAACTAAATTATCGATTTTATCGGAATTCTGGAACGTCGATAGTGAACAACGAAACACAATATTATGTACATATTACGTATCATTATCATTATTGAATGGTTGAAGTCTCTTATTGTTCATTAAATTAGATATTAATTGAGAAACGATGTAGTCAATTAATATGAAAAATTATTACACCGGTACACTTAAGGCCAAATGTGATTTTCTGAGTTATACCCGCATTAAGAAATAATTTTCTGAAATATTTTCCGTTTATGAGTTCAAAAAAGTCCGTATAGTAATACCCTCCGCTACCCAGTATATTTTAACATTATTTTAATTATCTTTTAAAACCCTTTCGCTCAAGGTATCGTCAAGGACGGAATTAATAGTGTATTATAAATAATTCACGTTGATATCAATCTATATGAAAATTACAGGTACTATCATCTTTCTACATATTTTCACAACACGTTCACACGATAGAAGAAAAAAATTTGAATTATAAATATTATTTTTAAAATTCAATAAGTGTCCCGATTCTGTGTCTGTGGGGTTACTCAGGACATGCGTTTATTCTGCAGTGAAAACATTGTCTCACCTACTCTGGTTGAGATGAGACAAAAATCACATTTTAAAAAATGCATTTATCTACTTATTATCATTGAAAACACATCTCAAGAATAATTTTTATTGAGATCAAATACAGTAAAAACAATTTTTTCGATATACGTCTACCCAGTATTTGAAATTTTTATCAATTTTTCATATTCACATAACATGGAAATTTGATACCCCTCTCCGAAGTTCCACTGGTTGTGGAAGTTTCTTAGTAATTTGAGAGATATCCACAACAGATTCATCAGAAACTAGTGGAAAAATAAAGATATTTTCCATTTTAGAGCCTTTTCTTAAAAAAGTAATGCACAGTTGTCCATCATTGTTTTTTAAGATTTTACCTACAAAATTCCTAGAAAACTTTACCTCTGTAAATTTTGCAATGACAAAGTCATTTGTTTCCAAATCTTTGACGCCTGGTTTTTCTCCGTCGCTTTCTACATTTGGTGAATTTCTTGCTTCTTCCTCTTATTCGGTGTCGTTTATATTTTCTTCGGGAATTTCGTTGCCATCAGATTCCGAATCATTTTCGGGCTCAGAATCAGATATTATTGATTGGCACACCACACTTTTACTAGGTGTTACGAGAGTTTTCTTTCCTTTTGCGAGGGTTTGTGGGTTTCGCTGGGTTTTCAGAAAATCAGTCAGTGTTTCAGTCCAAGTCTTCGGAGATTCTTCCTCGTTGGCAATTTCTGGAGGTAAACGCTTCAAAACTTGTTCTCTGTCAAGTGGAATAATGCCACAACCATGAAAACCAGTCTTAATGTTATCTTCCAATTTGTCTGCAATATTTAACAAAGCGTTTCTCAATAATTCTGGAAATTCTGGTTTTGGGATAACTCCTCTATTATTCTTCTTCCACTCGCTCAGAGTTTTTCTCCACGATTGAAAAATGCAGTGTAAAGCGGTTGTATGAGATGCGTGCTGTTTGGAGGAAGTAAAACGAATCTGATGTTATTTTTTTGACATTCCATGATGACATTTTGGAAGACATTGCTTGCCAGATTGTCACTAATAACAACCTTCGGCCCTTGAAGTCTTCTGAAGTAAGCTAATGATGTTCTTAAAAACCATTCTTCACTTCTCCACTCTTTGTATTTCCATATCTAGTGCCCTTTGGCCCATCTTTTACCCAGTTTTGATAAAGATACTCTGGTTTGAATACCACATATGGGGGTAACACGACTTTGAAAGGTCAAAGTCTCAAAAATAACTGTTTTTTCGTAAGAATCGATTTTTCAGTTTTTCCGCGACCTCGCGAATCCTACTGACTGCGCCAAATAAGTATTTTGAAACTAATATCAGGTTTTTAAAAACAATTTTTATTGATTAAAATACATACGTCTTTACTAGACAAAATCTAATCTAATCTAACATAAAGTACAAGCTTAGTTGAAATAGAATAAGATTTGTTTAAATGTCAGCTGTATGTGCCCACGTAATTTGTTCTATTTTTTTTTGTTTTCTTTTTATACTTATTTTCTTTTTATGTAAAATAATGTAATGATATGAATACGTAGGATACAGGCAGATAACGTAGTGCCTAATTTTTGGTGATTTACTCTTTAAAAAATGTGCTCGATACAGTGTTATAATGGTACTACTACATGTTTAATATCTATTTGAACGAGTATACTCATATAATTCAGAACGAACTTCCTTACAGGTAAGTCGGTTGTTCTTTTAAATATATTTTACTCTTTCAGTAGCGTGGTATATGATTTAAAGCTCGCATTTGTATAAATACATTAATCAGTAAAATTTCTTGACTAAATAGATTAAATAAATGAGACGCTAACATGAAAACTCATAAACACGTCACGAGATTTATGGAATTTGTTGCGTTAATAACTAAATGTTAAATACACCATGAAAGGAAATGACAGGAAAGATAAAACAATCGCGATGATTTGAATAATAGAGAAAAATTAATAACCAAACATATTTGCATCGTTCATCAAAACTACACAACGGTAATAATTAAGTTTTAAGTAACTTCGCGCCGTCCTTTGAATGGGTGTCAGAGTGACAACTCACTCAATAATCTCGGTACCTTATGTATTTCAATAATTATGTGCTGTGATTTATTTCAGAAACAGGGTCGGATTAGATTCTATCGTTACCGATTCGGCATAATATCTTTTCGCTGCGTTGGATTTTTCGATTATCGCGACGCTTTAACTGGATTATTGTTTCCAATGTGCTAATCCATTATCTGAAGTTTCGGTCATGCATTCTAGTACACGATCAACAGATGTTTAAAAAATAATTTGAATTTGTAGAGAAATATGGAATAGTTTGAAAAAATAACAACGACAGATAGAAAATAAAAAAAAAGGACACCACATATTGGTAGTGATACATAACTTAAAACGTCACTCGATAATACGTTAAAAAAATTATAGTTTTAAGTGGATATGTGTTAAACAGATTAATGGTAAACATCCTAAAGGTTTTATGAAAAAAATATGGAAAAATAGCGATCGCTTAAATGTTAAATGTTTGTTATCTCATATGACTGTGTAAAACTTAATAAATACTTATTTGTTATTCCATCAAAATATTTTGTATCATCATTAAAAATAGTAAACCAGCAACAATTTATTTTTTAGTAAATATTTTACCCCCTGAAATAATTATCAAAAACATTCTTTAATGTATTTACTTATTTATGACTCATATTTATTTATTTATTGGCGACTCATCCTGTAGAATATATTTGGTCCCTTTTATATTCATGCAATTTCACAAAATATTACCTATTTATTTAATTGAAGCTCTACAGAAAATTAATTTCAAATGACTTACTTTCTACGAAACTTATAAAAATATAAAACTATTACCGTTGCCTGTAAGACACCGCTAAAACTAACAATATACATATAAACAAAACCTCTTTATAATATTGATACTACCAGTTTGAGTCCTGCTAAACTAAGTTGATCTGAATCGCAGAAATTGCTATTATAATTGCCAACTAGCTTTCCCATAACTGCATTCATGCCATAATTAGTCCTGTGTGTTTGTTCGTGAAATAGCTGTTGACTTCTAGTTAAACGAATTGGCACATGGAGCATAACATTTTCTAATAGAACTTGGATATCAGTGATAGAATGTAGAATTTTATATAAAAAAGAACAGAATAGCTAGATTTTGCAGATTTTCTAAGTTGACCAGCTCAAATCTTAATTTATATAATATATTTGGTGAATTTTTTCTTTACCATTTCAAGCCTGTTGATACAAACTAGAATCCCATGTTGTGTTATAGTACATAATGCTTTTAATAATAGCATTAAAGTAAGTAAATGTAGCTTTAATGTCATTAATGTGTCTAACGTGTCATTTCAGAAAACCTAAAAACCCGAAGCACTTTAAATATTGTAAATATGACCATTAAATATAAAAATAATACTCCTAAATCGTTAAAATAAAAAACTGATCTTTCTGTCTTAGGCCTCACTAGGCCCATTGTGCATCCTCCTAAATAGATAGGCACCTCCTGGCTACAGATTTAACTACTATCCTACAGATTTAATGTAGTTGACAACGTCGCCAATAAGAAGTGCTTGTCTTTTATCGGCCAGTGTTAGCCGATACTCGCCGAAAACAAATCTTCTAATAAGTGAGGGTATTCATAGAGAATATGCTTTATGGTCTCATCTTCTTGTTCGCACCCTTTGCAAAGTGTTGATTCTAACAGCCCCATGATATGAAGATGCTTCCGTACTTTTCAATGGCCAGTCAGAATGCCTGTGATCAAGCGCAGATTCTGTCTAGTTATAGTCAAGTATGTTTTTTGCTGTATTTTTTTGCTGCTAGGACAAATTAAAAGCTTCCTGGCAACTCTGCAGTTTCTTGATTCATCTCATCTTCCCTTGAATTTCAGAAGAGAGTGTTCTTTAATTAGATCTGTCACTAACGATGTTGTTAGTCCAATAGAGGGGCTAGGTACAAAAAGTATTTGGTAGGCTTCTTCTTTGGGTAGTGAATCAGCAAGATGGTTACCTTTCGATGTGACGTCACCTGTGATCCATCTTAAGGTGACCACATTGTTGATGGATACATCGGCCAAAGCTTTGATACATTCTATTATTAACCCTAAGTAAATTCGTGGTCTGTTCAGGGTGAGTAGTGCTTGTCTGCTATCTGTATAGAGAAGGATATTTCTTCCAGTAATATTGTTTCTGATGATTTCTTCTGCTGCTATGATAATCCCCGTAAGCTCGGTTTGAACTACACCGACGCAATTGCTCACAGCACATTATATGTTTAGGTTTAAGGATCTGGTGGAGTATATTCCACATCCTGAGCCTTGTTTTGTTTTAGAACTGTCAGTGTAGATATGAATCGTACCTGCCGCTTCCGGCTATTTATTCTGTTATAACTTTAAATGGATTATGAAAGATATATATCGGTGAGGGGTCCATGTTCGCTTGAAGAAGTGGCAGCATATCGAGCATCTCCTGCCAGACGCGACGTCTCACCTCACCAGATCCTGCATCTGGTGCAGTTTGTATAAAAAAACCGATTCCATCATTACGTTTTTGACATAATATAAATTGTTTATGGAATTAGAGCACTTGTAAAATGTCATGTTTACATTCGTTAACATTAAATTTTTATCACACCACTCGACATCAATCTGTAGATTACCGGAATTACTTGAGTTATTTACTGAAAATCATTTGAGATTGTCCGCTTATAACAAACTCTGTATTATTAAAGGAATTAACTACATCATTAAAAAATAGAGAGAACATTATGAGACCAATATGTGATCATTGAGGCACACCAGATTTTACTTACTACCGCGGAACACTACTATACACATCTGCAAACTAAGTTCGCTTTAGCCGGTAAGTTTTTGAGTAGGAGAGTGTTACATACACTATCAAAGACCTTTGATAGATCTGTGTACATTACTTCAACTTGCTGTTTGGACTCAATTAATTATAAAATCTTAATACATAGATAAATTCGTATACGTGCTGTGAATAATTCGTTTTGCTCTTCAACAATATACTGTTTAAAAATGTTAAAGATTAAGGGGTTTATTCTGTAACAATTCCTTTATATTTAACGGCATTTAAAAATATTTTCTTCTTTACTTCTCTCATTATTTAAACGGATTTTTTTAAAATACATTAGAGGACTATCTTACAGAAATCTGTTTAAATAATGACAGAAGTAAATTAACGAATACGAACATATTTTTAAAGGCCGCCAATATTTTTAAAGGCCGTTAAATATAAAGGAATTGTTACAGAATAGACCCCTAAGTCAGCTAGAATTGACTCAAAGAGTTTAGGAGTGGTTGATAACAAGAAAATATCTCTATAATTTATTGAGTCAGTTTTCTCAGCAGATTTGAATAGAAAAAAAGCTGGCCCCTTTCAAATAGAAGGAAAAATACCGGTATCCAGTGATTTTTGAAAGATACAGTAGAGTGGATTGGCAAGAGAATTGTAGCATTTCTTCAAGAATAGAGTTGATATTTCATCAGAACATGCAAATTTTTTAGAATCTAGTTTAGTAATCTTTTTTCAACATCATTGACTGAAAACTCGTGGTTACAATAAGATTAGCTACAAAAATACACAATCGCGGCTAGCTTTCTGCTGGTATAACCGGTAACAAATAAGTTTAACACCCTGTGTCTTAAAAACCAGTTATATGATTTGAATGGTCTCATGGACACATAACTCAAAACCACAAAAAAAATTAATACTTGAAAAGTTACCAATTTTTCGTGAGAGGTGTGTGTGGTCTTTTATATTCTAAAATCCATACAGATATTTTTTAAATACCAAAATGAAATTTTTATAAAAAAAATTTTTTAAGGCACTATAGAAAAAAAAAAACCCACGTGGAAAATTAACTACGCATCCGTCAAATTAAAATGGGGAGGAAGTGCACTCGGATACTCTAGTTTTTCCGTAGACGAAAAGAATTCTAATTATTTTGAATTCCAAGTTTGAAAAGTGAGCATTCTTCATCATCGCTCCGGCTTCTCTAGTGATATTGCCACTGTGGTGATGCGGATAAAGCAACCGCTTTCTACTTTACACTTCTCATCTGAATCGATCCCATTTCCTTCTGGTTATTGATTTGTAATGAGACTTCGGGTTACTTTAAAAATATTTTAGATGAAATTCTTTTTAAAAAAAAAAAAATGAAATTGTAGAAAAAATCTCAATGCCACAGTAGCGTGACTAAAATTTGTTTTTGGATAAAATATAAAGAAACTAATTCAATATAAAAACAAATTCAGAAAAGTTAAATATTTACCAGACCTAGCACAGGATCTCACGTTAGTAACATTTTCGTCCATTTGGAGAATACAATTGGGTACCATTTACTACATCTTTAGTATAAGTCACTTTTTAAAAAAATATAAAATTACAGTAACCTATTTAAAAGGCATTGCAAACATCTAAATGTTTAAATGTTATTTTACCCAGTAGGTATCTAGTACCGTAAAAGCACTTAAAATTTTTCAAAATACCTACTTTAGAACACCAGGTAGCTGCAACTTGTGCAGCAAGTATTCAAAGAGTGAATAAGAAAGTTATCTTATGAGACATAATGACGTCGTAGGAAGATCGGTATTTCAATTCCGAAATAAGACTGGGGCATTGTAGTTGTATGTAAAACTTGAATTGAAAACGGTAAATGGATAAAAGTCAAATGCAAATTCATCGTATGAATTTGTAAACAAATCTTTAACGTAACCCTTGATTTATAATAATTATTGATTCGTTTTGTTTTATTTTAATGCATAATCTACTTTATTTTTGGTTGCCGCTTGTTTTTTAATGAAATTGTGCAACAAAAATTCAATTTCATAGAAACTATACGTACTTACTAGAATTGACAACAAACTCGATAAGTGAAGTGACCCTTTTAAAATGTTTCGTTTACATCCTTAACGTGCTGGGCATGTGTCATATTTTAGAATAATATTGAACTATCGTTTTTATATGCTTGGATTGTCACAGAATACATTGGAACTTTTTATTTACTTGTGTGCCTTTGAAATTACTTCCTTTTGGTTTTAAAGATTTTTTATTGCTCATTAAAATTAAATCCACGAGAAAAGGAACATTAACAAAAACTTCTAGATTGTTTTTGATGATATACAGGATGGTAATTGTTAGTATAGAATAGTTTGAACATAATTTTTGTAGACTTCTCATAAATGAGCTGAGGTTAGATTAATTTTCTATATCAGCGATTCCCAAACTATTATGCCTTCGAAACAGGTTTATCCAAATGAGCCGGATGTCTTGTTTCAAGTTGTCTAAAAAGAAGTGATGCTTTTCAACTGCTGTTGGCCAGGATATTATTACAAATTATAAGTAGTTTGGGTGAAATAAAAACCAATTTGTAAATTGTCACTGTTATGTTTTCGTTTCTTTCCTCTTCTTTTACTGTTCTCCTATGTTTTCATTGCTTTCAGACTGTATAGACGGTAGCTCACCAGGGCTTTCAATAACGCCACCGTGTGGTTCCAAATCAAGGACGAAAGTTTCTACTTTCGAGCAATTATTGATTATTCGAAAACTATCCAAAGCACAATAAACATTGTCCTCGATTCCCTCATCAGCCGCCTCAATAATGACAGTCTCTCTGTCGTCTAAAGATAACCACCTGAGTAGGCTAGGTCTGCAACAACTATCAGACTATCGATTCTGCTCTTCTTTGGAAATAACTAGGTTCTAGATCTTTGATTTTACCCGACTAGAACCTACTGGACGATCTTAATAAGCGGGGTTTGTATGGTGAACTACAACTTAGACAGGAGCAACAATATATTTATCTGGATAGCAGTGATCATCTCATTTATTTTTCACCTAACCTAACGTGGTTTTAAAGGTAAATATACTAAAGATATATCATTCAGAAGGATTTTATTTCACATTATTTATCATACATAATAAAACACATGACAGAAGAGCATAAACTTTTTTTTTATCGAATTTTTAAGCGAAATCTATACAAATTTAAATAAGCTGTAAGCTGCATGTACAGTAAAACAGGTGTATTAAAAATATTGATTGTATCTACATTTTTATCTTAATAGGTATTATTAGTGCAATGTTAGCAACTTTTTGATGTATCACGAAAAATTACATTATAACCTGACGTTTAAAACACACTGATACGGCTGAATTAACAAGTAGTTCCTAGTTCTTACATGTTTTTCTTAAATCAGATTATGATCGTTACTTACTTTATACTATGCTAATTTAATAAAATAACTTGTTAATTATATTATTAGTAATCGCATTAATTTCAGTTCTAGCTCAATCCGTAGCGTTTTTCATTGGACTATAAATTTTTCATTTCATGGAAATTTAGAATTCACGTGGGAGTTTTTAAATGAAATTATTTTATCCATTTGCATTTTATAAACCGGTATATGATACAGGGTTTTACGAATTCAGTTGATTATCCATTTTATAAACTAATGAAACTAACTAAATAAAACAACTTCTTTACAATGATAAACATATTCACAATTTTGTTAACATAGTACAATAGTGCAATAAGCAGTAGATATAATGGCCATATTGCACGGTCTGGGTGCGATACGTGCAGTATATTTTTTCTACAGCCAACTAATCAAAATCTACAAATTTTAAAAATTATTTTAGGTTATTAAGATATTTGACTAGTTTAAAAATAATTTATGACTTTTACTAATTTATAAAATATAATAAAAAAAAAACAGATTTAATTTAATTCTAGATATGAACCCCCGGTACCTCCCGCATAGAAGCTAAATACGTTACACTTAGCACCATTGACAACATTTTAGTTATACTCATAATTAAATTGATTTCATATAGTTTTATTAAAATTTATAATTTATTTGTAAATATAAACGAATATCTTGTGCTATTATTTATCGATTCTTCACAAGAATAAAACATTTTAAAGTATATGAAATCTCAATAATATACTGACAATTATTTAAAATTAAAAATAATAGTAGCCGGGTGACCAAAATATGAACTGTGATTGGTGGATTTCATATTTGTGCAGTATTCTGACTAGGTAGATTTGCCTTTTAATAAAAATTTTAATTGGTATCATAACCAATTCTGAACTATTTCATATACCTTTTCATTAAACTAACAACTAACTACATACACAACTATCTTAAGACATGCGGTGCAGTTGTCTGGGTACCGAAAACCCAAAAATTAACAGCTATCCGTAAACTAGAAAAAATTCAAAGAACAGCATGTCTCAACATAACAGAAGCCATGAAAACAACACCGACCAGTACCATGGAAGTTATTCTTAGTCTCACTCCCTTTGATGTAAGATCTGGTGAGGCGAGACGTCGCTTTTGGTAGGAGGCGCTAGATACGCTCCCACTGCTTCAAGCGAACATGGACTCCATCTTACCATAAGCCATATAAAGTTATAACAGAACAAATAGAAGAGCCGGAAGTGGCAGGTACGATTCATATCTACACCGATTGTTCTAAAACTAAACAAGGCTCAGGACGTGGAATATACTCCAGATTCTTAAACCTTGATATAAAATGGACTGTGAGCAATAGTGCTAGTGTAGTTCAAACAGAGCTAATGAGGATTCTCATAGCAGCAAAAGAAATCACCAGAAAAAATATCACTGGAAGGAACATGTTTATCTATACAGATAGCAGACAAGCACTACTCACCTTGAACAGACCATAAATTTACTCAGGGTTAGTACTAGAATGTCACGAAGCTTTGGCCTAAGTATCCATCAACAATAGAGTCACCTTAAGATGGATCAAACGTCACGCCACATCGAAAGGTAACCGTCTTGCTGATTCACTAGCCAAGGAAGCAGCCAAATAAATATTTTTTGGACCTGGCCCTTCTATTGACCTGACAAAATCGGTAGTGACAGACCAAATTAAAGAACATTTCCTTGTGAAATTCAAGGAAAGATGGGATGAAACAAGAAACTGCAGAGTTGCCAGGGAGCTCTTAAGTTATCCTGACAACACTGCAGCAAACATGGGGCTGTCAGAATCTGCACTCTGCAGAGGATGCAAACAAGAAAATGAGCCCATCGAATATATCCTTTACGATTGCTCGACGCTGATATAAGAGAAGCACCTCTTGGCAACGTTGTCAACCGCTTTAAATCTGTAGGCTGGCTCACGAGCTAGGAGGTGCCTATCGTCTTACAGAACTACAGCCAAAATGAAACAATATCCTGACTTTTCCGTTTAGTTAACAAACCCCAGAATAATATAATTTTAGTTATCAAAAACCATTTTGTTATTTATTTTTTTATACCGTATATTTTTGTACATTGTTTTAATTTGTTATGGAACTTTGTTGTATAATTCTGTAAAATAAGTTTTGATCCTTAATTAAAAAAATTAATTCATTTGTTACGCTCTATTAGATCCGCCCCTGTAAGAAAAAGAATGAAATAATGTCGGTGGTAATATCCATTTCGAACAGCCAGGATTCGGGTACATTGCCCTTTTGGAATGCATCCCTCGGATTTTTAGATATGTTACCATCCTGTATGTGTTAGTGCTAGCACATGCAAATGTGTGGGACCATCCAATAAAATGGGATGGAAATTATTCGGTGAATTGGTTTTTTTACCCTTTTTCTATTCAATTTGCGATCGGAAAGTAGTTATTTTACGGTTTACGGTTTTAGTTCGTAAATATCCATAAAAGCGGATTCTGTTTTTTTGTTTAAATTGATATTCTTATTGTAAAGCCACAATACTGGAAGAATTAAGAGATCTATCTAGAATTTAAAGTTTAAATACATTAAAAACTATAAATAGAAAATGTATTTTTTTTAATGTTTCTTCTTTTTCGCCTCTAGAACGTTGTATTGGCCAATTTGTACAAAAATTCCGATTTCTTGCCATTAAAATCATTTCTCAAAATGTTTGTCCTTTGTTTTTTATATATTTGCTATTTGATACAGTCTATCTGTGTCATATTCTTCTTTAATATTCTCTTTTTGCTTTTCTTTACCAGCGGATTATAATCTTATGACCTTGCCATAACTAGCTTCAATTTCAGAAGCCTTAAAACTAAATAATTTGGAATTGCCTTCACCTACAAGTTTTACCAGATGATTAAACACCCAAAATTAGCTTAATAACAAAGCAAATATACCAAGCTGAAGATTTACCTTTTAATGTGTATTATTATATTATTTGTTTAAAGACTATTTTCAATGGAGCCAGAAATCTATAAAATTAGATTAAATTTAATTAGGACTATGAGTCGATATGCCTCCCTCACCTCTAAAAGTTACAGCTTTTAAATATTTACCAGCAAATTCGTTGTTCAACAAATATCTTACTTACGAACATTTCACATAGTATTTACCATATTTCATCATGGCACT
Source organism: Psylliodes chrysocephalus (assembly GCA_927349885.1). NCBI lineage: Eukaryota > Metazoa > Arthropoda > Insecta > Coleoptera > Chrysomelidae > Psylliodes > Psylliodes chrysocephalus. The sequence continues at coordinate 20,617,055 of OV651826.1, read as the reverse complement.
TTATGTCGAACCATTTGAATGGTTCTTTAGTACACACCTATGAAACCAGATCGTTTTGATGAGGTGATTATATATAAAAAATTTATGATGTATAGCCATTTGAGAATTTATTTACGAAAGCCAATAGCGCTTGCTGTCTCTAAAGATTAATAAAATGTATTAATGGCATTGTTTATGGATAACGTCTGTGAATATTCGGAATATTAAAATTGTTTCAAATAATAGAATCGTTAATTAAAATAAAGAGAAACCAGAACTTAAGCTGTTTTACCGCTAATATTTTTAATATGAATATTTTAGGTATAGTTACAGTTTAAATTATTAACAATTAAATACATTTTATGAATATTCTTAATTGTGCTTTGTTTAAACCTTTAGGTAATATTGTCGAATGCAGTAAACCTCAAATTTTTTATTTTTTAAATTTATAAAATAAAATAAAAATGTTATTAATAAAAAAAAAGCACGACCTGAGTCTATCTCAATTTAAGCAGTCACGTCAGCAGTACAGGATCACCAGTAACTAACTAAAAGAGTAATAAATAATATTTGAGATTATTAAACCTTGAATCACAATGTTCACAGTGGCTAAAATGGTTAAAAAAACCTTTTTTTAGAAAATCAAAAATTGTAGAAAACATTAAGTATCCTGCACACCGATTTACAGAATTTTATTTTACATACAATTAAAAAAAGTCTAAAAAAATAATCCGTATTTTCAAAAACGTGACTGAAGTAAAACAATTTATTTCTAAAGGTTTACAATATAAAAAACTTCTATTGTTAAATTTTTACTATATCCTCGTTTCTAGAATTCTCAAAATATATTATATATTGGCTCTTAGATAAAAACTCTCAACTGTCAATGCGTAATAAATATATAAGCAGGTATGAAATCCAGTTTCTATTACAACTTTCCAGATGTGCCGGGTAGAATAATAACGAAGTTTTACAATGCTTCCAGAATAAAGTGATAAGAAAAATTTTAAATATTTTTCGATATATAAGAAATATTTGCGTTACTTGAGTTTAACGTGCATGCTAGTAAAATAGGAGTAAAATAAAACTAATAGCTTATTTAGGATGTAGCTAACATACTTGCGTAGCACCCTACATTTTGGAATTTAATATGAAAATATAACGTTGACAGAGCTATTTGTCATTAATGCAAACACAAACTTGATTTATATATAACAATTAAGTGCGAGTCAGTTTCTATTTGTACATCGCATCCTGATTCTGGGCTCATAATGATGGACATATTTCCAGTTGTTCGTATATGGGTTTCCAGAATTTACGCATACGCGTTCCATAATACTTTTCTGACGTAACTTCCCCTTTCTGCTCTTACCTCCGCTGGTGTCTACGTTTGAGCCACCGCACCGCTCAAATTTCGGAGACAAATTTCCATTTCAGAACCGAGCACTTTCTCCTGTCAGCATTGTTTGTAATTCATACAACGATGATAGTTTTACATTTTGCTAAAACCGAATGGCCATAGTGACAACTAGATGATAAGACCGACATTTACGGTGATTACATGAATATGAAACAAATTGAATTTTATATTCAAACAAGGTTTTTAAAGAAATATATTTATTTGATTCAAGGAAAACTCTTTCAGAATGTAGTAATAATTCATCTTTTTCCCAACCAGCACACTTCTAACCTTTGAATTATAGAACATTCAATTCTTATAAAGGTTTTATAGTTGTTTCAGAAATTCAATTTTGACTCATAAATATAGCAAATGATGCAATTTAGCTGTTGAAAACAAAATAGCACTATAATATTGTTATATAAATATTCTTACAGCATATTTCTTAAGAACAGCTATAAGTCGTATCTATAACACCAATTTCTGTTTTAAGGCTTTTTGATTTATAACGGTTTTATATTTGTCTTTAGTAACATTTTAAAGGTATAAATATAAAAACGTGCAAATTTATAAAGCATGCTGTTTGATATAACAATAAGATACATTGGTTATATATTCAACACTTATAAGGGAAGTCACCTCATTTTCTTGTTAAGGCAATTTGTGCAACATATATAAAGCAAAATTGTTTCAATATAAAATACTCTCTTTGCAGTTACAAAAAACTATATAAAAAACATCAATGAGGTAAAATGCTATCAAGGAACACAAAAATATTCCTGCCGCTGCTATAATAGAGCCAATTTGAAAGATTTCTTCATTTCTCTTTTAACACGTTATTGGGTTGTTGATGTTTGAGTTAAAAAAATGGACACCTCACGCGGAAACTGAATCTTGCCCCTTTCAATCGTTTCACAACGCATCACAACTAAGAACGAGAATAAAAATACTGGATTAAATATATTAAGCTCGTAAAAGTAAATATAATGGTAAATCGACACATTATAGTTCTCGGGAGAGCAAAATTACTTTATTGTGGTGTTATTGCGAACAACTGTAAAACCATTTGGCATTTACAAGAACTATTAGCACTAATACAGAGCAAAATGACTTTATTGTTGTGTTATTGTGAACAATTATAAGACCATTTGGCATTTACAAGAACTATTAGCATTAATTTAGAGCAATTTCTGCTGTCTAATAGTTTCAAGAGAACAAAATAGAATTATAGTGATGTTATTGCGGACAACTATAAATTCTTTTGCCATTTTTGACGACTATTACACAAAATTGCTCATATCAAGTAACAAGATTTTTATTAAGTAGGCAATTCATTATGTCAGCATCCTCTAGTTAAACATTTATACGAGGTGTTGGTAAAAAGTACCATAATTGCAAATGAAAGAATTTACTAGAAATGAGCCCACAGAAAATAAACCTGAGAACAAAAGGCATATACTGTGTAAGTGAAATTGGTAAATTTTGGGCACAAGCTAAAATGTACAAAGTTCATCAGTAATATTTACCTTAAAATAAAGGTTCCAATCTGCGGAATGGAAGTAATATGCTGTTGCTGGGTCGCCAATCTTAATTTAGCAACTACTCTGAGGCGACCTTAGCTAAAAAAAAGTTTTCTTTTGCCGCAGATCTAAACTTTTAAGGTAAATACTACTGACGAATCTTACAAACTGATACAACACTTAAATTCATCAACAGAAGTAACATCACATTTTTAGCTTGCGGCCAAAATTTGCCAACTCCAAAATGGCGCCATTTACATCTGTAGTAGTACTACTCAATCACACATATTGTCTAAGAGTTTTATCCATATCTCCGGCTCTCGGACTATAATGGACATAAAAAAAACATAATTTAGGTAGGTTATGAAATTTTATTGGTTACGTAGACACACCCATGCCTTGGCTAAATTGTGTCAAATTTTTTATTCCGTGCTAGCTTTGAGCAAAGGAGTTATCTTCCTTTACTCAATGGTGCTAGTTAGAGTTTTGGTTGTGTCTACGTAACCAATAAACTTTGGTAGCCCATCTAAAAATATTTCAAAGTTGAAACGATTTTTACTATATTTTTATCAACTTTGGCAAAAAGTTATTTTGTATTTGATTCATCATGGTTTATTCCTCTAGGGTAATATTTTGACTGTAACAGAAACTATTAGTTCTTTAAAGTCTGGTAATTATATTAAATTATGTTAAATAGTACAGGATTAGGTATACCACATTTGAAAGTACCCTCGTAGACAATTGGCAATAAATTCTTATAAATTATAGAAAAGTTAGGCAAATTGCTTTGTTGTTGCTGTTTTTAAAGCATAAATGTTTTATAAATGCTTTTTATGCAACTAAAACCTTCGCTCCATACCAATAAAGATTAAAAATTTATTAAAGGATAAAATAAAATAAAGGTTTCTTATAAATGTAGCGTCAAAGTGTTTACGGTTCCAAATTGGTTGCAAATACAGTATTTATAAGAGAACTAAAAAACTTTTTTGATTTATAATTTGGTGCCCAATTTAAGCGTATAAGAATATCTACAAGTTAAATTATAAATCTTATTTTCTTACAAATATTTGCTTTAAGAATATTCTTACGGCTTTTATAAACCCTTCATGTGCTACTTGGGTTGTTATCAACTTAATTTCTTATTTCTGAAGATCTATTTTATAAAACTATGACGTCTTACATTAATAATTTGGGAACTTTTTAAATAACCCTTGTGTATTTATTGGATTAATTCATCGTACTTCCACATTTAACACGTTGATAATGTAACGAATTTCCGATCCACAGGGTATATATTAAAATTATTTATCAATTAGGTAGTTAAAATTGTACCCACGTGGATCTATCGCACCTGGTCCTTTCTAAGAAGATTTATAAAAGAAACATGACAGACCTTGTACAAACAAACAATAGACATTTGTTTATTAATATTACATGAGTTCATTATGCAAAGCCTTTATATTAAAGTGTCTTAAAATACCTGCCAGGATTTGGTTTACCGTCACAGTTATACCATTGTTTCGAAAACTATTAGTCATTGAGGATTTTGTTACAAGTGTATGGATTATAGACATACGTCTAGTTGATATGATGAAGAACATTTTAGGTTATTATCTAGTACTCGCTAAGTAATATTTCTATTACAAATCTTCGTGCACGCCTCTGATGATTTCACAGCAATACTATATTATTTAAAGTGAATTTCTTCTATTTATTTTCACTTTAGAACATAAAAATCCCTATTAGCCAGAGGACAAAGAAAAACACCTGTCTTGTTGCGGGTTTAATAAAACTACCTAATATCCAACATTTGCATATTTGTTTAGTTGAAGCCTATCTTGCCGTCTAATGTTATTTATTATGTATCACTTGATAATGCCCCTTAGAAGAATTGTTAATATATTTTAAACGTGCTATATTGTATTCTATCAATAAATTTCGTCGTGTCAGAGTAAATTAGTTCTTATTTAAGTTAAATTTATGCTCTAGGTGAGGCAAAATAGATGGGAATCAGGTAGAGAAAGGTTATTTATTAATAATCAAGTCTAACGCAAATTAACCCTACGCACAAAAACCTCCATTCAAAAATAGTTTTTAAAATTTAACTAGGCATAGTTGGGTTCGGCAACACAGTGTGAGTCTTTGGAATAGCAGATATATTTTGTTGATATGGCCTTTAAAGAATTGGAAAAGAAAGTTGAATAATTAATGTAAGTCTTTCAAATTGAGGAATATCTTTTAGGTTTTTAATATATCCCCTTTATGAAATTAGGTACTATTTCGATAATCCATGCTCAGTTTAAATATTTCGAATATTTTTCGGATTGAAAATGTATACCCTTTATTAGGATTACGGTAATGAAATAATTTGCAACTTGCACTTAAATTCGATACAGCATTAGTTTTATTGATCCCTTTTTAGTTAGAGAGTTCAACTAGGGGAGCACCAGATGTGGTTGACATGAATGAAATGTTAACAAGTAATTTAGGATCTGTGATTCCACACCCAGAAAAAGCATTTATTAAATATGAATGAGATGGTGGTCTATTTTTGAAAGAATTTATAAAATAACACTAAACACTGATATCACCCTGTATACCTTCGATGAGGGGTGAATCACATTTATAGGAATGAAGTGCTAGTCGATCATGAATAGTTTTCTCATCTACATGAAAGATCTGGTGATTAAAACGAGGTTTTTTAGAAGACAAAAAAAATTATTATTCATTACCAGTAACGTGTGGAGGGTTGTTTACCACTTTACCACTTTACCTAACTATGGTTATGACAAACCATACCAGTCAACTTGACCACTAACGCTTCATTTCTCGTTGATATATCTAGATATCCAGATTCTTTCTCCTTAACAAGGGTAGAGCAGAGTGTTAATTCAGTGCAGGACAGCTTTCGTGGACAGTGTTTTAGTGGTATTTAAACGTCAAATATAGTTAATATTTAATTAGTTGCATTTAAGTAGAAATTAGATTAATTTAGAATTTTTATTGTCATAAAAAAAATACAGTAAGTTGTTCGTGATTGTGCTACTAAATCAGATCAAAACAAAAGATTTAGTACCAAAAGCTGGTTTAAACAATGAAGAAGTTGTTCGAAGCCTATAAAATAGAAGTGCGGGTAATGTCTGGGGTTGATAAAAATAGTAGTATGTGTATTTGATGAAAATATATATACAAAAATATCATTTTTTCTAATGTGTTTTTTAAACCGGACTTTTATCGATTTAATCCAATAAATAATAATACATATAAGCAATTTAATAATAAAAAATTAAATAATAAATAAATTACTAAACATTTAAAAAATATGACATATTTAGTTCGAGAAGCCAGATCATTGCTATCAGGAAGCAACTGAAACCCAGTTACAGCTACAGTACTTAGTGTGTCATTAAAATCATTCATTTCACATAATAAACAGAGTAAGAATTTTTTTAGTACGCGTTTAATTCTTATAAACCAAACGACACAAATGTATTGCTTTTCATACGTTTCCCAGTGTATTAGTAGCATTTACGTCAATGTCACTACAATTTTGGTACATACCAAAACTCATTTAGATTCGCTTCTTGAGTACCTATGTATTTTTTGGTATTATCGCAGGCGAATTTAAATAATTATTTGAATAAAGAATGTTTCTGTGTATATGAGTATTCGATTCGACTTCAAATAGACTCTTAATAAGCTGGAGGTACTTTTTCACTAATATTCGGTGCAGTGGTTTTGACGTTTGTGATGTGGAATCTTTCATTTTTCGTAGTGCGTTTGTTTAAAATCCAATTACGAATGAAGGGCAACCAAGTGTATTTAAAGTGGATAAAGCAAAATCACAAGTGTGCCATGAAAAATATTCAACGACATAATCAATTATTTAGCTTGATAAGGGACCGAACAGCAAGTATTCTAGTCAGTGCGGACGTGGATTAGACAGACGTCACTTAATTGGTTTTTTTTTGGACGTAAACTTATTATTAGAGATGAGGATTTGAATACAGGGTGTGTACAAAAGGTTGGGATATTGATTAACTATGAAATTTGGTATAAAAATAAGATTATTCGACTCAACTTATCTATATCCAAAATCTTTGTGAGAAAAAAATATATTTTTTAAACAAAACATTGTCCAATTTTTTTAAAACAATAAATAGTTTGATATATTTCTAACATATCTGTATTCTTATTTAATTTATTTCCGAATACAAAAAAAAAATATTAGACTGATATTTTGTTATGTCTTATACAATTTAATAATATTTACAATGATTGGAAAAAGTCTAGTACATTTTCACATTGCTAAAGAATTCACTAAAAACATTTTTCAAATATCTTTTGAAACTGATAAGATGGAGAGTCTATATGTTTGAGGGATGAAGCTATTGTTCATACAGGTTTCAATAACTTTAAAGTTGAGAAGAAGCATCGATATCAGTCTATTTTTAAAGCATTTCTGGCCATCTTGAATACTTGAGACAGAACCCTAACTGAAAGTGAGATTTACTAAAGTACCTACTCAAATTTTAACAATTTCCTTTTTATATTCAAATATTTTAGCAATTTCAAAGTTTAATTCTTTGAGTATAGGTTATTTACTGAAATTATGATTCCTCCACATGCCTTTGTTGTTTTCAATTTTTCAATCTCTTTAATTTTATGGAGAGTTGTGGTTTATAACTTAAATTTAGTTCTGTTAAATAACTTTCTTGGTGAAATGAAATTAGTTTGAGATATTTTCTGTGCTAATTCTGGACCAATTTTGATCCATCTTACAGTTTTATTTTCCATGACTTGTAATATGTTTTCAGCATTTTTGTTCAGATGTTTATTTTATGCATAAAAGAATTTAATATTTTCCATTAGTTATATATATTTAAAACTAATTGTTCCTAGTAAGATAACAAACAAATATACAACCTTACAATTTCAAAACTTTCTAAATTCCTCAACTATTCTGACGATTAGACAACACTGCAAGGCCGTGACGTCATAAATGATCTCTAACGTGCATCGGGATTTGTATTAAAAATACTATAATATGGTGAGAAGTCCATCACTACAGAGTACTTGAAAAGAATAGTCATAAATTATACCACATATTCTGGGGACAAAAACTGGTCGATTGAATCTCATTTACCTA